>OU015770.1:21117565-21588250 GCA_907173295.1 Fagus sylvatica | reverse complement strand
ATAATAATAATAATAATAAAAAAATACGCAGCATTTCAATAAATGTTGTGTTACCAAATTTTGTTTTTCACCTCATGTGCTTCCAAGCACATGTACGTGCGCATGTGTGCCTACAAAGGTTCATTTGTACATGCACGTGCTAGACCCGTAAATACATTTTTGTGCACTAACATGTTTGCTAAGTATGTAATGCATCCCAAAACATACAAGGGAACTAAAGAAATAAAAGCAGAAGTGCACAAGGAAGAAGCATAAGACATAAAAAAGGAAGCAAAAAATCCAACCGTTCAAAACTGAAAAGAAGGGTGGGGATGGAAAGGTGCTTACCTGTAGGACGTATAGGCGAAAACTGATCGTCGATCGGAGTCCTGGATCATGAGAAAAAGACCAAAAGACACAAAAAAGAGGATAACCCAATCAGTACATTTCGACCGTTTAAAATTGAAATAAATGGTAGGGATGGAAAGGGGCTTACTCGTGGAGCGCGTAGGCGAAGACGGCGCGTCAATCGGAAGTCCCGGATAGCAAGATATGAGCAAAAGAGTGAAGAGGGGCGAAGTGGGGTCCAGAGAGCGAAAAAGGAAAGAAAGCGACAAAATGAAGGGGAAAGGCCGCGCGGGGCCTGAAGTAGTGGGACCTCGCGCATGACCGTCATGCGCCGCGCATGATGGTCATGCGCGAGTTCCCAAAACTGCCCCGTTTCACCATTTCAAGCCCCGAATCGTCTTTTCGCATCCCGACCGATCTTCTCCAAGCCCTGGAATGCCCATTTGGACTCCGGAAGGACTGGCACGCAAACCGAGACAAACTACGCGACAGCCGTAGGAGTACGCGGAGACCGAGAAAATCCGAGCGGGCAAAAATCGAGTCATTTATTCTTTGTCCGACGTTCCTTGTGCCAAGAAACGCCGAACAAAGAAGGGGCAACTGTCATAACCCCATTTTTACCCCCGGGATTTTCTCGGGTGTCGGCACGCAAAACGAGGCAGCCCGAACCAAGCCGGCCTGATCCGACGAGGGCTCATCACGCATCAAATACTCCCAAGAAGAAGGTCCGAGACACATTTCCCAAGGTTTGACCAAGTTTGACTAGGGTTGACCAAGTTTGACTAGGGTTGACCGAAGTTTGACCGAGGTTTGACCGAGCCGTTTCCAACCCGACTAGGGACCCACCGTGCCCAGAAACCCTTGAAATGAAGTCCGGGATACATTTCCAAGAGTTTGGAGAGCTTTGACCAAATTCGACCAAGTTTGACCAAGGTTGACCAAGTTTGACCAAGGTTTGACCGGACCGTTGACCAGACCAAAAACTGGATCGAACTGACCACCCCTTGACCAATGTATAGAGAATATCAAGAGCTTCGATTCCGTACTTTACGGGTCGAAAACGGACGAGAAACGAGAGAGTTGTGGCCAAAACTGCGAAAAAACGGTCCGACACTTAGCCAAATTTTGGTAAGTGTTGTTGACAAAACAGCCTATTTGGGAGGCAACGTTTGCGCAAAGATTCTCTCCGACCCGCTGCAACTTGGTCCGCGAGCCAAGACCCTTAGGCAAGAGGTTCACTTCAGCTACCACACGCAACTTTCGGATCGTCAAGAGCTCCTCCGGTCAAGCCGGAATCTCAGTCAAGAAGTTGACCCCTTGGCATAAGGAACATTCCGACGGCCTCCGTTCGCAGGATCATATCTTGCGAACCCAAGCTCGCCTCTGTGCAAGGCCTGTACCGTTAAAAAGTAGGTAACGCAAGCTTTCCGACGATACCAAGATCGTCGAAATCCGACATCGGGAGCTACGTCTACCACGCGCGTGAAAACAGGCCGACGAAATAAGGCTGTGCTGAAATTTCCGGAATTTTCCCACCGACGTTGCCACGCTTGCGCACAGAGTCTTCCTGACTCGCAACAAGTTGATCTGCGAGCCCGGGCACATTGGAAAGAGGACACATCCATGCACGACGACGTGGAACTCTCGGATCGCCAAGAATTTATCGGGGTCAGCCGGAATATGATCGGAAAACTGCCCTCGGAAAACTGCCCTCAAACGGACCAAAAACACCCCGGTGGACTCTGCTCGCGGGGCCATATCTCACGAGTCCAAGCAAGCTCGGATTCCCGCGAATCCGGAACCTTGCAAAAATAGGCAGCGCAAGCTTTCCGACGGTACCAAGAACGTCAAAATCCGACATCGGGAGCTAGGTCAAATATGCGCGCGAACTGGGACAAGATTTGAGAAAAAACGCGCTGGGAGCAAAACGCATTTTTTCTCCCGGACAGCCGCCTTCGCGCGCAGAGTCTTTCCTGCTCGCAACAAGTTGATCCGCGAGCCCGGGTGCGTTGGAAAGATAATGACTCCGGCTACGTCGTGGAACTCTCGGTTCGCCGAATAGCATCCCCCGTTTGACCGGAATCTTCGCATCGGAAGAGTGCACGAAAACAGCTCCGATACCCCGACTTCCGGGAGCCATAACTCCCTCGTCCGAACTCCGATTCGCGCAAACTTTATATCGTTGGAAAGAGGACGTCGAGAGCTTTCCGACGATATGCCGCATGACCCATTTTGAGTTCCGGAAGACCTCCAAAACTGCCCCCGAAAATCGGATAAAAAAGGGTACGCGCACGGAAATCGAGGAGGATTCGAGGGGCTGCTGGCGTGGAAGGATAAGACTGCCACGTGGCAGTACCACAACTCGCGCAGGACCGTCATGCGCCGCGCATGATGGTGCTGCGCGAGGCGTGCACGGTTTTCTATAAAACCGACCCTCCCCCCCCTCATTTGCACACAGTTTTTGCTCGGGCATTAGGCCTTCTAGAGCTTAGTTTAGGCAGAAAATAGGGGTTTAGGGGGTTTTAGGAGGGGTTTTTGGGTAGTTTTAGAGAGAGAGACTCCTCTCTAGGTAATCTCTCTCTCTCTCTAGGCTCTTTCTCCCTCTTCTTTTTCTTTAGGGATTTTGGGGGGTTTTTAGAGTGAGAAGCACCTATTAGGTGCTTCTCTCTCTAACCTCTCCTCATCTTCCCACTCCTCTCTCTCTCTCTCTCTCTCTCTTTCTCTTACATTCTTTAGTTCATTTTATTTCATTTATGCTTTACTAGTTTGTTTACTTTATTTCATTGTCATTTATTGCTTTATTTACATTTCCTTGTCATTTATTGCTTTATTTACATTTTAGTCATTTATCGCTTTATTTACATTTCTAGTCATTTATCGCTTTCTTTACATTTCTAGTCATTTATCGCTTTATTTACATTTCTAGTCATTTATCGCTTTATTTACATTTTATACGCACTTGTGAATATTTGTTGTGATTACCCCCCCCTCCCCCGGTGTGTTTTAGTACGGCAATATTGAGTGGCTTTGGCGGCTCGCGTAAGTCCTCTAACAAAGGCCGTTGACAACCATGTTAGCCCACGAGGTCTTGACCCGAAAAATACACCGGTTTCCTCGTGTTTTAGTACGGCAAATATTGAGTAGCTTTGGCTCAGTTGCGTAAGACCTCTAACGAGGCCGTAACAACCTTGTTAGCCTACGAGGTATTTGACCCGAAAAATACATCCCCATGTGTTAAATAACGTCATTTATCGCTTTATTTACATTTACTACGTTGTAAATATTATATTGTGAATATTGTCATTTTCCCATTTTTTTCCTTTGTGATTTGGGCGTGATAATCCCGATTGGTCGTGGTGGACTATGTAAGACCTCAAAGAGGCATTAACCACCACGTAATTCCATAGGCATTGGACCCATTAAAAATCCCATGTTTTTAAGTCCATTATTGCTTTAATTTATTTATCGCTTTTGTACATTTATCGCTTTATTTACATTTACTACGTTGTGATATATATTGCGTGTTATTTCTCCCTTTCCCTTGTGATTTGGGCGTGATAATCCCGATTGGTCGTGGTGGACTATGTAAGACCTCAAAGAGGCATTAACCATCACGTAATTCCCATAGGCATTGGACCCACGAAAATCCTCCTTGTAAATTCCATTAAACCCCGTTATGCTCTAAATTTCATTGCCATTTACTACGTTGTTGTAAATATTGTCCATTTTTCATTATTTTGATTTGGGCATGAAAATACCAAACGGTATTGGTGGTTTTAGGTAAGTCTTTCAATAGCACTAAACCCCATGTAAATCCATGAGGCGTTGGACCCGTAAATTGCAAACCCATGTTTTCAAATAGATTTTCCTCATTATAAGTCCTATTTGGCGTCGAAGGTTTGGATAAGTCTTTCAATAGCACCAACCCTTCGTGTAAGCCCGAAAAGGCATTGAAACCCCGTTTTCAAATAGATTTTCCTCATATAAGTCCTATTTGGCGTCGAAGGTTTGGATAAGTCTTTCAATAGCACCAACCCTTCGTGTAAGCCCGAAAAGGCATTGAAACCCCGTTTTCAAATAGATTTTCCTCATATAAGTCCTATTTGGCGTCGAAGGTTTGGATAAGTCTTTCAATAGCACCAACCCTTCGTGTAAGCCCGAAAAGGCATTGAAACCCCGTT
This sequence comes from Fagus sylvatica, assembly GCA_907173295.1. Lineage (NCBI taxonomy): Eukaryota > Viridiplantae > Streptophyta > Magnoliopsida > Fagales > Fagaceae > Fagus > Fagus sylvatica. Next base: position 21,583,742 of record OU015770.1, on the reverse strand, counting down.
TTCAAATAGATTTTCTCATATAAGTCCTATTTGGCGTCGAAGGTTTGGATAAGTCTTTCAATAGCACCAACCCTTCGTGTAAGCCCGAAAAGGCATTGAAACCCCGTTTTCAAAAAGATTTTCCTCATTATAAGTCCTATTTGGCGTCGAAGGTTTGGATAAGTCTTTCAATAGCACCTAACCCTTCGTGTAAGCCCGAAAAGGCATTGAAACCCTCTTTTAGATTGTTTTGTTTTATTCATGTAAATCCTATGGTGGTGTCGAGATCCGAGTAAGTCTTTCAATAGCATCGAATCCCGACCCCACGAGGTCTTGACCCTTTCCTTAAAAATTCTTGTGTCATAATAAATTGCACTTTGCATTAACATTATATTTATGCCGATCCATATTTGTCATCTTCATGATACATGTGTTGCGACTATGCCATGACTATTTTGCTTGGATGTTTTACCATTTTACCTATCTTGATTACTTGCTTGATTGTTTATTCGCTTTGATATAAAAATGTGATTAAAATACACTTTGCCATGAAAACTTTAAAAAGAGTAAACATGGTAATGTGGGCGTTAGAAACGAAGGTATGAGTCCTTTACACGGGGGCGTGGCTGGTACGTGCTTTCGTGTAAGGGATTCTACACGTTCTAACTCCCATAGGATCATGGTCTAAAATTCCCCAAAGTGTGAATTAATCACCCAAAACCCCGCCATTTGACGGACCGCTTTACTCTTGGAAATCAAGGGTAAAGAGATCCCGAATATGGCACCAAAAACATTAATTGTTTGTCCCGGCACTAGGTGTTAGGATTTCAAGTATATCCTACCACCGAAATGCCCGGAAATTTAAAAGATACAAAGATAAAGGGATGGTGAAATAAAGAGTCTAATCAAAACCGAACGAAGTCATATTACGTTTGCCATTTTTGGTATATCGTACGACGGAAATCGGGACATTTGTACATAATAAAAACCAACAAACTTAGGCTTAGCAAATAAAGAAAACATTAGGAAGGAGGTAACCGTTTTCTTAAACGGATGTCGTGGGGTGCCTAACACCTTCCCCACGCATAAGCAAACCCCCGAACCTATCTCTGGTTCAAGACCATTTAGTTGTAAATGTCTAAATTAGGATAAAATCTATTAGACATAGGTGCCCAATCACACCTTAAAATTTCCCATGATTGGTGGCGACTCCAAATTTGTGCTCACACGCACACACGTACACAAGTTCCCACACACACACAACTCGTATCTCGAAACGGAAAAGAGATAGAGGAACACACACAACACTCGCCAAATGGGGGTCGGTATCTAGGAAAATAAAAAATAAAAATAAGAAGAGATTTTCCGCCGGTGTCGACAGCATCCGAATGAAATGAAAGTCTTATATGTGCCAGAAGATATTGGGCGGAACCAACTAACCTTCTTGATGATAGTTGCCCCCGGAGGGGAGAGGATACCAAAGCTTTGTATATCTCTGTCAAAACCAATGACCGCATCGTGTCGAGAGTCTGATCGACAATGGGTCAGCTCTAAACGTATGCCCTCTATCAACCTTGGAAAAGCTAGACATCGATCCCACTCGTGTGAGGGTCAATAGCATGGTCGTACGAGCTTTCGATGGAACCCGCAGAGAAGTGTTAGGAGAGATAGACTTGCCAGTAGAAATTGGCCCGCAAGTCTACGACATCAACTTCCAAGTGCTGAGAATCGATTCTCCTTACAACTTGCTATTGGGGAGACCATGGTTACATACAGCCGGAGCAGTACCTTCCTCCCTACACCAAAAAATGAAGCTCATCATCGGCAACCAATTGGTCACCATCCTAGCCGAAGAACCCATATCCATTTACAACGACGGAGAAATTCCTTACATGACGGATGTGCACCAGAAGAAGCATCATTCCACAGTTTTGAGTTTGTCACGTCATCCACAGAGTGGCGGCCGTTGAACCAAGATTGTCCAAAGCTGGGATCATGGTAGCCAAGGAATTCGTCAAGGCGGGGTTTCAGCCAGGGCAAGGTTTAGGCTATGCGAACCAAGGAAGAACCACAATTGTGACCCTGGAGGGAAACAAAGACAGGTATGGACTGGGGTATACCCCGACCAGAAGGGATCGTCAGATGGCCTATGAAGCCCGGAGGCAAAGAGCTGCGGCAAAGCTCAGAGGAGAGAAATGGCCCGAGAGGAAGATGGTCATCCCCCACATCCGCACCACCTTCCCCGCATCAGCAATGTTTCAAGTTGATGAGGGCGACGTAGACGAGCTGGCATTACTTTTCACTGAGGATTTGAATGTCAATGCCATTACCACGGAAGGAGATTCCGCGGCATTCCCAATCCATGCCGATCAGCACGAGGAGATAGATCTTGAAGACTTTCTAGATGAAGAGAACCTCAAGGGGTATCGTATAGAGGAAGAAACACTTGATGAAGACACATGGGAAGATGATGACCTCCCCGACCTGCTCCCACACTTGATGGTTCCACACGGGCTCGAGACCCTGGAATTCGAGATATTTTGCGAGCATGGAGACCCGGAATCTCATCTACGGAAGTACCGCGAAAAGATGGCCTTGCATACTAACAACGAGTTCTTGATGATCTCGACATTTCATGAGAGCCTACCAGAACCTGGTTCTATCAGCTGAAGGTTGAAAGATGGACCGATTACCAGCCACCACCAGCCAAAGAGCCAGACAACGCCACCATTGCCGAAGAAGGAGAAGAGCCACTCAAGGCACCACCGCCAAGCAATATCACCACCACCGTTGCTGAAGAAGAATATGCTGGCCCTATGGTTGAAGGGTTGAGCATCCACACCATTGCCGGAGAGGAGGATTCCACCACCACACCACCGACCCGCCACTGCCAACAGGGAGAGGAAGCCAAGACGTGGACTTGCGTGCCATTGCTACAGCGTGTCTCAAGTAGCAATGAGTAAGCGGTATCCCAGCTAGGGGTAACTCGGTTTTGAGTCTACCAATAGCTCGGGAATTTTTGTATCGAACAATTTCGGGTTTCTATGTTTATTTTATGCTTTCAAGATATCATGCCACAATCATAATCATTTCATCATTGTAATATTTCCATTTCCATATTTCAAATGATATGTCACGTGTTTATTCCATGAATTTCTTCTATCTCAAATATTCCAATGTGCATTAAATAAATCCAACACGCCATCATACAAAACGAATGGCTTCCCTTTTTAATTTTCTTACCGATTTTCCATCCGCCATCCTTTCCAGGATTACACGCAAAACCTCAAACGATCCCCACGTCTCCAAAATTGACAACAAAACGAATTGCTCACTGGATAACATAGATAATTCCGACGAAGAAATCGAATTACCAAATGACATCCTTGAAGCATTAGAGAGACAAGACGAGGGGTCCAAACCCAACATAGAGGAGTTGGAAATAGTAAATCTGGCTGATAAGGGTGAAGAGCCGAGAGAAGTCAAGATTGGAACCCGCTGCGCCGCAGAGCAAAAGGAAGCACTCATCGCACTGTTAAGAGAGTTCCATGAAATCTTCGCCTGGTCTTACCAAGACATGCCAGGCCTAGACACAGACATAGTGGTCCACAAGATTCCGCTGAAGCCAGAATGCAAGCCCGTGAAGCAAGCACTGCGACGGATGAAGCCCGAAGTCATTTTGAAGATCAAGGAAGAGGTGGAAAAGCAATTGAAGGCAGGTTTCCTAAGCACAGTAACCTATTCGGACTGGGTAGCCAATATAGTCCCGGTGCCGAAAAAGGACGGAAAAGTTAGAATGTGCGTGGACTATCGGGATCTGAACCGAGCCAGCCCGAAGGATAATTTTCCTCTACCTCACATTGACACCCTGGTCGACAACACAGCAACGAACGTCGTATTCTCATTCATGGACGGATTCTCAGGGTACAATCAGATCAAAATGGCCGAAGAAGACAAATCCAAGACTGCTTTCATCACACATTGGGGAACCTTCGTGTACGATGTCATGCCTTTCGGCCTAAAGAACGCAGGAGCCACTTATCAGCGAGCCATGGTCACCCTCTTCCATGACATGATTCATCACGAGATAGAGGTTTACGTAGATGACATGATTGCCAAGTCTCGTACCGCACAAGATCATCTCACAGACCTACGCAAATTGTTCCAACGACTGAAGAAGTATCAGCTCCGATTGAACCCGAACAAGTGTGCCTTCGGCGTCACATCCGGAAAGTTATTAGGCTTCATCGTCAGCGGCCGGGGAATTGAGATTGATCCTGCAAAGGTTCAAGCCATACGAAGCATGCCCGCGCCAAAGACAGAGAAAGAGATCCGAAGCTTCTTGGGAAGGATTAACTATATAGCTCGCTTCATTGCACAGCTTACGGCGACCTGCGAGCCTCTGTTCAAGTTGTTGAGAAAAGACGTGAAGATAAAGTGGACTGAAGACTGCCAGAGAGCCTTTGACAAGATCAAGGAGTATCTGCTCAACCCACCCATCCTGGTTCCACCGACTCCAGGACGTCCCCTCATTCTATACCTCACAGTCCAAGAAGCATCCATGGGCTGCATGTTGGGACAACAAGACGAGACTGGGAAGAAGGAGCAGGCAATCTACTATCTTAGCAAGAAGTTCACGGAGCCGGAGACCCGTTACTTGTTGGTTGAGAAGACGTGCTGCGCACTAGCTTGGGCCTCCAAGAAGCTGAGACAGTACATGCTCTACTACACCACTTGGTTGGTATCCCGGAATGGACCCGATCAAGTACATCTTTGAAAAACCCGCCTTGACTGGGAAGATCGCACGGTGGCAAGTACTCCTATCTGAATTCGACATCTTGTTTGTGGCTCGAAAGGCGATCAAGGGACAGGCCATAGCCGATTACTTGGCAGATTACCCGTCCGAGCAGTTAGAGCTAATGGACTCAGAGTTCCCAGACGAAGACGTAATGACAGTCGACGAAGACAATCATGGTAGATGGAAGCTTTACTTTGATGGAGCAGCGAACGCTGTCGGAAGTGGAATTGGCGCGGTCTTGGTATCGCCAAAGGGACAACAAACTCCTATCGCTGTTAAGCTGGGATTTGATTGCACCAACAACATGACTGAGTACGAAGCATGCATCGTCGGCCTGCAAGCAGCTTTAGAATTTGGTGCTTATGAACTGGAAGTTTTCGGAGACTCTCTGCTGATAGTGTCACAGACTAACGGAGAATGGCAAGCTCGGGATCCCAAGCTCATCCCATACCAACGATACATCAGCCGACTAGTCCCAAAGTTCAAGTATGTCACCTTCACATACACCCCAAGAGCTCACAATCACTTTGCTGATGCGCTCGCCACACTGGCAAGCCTAATCAAGCTAGTAGAAGGGGATGATGTGCGACCATTACGGATCGAGACTCGAGACATCCCGGCATACTGTGTGTGCATAGAAGAATGCATGAACGTCGAAGCAGAGATAGACAACAAGCCTTGGTATTACGATATCAAGCGCTTCATCCAAGACAGAGAGTATCCACCACGGGCAACCGAAAATGAGAAGAAGTACATCAGGAGGATGGCCTTCCAGTTCTTCTTGAGCGGAGAGATTCTGTACAAACGGACTCATGACGCCACCCTCCTGCGATGTGTAGATGCAGAAGAGGCCAATCGATTGATCCAGGAGATGCACGCGGGATTGATGGGAGCCCATGCCAACGGACCCTTCCTGGCCCGGAAGATTATGAGAGCTGGCTATTATTGGTTGACAATGGAGAGGGATTGCATCAGACATGTCCAGACGTGCCATAAATGCCAGATGTATCAGAACAGCAAGAACGCACCTCCCCAATATCTTCACACTATGGCCTCGCCATGGCCTTTCTCAGCTTGGGGAATGGATGTGATTGGTGCGATCACCCCAAAGGCGTCTAACGGGCATGAGTTCATACTGGTAGCCATCGACTATTTTACCAAGTGGGTGGAGGCATGTTCCTTCAAGAATGTCACTCAAGTCGCGGTCACCCGGTTTGTGAAGAACAACATCATCTGCCGTTACGGAATGCCAGAGATGCTCATCACCGACAATGCTTCCAACCTAAACAACCGCATGATGGATCAGCTATGCCAGCAGTTCAAGATCCAGCACCACAACTCTGCTCCATACCGTCCGAAGATGAACGGAGCCGTAGAAGCTGCCAACAAGAACGTGAAGAAGATTCTGAGCAAGATGACGGAGACTTATAAAGGATTGGCACGAGCACCTGCCTTATGCCTTGTGTGCCTACCGAACGTCAGTGAGGACATCCGTTGGAGCCACCCCCTACTCTCTGGTGTATGGGATGGAAGCAGTACTACCAGTCGAAGTGGAGATCCCTTCTTTGAGAATCCTGTCACAAACTCAGCTGGAAGAAGCCGAATGGGCTCAAGCCACGGTATGAGCAGCTGAACTTCATAGATGAAAAGAGATTGGCGGCACTATGCCACGGGCAGCTTTACCAGAGGAGGATCGAAAGAGCTTACAACAAGAAGGCTCGACCTCGCACTTTCCAACCCGGAGATCTCGTTCTGAAGAAGAGGAATATGGCCCTATCAGATCCACGAGGAAAGTTCGCACCATCATATGAGGGTCCGTACGTGGTGAAGAAAGCCTTCTCAGGGGGAGCAATCATTCTGGCTGATATGGATGGCGAAGAGTTCCGGTCACCCATTAATTCTGATTCTGTAATTAAGTACCATGTATAACTTTAGTCAATTTAATCAAAGAGGAATATTCTTCAAATTTCCAATTTGTTATTTTGATAATTTTGAAGAAGGCCCGGGAAGCAACGAAAATCCGTAAGGACGTTGCCCTCGGATGGAAATTACCGCGGGTATGGTGAAAACCTCGGAAGAGGCGCCATAGGCAAAAGTAACGTGGAAAGCTGGACTTGGCGTAAGCTGAGGGTAATATATGGCTAAAAAAAAAAAAAAAAAAAAAAAAAAAAAAACCGGTATCACAACAAGGCGGGCATCAAATCAGTGCAAGACTAGTGATCGGGGTTGTTAGGCGGTGAAGAGGTTTTCGACGAAAGAACGACCTATGTTATCCTTTGAGCAGTACGGTTCGTTCGATATAAAGAGAATGTTTGGGGATCAAGAGGTGGAGCACAAGTGTATCCTTCCAAACACCCAGTTTCAAAGTGACATATCATTAAGTTCTCACAAACCATTCATACCATACTTATCTCTTTCAAATTTGTAAATTCTCATATTCATTTCCACAATAACATTCAATCCTTGCCATTGATTCATAAAAAGTCGAATTCATAGGATTTCATATAGATATTCATAGACAAAATACGTGCTTTCGTTCATTCATAGTTCATAAATTCATACATTTGATTTTTCATGATGTCTTGAAAGCATGTCTAAATATATCGACTTAGAAGTTAAAAATGGGAGCCATGCATAATCCGACTCGGATTTATGAATGACTCACCATCTAAATACAAAAACTACTGACTACTCACTGCTACCTGAAGTATGCTATCTAATGACCAAGACGTATGCAGGCCTCTCTGCAGAATCTCCCCAAAGCAGTGGAAAGGGCCGGATCCCCCTCATCATGCTCCTCCCAGACGGCGCGAGCTCTGGTACCCAAAGAATCCATCACCTGGTTAATCTGGTGAAGAGAAGTGACCACAGGGAAACCCTCCTGATTGAGCCAAGAAGCATTGGACTCAAGAGCATCATGCACCAGATCCAACTCGGCCTGCAAAACCCCGTTGTCACCCTGGAGAACGCTAATCTGAACCCTCATGACCCCCATGGAAGTACGCGCAGACGTGAGCGCCTCCTCACTCGCATCTAGCGCCCGTCGGAGGGCTACAATGTCCTGAGGACGACCGGTGGCAGGATCAACCAAGGCCTGGGTATATGAACGAAGAGAATCAAGCTCATCCTGGACCCGAGTCCTCTCCGCCTGCTCAGTCTCCAGCTGCTCCCGAGCCTCGGCCAAGGTCTCCTCCAGCTGTTCCTTAGCATCCTCAGAAATCTCGAGCTGCTCTCTGATGAATTCATTCATCGTGCGAAGAGTAGAGACGTTCCCCCTCTGAGCCACCAAGTCGCGGCGAAGGTTCGCCACCGCCACACTATTGTGATGCAAGGTACTCCGCAAAGACTCTACACGAGCCGCAGACGCCTCTCTCTCAGACGCCCTGGCAAGGCGTAATGATAACAGCTCTGTCTGAGCCTCCTCAAGCTCTCGCTCCAAAACTGTAACTCTCTCAGGCTGACCAGTGGAGGCTGATACCCGAAGGGAGCGAGATATCAAAGAATATGGTGCACCTGGCCGTACTGTAGGCCTGAGGGTGAAAAAGGGAGTCCACCCCTCTCTCCACTCGACAAAGTCCGAGGTAACAGAGCTATCTCCGGGCGAACCCTCCTCGATGAGGACCATCTCCGAAAGACGACCTCCCCAGATATCCTCAATCCTGAAGAGGAGCCTCCACATATCCTCACCGGGAATGTAGTCAAAAGTCACCGCATCCAAGTCACCCAGGCGAGGCGGGTACTGAACACCGCTAAACTGACGAAGAGCAAGGCTGGGATAGTGGCCTGTACAACCCCACACCCCAGGAAGAGGCACTCCATCGAAGAGGGCACAATGAGTCCAGGGCATCCACGCTGCCGGCCCCCAGGTAACCTTCCAAGACCACCCACTCAAGGGCAGGTCAAGGAGGTATAGCGCCCAGGCACGACTGTCGCCAGTGAAGGGAAGTGCTATCTGGACGGTCTGGCTCACCGTATGCCTCTCAAAATGATAAGGAGTCTGGAGGCGGTGGAAATGCTGCAGGTGACTGCAGAACCAGAGCTGGAGGAGCTGTGTGCAGAACATCGGAACCCCCTCTCCCTGTCTCCTACAATAAGATAAAGACCGCACGGTCTCGCACAATATGGCAGGGATGATAGACCTGCCCTCGCTGAATACTATAGGAATGACACCCAAGTCTATCCTACCAGCGGAAGTGGGAAAGAGAAAAATACCTGCGAAGGCGATCTTGAAGGCATTGATTCGGAATTTCTTCCACCCCTTCTTGCCCACAATGAAGTCTCTAGCAAGCTTCGCCGGAAAGGCACTCCGAGAGAAGTACTTCGTCAGCAGGTCTAGAGAAATGTTGGCTTTCCGCCAAGTTTCCTCAGGTCGGGCGATCTCAGGACGTAGAACCGCAGTGGTCAAACCCAAGTATTTCTCCAAGCATCGGTTGGACCGAGGGCCCTGAATGGGTATAACCGGGGTCTCGCTGAAGGGGCTGTCTAGCTGAAGAAGCTCAGCATACTCCTCCATGGTGGGAATGAGATCCACCTCTCCGATGGAAAAGCAACAATGGGTCGGGTCCCAGAAAGAAGCAAGCGCCTCGAGCAAGCCACGATCAACTTGTAGCCGCATGAAAGGGGGAAACTTGCCAAAGATCCCCACGATATCGGCATGGTCATCCTCTCCAAGAAGAGTCCACCAATGTCTCATCCGCTCAACACGGAAATCATGGAAACGAAGCGTCACCAAGGAGTCGGGATCGTTACTCGAAGAGGCCATGGACCCAAAAGACCAAAAAATGAGAAAAACGAAGAGTTTTTGGTGAAGAGGGGAGAGGAAAACTCAAAAAACGGTTGCTGGCTCGAAGGGGGATCGGAGTTTAAAAAAGCCAAGAACTCGCGCATGACCATCATGCGCCGCGCGTGACGGTCATGCGCGAGTCCCGTTGGGAATCCCAACGGCTCTTTCTCCCATGTCTCGCGAATTTGAACCTGTTCGCTCACTCCCAGAGGTCCGTTTTGCACTATATAAGGGCCATCTCGCAAGAAATCACCTATGGGGAAGTCTTGGGCGGTCCGGTGATCGAAGATTTCGAGTCAACGGACAGAAACCGGCCCGAAACCCTAGAACCGGTCCGGAGGTCAAAAGTGGGACCAAAGCTGGCCTCAAGCGGAAGCATTTGATACGATGTAATCAGGATCGACCACCCGCCAGCAGGATGGCCCGAGAACCGAGAACTAGGCTCGACGGTCAAGAACCGGCCCTGAAACCCTGGCTCAACTCAGAAACCGGGAAGTGCAAAGATGACCCGGGAATGTCACGCAGGCGAATCCCGTGGTACACTGGGGCAAAATTTTTCAAAAGAATTTTGAAAAATTTTGAAAAAAGTAGACCGACTCTCTGCGAGCCGTCGTAGCCTGACACAAGGAAAGCGGAGAAAGAAATCCAGAACTCTGCATCGACCTACGTTGCCCTACACTGGGGCAAAATTTTTCTATCTTCAAGAAGCTAGAAAAATTTGTTTGACACTGCATACTGGGGCAAATTTTTCCATTTTTGTCAAGAAAAATTGGAAAAATAAGTCAATGATGAGAAATGGGCCTCGAGAAGCGAGTAAGTCCCAATGATGATAGAAATGGGCCTCGAGAAGCGAGTAAGTCCCAATGATGATGGAAACGGGCCCCAAGGAGAGGTAAGCCCCGATATTTATTGAACCAGGCCTCGCGGAGGATCGAGACCCGGTATCCATACACATAACCCCAAACACATACCCAAAACACATCCATACACATATCCATGCACATAACCATAAAAGAAAACCAAAACCATCCATAAACCACAAATGTCATATATACAATAGTCAATGTCTGTACATCCCATATAAACACAAAGTGTCTGGCCAGAATACAAGGCCACAAAAGAAGACAAAAGTAAACAAAAGTACATCATGAGGAAGGAGGGTCGTCAAAGAACCAGTCTCGAGAAACAGGATCACGAGGTGGCGAAGAAGAAGGCTGACCAAGACCAGACGGGTCAGCTCCGGTAACAGGAGTAATGCCCATACCCTGAAGCTGCTCCTCTAATCTCCGTACGGCGGCAGCAAGACGGGCCACCTCTGCATCTCGGGAAGCCAAATCCCTCCGCATCTGCACCATCTCCCCCTCTCGCTGTGTCGCCTCCGTCTGCATACTGGCCATCTCTCCCTGTACTCGGTCCATATCAGCCGTATGACGATCCACGCTGACCGACAGCTCAAGCTGGAGACGCAGTATCTCACTCTCAAGTCTCTCGATCTGCCCAGAAGACCGAATGAGATGACTGTCCATGGCCACTCCACCCATGACACGGCCACCCTCAACCTCGTGAAGAGACATCAGGGATCCCAAAGAAACTCGCTCGAACCACTCCTGGTATGGCACATCCTCTCGGACCAGACTCGGATATGCGCTCACCCCTGCTATGTAGGGATCACTCGGAGCTCGCGGAATGTAATCCTCAATAGTCATCAAAGGGGAGGGGTCTACAGGGACAACGGCCGCATCACCCAGCTGTCGTACGGTCCGCTCACCCAACAGAAGCTCCCAAGACCGAGAGGTCCGGATCCACAGCCTCAGACGAGACAACGCTACAGCCCTAAAAACCTCAGGTCGCTGGGACAAAGCTGCAGAGTAGGGCTGGAAGATGATATCAGCATCCCTGATGCAATCAACTGTCATGCGAAGCTCAAGGAGTGTGCGAGCAGTCATCCTCTCAATCCTAGAAGAATCCCAACGCCTGGCAAGAGGAAAATCCGGGTCAGAAGCCAACGGAAGCCGACTGGGAGCGAAAGTGGGGAAGTGCTCAAAGGCCCAGAAGACGGTAAACTGCCAGAAGCCAAGAAAGCTAATCGACTCCCGACGAGAATAACGGCGCAGACCCCGGATGTAAAATCCATATGTCAAGGCACCCCAGTCATACTCCCTCAGGGTGTCAATGTCCCGGAACATACCAACAATGGGCGTGGGAACGATGGACCGGTCATTCCCGAGAAAGCAGCTGAAAATGAGATATGCTGCCCACTGGCGATATCGTAGCTCAGTAGGAGGCTCCTCCCTATCTCTCCTCAAGACATCCGCCAGATGCCGAATCCTCACGGAAGGACGCCGGGAGCCCTCTATAGCATCACGATCAGCAAGACCCAAAATCTCCCTAGCCTCAAAGCCATCTATAGGCTCGCTAGGGGGAGCTCTCCCTCCAAAACGGATGCCCAAGATAGCACTCCAATCTACAGGAAGCACCGCCATCTCGCAGGTGCTGAGGTGGAAGGTCCCGGTGTGATGAAAGAATCTCTCTATGAAACACCACACCGCCGGGTGGTACACTGACACATAGGGGATGCTAAGGAAAGGGCCGAAGCCCAGCTCTATCAAAAACTCTCTATACTCCGGACGGGAAGCCGCCAAGAGTCTGCCAAAATCAGACCACCCACCTCGGCCAGCACTCTCGGGAGGCTCCTGCACAAAATCCGAAAGAAGAATGTCAATACAAAGATTTGCAAAGACCAAGAACAAAAGAGACATATGAAAGTATGAGGGTACCTGACAGCGACGGACCAGAGAAGACGGATGAGCAAGGAGGTTCGTCAGAAGGGGCGTATCAGATATCTCAACCGCAACAGGGTAACGCGGTCGAATGCCACCCTGGGGAGGATATCTAAATCCTGGCGCAACGTAATCCTCGGGAATGGTGCCCGCAGAATCAGGAATCCCCCCAGTCCTCTGCCTCTTCAATCTCGAAGAGGGAATACCCGTCGACCTGGTATGAGGACGACGAGGTGCGGCAGAAGGAGCATCGCTGGGACCAGTGGTGACACCAGGCTGTGGAGAAGGACGAGTCGTCTCAGAAGGCCTAGCACTACGACCAATGACGACTCCAGGTCGAGGAGGAGGCCGAGCCGCACTAGAAGCAGGACCAGTAGCCTCGGCATCGAGCTCCGCCTGCAGGTTCCGGGCGATAGAGGCATCAAAGCGGGTACGAACGTCCTCCATAGCATCATACTCATCGTCCGTATCAGGAGAACTCTCAGGAGCATAAACTACAGCCTTGCCTTTCGCAAGGCGATCGGACCGGCGATGGCCCCCGCTGCCACTACCTCGATCAGACATCTGCAAAAAGAACAATGAACAGTCAAAGAGTCAGAAAAGTCAGGTACATCTCATTCTCGAAAAGCATAGGAAGTACACAATGATCAAAATTATGCAAAATAAGAAAAAAGGAAGGAATAATCAAACAAACAATTTTTCCTTGACCATTTGGATGAATTTCCAAAATGAGTCTAACCGTTGAAACAACCCGATTTGCAGCTTGGGTAGCCCCCAAGTCAGATCACTCCTCAACCTGTTTGGACTGAGATTCCAAACCGTTGAAACCACCCGATTTGCAGCTTGGGTAGTCCCCAAGTCAGATCACCCCTCAACCTGTTTGGACTGAGATTCCAAACCGTTGAAACAACCCGATTTGCAGCTTGGGTAGTCCCCAAGTCAGATCACTCCTCAACCTGTTTGGACTGAGATTCCAAACCGTTGAACCAACCCGATTTGCAGCTTGGGTAGTCCCCAAGTCAGATCACTCCTCAACTTGTTTGGACTGAGATTCCAAACCGTTGAAACCACCCGATTTGCAGCTTGGGTAGTCCCCAAGTCAGATCACTCCTCAACCTGTTTGGACTGAGATTCCAAACCGTTGAAACCACCCGATTTGCAGCTTGGGTAGTCCCCAAGTCAGATCACTCCTCAACTTGTTTGGACTGAGATTCCAAACCGTTGAAACCACCCGATTTGCAGCTTGGGTAGTCCCCAAGTCAGATCACTCCTCAACCTTGTTTGGACTGAGATTCCAAACCGTTGAACCACCCGATTTGCAGCTTGGGTAGTCCCCAAGTCAGATCACTCCTCAACTTGTTTGGACTGAGATTCCAAACCGTTGAAACCACCCGATTTGCAGCTTGGGTAGTCCCCAAGTCAGATCACTCCTCAACCTGTTTGGACTGAGATTCCAAACCGTTGAACCACCCGATTTGCAGCTTGGGTAGTCCCCAAGTCAGATCACCCCTCAACCTGTTTGGACTGAGATTCCAAACCGTTGAACCACCCGATTTGCAGCTTGGGTAGTCCCCAAGTCAGATCACTCCTCAACCTGTTTGGACTGAGATTCCAAACCGTTGAAACCACCCGATTTGCAGCTTGGGTAGTCCCCAAGTCAGATCACCCTCAACCTGTTTGGACTGAGATTCCAAACCGTTGAACCACCCAATTTGAGACTCAAATAAATTTCAAGTCTCCAACAAAAAAAAAACACACATTTCCCAAGTTTGTGCAAATCCCAAACTTGACCCTTAATTTTCGAAATACTAGCCTCAGAAAAATGCACGACGTAGTGCCCTAAAATAAAAAATAAAAAATAAAATAATAAAAAAAATACACGCAGCATTTCAATAAATGTTGTGTTACCAAATTTGTGTTTTTCACCTCATGTGCTTCCAAGCACATGTACGTGCGCATGTGTGCCTACAAAGGTTCATTTGTACATGCACGTGTTTCTATACCCAAATACATTTTTGTGAACAAACATGCTTGCTAAGTGTGTATTACATCCCCAAACATACAAGGGAACTAAAGAAAATAAAAGCAGAAGTACATAAAGCAGAAGCATGGGACATAAAAAAGGAAGCAACCAATCCGACCGTTCAAAACTGAAAAGAAAGGTGGGGATGGAAAGGTGCTTACCTATAGGACGTGTAGGCGAAGACTGATCGTCAATCAGAGTCCTGGATCATAAGAAAAAGACCAAAAAGACACAAAAAGAGAATAACCCAATCAGCACATTTCGACCGTTTAAAACTGAAATAAATGGTAGGGATGGAAAGGGGCTTACTCGTGGAGCGCGTAGGCGAAGACGGCGCGTCAATCAGAGTCCCGGATAGCAAGATATGAGCAGAAGAGTGAAAAGGGGCGAAGTGGGGTCCAGAGAGCGAAAAGGGAAAGAAAACGACAAAATGAAGGGGAAAGGCCGCGCGGGGCCTGAAGTAGTGGGGCCTCGCGCAGGACCGTCATGCGCCGCGCATGATGGTCATGCGCGAGTTCCCAAAACTGCCCCGTTTCACCATTTCAAGCCCCAAATTGTTTTTTCGCATCCCGACCGATCTTCTCCAAACCCTGGAATACCCATTTGGACCCCGGAAGGACTGGCACGCAAACCGAGACAAACTGCGCGACAGCCGTAGGAGAACGCGGAAACCGAGAAAATCCGAGCGGGCAAAAATCGAGTCATTTATTCTTTGTCCAACGTTCCTTGTGCCAAGAAATGCCGAACAAAGAAGGGGCAACTGTCATAACCCCATTTTTACCCACGGGATTTTCTCGGGTGTCGGTGCGCAAAACGGGACAGCCCGAACCGAACCAGCACGATCTGACGACACTTCGCCGCATCAAATACTCCCAAGAAGAAGGTCCGGGACACATTTCCCGAGGTTTCTAGGGTTGACCAAGTTTGACTAGGGTTGACAAGTTTGACTAGGGTTGAAAGTTTGACCGAGGTTTGACCGAGCCGTTTCCGACCCGACTAGGACCCACCGTGCCCGGAAGCCCTTGAAATGTAGTCCGGGATACATCTCCAAGAGTTTGGAGAGCTTTGACCAAGTTCGACCAAGTTTGACCAAGGTTGACCAAGTTTGACCAAGGTTTGACCGGACCATTGACCAGACCAAAAACTGGATCGAACTGACCACCCCTTGACCAATGTATAGAGAATATCAAGAGCTTCGATTCCGTACTTTACGGGTCGAAAACGGACGAGAAACGAGAGAGTTGTGGCCAAAACTGCGAAAAAACGGTCCGACACTTAGCCAAATTTTGGTAAGTGTTGTTGACAAAACAGCCCATTTGGGAGGCAACGTTTGCGCAAAGATTCTCTCCGACCCGCTGCAACTTGGTCCGAGAGCCAAGACCCTTAGGCAAGAGGTTCACTTCAGCTACCACATGCAACTTTCGGATCGTCAAGAGTTCCTCCGGTCAAGCCGGAATCTCAGTCAGAAGATGACCCCTTGGCATAAGGAACATTCCGACGGCCTCCGTTCGCAAGATCATATCTTGCGAACCCAAACTCGCCTCTGTGCAAGGCCTGTACCGTAGAAAAGTAGGTAGCGCAAGCTTTCCGACGATACCAAGATCGTCGGAATCCGACATCGGGAGCTACGTCTACCACGCGCGTGAAAACAGGCCGACAAAATAAGGTTTTGCTGAAAGTTCCGGGAATTTTCCCACCGACGTTGCCACGCTTGCGCACAGAGTCTTCCTGACTCGCAACAAGTTGATCTGCGAGCCCGGGCACATTGGAAAGAAGACACATTCATGCACGACAAGGAACTCTCGGATCGCCAAGAATTTATCGGGGCCTAGCCGGAATCCCGATCGGAAAACTGCCCTCAAACGGACCAAAAACACCCCGGTGGCCTCTGTTCGCGGGGCCATATCTCACAAGTCCAAGCTCGGATTTCCGCAAATCCGGAACCTTGCAAAAGTAGGCAGCGCAAGCTTTCCGACGGTACCAAGAACGTCAAAATCCGACATCGGGAGCTAGGTCAAATATGCGCGCGAACTGGGACAAGATTTGAGAAAAAACGCGCTGGGAGCAAAACGCATTTTTTCTCCCGGACAGCCGCCTTCGCGCGCAGAGTCTTTCCTGCTCGCAACAAGTTGATCCGCGAGCCCGGGTGCGTTGGAAAGATAATGACTCCGGCTACGACGTGGAACTCTCGGTTCGCCGATAGCATTCCCCGTTTGACCGGAATCTACATCGGAAAAGTGCACAAAAACAGCTCCGACACCCCGACTTCCGGGAGCCATAACTCCCTCGTCCGAACTCCGATTCGCGCAAACTTTATATCGTTGGAAAGAGGACGTCGAGAGCTTTCCGAAGATATGCCGCATGACCCATTTTGAGTTCCGGAAGACCTCCAAAACTGCCCCCGAAAATCGGATAAAAAAGGATACGCGCACGGAAATCGAGGAGGATTCGAGGAGCTGCTGGCGTGGAAGGATAAGACTGCCACGTGGCAGTACCACAACTCGCGCAGGACCGTCATGCGCCGCGCATGATGGACCTGCGCGAGGCGTGCACGGTTTTCTATAAAACCGACCCCCCCCCCTCACTTCAAGCACATTTTTTGCTCGGCCTCTAGGCCTCTTCTGAGCGTTAGTTTAGGCAGAAAATAGGGGTTTTTTAGGGGTCTTTCTTAGGAAGGGTTTTGGGTAGTTTTTAGAGTGAGAAGCATCTACTAGGTGCTTCTCTCTCTACCTCTCCTCATCTCTCTCTCTCTCTAAGCTCTTTCTCTCTCTTTCTTTCTTTAGGGATTTTGGGGGGTTTTTAGAGTGAGAAGCATCTATTAGGTGCTTCTCTCTCTAACCTCTCCTCATCTTCCCCCCTCTCTCTCTCTCCCTCTCATTCTTTGAGTTTCATTCATTGTTCATTTTACATTCTTTAGTTCATTTTAGTTCATTTATGCTTTACTAGTTTCTTTATTGTCTATTTATTGCTTTATTTACATTTCCTTGTCTATTTATTGCTTTATTTACATTTTTTAGTCATTTATGCTTTATTTACATTTTCTTGTCATTTATTGCTTTATTTACATTTTCTAGTCATTTATCGCTTTATTTACATTTCTAGTCATTTATCGCTTTATTTACATTTACTACGTACTTGTGAATATATATGTTGTTGTGACTACCCCCCTCTCCCCCGGTGTGTTTTAGTACGGCAATATTGAGTGGCTTTGGCGGCTCGCGTAAGACCTCTAACGAGGCCGTGACAACCATGTTAGCCCACGAGGTCTTGACCCGAAAAATACACCGGTTTCCTCGTGTTTTAGTACGGCAAATATTGAGTAGCTTTGGCTCAGTTGCGTAAGACCTCTAACGAGGCCGTAACAACCTTGTTAGCCTACGAGATATTTGACCCGAAAAATACATCCCCATGTGTTAAATATTGTCATTTATCGCTTTATTTACATTTACTACGTTGTGAATATTATATTGTGAATATCCCCCATTTTTCCCTTTGTGATTTGGGCGTGATAATCCCGATTGGTCGTGGTGGATTATGTAAGACCTCAAAGAGGCTTTATCCACCATATAATTCCATAGGCATTGGACCCATTAAAAATCCCCATGTGTAAATATTGTCATTTATCGCTTTATTTACATTTACTACGTTGTGAATATTATATTGTGAATATCCCCCATTTTTCCCTTTGTGATTTGGGCGTGATAATCCCGATTGGTCGTGATGGTTTATGTAAGACCTCAAAGAGGCATTAGCCATTACGTAATTCCATAAGGCATTGGACCCATGAAAATCCCACGCTTTAAATTCCATTATTGCTTTAAATATATTTATCGCTTTCCGCAATGCTTTAAATACATTTATCGCTTTATTTACTTTTACGCACTTGTGAATATATTGCGTTGTTATTATCCCCGTTCCCCGTAAAAATGGGCGTGATAATCCCGATTGGTCGTGATGGTTTATGTAAGACCTCAAAGAGGCATTAACCACCACGTAATCCCATAGGCATTAGACCCACAAAAATACTCTTTTTCAAACCCGGTTATTTACATTATTTACTACGTTGTTGTAAATATGATTTATTTCACTATTTTGATTTGGGCATGAAAATACCGAACGGTATTGGTGGTTTTAGGTAAATCTTTTCAAATAGCACTAAAACCTCCATGTAAATCCATGAGGCGTTGGACCCACAAGATTACCAATGCACTTTTCAAAACAGTTTTTCTCATTTAAGTCCTATTTGGCTTCGTGGGTTTAGGTAAATCTTTTCAAATAGTACTAAACCCCCGTGTAAGCCCGAAAAGGCATTGAATTCTCTTCTAAAAATTGCCTTGTTTTATTCATGTAAATCCTAAGGTGGTATCGAGATTCGAATAAGTCTTTCAAATAGCATCGAATCCCGACCCCACGAGGTCTTGACCCTTTCCCTAAAAATTCTCATGAATTGTACCTTGCCATTTCAAATAAATGTTGCATTTATGTCATTTCATACTTATGATTGATGTGCTGCTAACATACCATGGTCATCCCATATTATGTCATACTTGTGATTTATGTGCTGCGAACATGCCGAGATTACTTGTTTGAACATTCTATTCGCTTTCATACTCGTTCTTGTAATTATGTGTTGTGAATATACCGTGATTACTTGTTTGAGTGTTTATCGCTTTGATATAAAAATGTGATTAAAATACACTTTGCCATGAAAACTTTAAAAAGAGTAAACATGGTAATGTGGGCGTTAGAAACGAAGGTATGAGTCCTTTACACGGGGGCGTGGCTGGTACGTGCTTTCGTGTAAGGGATTCTACACGTTCTAACTCCCATAGGATCATGGTCTAAAATTCCCCAAAGTGTGAATTAATCATCCAAAACCCCGCCATTTGACGGACCGCTTTACTCTTGGAAATCAAGGGTAAAGAGATCCCGAATATGGCACCAAAAACATTAATTGTTTGTCCCGGCACTAGGTGTTAGGATTTCAAGTATATCCTACCACCGAAATGCCCGGAAATTTAAAAGATACAAAGATAAAAGGGATGGTGAAATAAAGAGTCTAATCAAAACCAAATGAGGTCAAAATGCATTTGCCACTCTTGGTATATTGCTCGACCAAATTTGGGACATTTGTACATAATTAAAACCAACAAACCTAGGCTTAGCAAATAAAGAAAACATTAGAAAGGAGGTAACCGTTTTCTTAAACGGATGTCGTGGGGTGCCTAACACCTTCCCCACGCATAAGCAAACCCCCGAACCCATCTCTGGTTCAAGACCATTTTGTTATAAATGTCTAAATAAGATAAAATCTATTAGACATAGGTGCCCAATCACACCTTAGAATTTCCCATGGTTGGTGGCGACTCCAAATCGCGCTCATACGCACACACACACACAAGTTCCCACACACACACAACTCATATCTCGAAACGGAAAAGAGATAGAGAACACACACCACACTCGCCAAATGGGGGTCGGTATCTAGGAAAATAAAAAAAGGAAAAAGAAAACTTAGAATAGAATTTTCCGCCGGTGTCGACAGTGGTTTCTTCGTCATCAATAATCTTCACTGTGGCCCAATCCTGAGCATCCCCAAAAGCGAGAGCAACCCTCTTCCTGAAATGCTCGAAACCTGCAACATAGTAGCGACGAGTATCATCCTCGAACTCCTCAGAAGTTTTAAACTCATTAACGGCCGTCTCCCGAGCATTTAAGACCTGTTGTTGAAGGCCCACGATTTTCCACACTAACTCGTTGCGCTCTTTCTCCAAAGCAGACAGACGGTCGTCCTTAGCTTTGAGGTCGGTTTCCAGCTTCTTCACTTGGCTCTTCAAGACTCTCCTTTCAACATTAAGGGTTTCCATAGCCTCTTGATGGGCAGAGGATTGAGCCTTGACCTTCTCGAAATATGCCTTAAGCTTCGCTGACTCACGCGCTGACATACGAACCCGGTTGCCCAAGACAAACACTTGTCCTGCAGCCTGAACGGGGAAAAGAAGGTCAGAAGAGAAGAAAATATGAAGAAGGGGCATTTAAAAATAAAAGGAGAGGAAGACGACCTTCAATGAATCTTGAATTGACAAGCGTAGAAGATCCAAGTCCTCGACATGATCATACACCTCGAGATCAACCTGCTCGTACATCTCCTTCACCTTGTCCATGGCCCTGGATGAGCTACTATAGATGGTTGGCAGGATCTCGTCAGAACCCACTTCCTTCCCCTTTAATGCTCTAACAGGAGAAGAAGGGATCTCATGGTACACATGGACCTTCTCAGCAGCTCTACCTTTTGCAGCAGGAAGTGATTTCTCTTGACGGCCTCCCTTCTTAGAACTGGTGCCCTTCTCCATAGGCACCTTCTTTTCAGACTTAGCTCTCTTGGAAAAAAGAGCACTCGCGTCAGGAAGGTCATCCACCTTCTGTGCCGCTTCCCTCAGGCGCTTACGCTCAGCCCTGGTAGTCATGCCTGTAACAAGAAAAGGTATCAAGAAAAGACTGCACAAACCTTCATCTAAAAACTCAAAAAAAAAAAGGGTCACCCACTTCGGTTATACGCCTGGATGGCCTTTAGAACCTCAGCACTGGGTTTAGGACCCAAAGACCACTGTGCTAAAGTTAAGGGAGACACCAGATCAAATAACTCCACTGCCCTTCCCTCCTGAAAGTCAGTGACCAGTGAAAGGCGTTGTTTTAAACGCTTGGATAGGGAAGGACGGTGAAAAGCTGAAAAGGAAAAATTTACTAAGTAAATCCTCAAAAGGCCGTCAAGTGTAAATACCAAAAACAAGTGACAAAAAGGAAAATGAGGTAAGTGCACCATTGGCATTGGGAATTCCCCAGGATCGACGAAGGCCATAAAGCTCGCCTGCTGCCTCCCCCGGGGTAAACTCGAAATGACTACCACATAGGAAGAAGTACTTCGGCTTCCAGCTCCTATTGGAATTTGGGAGACCCAAAATAAGCTTCGGCGACCCCCTATGGCGCATGAAACCCCAAACCCCCGGTGTGGAAGGCATATAGGTTAACTTGTACAAAAAGAAGAACTCGTCGACAGATAAATCGTACTCCCCTTCACTGGCCATCCTCCAAAGAACCTGAAGGCCTGTCATAATCCTCCAGCCATTTGGGTTTAACTGGCTAGGGGATATGCCGAGCCGGTGAAGGACCTCTCTCTCGAAGGGCCTAAAGGGCAGCCTCAAACCACCAGTTAGGCTATCCTCGTAAAGGGCAATGTCTTCCCCATTGGATGAACACGCCCATTCGTTATCATCAGGCAATCTAAGCACTATATTCTCAGGGATTTGGTACCGGCTCCTTATTCTCCCAATGCCCTTATCTACAAGCTTAGAAGGCACCCCTTCAGCTATGAAGGGTTTGTTCAGGCTTCGGACCGAAATGGGTACACGAGGCTCCTGGGACACAGAGCCTGATGAAGATGACTCGGTGGTCTCGGAAGACCGTCCCTGACTTCCAAGATCCTCAGATCCGGATATTGGCGTCAATGAATGCCCCCCACCAGAGGACGACGACTCCGAAGAGTCACCCACGCCTAGAGCCATAAAGACTCGGGATAAAGGTCCTAAGGGCAATGCTGCACTCAAACTCGCCGCAAGGACCTACCGAAATAAAAAAGAGAGGGTAAAGGCGAAACCTTTTACTCCCCAACCACTCAAAACGCAACCACGGAACAGGAAATGAGAAAGAAACTGAAAGAAGGGAGTCAACTTACCGGTGGAAAGGCTGTTGCCGTGAACAAAGGTCTCTGAGAACGGTCGACGGAGCAAGAACTTCCCCGAATTAGCAAAACCCCAAAACCAGTCGAAAAGAAAAGAGTGCAGAGAGCCAAAATTTTTTTTGAAAAAAGACGGAAGACGCTGACATAAATGGGGCAGTTCCAGCATTAAGAGAGGCGGTTGCACCTTGGAACGTGTATCCATCCCCCAAGCAACACGCGTCCCAGCAAAATGGGAAACCGTCATGTCCCATTATGGCCACAAAGCTCAATAAAATGAAAAAGAGAAGTGGGCGAAATTACTGGCCTAACCCCGACTCTTGATATTCCGAAGGCCGTCTGGGCAGAACGACCACGGAATAGGGGGGCAACTGAAGGGGATATTTGCTAATTTCTCCCAAGTAAGAGATGAAGACCTTCTACTGCAAAGAAGACCTTCCTCGACTTCATCTGATCAACTCCCTTCTACTGCTCACAACAGCTTAGTCACCAGACTCAGATCCATCCTTATCTCCTACGGGAAACAAGTGAGACACCTCACCGAATCAACACCTCACCTAGAACAGGTGTCCTCCGAGAATCCCGGGGATGAAGCCCTCGCAGCGTCGCCCAGCACCACGCACGAACCAGCCACCACCTGCCAGATGAAGGGCCATAAATTCTCCAGGTGCCCCAAGATCGGACGGCCCCTGGAAGACCACGTGGATGGCCGAAAGACATAAAAGGCCATCCCCCATCCGTACGCAGGTATGAACAGTGAACTAAAAAACTCTAAACTGAATTATCTGCAGATATTCCGATACACCTGGACTGACAAAGGCATCGGAGCCTTCTAGGCCGGCCCCAAACCGGTGCCACTTCGATCACCTCGTTTCCCTTTTGCAGGTCTTCCCCTCTGTTGCACGCCCTGACTGCCGTCCACTGTTTTCACTGAAGCATCAGTAAGAGTTTTGTAGTTTAACCGGTACCTCTTAGAGTTTCCAACACAGACATCCAGAGTAAAATTCCTCCTATCATAACTATCAAAATATAAAAAATAAATAAATAAATAAATAGTAGTTTACTTTTAAGCTCTAAAGCTAAAAAAAAAATAAAGCTTTCATCTGTTTCCATATATATGATTTTTTTTCCCAAATAATCACATGTAAATGTGTAATGACCGATGATTGAGATATTGTACATACTTAAACACCCTTTTAGAATGTCCCCTTATGGCCTTATGGCAACGGAAGAGCATACACTGCGATCTGTCACCTGTTTAGTAGTGTCGACCATAAAATTAGAGGGGTTAGAATCGTTCAGGTATAGCGTACACCTTTTAATGTTCCTCTCATTTTCTGTTGTCCACGCCTTCACGATTGTGTACCATTTGCAAAGAAAGGGAGTAGAACTGATTCCTCATAGAAGTTATTTGGAATTTTCCTGCCAGCTAGCATAATAATAGAATTGGCACAACAAGTCACGTTGTCAATAAACCATTCTTATTCATTGATGATAATAGGATTCGAGGTGGAATATTTTGATCTTAACAAAAAAAATTATTAGATACTTCCGGAGCACAACGACGGTTCTCACATAAATAATGAATCTTACCATGAATTTAATTGGTGTAATCCACTATTATGTGACAAGAGAAAGTATCGCGACGTTGTACTCCCAGATTACTAAATAATTACTCATTAACAACAGTTCGAATTCCACTATATTTAGTCATCTCACTCATTTAGCCTTGTGTTGATTCTTACCAATTTTGAAATTATTGTGTAAAACATAAACAAACAAATATCCCATAAGTCTAAGGACAAATTTTTTCACAACAGTTAATAATAACTTAATATAACATATTGTGATTAATGGGTGGGGTGGGAAAGACCGAATTTCCCTTATTAAGGCCTAACTTTGGATTTGAGAGGCCTGTAGCCCACTTGAAGACTGTTCGGCATCTTGACCAAACACTCAACCTAAATGCAGCCCGTCCTACCTCAATTGGAGAACGGGCCAACCAAATAATCAAACGAAATTATTGGTAACAGCCAGTGATCAGTTGTCCGAAGTGACACATCCAATGACCTTTAGGGGATCTTAAGAGTTTGGAACCAATCTTATCTGCTTCGACATGCTCAAGAGATTAGTTGCACCTCACCACTTCGGTTAAGTTGTCATTAAAGACGTTTCTTCGGTTAGCTTGTTAGGAGGGCTAATTGTCATTCCAAATTTGATGCTTGGACCAACTATCACTCCTTTTACATCAATTGCGAAGTGACAATCCTTAGAAGTATGGCTTCTTAGGAAAAGATCTGACCAACCTGTCCCCTTAACCGCTTAAGGGGATGGACTAATGTCAGGTTTCTTCCTCTTTCATAGGGAATTGGTCACCAAACCATTCCCAAAGGTCTATAAATAACACCTTAATGCAAAAGAGAAAGTATGATCTAAGAACGAAAGAACCCATTTATTCACACCTCTAAATAGAAGACTTTTCCCATAGATTTGACTTTTTTTTTTTTTTTGATACTTTGTGAAACAGAGTTACAAAAAGACAAAAACACGTCATCTGGCACCAGATTGGGTAAAACTTAGGTTTGTATAATACACATCAGTAAAGGTTCTAGAAGCATTGAGGGCCATTGACTTGATGTCTTTGAGAACTGGCAGTGGAATTGCCTTTATATAGAGCCTAAGTTGATGTTGCTGCTGGAGGTTCTGTATGTCCTGGAACATAGTGGTGAGCTTCCAGCTGGGGATGTGTTTACTGCCCCACATCTGCTCGATGTCCTTATCTTCAGTGAAAACAATCATCCTCTAAAGACCCAATGCAGTAGCTTTGATAATAGAGTCTCTGATAGCTAAGAGTCTCGCCATTTTAGTGTCCTGGACATGTATGGTTTTGCAGCCAACAAAAAGGACCTGACCATTTCTGAGCTTGCCCATATATGCCATCCCATGGCTGGTGCGATTTTTTGATGTACCTCCTGCAGTAGTGATGATGGCTTGCCAATTTGGATCAGGAGTCCATGTAGGAGCCTGTGCTGTATGCCTTACTCCACCAGTGGTCCCTGCATTATTAGAATAATTTTGCAAAAACCTGTTCAACAGAGAAGTAGAGGTTAGAATGATTTCCATTGGATTGGGCTGCTTCCCCTCAAACATAATTTGGTTTCTATGAAACCAGATGCACCACAGCAAGGTTAGAGTCTTTTGGAGAATAGGATTGGTATTATCAGATGCACTGTGCTGCTGCAGAATTTCTTTAACCCAGGAGTCCACTGTGATGGCAGCTTGAGTTAGGTGTAGAATTGGAATATCAGCTCCTAACCAAACTGCTCGAGCTAGATCACAGTGTAGGAAAAGGTGTTCTTGGGTTTCACTGGCATTGTTGCACATTAAGCAATTCATAGCACAATGCATTCCCTTGCGGTTGAGCTCTGCTTTGACTGGGAGTGCATGATGTAGTAATTTCCAAGTAAATGTGACAATTTTGTAAGGGAGTCTTATTTTCCATAGCAATTTCCAAACGGTGGTTTGGTTGTTGGTGACTGGTTGAGGTCCTGAAACACTGGCCTGATGGGTAATGATTTCATAGGCTTTATGCACCTGATATTCACCATTGAGGGAATGAGGCCAAATTAATTTGTCAGGAGTAGCATTATTCTCTACCATAGGAAGTGTAATGCTGAGGATTTGATCACTATCTTGTTGGTCATAGAGTTGATAGAGTAAGTTGGTTTTCCAACTTGCAGTCCGGTGATCAATCAGATCAGCTACAGTGGTGATTTGATTCAGTAGGCATGGGGGAGCAGTGGGTTTGATTTTAAACCAAGCTGGGTGACTGATGGGGATGTTGTAACCTCGTCCCTCATCCCACTCTCCAAGAGGCTTGGCATAATTTTGGATTGTGTTGACACATGATATTTCTCCAAATCCATGATGCTTTCTGATTTGGCTTGTGAGAGTGAAGATCTCCATTTGGGCAATATTTGGCTTTTAGAGTTTTGGAGAGCAGGAGGTTTGGGTTATTCTTGATACGCCAGTATTGTTTTGTAAGTAAGGCTTTGTTCATTGGGCCAAATTTTTTTATGCCCAAACCCCCTTGTGTTTTGGGTTTTGTAATGGTCTCCCAATTTGTCATATGCAGCTTTTTCCTACCAGGATCATGGCCCCACCAAAAAGCATTGATTAAGGAGTCGAGCCTCTTACACACAGTTTCAGGGACTTTAAAAACTAAGAAGGTATAGATTGGGATGGAGTTAAGGAATGAGTTGATGATCAAACCCACTTTGGTTGATCAAGAACCTTGGAGTAGGCTTGGGTTTTATTTTATAAGAAATGAATTGGACCAGTCACCTACTTAATCTACTCAATCTGTTCACAAATACGCTCTGTCATGGATTCTGAGAGTGGTATGCATCTCAGTTTCTATCTACACCCCTTAAAAGTGCTCATAAAAGTGGTGTTATTGATGAGATTATATAAATGTGATATTACTTTAATCACAATTTGTCATATTACAAGTTATGAAACATTATGTGTCTCTAACAGTACTCAAAGATCGAATACAATGGACAATTGCCTAGCTTTGTACGAGGCAAAGACAAAGCCACTCAAAGATCGAATACAATGGACAATTGCCTAGCTCTATACGAGGCAAAGACAAAGCCATTCTCGAACCACAGGAGGCCATGGCGCCCTTGGAATTTTTTTTAAAATATATTAGTTTGTATATATATATTTGAAAGTTCGTACTCAACATTTATTTGGTCCCCCAAAATTGAAAACTAACTCCTCCAAATTAAAAGTTGGCCCAAAGAATCCAAAAAAATAAAATAAAATGGTTACTTGACCCATATATGTTTGGCATGAGAAGAGTTTGGCTCTTTGATGATTGGAAACCAAAGTCAGAAGTTTTGAGACTATGAGTTTTATGTGATGACATACTAGCTCCATCTAAATGATTGTTTGGGTTTTTTTTTTTTTTTTTTTTTTTTTTTGTGAGTGTTTTTCTTTAATTTTATACTTGGAAACACAAATTAATTTATTTTAGTAAAGCAATTTAGACATATAATGATAATAAAGATATTTTTAACTTATGTGAATCACGCTCTTTCCTTTATAGAATGGTTTTATTTATACTTACTGTTAACCTTAAGGTTTCAATACCTATTATTTGGCTAATTAATCCAAGGATATTTATGTAATTTTGATGATAACAATAATGTTAAGAATTATTCATAATTAATATTTTTCATGTGAACTAATGATAATGTTAACTAGTTTATTAATTGGACCGACATGGTCAATGAAGTATCAAGCAAATGCAAAGTCGACATAAGTACAAATTCATTGAAGATCAAGTCATCAAGACTCAAGACAAAGAAATCAATCTCAAGAATTATATTCCAAGATATATGAGAAGTAAGAGTTGAGTTTTTGTAAAGTTTATCAATATTTCATCTTTATGGCTCAAACTTTAAAATCCAACTCAAAATGATTTCCAAAAAATAATCTTTTAGTCCAAAACTCATTTGATAAATAAATATTTATAGGACTAACATATTTTCAAATAAAATTAATCAAACTGTTCAAAAGGATTAAAATATGAAAGTTTGATTATTTAAAGAAAGCCAAAATTAGTCTAAGGTTGAAATTCCTAGATGCAGGCGATTGCATCAGGGATCCAGGTGACTAACTCTTGGCCCAGGTAATTGAAAAATCAACCTGAGAGTTTCTGTCCAATCCAGGCGACTGATTTGTCAATCCAAGCGACTGGATATATTAAAATTAAATTATAACAACAACTTGCTTTCCATAACGGATAAAATTATTATATTGACTAAAGACTAGAGCAATATACACCAGCTACGCAGTACTCCCACATGATTATATTTTTTATCTCATCAGGCATAAAATCACATCCAAGTTTTATAGTTATATATTTCCCATTGTTATTGCAGCACGCACCCACTTGTGGGTTGGCTTGCACAAGATTAGTTAAATTTTAAAAGCCATCCCTTTTTTCCATCAACTTTAGAACTTTATTATCCGATGAAGTGCACATGGCATTTATGCCACATATAGAATTCACGAAGCAAGGATCATCATTGTCCTCCACCCCCTTTCCAAACGCTGCCATTTCTTTTATGGAAAACATACTGTTGGAAATTACCATTGGCTTCAACTGTTGCTCGGTGGTAATAGTCATTAACGTGGTCCAAGTGTGCTGATATGTGGAAATTGGCAAATTGGCTTTCATCATTTCAAAGCCCATGATTTATAAGCCACATATAGAATTCACGAAGCAAGGATCATCATTGACTCTCCACCCCCTTTTCCAAACGCTGCCATTTCTTTTATGGAAAACATACTGTTGGAAATTACCATTGGCTTCAACTGTTGCCCGGTGGTAATAGTCATTAACGTGGTCCAAGTGTGCTGATATGTGGAAATTGGCAAATTGGCTTTCATCATTTCAAAGTCCATGATTTATAAGGATTTATTATATTTCATTTCACATAAGCTCCACTATACTTTGTCTAGTGCTCACGTTAATCTATTAGGAGAAGTCTAGAACCCGATCCACCCCAATAATCCAAAAAGCCAAAAGTCCTATTGCCACTAGAAGTCTGGTGCAAATCAACAATGAATCTAGGTTGGCTTGCATTGGCACTTTTTATTTAAAAAGTTTATTTGAATTTTTAAAAGCCACCCCAATATTCAAAAGGCCAAAAGGCTTATTGCCAATTGATGATTAATAGCCAGCCAGCCATCCTCCTTCTTCTGCTTAATGCATTGACTCTGTAGAAGATCTAAATCTAATGACAATGGAATATAAAAGAGTTTGAGAAAGAGAGGAAGATAATGGATGCTAGGGTTTTTCAAGTGGTTCGGCTATGTGAGCCTACGTCCACAGGATGTAGCCAATGGGCTACATCTTTATTATATTCTCTCTGTATAATATTTTGGATGATTACAATGTGTTGTGAGGTATCCTATTTATACATAGGACTACTAACATAACTCTCATATCTAACCTATGTGAGATTCCTTAACAGACTCTTTATTATTTAAAAAAAGTATATGATGATGTGTAAAAATCAGCACGGTCGTCTGACGTCTAACCTCTTGGATGGAAGACCTGAAAGAACAAGGAAAGACAAACAACAAGGGAGCACCGGTGGGGTGCCGGCCAAAGCTCCTCCAATGCCTTTGTCAATGACTTGCAGAGAATAATCAACAGGTAGGTATTAGTATTTAGGCTAGTGCTTTCCATACCTTGTGTCTTTCTGTTCTGAGGTTTATATAGATGCCCCCAGTAAGTAGCCGTTGAGCTCTTCTTTATTTCAGTCTTTATTTGACTTGAATGAGGGGCTTTAATGGAGGTGGTTACAATATCTTCAAGATGCTGTCATTAAACCGTTAGATAGTAACGCTTTTTGTCATTTAATTTTGTTATAAAGGCATTTATTAGTGGACCGTGTGGAGCTTATGCATTTGTAGCAAGGACGATATTTAAAGTCGTCCTTACATTTGTTCGATATGATGGACGATTAATGTGGGTTCGTTCGTCAAGGGGACGATTGAATTGTAGACCTATCAGATGCCCCCCATTCCAACGTGGTTGCGTCTGGACGACGGATGGAATAGTTATAGGTTTTCGACGCTTAATTATATATATAGCTATATATATATATATATATATATATATATATATATATTATATATATATATACATATCTTTTTTGGGAGGTGTGCAGCCGAAATCAATCGATGCATTAAATGGCGAGGTGGCGGTTCGGTCTGCTTTTTGACACGTGTCACTCATTTGTTGGGTGCGTATCGCAAGGAGACGCCTCGTTTCGTCTACCAGGGGTTTTAGTGTTTAAAAACCGAAAAATTTTCATTTGTTTCATTTTCCCTCCTTTGGCGTGTTTATCTTGGTGCATTGTCTCCCTCTTTTAGTCTTCGTTTTTCCAGTGAGTTCCTTTGTTCGTTTTCCTTTCCGATTTAGTTTTCTTGGTAGCGCTAGATCCCTCACATTCTCCGTTTAGAAATTATTTTGTGGGGGTGGGTCGTATAGCCGAGAGTGAGGGTAAAGCGGTTGATTTTGGTGATTTGGTCCCCCTGGACTGTGTGCTCCGCCGCTTATCGAAGGAGCTTTTTGCTTTAGCGTTTCCAGCGTTGAGTACATGGAAAACGGTTAAGGATTACATGGCATCCAAGGGGAATAGTTGGTCCTTGGTTCATTCTGAGGATCTGCCTGAGGGGCTTTCCGATAAGGACGAGGGCGATCACTCGTCGGAGGAAACCCCGTCGATTTCGGGATCATCTAAGGTTGTTGGATCTGAGGACTCTTGGGTCGCCCGATCCTATTTTTCAATTGTGGATGTTGAGGGTTTGGAGAAGTATAGGCATTGGTATCAGATCCATGAGGACGTCGTCCTTCGGATCCCTGATCTGGATGAGAGAGCGTGCTCGTCAAAATATGATGATGTGGCTTTTTATGAGGCTGATTTCAGAGCAAGTTTGAGGTTTCCCATGCAACCTTTTATGGGGGAGCTCTTAGGTCGTCTAAACCTTTCGCCTGGTCAATTGGCACCCAATGCCTAGAGGACGGCGATCGCCTGTATGGTGATGTGGAGAGTATGCAGTAAGGGGGCCAATTCCTTTACCATGGAAGAGCTTATATATTGCTATAAGCCTTGTCAGATAGCCGTCTCTCCAGGGTTTTGGACTTTGAATATGCGGCAAAGAAATCTTAAGTTAATAACTAGTCTTCCGTCGTCCAATAGAGAGTGGAAGGACGACTATATTTTTGTCTGTGGAGACAACTGGGAAGGTCTTCCATGGGAGGAGAAGGACGATAGTTTTGTCAGGGTTCATCGCGAATGGGGTGTGCCTTCTTCCTCTGGTGTGTGTGTGTTTTTTTGTATGTTATGTTGCGTATAGGATGCTTGGTGGTTTGTAACTGATGATTTTCTTCTTTTGTAGCGATGAGACGACCAAAGGTGAATCAAGAAGGACAAAATAGGGTGCTCCGAGCGTTACACCATAAGGATCATCATTATACTAAGTTCATACAGCCCAATTTGCTTGCGCTTTACTCCTTTGGTCCCGAGCTGAGTCAGGAAGTCTTGTCTTTGGATTTGACTAACCAGCGAAGTAAGTGCTCCGATTTGTGTCGTCTCTTTGGTTTTTGATGTTTAGGCGATAAAGTCACCATGTTTGTTTTGTAGGGATGGCGACAACGAAGTTAAACAAGGATAAGCTGAAGCGAATGATGGGTTAGAAGGACAAAATGGGTATCAATTTGGGGAAGAGGCGGAAACCAGATTCGTCTTCCAAGAAGTTGGTGGAAAAGCATGGCCCTTGTCCTTCAACAACTCAAGAGACGATCACTCTCGAACAGGCTCCAGCCTCGTCGATTGAGTTAGTGGAGCCTCCAAGTACTCCTTCGTCCAGCAGGGCAATCGAGAAGGCGCCCACTCTGCCTAAGGACGCTTCTTTAGCTCTAAGGCGAGCACAGTCTATAGTGACGAAGGAGGACGTGGATGAATATGCAAAGCTAAATACCGACATCGTTAAGAGAGCTCTGGCCCACTCATTGATGAAGGTAGGGTTTCTCTTTTTCCTTTTCAAGTGTTTTTATTTCTTGGTCTAAAAAATCTTGTATGTTTTTGCAAGGTCTAACCGAGGCTATGGTTATTGCTAATCAATGCATGCTTTGGGAGGATGGTCTGGTGAAGCTGAAGAACCAGTTATTGGAAGCCGCCGAAGCCAACCAAACTTTGATGTCAGTCGCTAATGAGTTAACTCAGGAGAAGGACCGAATGGAGAATGAGTTGGCGTCGCTCAAAGGGGACATGACGGCGAAGGACGCAAAGCTGGAGAAAGCTTTGGACGAGAACAAGCGGGTTGCTGAGCGATTGCAGGTGATGATTGATAAATGGAGGCGATCAAGGCCTCGGCGGTGGAAGAGTTCAAGTCATCGGAGGCATATGACAACAATAATACCAAGTACTTCCTTGCTGGCTTTGAATTGTTGAGGAAGCAAGCGAAGGAGAAGTACCCAGATATTGACTTTGATGTCTTCCAACCGTACAAGGATGACGACTCAGTGATGCCAGCGGACGGGAATGATGGGACGACATCAGCGGACCCTCAGTTGGACGATGACGCCACTAATTGAATTTTTTCTTTCCTCTAAAACAATATCAAAAACAATATGTGTGTTTTTTGTAGGGCCCATTTTGGGGGTCGTGTAATTTGGGGTTCTTCTGGAGTAGGGCTTTGACCAACGTTTTTGTTTTTGTATTTTGACTGTGCTTTTGTTTACGTATGCAACTACTTCTCACTGTCAACTGATGATACTATGGGATGATGTATCTTTCATACTTGCTTTATTTGTGCAAGTATTTTTATCGTCAATACATATGCTTATGTCTTTTGTATGCAATTGCTTTTTTTTTTTTTTTTTTTTTTTGGTGCAAGTACTTTTTCTCGTCAATACACATGCTTATAATGCACGTATTTCACGTACACTTGCTTCACTGTGCAAGTATTTTTCATCATCAATACACATGCTTCTAATGCATGTATTTCACGTACGCTTGCTTTTTGTGCAAGTGTGTTTCATCGTCAATACACATGCTTCTAATGCATGTATTTCAATTACACTTGCTTTTATGTGCAGGTGTTTTTCGTCGTCAGTCGATGTGCATACACGTGCTTCTCCTGCATGTATTTTTTGCACACTTGCCTTTTATGCAAGTATTTTTTGTCGTCAGTTGACGTGCATACACATGCTTCTCATGCATGTATTTTTTGTTCACTTACTTTTTATGCAAGTATTTTTTGTCGTCAGTTGACGTGCATACACATGCTTCTCATGCATGTATTTTTTGCACACTTGCTTTTTATGCAAGTATTTTTCGTCGTCAGTTGACGTGCATACACATTCTTCTCATGCATGTATTTTTTTTTTTTTTTTTTTTATCGTCAGTTGATGAGCGTACACAATTGAATGGAAAAAGTTTTGTTTAGAGAGTTAAATTGGAGAAGAAACGCAAGACGTCTGGCATCCTTTCTTTTATTTCATCACTATTTTGAATGGGAATGATTCTAATACACGCATGAACAATTCTTGAAAAAGAAATTTTGAATAGTGTCTTACTGGTAGTACTTCTTTAGGTGTTTTGCATTCCAGGGGTGTGGAAGTGCAGTGCCGTCCATCTTCTCGAGGTGATAAGTGCCTCTCTTGTAGAACTTGACGATCTTGTATGGTCTTTCCCACGTGGGCCCTAGTTTTCCCTGGGTTGGATCTTTGGTGGCGGGAGTCACTTTTCTCAGTACTAGGTCTCCCACTTTGAATTCCCTGTGTTTCACTCGTCAATTGTAATAACGGGCCATCCTCTGTTGATATGTCGTCGTCTTTACTTCGAATTGATCGCGAGTTTCGTTCAGCAGATCCAGGTTTAAGCGTAATTAGCTGTTATTGCTGTCTTCGTCATGATGGTTAGTTCTCCAACTGGTTAGCCTAATTTCTACTAGAATGACGGCTTCAGTACCAAATGTCAGTCGAAATGGGGTTTCTCCTGTGGAAGTCCTTGCTGTCGTCCTGTACGCCCATAAGATATTTGGGAGCTCTTCTGGCCATAGTCCCTTTGCCCCCTCAAGTCGAGTCTTGATCATCTTGCGCAAGGATCGATTTGTGACTTCCACCTGTCCGTTGGCCTGAGAGTAACCTAGAGATGAGTAATGGTTGTGTATGCCCAATTCTTCATAGAATTCTCTGAAAGGTGAGTTGTCGAACTGTCGTCCGTTGTCGGATATGAAAGCCCTTGGGATTCCAAATATGCATATGATCGCCTTCCATACAAATCCCCTTATGTTCTTTTCGGTGATCGTCGCAAGCGGTTCGGCTTCCACCCATTTGGTGAAGTAATCGATTCCTACTACTAGGAATTTTAATTATTTTCATCCGACTGGGAGAGGTCCCATGATGTCTAAACCCCATTGAGCAAAGGGCTAGGGTGTCGTCATTGGCATTAGTATCTCTAGTGGGAAGTGGATAAGGTTTCCGAACCTCTAGCACTTATCGCAAGCGCGAGTGTAAGAGATTGCGTCCTTCTGCATTGTTGGCCAATAGTAACCTGCTCGGACGAGTTTATGTACTAAGGAGCGTGCCCCTAAGTGATTTCCACAGATCCCCTCGTGGACTTCTCTCATCACTTATTCAGCTTTGGGTTTGTCGAGGCAGCATAGGTATGGGAGTGAGAAACCTCTTTTGTATAGTATCCCCTGTATTAGGACGAACCTGGCTGCCCTGACTTTTAGCTTTCTTGCTTCGACGACGTTTGTTGGTAAGGTCCCCTCCTCCAGATATTTGGTGATTGGCGTCTTCCATGAATTGATGACGTTGATGGGATTCATTTCTTCCTCCGTGTGGCTTGGTGAGTATTGGACCTCGATTTCCTGGTCGATTGCTTCTTCAAAAGAGGCTAATTTTGCCAGAACATCGGCTTTTGTATTTTGCTCTCAAAGTATTTGGACGAGGACGACTTCGTCAAACCTAGCCATGATATCTCTGACGAGGCTGAGGTATTTGGCTATCCTGTCTTCCTTCGCTTCGTACTCGCTGTTAACCTGTCCCACTACCAGTTGTGAGTCACTTTGAACCCTGAGCGTGGTTGCTCCTAGCACCTTAGCTATCCGCAAGCCTGTTAGTAGGGCCTCGTATTCTGCTTCATTGTTGGTGGTGGGATATTGAAGCCGCATGGCATGTTTTAATAGTTGTCCTTTGAGCGTCTTGAAGACAATTCTAACTCCTCCTGCCCCCTTGACGAACGACCCATCAATCGTCTGGCGGCATCGAGTTTATTCATCACCTTACGGAATGGGTGGTTTGTAAGCACAATGATTGTGTGTGCTTGGAAGTAGGGTCGGAGTTTTCTGGCGGCAACGACAAGGGCCAGTGCCAACTTTTCCATCGCTGGGTATCTTTCTTCTGCTCCTTGGAATGCCTTGCTAGTATAGTATACCGACAATTGCACACCATTTTCTTCTTTAATGAGAGCTGAGTTGACAGCAGTTGGGGAGACTGCTAAGTACAAGGAGAGAGGTTCACCTTGTTTGGAAGGGCTAAGTAATGGTGGAGAGGTTAGGTACATCTTGCGTTCTTCAAATGACTTCTGACACTCGTTCGTCCAGGTGAAGGCCTTTCTCAGCGTTTTAAAGAATGGAAGACATTTATATGTGGCTCGTGAAACAAAACGGTTAAGCGCCGCGACTCTTCCAGTCAAGCTTTGCACTTCTTTCACTGTTTTCGGTGGAGTCAACTCCAGTATGGCTAATAAGTCATGAAATATGACTTATTTACAGGTATTTTGGAGAGATTCTATTGGGGTTGTGTTGCATTTCATGTCTAATTACACTTAAATGGATGTTTGTTATTCAATTCATTGAATTACATAACTTATGCATTTAAGTGTATTAATTTAATCCCTTATATGTTAATTTGGGCTATATTTGATTGTAGACACAAGCTAGAAGGAGCAAAAGAAAAGAAAAGAGGTGCAAATTAATGTTTGAAAAGAAAAAGAAAAACAAAGCCCACAAGGCCCACATGGCCACCAAAGCCCACAAGCTCACACTTTCATTTTCTACCGCATCACAAAGGATCACTACTCAAAGGAACTTTAATGAAGTTCACGTGGGAGCCTTACTTTGGCAATGGATTGCACATCTTCAACACTTACCCGCATTACACAGGATCATTTGAAGCCTTAAGTGAATTTTTACTTGCCGTGGATTGCATTGCATGTTTCTCCCGCGATGCACTAGATTATTTTTCCATTGGAGCCCTAAATGAAAGAAGCGTGGATAGCAACTTAGGAGTAGCAGCCGCCTGGGAGCATTATTTATTATTATTTTTTTTAGTTTTCTTTCTAGTTTTTTCTCTAGTTTTCTCTCTAGAAATTATTTTCTCTAGTTTTCTTTTTTCTTAGCCATGATTGGCTAAACCTCTTGTTAGGGCTAGGGGCTATGTTTTTTCTGCATAACGGTATGAATACTTGTAGTCCCTTTTATTTTTAATGCTAAATTACAGTTGATTGTTAATTTATTGATTCCTAATTGATGTATGTTTTATTCCATAGTTTTTATAAGTTCAATCATGTTTTTCTTATGATTAAGGGGGAATATTGCATGGTTTTAATTAGGTATTGTGATTTATAAATTGAAAGGTCTTTCTAATTATTACTCTAGCCACTTTATTTTCTCCTGTAATATAGTGTTCCTGAGTTTTATTAGTTCAACCATGTCAAAAGCTTTTTAAAAGGAAAATAATCAATTTGTAAACTGTTATTAGAACAAGGTTTTTAACCGGGATTACAAGGAATCATACTAGTATAAAGAAACAACCCGAAACCCTAGTGCATATTTACATATATTTCTTACAAAATTCCCAAAACCAAATCCATTTTACCATTTTTAAATATTGATTTACATTGTCTTTTGAAAACACAACTCCCTGAGGATCGACAACCCCTTACACATTGTGCTACAAGCACCGTTTATTATTGAACGACATCAATGGCCCTTATTTTATCTGGGTTTGCTTCTATTCCTCTTTGGGATACCATGAACCCTAGGAATTTCCCTGAAGAGACGCCAAAGACGCACTTACTTGGGTTTAGCTTCATGCAATATTGGCGGAGTGTTTTGAAAGTCTCTTCTAGATCGTCCAAGTGTCTGTCCTCATCCTTTGTCTTTACCAGCATGTCGTCGATGTATACTTCTACGTACCATCTGATCTGGTTGTGGAACATCTTATTCATCAACCGTTGATAGGTCGCCCCTGCATTCTTCAACCCAAAGGGCATGACTCTGTAGCATAAGAGTCCTTTGCTGGTAATGAAGGATGTCTTCTCCTGATCATTTTCGTCCATCATTATATGATTGTAACCTAAAAAGACATTTATAAACGTTAGTAATTTATGTCCTGCCGTCGAGTCTACCAACTGGTCGATTCAAGGCAGGGGGAAACTATCTTTTGGACAGGCTTTATTCAGGTTCGTGAAATCCACGCACATTCTCCATTTACCGTTAGATTTCTTTACCATTACTACATTGGCCAGCCAATCGGGGTAATAAACTTCTCTAATGAACCCTGCCGTCAAAAGTTTCCCTACCTTGTCCGAAATGGCTTGATTTTTGTCCGGAGCAAATACTCGTCTCTTCTGCTTTATAGAGCGCGTGGACGTAACCATGTTCAGTTTATGGCAGATGACCTTGGGGTCGATGCTAGGCATATCTTCATGCGTCCATGCAAAGACATCTATGTTGCCTCTAAGGAATTCGATGAGAGCCTTCTTCATTCTTCCATCCATTTTTGTGCCAATGTTGGTGGTTTTTTCTGGCTCTCTGTTGTCCAGCACAACCACCTCTAACTCTTCTGTTGGCTCAACGAGTTTCTGTCCCTCGTTGATCACCATTGTTTGGTGTCTTGTCTCCAGCCTGAGTGAGGCAAAGTAGCATTCCCTTACTGCCGCCTGGTCTCCTTTGAGCTCACCTATGCCATGTTCCGTAGGGAATCAGACGAGGAGGTGATAAGTTGACGTCACTGCTCTAAGCTTGTTGAGGGTTGGACGACCTATAATGACGTTATAAGCAGAGGGGCAGTCGACTACCAGGAATTCGACTGAGGTCGTCACTTGTTTTGGATACGTTCTAACCTCAATTATGAGGGAGACTATTCCCGATAGTCTAACTTTGTCCCCTGTGAATCCCACGAGGGGGATATAGATGGGCCTCAGTCGTTCTTTATCTATCTTCATTTGCTGGTATGCTGGAAGGTAGATAATATCTGTTGAACTCCCACTGTTGATTAATACTCATCTAGTAATGAAACCTGCAATGGTCATTGTGACGACTAGAGCATTGTCATGTGGCTGATGGATCCCTCTTGCATTGTCCTCACTAATGGTGATCACTTGATCGTCCAATTTTACATTCTTCTGTGGCCTTTGTGTAACTAAGATGTTATAAGCCTGTCGAGCATAGGCTTTCCTGGATGATCGTGATGTACCCCCTGACGCTAAACCTCCGACGATTGTATGTATTTCCCCTATGATGTCTCTTGGACGATCTTCCAGACGGTTCTTATTCTCTTCTTGTTTTGATGGACGAGTGTCTTGATTATCCCGACAGACAAATTTCTTCAACTTCCCTTGTCTTATTAGGGCTTCTATCTACTTCTTCAATACAAAACAGTCTTCGGTATTGTGGCCGTGGTCTCTGTGGAATCAACAGTAAAGATCCTTAGACCTTCGTGTAGGGTTTGATCGCAACTTCCCGAGCCACTTAAGCGCGGGATCATCCTGTATCTGCAAGAAAACTTGGTCAATGGACATGTTTAGGGGTGTGAAGCTTTTAGGTTGTCCACTTTGTCCACTGGAAGATCCTGCATTCTTCCGATCGACTTTCGAGTAATCCGATTTTGATATCCTGCCTTTGGAAGATTCGAAACGTCGGTCTTCAGGTTCTTTTCTCTTCTTACTAGTGAACTCGTCCTGGGCTTCGAAAGCGTCTTCCGCGTTGATGAACTTTTGTGCTTCATAAATTAATTCTGACAACGATTTCGAGGGGTCTTTACAAAGCTGGAAGAGGAAGTCACCCTTGTAAGGCCGGCGTTGAACGCCGTAAGGGCTACGTACTCGTTCGGCTCATCAATCTGGACTGCTTCCTTGTTGAAGCGTTGTACGTAAGATCTCAATGATTCTCCCTCTCTCTATCGAATATTGAGGAGATAGTATGCTGGGCGAGCAGATCTTCGTCCTCCGATGAAGTTATCAATAAAGGCCCAGCTTAACTAAGTGAATGTGTCGATGGACCCTGTTTCCAACTGATTAAACCACACTCTTGCTAAGCCTCTGAGGTTCGTTGGGAATGCGCGACACATTATTTCGTCCGACACACCTTGTAGGCGCATGACTGTCCTGAAGGAGTCTAGGTAATTGAGTGGGTCTTTAAGTCTGTCGAAGGTTTCCAGCTGGGGAACTTTGAACTTTGCTGGAAGAGGATATTCATCTACCTTCTTGGTGAATGGTGATTCGGAGCAATGGACGAGCATATCAAGATTCTTAGCAGCTTTCGCCTTGACCTGACTCTTCATCTCCCTCATTTGCTCCCTCATCTCCTTCAGTTCTTCTTCTAGTTTGGCAACCCTGGCATCCGCAGCGGACCTCGTAGGCTCTGCTACTTGACTCGGACGGGGTACCCGATTTTGATGGGCAGAGCTTCCTTCGTCATTTTGATCTCGATTCTGATTTCCCCCTTCTTCATTGCGAGGACCTTCTCCGCCGTTCTGGCCGGGATTGGGAATCTGAACTTCTCCCTTTAAACGAAGGAAAGCTATGAGCTCTTGGTTTTGTCAAGTCAACTCTTGCATTTCTCTGCGGTCAGCAGTACTTTGTCGTGCCAACTCTTGGATGGTGGCGGTGAGGGCCTACATTTGCCTATCTGAGGCATTCAAGTGCTGATCACTAGTGTCTCCTACTTCCATAGGGATAGAGGTTATCTGAATCAACTGTTCTTAGTTTTTCAGGGAGAGAGAAACGAAATGGCTATAAAGAAATCTCTTCCCACAGACGGCACCAACTGATGATGTGCAAAAATCAGCATGGTCGTCCAACGTCTAACCTCTCAGATGGAAGACCTAAAAGAACAAGAAAAGATAAACAACAGGGGAGCACCGGTGGGGTGCCAGCCAAAAATCCTCCGATGCCTTTGTCAATGACTTGCAGAGAATAATCAACAAGTAGATATTAGTGTTTAGGCTAGTGTTTTTCATACCTTGTGTCTTTCTATTCTGAGGTTTATATAAATGCCCCCAGTAAGTAGCCGTTGAGCTCTCATTTATTTCAGTCTTTATTTGACTTGAATGAGGGGCTTTAATGGAGGTGGTTACAATATCTTTAAGATGCTGTCATTAAACCATTAGATAGTAACGCTTTCTATCATTTAATTTTGTTATAAAGGCATTTATTAGTGTACCGTGTGGAGCTTATGCATTTGTAGTAAGGACGATATTTAAAGTCGTCCTTACATTTGTTCGATATGACGAACGATTAATGTGGGTTCGTCCGTCAAGGGAACGGTTGAATTGTAGACCTATCAGTATATACAATCATAATTGTGATCTTTAACTAACAAAAAAAATTTTCAAATTCAAATTTCAATTAGGCGGAACTTGCAAGTTGCTGATCAACTTTAAATTTTCTTAAGACGGTTGATAATAATCAAAGCAAAGAATTGAACCATATATAAAGAGAATAGAAGAAGGGAACACACAAGAGAAAATCTAGAGAAAGAAAGAAATCATCCTTCACATCAATCTATCATTTCTTCAAGCTTATATTTTCAAATCATTCAAAATCCTTGATTGAAAATAAATTTCTTCAAAATACTTCTTGAGCCATATTAATCAAATCCTTGATACACTATTAGTGTGATCATATTGTATACTACTACTCTTGAGAGAGCCATTATTGTATACAACAAATCATTTATTGAAAAGGTTTAATCTTCACCCGTAAGAAGATTGTGTGTGGTTACTCTTCACCAAAAGGAAGATTTGTAAAGGTTTGATCTTCACCCGTAAGAAGATTGGGAACGGTTTGATCTTCACCCGAAAGAATATTGTCAAATTAGTGAACTTGGGAATCCTTGAGAAGTGATCTTGAGGCGGAGAATTCGAACCTCGATAACAATCATCGTGTTTGATTCTCTCTATCTCTATCTCTCACTTATTCAATTGCTTACATATACTTGTGCTTGATTTAATATCATATCTATATTGCAAATTGAATTGTGCTCTTATAATTGCTAAATCATACATTTGCTATTTGTGATAGTTTTTAATTCCGCATTTAAATCGAAAAAGTTTACCTCAACCTAAATCACCCCCCTCTTAGGTTGATATTTGGGTAACACTTACTCTTCTAATTTCTACTATAATTACGAAACAAGTATTTAAGATTTTTTAATAGATTCTTTGATTTTGTACTTTAAAATGACACTGCGAAATTTAGTATATAATCAGTCATAGATGATTTTCACAATTTAAAAGAATATCGAGTTCCATTTAATAGATCACAAATGATTGAGTAAAAATGTATAAAGACACAATCTTTTAAACTCTTTTCTTTT
Organism: Fagus sylvatica; assembly: GCA_907173295.1. Classification (NCBI taxonomy): domain Eukaryota; kingdom Viridiplantae; phylum Streptophyta; class Magnoliopsida; order Fagales; family Fagaceae; genus Fagus; species Fagus sylvatica. The sequence goes on along the minus strand of OU015770.1, from coordinate 21,542,441 downwards.
GTTAATATTAAAGAGATGCTAGTTTTATTTATATATATATATATTATATATATATATATATATATATATATATATATATATATATTAATTTAATTTGAATTTTAGTATATAATCTTTGAATTGCTTTTTTGGGTTCATGCCTTAGCCCCTCAATTAAATATGCTGGTTCCGACCGTACGAGGACAAATAAATGGCAAAAGTCACATTCGCATCTCCAAGTTGAAAGAATGGAGAATACACGCTGAATTTAATCTGCCAAGTGTTCTCTGCTAATTACCAAATATAACGTAGAAAATATATGCTTGAACAGCCAATGGCCAGTTTATACTTTCTGACTTTGTTATGTAAAGTGTTAATCAAAAAAAAAAAAAAACTTTGTTATGTAAAGTAAAATCCTTAATGACTTAATTAACTTTGAGGTTCCACATTTTGAATGACTTTCAAAGTTTCGATTCAATAATTGTACTAATAATGCTAATCAAATACGAAGTAAACCTCCAAAAATCTTGTAGTTTAATTGATATTAACTCTTATTTATGAGAAGAATTATTATTTAAATCTTTTTTCTTTCAACTATTAAATTAAAAAACTTGCATAGGTCAGGGCCACTACACTTTTACACCGTCAAGTCGCTAACTATGTATAATATTAGTTGCTGTACGGCAGCACCTCCACCATTCTAGAAAACTTAGAAAAATCTCAGTAACTTGAATTCTTTTCCTTTTTAGATACTACAGTTAATTTCAATATTCCATGATTAATTGAAGTATTCACTTTCCTGCAAAGTCTCTCCCATAAAAACGATCAGTACGTCATTTCTCTATTACAAATTAAGCCTCTTCCCAGCTCTTCACTTCAAGCTTACATACCAAAACCACAATACACGATTGTTGCCTTGCCACCCAAATGGAAAGAGTAACAAACAAAAGGAACCCAACCCATTTAATGTGGCGGGTGCACCTTTGCTCAGCTTTAAGGACCACTCTAGCTTGCTCCATAGTTGGCTGCACTACCCTCTATGGTCCTGCAACTCTCCAACGCTTACTAGCATATCCAGCTTTCTCTTACTTAACAACCATCTTAATCGTGTCAGATGCGACACTTGGTGACACCCTAAGAAGTTTTTGGCATGCTGTTTACGCTACAATTCAGGTTATGATCCTCTCTATACCGAGCTTGTGGCTGGTTGATCCTGCCTGCTTGACTAACAGCCTAGCAGCAGTGGCAGTGGCACTCAGCGCGTTTGTGGTGGCATTGCCAGAGTCGACCCACTTGATGTCTAAACGAATAGCGTTCGGGCAGATTGTGATTGTGTATGTTGGGGCTGTAATTCATGGTGCACAAACTGGAATTATTATGCACCTAATTCATGTGGCATCAAGTACAGCCCTCGGAGCTGTGGCTTCTGTCCTAGCTATGTTCTTTCCATACCCTCGGCTAGCCTACAATGAGGTAACTAGAATATGCTTTACTTTGGGATTTACATATAGCTCTATACGCAATATATTAAATTTGATGGATCCAACAAAATTTATTTAATTTTACTTAGGTATATTATAATCCACCAAATAGTACATCTTAATCCATTTCAGGGAGCCACTTGGGTATTCGGTCCAGTGGTAATCCCCTCCCCAAAAAGCCCCCCTCTATGAGAGTGTGGGTTCGATCCCTGGGATCTTCAAAATATACGTGTGTGTGAGTTTAGATTAGAATTTCTATCATATCTCAAAAAAAAAAAAAAAAAAAAAAATCCATTTCAGGGTCAATCGGCAGAATGATTAACTAAAGAAGAGTTAAGATTTAAAAATTGGTTCCACAATTGAAATGGGAGCGTGACTAAAATAGTGGGCTGAAACTTGGAAGTATTAAACTATTAAGTTGACATTATCTTTCAAACAACTCGAGTTCAAAAGGAAAATGTTATATTTACAGAAACTTGAAGAAAAACATTCTATAGAGTGAAAATGTAATCAAGTGCCCGTTTGGAATCGCATTTAGAAGACGAAAAAGCGCCTTTTGAAAACGCCGAGCTTCATTTTGCGTTTGCTTCCGCGATGTTTTTTCTCAAATAAGCGCTTTCTCGCAATGGAGCTCTGAGCTCCATTTTCAAATAGCGATTCAGGCCACAGCTATAGCCATTGGGAATTATACCCTTTATCCTAAATTATCCTTAGCTCTTTCTTGAAATCTCCATTTTACCCTATGAAATCATTACAGAGAAGCCATGAAGAAAACAAACTCACTGCTCCACATCGCCCAACGAACCCACAAACCACACCGTTGACAACCCCATACCATCGACTCAACAACCCACCTGAGCTTGCTGACCCAAGACAGAGAAGTAATAAAAATAAAGAACGAAGGCCAAATTACAAATTACACCCTCTAAGTTTGGTCAAAATTCAATTCAGTCCTCTAAGTTTGCTTCCATTTTAATTAAGTCTCTCTGTTAGGGTCTGTTAAGTGGCTGCCGTTAAGTTTAAAAAATTACACTTTTTTGATATATTTTTTAATTTATTTCTTTAATTAAACAATTAATAAAAATGCTTTTCTGAGAAAAAAAATTAAAAACTTCTTTTTCTTTTAAACATTTCTTTCCTCTCTCTCTGATTCAAAGACACGGTGATGATCATCACGAAGATGCAGCCGATTGTGGTGACACGGCGGTCGCACGGTAAGGGAGGTCTAGATCCCCCAACGACGGTGTCCCTGGCGTCGAACTAGGGTCGGGAATGGTCCTCGCCCCTCGATGGGTTACGGTGAGGCTGGGTTCTCGGCTCTGTCGCGGCAGGGGCCTAACGCTAATGAGCCGCTCCAACCGCCACGGGATGGCCTCCAAAACTCAGGCACTGAACCTGATTGCCGATCTAAGCTCCTCTCTGAGATCTCGGCTTCGTCGGCTGCGCGAACTTCTCTCTTCCTCTTTCTCACTCGAATCAACTATCCAATTTTTTTTTTTTTTTAAATGGGTTTGGTTTGATCTGAGTTGAGTTAGATTTTTATTTTTTTTCTTTTGGTTTTTGATTTGGGACTATTTGGTTTTGGTTTTGGTTTTTGGTCTGGGTGATTTGTGTTTTGGTGTAGGGATTTGAGGGTGATTTGATTTTGTTTGGTTTGATCTGTGTTGATGCTGGAAATGTTTTGAGATCTTTTCTTGCTGTGTTCTAATATTGTTTGAGGATTCTATTAATTTCAGGATTTACATGTCCCCCAAATACCAATGTTGTTAATTTCTTGCTGTGTTCTAATCCATCCTTGAGTTGTTGATCCGACGGGGATTGATGAACAATTATTTTGTTGGTTTTTCTTTTTAAGAATTATTTCACAGAAATGAAATTTTAGTATTTTTTTAATTTCGAAAATAGTGAAAAAAAAGAAAAGAAAAAGGAAACTAACGGCAGTCACTTAACTGAACATAACGGAAAGACTTGATTGAAACGGAACCAAACTTAGAGGACTGAATTGAAATGGTCAAAACTTAGAGGACTGAATTGAACTTTGACTAAACTTAGAGGGTGTAATTTGTAATTTGGCCAAGAACGAAAGAAAGAAAACAGAGAAGCCATGAAAGAGGTGAGGGGGGAATGAGATCTCATGCCATTAGTATTGTATGCCATACCAATTGAGTGGTTGAGTTCTTAACTTTCAAACTCAATTACTTAATAAAAAATTGTTAAAAAATGAAAAAAGAATTACACCCATCTCAATCCGTGAGGAGGACTGAGAAGCCATGAGAAATAAAGAAAGAAAGATGAAGAGGATTGAGTTTGTTAGACAATGAGAGGTGAAGTTTCTGTAGAGAGAGACGAGGGGAATTAAGAAAAAAGTGGATGGGTCTTGGGGATAGAGAAAAAAGGAGATGGGAATGTGTGGTTGTGAAAAAGAGAGAGAAAAGGTAAAAAGAGGGGTAGGCAGGATGAGTGGGGTGGGATTAAAAATAATAATTGTATGATAGATAAATGATAGAAATTTGGGTTGATTTTTTTTAATAAAGAAATTGGGGAAATTGTTTTTTATTAGAAATTTTGTTATGTCTAAAATTGGGGGAACTGTTAATTGAGTAAATTATTTTTTATTAAAAATAAATATAATCGGGTTGATATTGGACATTGTAGAAATTGGTCAATTCCAAAATTGTTTGTGCGTGTTAGTTTTTATACTTGATTACTTATATGTGTATTTGGAATAGAACCTTATGCATCTAAAATTAAATGTTATATGCAAAAAATGAAATCTGGGAACCTTCAATTCTTATTGGCAAAAAATGCATCATATATTTTGTTATTATTATTTTTATCATTAATGGTGATTGTATTTAAGTAAATATTTTTAGTTCTTGTGGGAGTACTACTAATTAAAATAATAATAATTGCAAACCATAAAAATATATTATTATTATTATTATTATTACTAGGGAAAATCAAAAGAATATGAAAGAATTCCCTTCTAAATTATTATCTCCTCTTTGGTAATTTACACCTCAAATATCAATTTTCGTAGGTGTTTACCAAACACTCAGATTATTGAAACTAAGGATGTAATCGGTAAGGTGCAGTACAGTTTTTTCCGGATTTATGCACCTACACCTTATAGTGCGGTTTTCCTATTACACGCACTTGTACCTGCATCTATTAAGATCAGTTTTGGCGTGGTGCGGTTCGGTTTGGTACGGTGCGGTGTAGGTTCGGTCTTGCGGTTTGGGCTGGACTCATTTGGGTCGGATTGGACCAGCCCAAATGTCAATTTTAATCCAAAAAATCCACATTTACAACAACTAAAAAATTTTACTAACTATAATATACAAATATAAATCATAGTTTCCAATCTCAACCTGAAAATTTAAGAAGAAAAAAATTATAACATACATATCTAATAGAATGAATCATAATTTTCAATCTCAACTTGCACATATATGTCATCCTTATACAAATATAACACAATCTTAACCTTCACATAACATCACCTGCATATACTATTAACATATAAGTATAACATAATAGAAGGTGTAATCGGTGAGGTGCGGTGCGGTTTTCTCCTGATTTATGCATGCACCTACACCTTATAGTGCGATTTTCCTATTACACGCATCTACACCTGCACCTATTAAGATCGGTTTTGGCACAGTGAGGTGCAGTGCGGTGCGATTCTTGCGGTTGTGTCAGTAAAGCTTACATCCCTGATTGAAACTACACTTTTTAACAGCTTTTACCAAACACTCTCAGCTTTTTCAATCAGCCCATTTTCATTCAGCAATTATTAAAACCACAACTTTTTGAAAAAGCCCATTTTCAAAAAGCTTTGCCAAACTCACCCCAAGTTTCAATGTGTTAAGTATATTGTAATCTTAACTCCATATATTTGGTATACGGTACGCTCTAAAAAAAATTTGTGAGTTTTCTCTACAAACCATCAAATTAATTTGTAAGATTTTGTAAAACCTTTCAATGGTTCAAAAAAAATGTAAAACATATAAAAATATTAACATATTAAAATTAATTTCTAATGAATAGGACAAAAAGAACCTAAATTTCGCCACCGCTCATAAAGATCCGAATTATCTTTGCCATCAGGCCCAGTACTAAGCTGGGGCTCTTTATGCTCATGGCATCTCAATTTCTAAATTATGCATGCACATATTCTTAAAGATGTAAATTCGTCTGCCACTCCCATTGGAGAGAGAAATTTCTTGAGTAGTTCAACTTTTGGCTTGTCAGGAATAAATGCTATTCACGGTGGGTCTAAGTTGATTCCCACACATTTTTCTATTTGTTCCTCTCTCCACTTTTCGTCATGGACCAGGACTCTCTTAACTTACAGTCTTACTCTTACCCCGAACTCAACAAGCCACAGACGTGGTGTGGGATGACCTGTGGGCTCGCAGGGGCGCAAGGCTAACCAGAGACCAGAGTGATGTCCTATGCAAGTTATTTGACATCATGAACTGTGCTAATGACTTATAAATAAATAAATGTCTACCAAATGCACAAAACTCTCAGTTCTACGGAATCTAACAAATGTGATTTGTAAGCAGTCTTAACTTAAATTTTTTTTTAAGAGAATAATTCCTTAACTCAAACCCGCAACTTGTCCCTTTTGGTGGAAGGCACTTGCACCAAGTCCCGAACTCTACCGAACATGACTTGATAGATGATGGTAACAAAAATAAAAATATTGACAAGGATTCTATATTGCAGGTGAGGAAAACATGCCAATTATACGTCGAAAGTGCTTCAAAGAGGTTAGATCACTTAGTGGAGGCCTTCTCTGCCCGAGACAATTCAAGTGCTCTCGAGTTAGTCTCCCAAGCAAAGTCCCTCCCTGTAGCAGGAGCTAAGTGTCTTGAAAGTATCAAAAATAATATGGTAAGCTAGTAATTACTGTGTTGCAAACTCTATTAACACATGTTATAATTGGTAGCTGGGTTTTCCTAGCTTTTTCTGCTTTGGAAGTTAGGAGCTTTCGGTAGTTCAAATAGCTGAAGTCATTTCCTTGCTAACAGGACAGCTTGCTGTGGGAGAGACCTCACTTACGATTTTTAACAGCCAATTCCATGGACCCTGGAGAAAAATTGCGAGAAATGGAAATACCGATAAGAGGGATGGAAATTGCAGTTACTTATTGCCAGTCCTTCCCTATTGGCATCGTAGATGAGGAGCTCAGAAATGTCTTACAAAGTTTAAAGGCACAAATAGGCTTAAACCTAGAGTATGCCAAGAACACTGTGCCTTTTGGTGTGACAACAGCCACAGAAAGAACAGGAAATTTTTCAGACAAATTCAAGCAGAGCCTTAAAACCCCTGAAGATCTGCCACCTTCTTTCTTCTTTTATTGCATGGAACTCCTAGATAACTTATTCATTGCCCAAAATCCTAATTGCATTATAGAAATTGACTCTAATAAAGAATCAAGTTATTCAGAAAGACAAGCGAAGTGTCACTTCCAAAAGACCTGGAGCATTATGAAATTAAGACCATCTAGCCAGAATTTGGTTTTTGCATTCAAGTGCTCAGTTTCTTTAGGCCTGGCCGTGCTATTTGGTTTGATATATAACAAAGAAAATGGATACTGGTCAGGTCTCACAATTGCCATTAGTTTTGTAACAGGAGGACATGCATCATTTGCAGTTGCTAATGCTCGAGCACAAGGGACAGCCATGGGGTCAGTGTATGGAATCCTGTGTTGCGTCATAATCCAAAAATATGTGCATTTTCGACTCTTACCTCTTTTCCCTTGGATCATTTTTACCAGTTTTCTAAGTCATAGCCGAATGTACGGTCAAGCCGGTGGTATTTCAGCAACTATAGGAGCATTATTAATCTTGGGTAGGAAAGATTACGGCCCTCCTAGCGAATTCGCAATTGCTAGAATCTCAGAGGCTTCAATTGGGTTAATTTGCTTCATCATAGTGGAAATACTCGTGCATTGGGTACGAGCAGCAACTCTGGCCAAAACTAAACTGTCAACAAGCTTAGGTGCACTTCAAGAATGCTTCAAAGATATAGTTCTTCATACCAAGCAGAACAAGCCTTCAATTTTTCCTGCTTTGAGAGAAAGACATAACAAGCTAAGATCCAAAGTCAAGGAATTAGAAAAGCTGATTGCAGACGCAGAGTTGGAACCAAATTTCTGGTTCTTGCCTTTCCATGGTGCTTGCTACAATAAGCTCCTAGAATCTCTATCCAAAATGGTAGATCTTTTCCCCTTTGTGCCTAATACAATCGAATTTCTTTCACAAATATCACCGAGAGTTGGAGTTGCTTTGGAAGAGCTCCAAGAACACATCAATGATGATTTAGAGCTTTTCAAGAAAGAAGTTGGCTCTAGATTGAAATGCCTGGAAGAGGTGACTTCAATCAAGTCTCTTGCAGTACTTGAAAAAGAGTTGCAAAAGAAAAACATGTCTCGTGACATTGAGTTTGGAAAATCAACAAATGCAAATACATTCAAGGTTTCAAGTACAAATGAAGAAGAGGTTGAGAATATTGTAAGTTCTTTTCTCCAACATTCAAGGAAAGTAGCTGACAAAATTTATACCAACAATAGTGAGGACAAGCTTAAAAATGAAATGATTCTTTGTCTATGTGGCCTAGGGTTCAGCATCAATGCTTTGATGAGAGAAACAATGAAGATCGAGAAAGAAGTAAAAGAACTAGTCAAATGGGAGAATCCTTCAAGCCACATAAATTTGTATGAAATTTCTTGTAAAGTTAATGCCCTGCATACATAATATACTAGCACCAGAAATACCTAGTTACATTCACGAGCGTGCTTGCTTTTCATAAATCCAGAACCACCACCATGAGCTTATGACAATCATGCACTGAAAGAAAAGAGAGATACAGAATTTTCCTATCAAGCCAATGAGCTGTAGCATCCATAACAAATAATAGGATTCCATGAGTCTCACATGGGGAACTGTCAGGTCACAATAGCCATCAACATATTCAAGATCCCATCCTTTTTTTTACATGAACCCTTAAACATCAAACCTTATTCAAGAACCCTTCAAGATCTCATCCAAAAATCTAATTTAGAGCTGAATTCCTAAAGATCCTACATCAAAATTGTTATCACATCCCATTCAAGCTTCTGTCCAGCGTCAAAAACCGCACTTCTTTTCATCCTATTTGCAATTGGACGACAGTAGAAATGGGGCCTCAAATCTACTAAGCTAAGAGTGGCAACAATAGAAATAATACTTGACAATTTCATCTGACATTCATGGAAGAAAATTCATACTCTAAAGTTCCTTAATGTAAGGTCATTTTGTGTCTCTAAGGATCCGTCTGGGATTTCCTCATGACATAATTACCACATCTCCAACACCACAATACCATGAGCCCCGATAAATGAACAGCATCTCAACAATCACAATTAACAGCATCACCAAAATTAATGCATTCAATGAAACATACATGCAAAGCAGTGAATCTATTACTGAATGGATTAAGTTTTCATGTAAATAAAGCAGCAAAATGACATTCACAGTCACAAAGCGAATATTTTAACTACATCAAGTTATGTCCATTTTGTGAAACAGCTGAGTCTACAAATCTAGAATGACATCTCTATTACAAAAACATAAAAAACAGACAGAAACCTTAGTTGCCTTCGTATTTTGGGTCAGCCACCACATAATGATACGCTATCACCAGTACAAAAATGAAGACGCCAAGAAAATTGGCAATGAAGCCGAGGTCCTGATCATCAATCATCTGTAACACAATAGCAACTTAGCACCATGACCCAAAATATCACAATATCATTTCTCATTCTTGTTAAGTATGAACCCTAGAAGTAAACAAGATCAATTAATAGAGATCAAGGACTGGAATCCAAATGGAGCCAAAGTTAAAATGTGATTCTTTTTTTTTTTATGAATTAACTGTAATTAAAAGCAGCTCAGATAACAAATTCCAGATCCAAATCTTAACTGTTTTTTTTAATTATAAAAGAAACGCTGGATCTAAAAACGAACAATGAGATTGAAATATTGAGATCAAATAAAACAGGGTAAAAAGGAGGTGAAGAAGCTTACGGTATCACGCTGGGATTTTTCGCGTCGATCTCGTTGACGACGACGAAGTGAGGAGCTCTTTGTAGTTTGTATTGTATCTCGAGGATACGGAATCAGGTTGAAGTATCAGTCGTTTTGGAGTACCGCTATATGTGGGCTCAAAACTCAAAAAGTGTATTTAAATTGGGCTGAAATTTCCTAGTCAGCCTGGGCAAGTCCAATTGGGCTCCAAACACCAAATTTAAAAGATATTTTGTGTGGCTGCTGGGATTCGAGCCCAGGTCTCCACGGCCACAACGTGGAATTCTTACCACTAAACTACAGCCACTGGTTGGTTAATCATTACATTAGTATTTACTATTCTTATTGCTTAACGGTGACAAAGGGACAAAGAACACAAGGGCCCCTACCTCGGTAGCTTTGTTGGCTTCCAGTTCCCAAATACGAATCTCTATCAATTTTCCTTTGTGATGGAAGAAGCAGATGGTCCTTGAATTTCTTAGGGCCAATTTTTTCTTAGGAAATGTTTCTTTCACACCCTGTGTGAAAGTTACTGTTTCACATCACCACTAAAAGACAAACCGGTTATTCCCGATTTGCTACTCCAATTTCCACTATCCCTGTAACCAAACACCCATTATTTCTGAAAATTTCACTCTCGAATGCTCTGCTCTGCTCTCTCCTCCCGAATTTTCTGCTCCTCCTCTCCCCGATCTGTCCTCATGAAGCCATGGATCTCTCTCCTCCGAAGGTTTTTCCTCTATTGAAGTTTGAAAGATTTGGGGTTTGAAAGATTTGGGGTTTGAAAGTGTTGATTTGAGATCTGATTTAGGTTTTAAGATTTGGGTTCTCTATTGAAGTTTGACATTTGAAAGATTTGGGGTTTGAAAGTGTTGATTTGAGATCTGATTTAGGTTTAAAGATTTGGGTTTTATTTGGGTTTGGGAATATGTTTGAAGTTGAGGTTTGATTGTATTTGTGACAGTTTGGATGATTTTGTTAGGGTTTGGAAATAATAAAAGTTGAAGGTTTTGTTGGATTTAATATTTTTTTGAGGGTTTGGTTGATTTTGGTTGAGATTGGAAATAATAAAGTTTGGTTTTTTTTATTTTAAAGTGATTTTGGTTGGTTGAGATAAAAAATAATAAAATTGTTACAAAGATGCCAAGAAACATGACCAATTCGTATGAACATGTTTAAATGTTCATACAATTTTCTGGAAAATGTGGACAAAAACATGAAATTATGGACAAAAACATGAAATTATAGACAAAAACATGAAATACACTTTCTGGGTTCACTTGAATGTTCATAAGTAGACTCGAAATGTTTGTCCACAATTTCATGTTTTTGTCCATAATTTCATGTTTTTGTCCACATTTTCCAGAAATTATATGAACATTTCTGGGTTACTTAAATGTTCATAAGTAGACTCGAAATTTTTGTCCACAATTTCAAGTTTTTGTCCATAATTTCATGTTTTTGTCCACATTTTCCAGAAAATTGTATGAACATTTCTGGGTTCACTTAAATGTTCATAAGTAGACTCGAAATTTTTGTCCACAATTTCATTTTTTTGTCCATAATTTCATGTTTTTGTCCACATTTTCCAGAAAATTGTATGAACATTTAAACATGTTCATACGAATTGGTCATGTTTCTTGGCATCTATTAAACATGTTTCTTAGTATCTTTGTAACAATTTTATCATTTTTTATCTCAACCAACCAAAATCACTTCAAAATCAAAAAAACCAAACTTTATTAAATCACTTCAAAATCAAAAAAACCAAACTTTATTATTTCCAATGTAGACAATGGCAATAGGTTGCTCCTGGGTATTTGTTTGAACATATTTTAGTTTCACCACAATTTGGGAAACATTTTTAGACATCCTTTTTTTATATCTTTCACAACAAGTAATGTGAAGATTCCAATGGCAATAGGTTGCTCCTGGTAACATTAAATATAAAAGAAACTCATGGGTAACCTAAAATATATGCAAATGTTTCCAACCAATTTCACCATTTCATTTATTTATTTACTCCATTTACAAAAGAATAAAATATTGTTTCTGTTCACTACCTTTAATACAATCTCAAGTATAGAAAGAATAGAGCAACCAAAATTTTAAATACAAAAAGTATAAACGTAAATACAAAAATAACAAATGTGTATCAAAACATAAAACTATATGCCGGTAAAGAATTGGGCAGCAGCAAGCACGGTAAAGAATTGTCCTAGTTTTAGCTTTGTAAAGCTTTGGGCAGCAAGGAATTGTAATAGAATTCTAGCAAAATGCGTTGCCTTATTCTTGGGCAATCAGCCTACAAAACATAAAAGACATTTAGAAATTATTGGTTAGTTGTTTTGACTTAAAATGAACGCATTAACGCATCATGAAATGAAGGTGTGGAAATCATACCTCTCCGAACTGTACTATCTTGTTACAAAAAATCAAGGATTCCATGTATGTGAGCATGAAAATCCCACAGTCGGAGCTGGAAAAATTGAGGCAAAAGTACATAAAAATAAACATTGATCAACATAATTTATGGAAATTTACTTCACTCAAATTGTCTTTCATAACATCCATAGAAACCAACATGTACCAACAACCTACGTAACATCCATAACATCCATAGAAAGTGTGGACAATTATCTTTAAGTTTGGACATTATTGTCCACATGTTCTGGAAAATAGTAATAACATTCAAGTGAACCCAGAACCAACATAGCAACAATTACATTTGAGTTATCAACCAACAACCAACATCTCAATTACATTTGAGTTATCAAAACACCAACAATCAATATAGCAACCAACATAGCAACAATTACATTTGAGTTATCAACCAACAACCAACATCTCAATTACATTTGAGTTATCAAAACACTAACAATCAACATAGCAACCAACATTTGCATTTGAATTATCAAAACACATTAAAAGAGAATATGAACTTACTTACACAGTCTACACTCAAATTTGACTCAATATATTTCAGGTCATGATAGATATTGGTACTTACGCGTATTTATCTTGGGTTGGTATGTCATCCTTGTATTCTAGGAGCCATGTATGGACATCCTTATGGCCCAAGTTCTCTATGCATATCTGCTCCAAAGCTTTTCTCTATGATGCAAGCAGCAGAAAGTAGTATCAGTGGGATTATATGTAAATATTGGGTTAGCAAGAAAATTGAAATGAAAAACAAGTGTTTACCAATATTGGCGCCAAAGCTCTATGGGTTGCACTAGGTAAAGAATAAAAAAAATAGAAAACTTTTTCTAGACAATCTACAACCAGCATAACAAAATGGCCACTGTGGCATGCTGGGACAAAAATCTGCATTAACAAAAGGGTAGGTCATACACAGGTTTTTCAGAATAGATATGTAACAACAGTTTTTGACAAAATGAAAGTTGGAGAAGGTCTCTAATTACCCGGTTGCAATTTCCCGGCATTGCGCGTACCCAACTAGGGCGGAACACAGATTGTGGTTGAGGGTGGTCATCCTGAATGGGTTGTTTACCCTTTCTTGTTCTTTTGCCTCTTTGTGTTGAGGTTGACTGACTCATACCCAGGATCGTAGTCTGCATAAATCATAGTTAGTTATTTCGACAAAAGAGCTCGCTGTATTGACATCATGCATAGTGTAAAAGTATGAACAAGTATTTGCCAAGGTTGAAATTTTGTTATTTTACCCCGCCATGTACGCTTATTATGAAGTTTATGTACGGTGGAGGGTGGCCGCTTTCGGTGAGTTTTTGCATAAGGACATCCTTGAAAGTGTCCACCACCTGCGTGTGTCACACTTGCTTAGTAAACAATGTGGAATTGTAAAAATCATGTCTCAAATATGCAATAAATAAAGGATCTAAAATGCAAAATGAGTATGTAATTACCGCGGTGGATATCCACCTAGAACCATCGTCCTGAGCTTCATCGCCTAACAATGATGACACCTCTCGACCCGTGAGCTCATATGTTTCGGTCGAGATTGCCACCTCATTGCTATCAACCTCGTTGGGCCTAGAAAATTTTAAACGTGTTATAAACCAGTATGAGGTAATATTGATAATCACTTCATAAATCATTACATAATTGAAAGAAAGGAGTTGTTACAACCTTCTCCTAGTGGCCCGCCTTGTCGTGCCCCCCCATTTCTTCCTAAAATCAGCCAAGACAGCCTCATCAGCAGCTGTTGGCTGGTATAGGAAATGAGCATCCACCCACTGCTCATGATTTTTAAACATGGAGTACATAAAGTTATTTCATATGTGATTTTTAAACAAAAAAAAAGTTAAAGCATGAGCATTTAACCCAACATAAAGTAAGCATGAGTATTTAACCCAACATAAATTAAAGCATGAGCATTTAACCCAACATAAAGTAAGCATGAGCATTTAACCCAACATAAAGTTAAATGACATATGAACCCAACATAAAGCAACAACATATGGAGTACATAAAGTTAGTTCATATGTGATTTTCATATGTCATTCATAGTGTTTCTTAAGTAATTTATCATTACACAACACACGTACCTCATTTCTAACTGGTTCCGATTGGGGGGCCACTATCATTAGATTCTTGTGGGCTCGTGTTTTCGCCCTTGTATACCTCACACTAGTAGCCCCCTTTGATGGTGAACTCACCAAATCCACCACAGCTGCAGCTGCCTCCCCTGCATCGTCCCGCTTTGATGGTGAGCTTGCCAAGTCCACCATCGCCACCTTGGCCTTCTTTTTGGCAGCTTTGCCTCTCTTGATAGCCTTGGACGGTGAACTTGGCAAGTCCACAATGGGGGTTTGAATGGGCAGCTGGCTTTGTGAGGGTGGGGGTTGGTTTTGTGAGGGTGGGGGCTGGTCTTGTGAGGGTGGGGGCTGGTTTTGTGAGGATGGGGTCTGGTTTTGTTGAATATTGGGGCTACTCTCTAGGACCGTGGCCACCAGACCCTTCACATGGTCAAGCTCATCCTTTAAGCGCCCAACCTCTCGTGCTAGAGCTTCCCGTTCAGCCCTCTCAGCTTGGAGCTCTAGCTGCAATTGATTGGACGGCGTTTGAGTTCTATTGCTTGGTCCAGCCCCATCATCCCTTGATATGGTTGGGTGCGAGCTGCCATGGGTTTCTTGCAAGGTCTCCATGGCTTCTTCTACCACATTGAACTCTTGCTCCCATGGCATTGCTACAAGCACGGACAGCACCTGCAAATTGCACTATATGAATTAGAACGCTAAAATACTAACATACAACATCTTTATAAGAAACTAACATTGATATTAAACTAGTACGCAACTTTAGTGTAAGATACTTACATTGGCACTGTTACTAAAGGCCTCCCTTGCCTTCTTAGTATACATTCTTTGGTGGGTCCATGCTAAAAATCTTGGGAAAGGTTGGTTAATTTCAGCATTCTTCTGACCAATCCCCAAGTGCTCGCATGCCCATATCTGCATAAATGATGACATCAATGGTAAGTTTAAGAATAAAACAAAATTTAGAATGGTTGTGGAGTAAACAATGAGGATAAAAAAAATTTTACCTGAAGCAAGGCAGTGCAACCTTGAATGTGCAAGTTGCCTCTACCTTTTTTCGCTTGCATCGATGAAGCTGCGCGGCTTAAACCACTAACCAAGAAGTCATACACTGCCTTCCCCCATGCATATGTACCTAGGTTGGCTCTATCATCAAGCAATGGTAGGAGGCTTGGGTTGACTTTTTTGGAGGTGGTAGGAAACAAAAAATAGCTAAAGACTAGGGCAATATACAACCTAACCCTATTTGGGACTTGTATGGAAGGTTTGGTGAGCAATGTCACCAATTGAGTTCGTTCTGGTGAAGTTGTCTTCAAATGCCTATTTAACAATTTCTCCACCACAGACCCCCCAGAATGAGACTGGTTGCAATCAATTGGCTCCACCCCTCACAGGCAACCCCAATATGAGGGCAATGTCATATAGGGTGAAAGGTATGAGCCTATCACCCACTTGGAATGCACGTGCATCGGCATTCCAACTTGTAGCCATCACTTCAAGTATTCGTCCACTGGCCTCAATGTTGCAGTGGAGATTCAACAACCACCCAAATGGAGTGGTTTGCAGCTGGCTCTTACATTCTTCAGATAAGCTCTTGTTAACATCCATCAATTTGCTAACAATGCAATGATGGCGAATACGAGGTGCAACTTCTATGTTGCCTGCGGGTGTGTTCACATCAATACTCGCCATTGCCTTGGCCACATGCAAAATGGAAATCCATAGAATTAGAATATCTCATAAAATCATTGATCATTAAAAGAAACAACAAGATATAGAGGATAGATGCTAACAAGAATAAGCTCATCCAAAGACACTATGTCTTGAAGCCAGCATGTCACACAAGCATTTAAGTCATACAAAATGTTTTTTTTTTTTTTTTAAGTTACACAAGGACCCAATGGGTTTTGAACCCAAGACCTAACTGTCCACCTTTTTATTACAATGAGGATAATCCCATATTTGAAACATGTTAAAACTCTTTTAACAAGTTTAAAGAAGAAGATAAATCATCATTATATGTTTCTGCCTGTAATGCCAAGACAAGGATTAAAAAAGTATGCCAATTGAAGCACTATTATACAGAAAATGTGAAAATTGTCCAGAATACCCTTAAATTGTCCAGAAAACCCTAACATTGTCCACATTTTAATCACAGTTTAAACATGTTTTGTTTTATTTATCTTCTTCATGGAACTCTCTTATTCCTTTATATATGCTCATACAACAATATCCATTAACTGAAATCAGTAAGAAACTTGCCACTGGCTAAGAAAGTAATAGCTTTTAACTAATTTTACTAATCGAAATGAGCATATAGAGTACACAAGACAAATAATAGCAGAACGTAGGTAACAATATTCTCAAACACATAGCAAACACATTCTAACCTATCTTGATACATTCACCTATCTATCAAAGATTTATTTTAATAAATAACTCTCTCTCTCTCTCTCTCTCTTCCTGATAAAGAATCTGATCAAATATTAACTAGGACAGTGTCACACCACATTATGTAGATAATGCCAGTATCTCAACAAAAATGCATCCAGCTTAGGTATAAAATTGAGAAGGTATCAAAATAAGCAAAGCTCCCTCACTTGCTCTGCAGACCAAAGCCTTGGCATTTCAAGTCTCCCATCAAGCACATAACCATGAAATCCTAGACTTGCCGTAGAGGGATTGAGCTTTATGTTTGTATGAAAAATGAATTTACAAAGAAATTGGTATTAGTTAGTTTAGGGCCCATATATCCTAGTGGACCTAAGTTTAAGGGAAAATAACAGTCTTAAACGAAGCAAGATGGGCAGGCCTAAGATTGCTACATCTAGGAGTGAGGAAAGTCAAAGAATAATTTCTCACCAAAGGGTTGGTAGTTAAAATATGCAGACATTAAAAAGTAGAATCACTAGTGACAAGCAATAGGTACTAAATGAATTCTCTTGAAGAGTATCCAGTCAAACAGTTGCATTCATAGGCTACATGTCCCTACCAAGTTACCATGCAATGGATTTTTTTTTTTGGGGTTCAAATAACAAATAAGCAGAATTGCAAGCATCACCTTTCAATCAATGAAATTAAGGAAGATGCATTTCAAGGTTCCAACTTCCAACTTCCAACTAACCACATACATTTACATGTCCAACCAAGTTACAATGCAATGGATTTTTTTTTGGGTTCAAATAACAACTAAGCAGAATTCATTTTCAACTTTCCAATGAAATTAAGGAAGTTGCATTTCAAGGTTCCAACTTCCAACTTCCAACTAACCACATACACTTACATGTCCAACCAAGTTACAATGCAATGGATTTTTTTTTGGGTTCAAATAACAACTAAGCAGAATTCATTTTCAACTTTCCAATGAAATTAAGGAAGTTGCATTTCAAGGACCATGAAAATTTGTTTTCAACTCATAAAGTACAAATTTTACATAACAACTGCACTGTAATACAGATAATAATCCAAAAGAATCAGATAAATAAAGCTAATGTAAATTCCGAAACAGATTGGATGAAAGAAGTGAAAAACTCATATAAATGCAGCACTCAAGCACTGATTACCTTGATGAGTACATTGCAAAAATGGCAAGCAGACAAAATATACATAAAACCCTTAAGATTGTCCACAAACCCTAAGATTGTCCACACTTAGCTAATTCGTCAACGAAAGTCAAAATATTTCACAATCTTAGTCCAATCATAGTATCAACTCACAGAAAATTTAAAATCACAGAAGAAAATGGAAATGTAAACTCACCATTTCTCTTTGGTAGGAGGTTTCTTAGTTCCTTGTGCTGTTCTGTCTACGGGTGCAAGGGAAGGGGTCACGTTGGCTTCAGTTTGAGTGTTTGAGAGGACTGGAGTTTGTTCTTGGGGATGTTTGTAAAAGGAAACCGTTCAGAGAGGGAGAGGAAAGACTGTCAGATAGCACAGTTCAGTTTCAGTTTGGAAGAGAGGGAAGGGCGTCGTGTTGAGGAAGCTTGGTTTAAACATGCAAGAATGAAAACGACGGCGTTTTGGGGACCACTTTCCCCCCAAAAGCCCAACACGATGGCGTTTTGGGGACCACTTTCCCCCCAAAAGCCCAACACGGCGCCGTTTTGGGGACCACTTTCATCCCAAAAGCCCAACACGACGCCGTTTTATATTAACAAGTTTCTCACCAAATTTCCCACGTTGGACCAGCCCATTCTTTCTTTCTTTCTTTTATGGTTTCAGTGGATAAATGGGTTTGGGCTTTTTTTACAACCTCAGATATTAATATTGTATTATGGGTTATTATATGACAATGGGTTTGGGCTTTTTAAG
Organism: Fagus sylvatica; assembly: GCA_907173295.1. NCBI lineage: Eukaryota > Viridiplantae > Streptophyta > Magnoliopsida > Fagales > Fagaceae > Fagus > Fagus sylvatica. The sequence goes on along the minus strand of OU015770.1, from coordinate 21,524,073 downwards.
TAACCTCAAATATTAATGTATATATTATGGGTTATTATATGACAATGGGTTTGGGCTTTTTAAGTAACCTTATATATTACTGTATATATTATGGGTTATTATATGACAATGGGTTTGGGCTTTTTAAGTAACCTCAAATATTAATGTATATATTATGGGTTATTATATGATAATGGGTTTGGGCTTTTTAAGTAACCTTATATATTACTGTATATATTATGGGTTATTATATGACAATGGGTTTGGGCTTTTTAAGTTACCTCAAATATTAATGTATATATTATCTAATCTAATACTAGTACGCAACATTCATACCCTCATGTCCACTTTAATGTACAGTAAAAAATATCCTTATAAAAAAATATATTTACATATTTCAAACTACACTAAACAAAAAACTGCATCTTATATATGGGTTAATTAAGGAAAGCAACATTTAGAGTAAATCCTAATTTTTAGGCATAAATCTATTACTAGCAATAAAAAAGCACCTACACTTTCTATTTTGCTTCCCACATTTCAAAGTTTTCCAATTTTTTAAAAATCAAATTTAAAAAGATTACAAGGAAAAAAAATTCACCAAGTTTTTTTGATAACTCCCCACGTTGAACTAAAATTAAAAACCCACATTCAACGTTTTATTTATTTATTTTTTATTTTTTTGAGAATCACCCACATTCAACGTTTAAAAAAACCAAATTTTAAAAGGTAACCATAAAAAAAAAAAAAAAAAAAAAAAAAAAAAAATTATCATTATCCAAATAGAAAGATAACCATCAAATTATTAACCGTTTCAACTTTGTTTTCCTTCCTTCATTTCTGTTTTCAAAATCCTTAAATTTAGTAATTATCCAAAAAAAAACCAAAAATCCTTTCCCTCGTTTGAGTTCAAAATCATTAAAAAAATCACCATTCATATTAAACAAATAAATTTAAAAATAACTGCAAGTTTCCATAACAATAAATATATTTATAAAATAAAATAAAAATAAAAAAACTATAACTCCCACCCCCACAAAAACAATCTCCTACTCTTCCACAACTACACTGATCAAAAACCCACATCTCTCATCCTAACCAATATCTATTAACCTTCTTCAAACTGAAAACAAAGGAATAAAAAATAAAAAAAACACAATACTTCATCACTTTATCTTCTCCTTCTCCGAAGCAATTTAAATTTATTTTTTATTTTTTTTAAATCCAATTGTATTATGTTAGAGAAAGCTGAGAGTATTCACATCAGTTTATCAAGAATTTTTAAAGGGAGACAGTCACTCAAAAGGTATGTTCACATGTATAACAGTTTTAGATAATTAGAATTTTTTTTTTCTTTTTTTTAGAACATTTGCTTGAATGTAAAGTCATTTTATCTACACCGAATATATGGATATTAGCAAAATACCAGGAAAATCGGCTAGCAGCCTAGCATGCTATGGTTTTGAACCTAAAGATATGTATTGCTTTCTTATTACTATTGAAGTAAATGTTGTTCTCTTTTTCTTTTTTATACTTAGTAACTAACTAACTTTGTTTCCATTTATTTGTCTTATTCAAAAGATTACTTTCAATCATTGACAAGGATCATTCTACAACGCAATTTGAGAAGAAACAATTTTGAAAAGAGGGGAAAACATAAAAACTGTAAGTGCCAAATCTATAAAACTTTTATAGATTATTTGAAAACCTCTGCAATTCTTTTAATCAATGTCTAGAAATTTAACAAATGTTTTGCACACCCACATTATTCTTTGTACTTTTTGTTCTATTATTTTCCAAAAAGAAAGAAACTTATTATTATTCTTTTTTTTTTACCGATTCTTTGTCAAAGGAGCATCACCTTTGCCAAAGCTTCAATTTGTGGACCTTCACACCATTACTTCTACCATTGGTGGCAAAGGATAGCTCGAGGCTAAAGCTCTTCCTCAAGGTGACTATGAATGGGAAGCCATGATGGGTTGGGTTTGTGTGTAGGGTTTCTCTGTTACACTTTATCAATTATATTTTGAACAACAGTGTTTTTATTTATTTATTTAGTTACTTAAAAATAAAATTTGGTTTAGTAGGTGACAACAACTTGATGTAAACAAAGTTGGAGTTCTAAAACAAGTGTAACACTAATATGATGTATAGAGAGAGTTTGGATGATAACATCACACGTGAATATTGAAAATTTATTAATGTGGATTATTTAATTTTTTTTTCTTTGTAATTATATTCTAGCACGTATTTTGTGTTAACTTCTCCAACCTAATAATTTTTGTGATAAACTTAAGAAATTTTTTATTTTTTGAAACGATACAGGGAGGACTTCAAGCAAACAACACAACAAAAAGTGAGTTGATAGGGTATGGCTTCCTAATGAAGCCTTCACGTGTGTAAATTATTGACCAAGATGAATTAATTGGAGTAGAAGTCTTTGTAGTCTAATTTTTTTTTTTTTTAATTGTTGTTTGTTGATTTTAATTAAAAATATTAAATTAAATATATTTTGTACACGGTGTGGTTGTTGTTTCCATCCAAATCTATGTAGGGTCATAATTCAAATAGAATTTTGTAATTATTTTATAAAATAGCTACATGTAAAATTGTGTGAAATTTTAACAAAATATTAAAATTGACTGACAAATTTTTTAAGAGAATATCTATATCTAGACTGTTAATTGGAGTAAAAGTCTTCTATAGTTATTTTTTATTTTTATTTTTCTTTTATTGTTGTTTGTTGATAATAATTAAAAAAAAAATTAAAAGTGATAAATAGAAAAAGCCTCTAAACACGCGCGGTAGCGCGTGTGAAGAGGCTAGTACTAGCATAAAATTGTATTTATAATCCTTGTATGAACTGTATTAATATCAACAAAGTTTTTTAAACAACCTATGCAATTGCATAAAAAACCTGAGATCATGGATTTGCATAATTGCAGCATGCAATTGGCTTTAATGGTTAAGATTAAAAGTTTCAATATTCACTTTTAATCTCATCCATTAAATAAATAAATATTTATTAAATCAACTATTTAATTTTTACACACTTATGATATAAATTGCATTTGCAATTGCACTAGCAATTGGTTACACGGCATATATTTCCTTTCAAAGAGCTGATTTTTTACACAGTACAACTAAAACAAACAGCTCAACGTGTATATACTTGCTTTGAAAGAGCTGATATTTTACACAGTACAATTAAAACACCTCATTCTTAGCTGGTTAACAAAACACGGGCTGATGCAGCTGATGTGATCTTCTGATCACAAGGACACGGCAATCCCATCAGCCGAACTGTCCTCTTCTTGGAGCTGCACGTCCCTACTGCTGCTGTGTTCTTCGGCTAGAAGTAGAGTCCTCAAGTGCTTCAGCTACAAAACCCGATCTTGCTTCTTCTTCTTCTTCTTAGCTGTCTGCCTCTACGTTTTCTTCATCTTTCTTCCATTCTCAATTTCGGGTTAGCTGTCTTTGGGTTGGCAGAGAGCATTAAATGCTTACAAGACTTCTCAATCTCACTCCATCTTCTCTGCGTGTTAGGTGTCTGAACAGTGGGATGTGATTTTGTTACTGGGCTGTGACCAAATTTGTACTGGGTTGTGACCGAAATTTAGTGGGGGTGCTGGTTGTTTTCAATTTTCCTCTTTATTTGTTCAACTTTCACCTTCAGGTCTCGGTATGCTCTCTCTCTCTCTCTCTCTCTCTCTCTCTCTCTCTTTGTTCTTGATTTAATTCCTCAATTAACCTTAATATTCAAAACCCTAATTGCATCATATTCTATTCAAATTAAATCATATTGAAAATTTTAATATTCAAAACCCTAATTATGATTTATTCAACTTAAATAATATTCAAACCCTTAATATTCAAAACCCTAAACTTTTTGACATAAACTAATATATTATATGATTTTTTAATAACCTAATAATATAAATTCATATTTTAATACCTTTGCAGCAAAGATGTCTTCCTCATCAGTAAATAGTGCAATTAGAGATGGGCTGAGATTTAGAAATTTAGACTGTGTTTGTGGCAAAAGAGCATCAGTTAGGATTTCAGAATCAAGTTTAAACAAAAACAAATTGTATTATTGTTGTGCTGCCAACCGATGCGGTTTCTTTTCTTGGTGTTTGCCCATCAACCAACGAGCTGGCTGTGAAAGAATGGAAGAGATATCACAAGCAACCAGTTCTAAATCCATGGTTGATGCATCACAATTGCTTGATGCATCACAACTGTTACTGGACTTGCATCAACTTCAGTCAGAGATGCGTGGCATGCGTGATATGGTCCAACCAGTACATCGTGATGACATCCAATCGTTGAAGAAGTTGTTAACAATAGGACTTGCTGTAATTGTGGGCCTTATTGTTGTATTATGGTATCAAATTCAATAAATGTGTAGTGTAGTCATTACCACTTTTTGTAATTAGACAATATTTGATTGAATGAATGAGGATGCTTATTTGAATGAATGTAGTGAAATGTATTCAATAAATGTGTTGTGTACCAGAAAAATGTTTATTTTAACATTTAAGTCTGCCCAGAAATTGTGGACAATTTGCATCAATGTGTGGACATTAATGTGTATATTTTCTTGCAATGGCCATGCAAATTCATGCAATTTGATGCACGTTAGAACACTAAACAGTCACGTGAACAGTTATCCATATGAACATTTTAAACGTGAACAGTAAAATTCATCCCCAGAAAGTGTGGACAATTTGATAAAAGTGTGGACAAGTTTGTCCACACTTTCTGTCAGATACGTAAACAGTGTTTTACGTGAACAGTGAACTCTTTCTGATAAAAGTGTGGACAATTTTATGAAAGTGTGGACAATTTTGTCCACACTTTCTGTCAGATGCGTAAACAGTGTTTTATATGAACAGTAAACTCTTCCCCAGAAAGTGTGGACAATTTGAACAAAGTGTGGACAAAATTGTCCACACTTGAAGAGCAATGGTAAACAGTATACGTGAGCAGTATCGTGAACAGTATACGTGAACAGTGTTCCTATTGGCCTGAAAGTGTGGACAATTTTGTTAAAGTGTGGACAAAATTGTCCACACTTTCTACAAACTTGGTGCACAGTACCATATTACCCAGAAACCTGCCTTTACCCAGAAACCAACCCAGAAACCTGTTTTAACTTAGCCAATTTCTGCAAACTTGGTTCAAAGTATACCACTAACATAACTTTCATAAAATTACTATATTCATGAAATTCACCATGACCTGAATACATAAAAAACTTAGAATAACCCACTAGCAATAACTCAAATACGTATGCACTTCCATTATCATTGCATTGGAACGACAAAATACATTAATTATCCACTCTAGCTAAAAACAATACAATCAATGGGTGTATATTAATGAAATGAAAGGAGCCTACACTTTCTCTTTCCTCTTGCAAAAACAACAACGCTGAGGATATAGGAGATTGAGACGGATCCTTCCATGATACAAAAAAACTAACTACCAACACATCCTTCCGTAATACAAAAAAGGAGGATCGTTTAACAAAAAAAAAAAAAAATTATTTACATATATCTAATCAAGTAAGGTTTAAGGCTTGGTCTTCGTTTCCATGAGCTTGAGTCTGTGACATTGACTGTAAAAGAAAACATGGTACAATAAGTATGCAATAAATAGGATTTAATAACCAATTTTTCCACATTACAAATATCTTTACCTCAGACACAAAACTCTGGGAAGGCATTGGATTTGTTAAGTGTATAACTCCATCATTTGAATGTGGCATGGACACTGGATATTCCTACAATACAAAAAATATATATATATATATATATATATTCAACCATAAGCCCCAAAATAACATCTTTGCTACATATGAATAATAACAGTGCAAATCACCTATACTTACCATGTTTGATGTAGAGCCATCTCCATAAGCACTACCTCCAACCTAGGCCATCCAATCACAATTAAACCAAAATTAATAAACAATAATAGACTAGGATATTAAAAGAAGTGTGGTCTTTTAATTATGTACCCCAGTAGTTGATGTAGAATGAGCAAGATTCCTAGCAGCGGCAGTGTTCCTTTTCTTCTTTGGTTTTGAAACCGCTTCCTCCATTGATGACTTTAGCCGTTTCATCCTAGGTCGACCCTTACGCTTCACAACCATAGGACTCCTTACAACTTCAGTCCTAACAACATCAGGAGCAGCTCCAACACTATTCTTTCTCTGAGACGAGGGCTGTTTATCACATGAACGAGAAAAGTTGTCTTTCAAATCAATTAACAACTTTTCTAGAACATTGAAATTCTCTACAGACTCAGCCCCTATCTCAAGCACACCGACTGCTAGTCTATGTAACTTCTCGTACCTTTCCAAGACAGGGTTATGTTGTACATCATCTGTACAAGTGGAGACGTAAGTGTGTTTTCTTTTGATATCCTTTCTCCACCTGTCTAGTATATACCTGTCAGGGAGTACAGTCACACGTTCCTGGGAAAGCACAAATAAGGCATGCCTACATAATATCCCCCTAAACTCAAACATGCGACATACACAGCCAACCAAGCATTCGGAGCTACTGAATCTCACTTCAAAAAGCTTCCCTGGGCATGCTTCGTCTTCAATCTTGTATTTGACTTCATCACCACCTCTAACAAGCTCATTTACGATACAACCCTGTCTCCCAGCAAATTCTAGTCGCACCCGCTTAAAAATCTCATGGGTGTAAGCTTCTTGGAACTGTTTCTCCATAGGAGATGATGATGAACACTCCAGCTTGCCTTTGAAACACTCAAAATCTGATAAAATCTCTTTTTCAACCTTATTCCGCATTGCCTTCTCGAATTGCTCCACAAATACTTTCAAGGTTGTAGAGCTATGTAAGTAACCATCAAAGAAGGCATTCATTGATTCCGAACGTTGGGTTGACGACATTCCCGCAAAGAAATTGGAATTGAGAAATGCAGGAAACCCATCGCTCCCGTTCCTCATATAACTTAGCCAACCACTCATTCTCCTCAAGATGATGCAAAGTGATGGTATGATTCCATTTTTCTTCAAACTCTTCCACTGTCATTGAATCATGCACGGACTTTAAGCAAAGAATGCTTTATATCTTGATAAGCTTCCAATCCTAGCAAGCTTCACCGGCAATTTCATCGTAATATGCCAAATACACCAACGATGAACAGTTTCCGGAAAAACTATTTCAATGGCCCGCCGCATTGCTTGGCATTGGTCCGTGATAATGGCTTTTGGAGCAATGTCACACATACTTTGCAACCATTGCCTAAATACCCACACAAACGAATCCGTGTCTTCACTTGACAATAACCCACAACCAAGTATAATAGATTCACCATGATGATTAATTCCAATAAAAGGGGCGAATGGCATATCATACTTGTTTGTTAGATATGTGGTGTCGAATGTGATCACATCATTGAAGGATTCGTATGCTGCCCTACTCCTCGCATCAACCCAAAATACATTTCGCACACGTAACTCATCATCCAAATCCAATGCATGGTAGAAGTTAGAATTTTTAGCTTGCATTCTAACGAAGTAATCGTGCAAGGCTTGTCCGTCACCCTCCTTACACTTTAAACGACGTTCCTTTTCGAGAAAGTTGCGAACATCTCTTTGATTATAGGTCACATTTTCATAACCCCCTGCTTCAACGACGGAAGCCTTAATACTACTATTTATCCTAACACCTGGCATTATCATTAATCAAGAGTCTCCTCCTTTGTATCCGTGCTTATATGCCGAAAAGCAGCAAAATGCCTAGATTTACTAGGACTCAAATCATGATTATGATCCTCAATAAAACTCAATATCCTCCATTTTTTATCGGTAATATCCATCGAAGCTTTGATCCCAGCTTCACACGCATTTTTTATTGTCGACCTCTTCTTGGAAGGATCATCAACCAAACTACTGTATCTTCCCTCTCGGTTACACTTCAAGTTTACGTAAGAAGTCTCACTAAAGCCCTTCTTTTTTCTTGAATTCCTTGTCATTGTTGCAAATCCTTTCGAATAAGCATAATGCTTATAAAATTCAATGACTTGTTGAAGTGAATCAAACTCCATTCCAACCCTTGGTTCAATCACTGAATTCCTCACACTCTCAGGTGTATCCTGCATGTTTCCCTCAACAGGCTGTGGTAAATCCTCCACAAAACTATTACTAGCACCAAAGGATCTAACACCATCCATCTCTTGTGTACTCATGACTGCAACAACCTATAAGCCAAATACCAAAGTTAATTATAACATGTAATGTAAACTCTACCAAATAATTTATCATGTACCAATAATGATATACAACCTAAACCTAAAGTATTACATTGTGACTAGTATCAATAACAGAAAACATTCAAACACACCAACACACACTCACTAAAATTATCATTAAAAAATAACATGAAAAAACCCATTAAACATCTATAGCCATAATACAATAATGATGAATATTTTGCTACACCTAAAACAAGCATAATTTTTTTTTTTTTTTCATTTTTTATTACACAAAACAATATGTACAGATTATCACTAAAAATAAACTTAAATAATATACACAACTAACAAAAGAAGAAAAAGAGGAAAAAAAAATGCATACCACGTGAACAGTGCAGTCAATGCACCTAGTGCAATGCACCTCCAAAACTCTAAAACTCACGTTAAATGCTGCTCCAAATCTCAAATGTTAGTCTCTATCTCTGCTCCAAATGGTGACTTTGTTTCAAGCTCAAGCTCAAGCTCAACCAACAATGGCAGCAACACTGTTTTACAGAAAAAAGTTTCTACGTTTAGGATTACTGTTTCATAATTATTGGCAAGAAATAATAAGTAGCAAAACTTCAAAAATCCAACCTTACAACTGACGTGATCTTCTCGGCTAAGTTCTGTTTTTTTTTTTGCCTTTGTGCTTGCTATTCAGGTTGTACATGGCGTGATGGAGAAGAAGGCAGCCATGGAGGAGGAGGGAAAAAAATAAACGGAAATCCCCTCCTTCTCATGTGTTTCTCTTTTTTTTTGCAATGTTTGGTAACAAGAATAAGACTATTCTTCATTAAAGTTGCTGATTTTGCACTTGTGGGACCCGCGGGATTGCTTGCTGCCATGGCCCAATTACTTACTGCCACATCCATGGTGTGAAAACACTGTTTCACACCATGGTGTGAAAGTAGCAGGGTCCCCTCCCCTCCTTTTTATTTAGACTTGGAATCGGTTGTGAATAAAATATATGACACTAACAGTAAACATGGACTTCTTCTTTTAATAAAAATATAATTTTTTTTTTTTTAATTGTACCACAAGTAGTTAGTAATATTAAATTGTAATTTGAATTCTTAAAGTTTTGGATTTTTTTATTTTTTTCTCTTAAAGTTTCAAAATTTGGATTTGTAACCATTAATTTTGGGTAGCGTTTGGAAAAAGGCAATTCTGTTCATATATGTTAATAAGGTAGTTGTTAAATGTCACCTCATATTCAACACTACTTTTTTGGTCTACGTTAGTAAAAAAAAATATTAAATTATAATTTACCCTTAAATTTTAAGATAATTTTTATTTGCTCCCTAAAGTTGCAAAATTTAAATTGTTCTTATATATATATATATATATATATATATATATTATATATATATATATATATATATATATATATATATATATATATATATATATATATATATACACACACACGATGGATTTGAATCTATAGCGTTCGCTCCATGGTGATTGCTCTTTATCATTGTGCGACGACAAGAGACTTTATCTTTTTTTTTTTGATAACCTTGGGTGTCCGGGCCAGCGTTCCGTAGATACGCGCACCTCGACTAATCCCAAGAGACACGCAACACCCTACTAGCACGTGTGCCACGATAATCGCAAGAATTTGTCTTGGGTAGGTGGCCCTGAGGGGACTCGAACTAGTGACCATTGGGGAGCACATCCAAGGCCGAACCAGTTAAGCTACCTCTCAAGGTTCAAGAGACTTTATCAGTTGAACTAACTAGAACCTACTAAATATCTATACTATAATGTAAAATCGAAACTTTTTTACTTTTGGTTGACTTTATAATATTGAGCCACATAAGCTTTTAAGTTCTCACAATTTTACACCTCATTATTTTAATATATATATATATTTTTTAATTGAATTTAAATTTTATTCTATAATTAAACATCTCATTAGAATCTTGACATATTATATTTTCTTTAATAGAAATAATATATTATTCCATATATATAAACACAATCCTAATAAATGCCTAATACTATAATATATTTTATATATAAACACAATAATAATAAATGTCTTTTAATAATTATCAATTTCATATTTAGATAAAATATAAAAGACAATAAAAATCATAGTTAGACCAATAAATTTTTAGATTTAATTTTAATTCATTTTCTGTGCATCGCACGAGTTTACGACTAATGTTCCTTAATATTAGATAACATTTGGAATTAAAAAGAAAATAGATTTTAGAGACTGATATAGTTCGTATACCATATTTCAATATTTCAAGAATGAAAAGTTACTCAAAAGATTTAAGCAATTATTCATAGAGAATTAAATAAATAAACATGTCTTGTTCTGTGACGAAGCTGTTGCATTAAAATTTGTCTAATTAGGAAATTTTAATATAAATAAGTTTCCCAAAATAATAATTTTTTTTATTATTGGATTGCATCTATTTAAACCATAAACACATGATTCTCAGTTTTCTCACACAGAATTTGGTCCGGATATCCTAACATATAGGCATTGATAATGATTAATGAATAAACAAATAAAACATCAGTAAAATTATTTAAAATATATGATGTATCTCAAAAAGGAAAAAGATAATAAAAACTAAAAGACTAAAGTTTATTTTTGGCCCCCTAACTTAGAAGGTGTTTTCATTTTGACCCCCTAACTTTAAAAGTTTTCATTTAAGCCTTATAGATTTGAATAGTTTTTGATACTGACGGAATTAAACCTTAACGACGATCCACCGTATAATGACGAGGCAATTAAATATTACAGCTGTAGACAGCATTAACCCCACGTTGCAAATGTGCCATCTTTAAACCCCAGCAATGAGAGTCAAAAGCATAATTTAAGGATAAGAATCAAGGCAATCAACACGGTTACAAATCAGGACCAAACAGTTACAAATCTGGATATTAAAGCCATTTAATGACCACAAACGGCTAGAAGACCAGGGCCTCCCTATATAAACCCAGGGAATTCTCAGACAAAGGTATTCACTCTTTTTCTCACTTCTAGACTCTCTGAATCCGTGTTTCTCTGTCACATTCTTTGCTAACTTAAGCATCGGAGGCTCCCCCCACCGGACCACCGCCGGTGCCCCCTCTTTTAATTGTTTTTCTGTTTTGCAGGTATTAACTCGTCGGAAAGAGCATCGTCCATTCGGATTGACTCGTGCGTGAGCCCACTGATTTTTAGGCATTATCAGTTGGCGCCGTCTGTGGGAACGACTTAATAAGCCACTGTCGTTCTTAGAGCAAAAAGGGCCGCACACAGGTCGATAGCGATCATGGAAGGAGCTCCCAACGACGGAACCAGTGCTGACCCCACCATGACTCCAATTGAGAGGCAAATGCAGGTCATCGCCACCAGCATTCAGGACCTCGCTCGAGAAACATCTCGTCAGAATCAAGAGTTATGGCAGGCCATCAGGAAGGGGCCCCCAACCCCCCATGACAACAACCAACCTCCTCCGCGGGGTGGAAACAGGTCGAATGACCAGGAAGCTGACAGCCATCAAGTCACCCGTCGTAGGGGGGACGAAGTTGAGAGAACTCTGCCCCGCAGCAGGCACAGAGCGGAAAGCGCAGGAAGTTCCGCTCCACCTAGCCAACACAAGACAGCTAAAACAACGAGGTCGTCCAAACAGCCAGAACGACCAGATAGGTCGTCCAAGCAGCCTGAACGAGAAGATCGACGAGGAAACTCCTCCAGACAACCTGATCATCCAGACCGATCCACAAGAGATCCGGATGACAAAACGGCACGTTTGGAGAAAGAATTGCGAGAAATGAGGAAGCAAATGGGAGACATGAAGAACAGCCTGAGAGCGAAAGCTGCTCGCAACCTCGACAACCTCGTACACCGGGCTGATTCTCCGTTTATCCCAAGCATTGCTGACTTCCCGCTCCCGTCCAGATTTAAGGTACCATTGCTAGAAAACTTCGATGGAACCAAGGACCCATTTGACTACCTAGAGGCCTTTAAAACAATCATGCAGCTGCAAGCCGTCCCTGAGGAAGTAATGTGCCGAGCATTCCCCCTGGGACTGAGGGGATCTGCAAGGGTATGGTTCAACAAGCTCGAGTCAGAGTCGATCGGTTCATTCGTCCAGCTCAGCCGTGCATTCATCGATCACTTTATTCGGCAGCCAACGAAGGGGACGACCGCCAACTCACTTGCTCAGCGTCAAGCAAATGGAAGGAGAATCACTGAGGACATTTGTACACCGCTTCAACGAAGAAGCGATGAAGATAGATCGTCCAAAAGAAGATGTCACAGTAACAGCCTTCATGGCGGGTCTGCGAAAAGGGGATTTCCTCTATGAACTCTGCAAGGACCCCCCAGAAACAATGTCAGAACTTATGTACGAAGCTACGAAACACATGAACGCAGAGGACGCCCTAGAGGCTATGGACGACCCACCACCGAAAAGGCGGAAGGAAGCTGAGGATCGCAAACCTGAACCTTCCAAGCAAAAAGTTCCGAAATTCACCGAAACCCCGGAACGTAAACGGACGACCGCACCCCCCGTGAAATTCAGCAGTTTCACACCTCTGAACACACCTATCGACAAACTACTCTTGCAGATACAAGACGACCCATCACTTCGGTGGCCAGGTAAGATACGTTCAGATCCTAACAGCCGACCTAAAAACTTGTATTGCAGGTTCCACAGAGATCATGGACATCTCACAGAAGAGTGCGTAGCCTTGAAAGAGCAAATAGAGACACTCATCCGGCAGGGCAAACTACAGAAGTATGTCAATCGTCCAACGAATACCCGTCCAGCGAAGCCTCCAGCACAGAGGGAACAGGCCGAACCCAACAGGCCGGGACCCGTAGGAGAAATCAGAACCATCGTTGGAGGACCAGCATCAGGAGGAACCTCAAGAGCCTCAAGGAAAGCATATGCGAGGCAAGTACACAACATCATGGTCGTCCAGCGCCCACCAAAGAACATCCGCCTCGACGACCAGATCATCTCTTTCAGCGAAGAGGACGCCAGAGGCACCCATCAGCCCCATGACGATGCCCTAGTGATAACGATTAACATTGCAGGTTTCACCACAAGGCGAGTAATGGTAGACAACGGGAGTTCGGCTGATATACTCTACCTCCCCGCTTACCAACAAATGCGGCTTGACAAGGATAAATTGCGCCCCATGGATGCACCACTCGTGGGATTCACAGGCGACAAGATTTGCCCAGTCGGTATTGTGACCTTACCGATAATGGTCGGTACTCACCCAAAGACGGTCTCTAAGACGGTCGACTTCCTCGTCGTCAACTGCCCCTCAGCATACAACGCTATAATCGGACGACCAACCCTCAACCGACTCCGAGCCGTGACCTCCACATACCACCTTCTCCTCAAATTCCCCACTGAGCATGGAATAGGAGAAGTCAGAGGAGATCAAGTAGCAGCCAGAGAATGTTACCTTGCCTCCCTCGGGTCAGGAGGACAGAATCAGACGATGAGCATTGAAGAGCAGAAGGTTCTAGTGAAGCCTTCTGGGGAGCTAGCCACCATCGAGCTAGAAGATGGACGACCAGAAAGGACGACCAAAATTGGAGCAGACCTTCCCCCAAAAATAAAAGAATCACTTGTCCAGTTCTTAAAAGATAACAAAGATGTTTTCGCATGGAGTCACGAAGACATGCCAGGTATCAACCCTTCCATCATTTCACATAAGTTAAATGTTGACCCTTCTCTCCGTCCAATAAAACAGAAACGAAGAGTCTTCGCGCCAGAGCGGAACAATGCCATCATGGAAGAGGTGGACAAACTCCTGGCAGCAAACTTCATCAGGGAAGTATTCTACCCCGACTGGCTTGCCAACGTAGTCATGGTAAAGAAAAGTACCGGAAAGTGGCGAATGTGCGTCGACTTCACCGACCTAAATAAAGCATGTCCTAAAGACAGCTTCCCTCTCCCTAGAATAGACCAGCTAGTCGACTCGACAGCTGGTCATAAACTATTAACATTTATGGATGCCTTTTCAGGTTACAACCAAATAGTGATGGACGAGGGCGATCAAGAAAAGACATCCTTCATCACCAGCAGAGGGCTCTTCTGCTACAAGGTGATGCCTTTCGGACTGAAGAACGCCGGAGCCACCTACCAACGACTGATGAACAGAATGTTCCACGACCAGATTGGCCGGAACGTCGAAGTTTACGTTGACGACATGTTGGTAAAGTCCAAAGAGGAAGACGGTCACCTGGACGACCTCAGAGAGACTTTCCAAACGCTCCGCAAGTACCAGATGAAGCTGAACCCAAGTAAGTGTGCATTTGGTGTTTATTCAGGAAAATTTCTTGGCTTTATGGTTTCGCAGAGAGGCATAGAAGCAAACCCAGACAAGATCAAAGCGATATTAGAAATGCAGCCACCAAAGAACACCAAGGAAGTACAGAGATTGACGGGAAGAATAGCCGCACTGAATCGATTCATGTCTCGATCCACAGACAAGTGCCTACCCTTCTTCAAAACATTAAAGAAGGCATTTGAATGGACCGACGAATGCCAACAAGCATTTGAAGAGCTCAAGAAGTACCTGACGGAACCACCCTTGCTTAGCCCGTCTAAGCAAGGCGAGGAGCTCTACCTATATCTGGCCGTGTCACCAACTGCCGTCAGCTCCGCACTAATCCGGGAAGAAGAAAGACGACAGTTGCCCGTCTATTACACTAGTAGAGCACTGAGAGGAGCCGAAGAAAGATATCCTCCTATGGAAAAGTTGGCGTTCGCCCTAGTGACAGCTGCAAGGAAACTCCGCCCATACTTCCAAGCTCACACGATTGTGTTACTCACCAACCACCCATTACGGAAAGCAATGAGCAAACCAGATGCAGCTGGACGACTTATCCAGTGGTCGATTGAGCTCAGCGAGTTCGACATCGACTACCGGCCACGAACAGCGATCAAGGCTCAAGCCCTGGCAGACTTTATAGCAGAGTTCACCTCGAAAGATGACGAGCCAACGGAAGACGTCGAACAGACATCGAAGTGGACAGTGAACATAGATGGGTCGTCGACAAAGGACTCAGGCGGAGTGGGCGTAGTCTTGAGGTCCCCAGAAGGTGACATCATCAAACAAGCAATACGACTGCAGTACCCAACCACCAACAACGAAGCGGAATATGAAGCTCTTTTGGTGGGACTCAAAACGGCCAAGATACTGGGAGCCACAGAGCTAGACGTACGTAGTGATTCGCAGCTCGTCGTAGGACAAGTAAACGGAGACTATGAAGCAAAAGAAGGGCGTATGCAGCAATACCTACAACTGGTCCGACATCAAATAAGCCAGTTCCGTGAAGTAAGGCTCTGTCGCGTACCACGAGAACAAAATACAGAGGCAGACCAACTGGCCAAATCAGCCTCGTCATCAACGGTCGACGACAAAATCAAGACCGTCCAACAATCAAGCCTACAAACGACTGAGGTGAACCCCATCCACGCTGAAATTTCTTGGATGACACCAATAATCTCATACTTACGAGAAGGAACATTACCAGACAACCGACACGAAGCTAGACGATTAAAGGTACGCGCTTCACGCTTTCTCATGTTGCAGGGAACACTGTACAAGAGAGGCTTCTCCCTCCCTTACCTCAGATGCCTGGCACCAGACGAGGCTAATTACGTCATGAGGGAAATACACGAAGGTGTTTGCGGCGACCACTCAGGCGCACGAGCTTTACGAAGAAAGATCGTCAGAGCAGGCTACTATTGGCCGTCCATGAAAGCTGACACCTACCAATTCGTCCAACACTGCGACAAATGCCAACGGTTCGCCAACCTCCTACACTCACCCCCGATGGAACTGGTACCAATGACGGCACCCTGGCCCTTCGCACAGTGGGGTTTAGATATCATGGGACCTCTCCCAATAGGAAGACGGCAGCTTAGGTTTCTCGTTGTTGCGATAGATTATTTCACCAAATGGGTAGAAGCAGAACCATTGGCAACCATCACAGAAAGAAACATCCAGAACTTCGTATGGAAGACAGTGATCTGCAGGTTTGGGATTCCACGAGTACTCGTATCAGACAACGGGAAGCAATTTGATAATCCCAGATTCAGACAATTCTCTCAAGAACTGGGCATCCACAACCATTATTCATCTCCTGGCCATCCACAAGCCAACGGACAAGTCGAGGTCACGAATCGTTCACTACTCAAACTCATCAAAACCCGACTTGAGGGGGCAAAAGGGCTATGGCCAGAAGAACTTCCAAGCATACTTTGGGCCTACAGAACAACAGTCAGGATACCAACAGGCGAAACACCATTTCGAATGACGTTCGGAAGCGAAGCAGTGGTACCCGTCGAAATAGGACTGACGTCATTTCGGACTTTAGCATATGACGGACAGAAAAATGAAGAACAACTCCGGCTCAACCTCGATCTAATTGATGAAGTCAGAGAAACAGCGGAAGCAAGAATGAAGAGATACCAAGAAAAAATGGCAAGACACTACAACTCAAAAGTCAAGCCCAGGCAGTTGTCAATTGGTGACCTCGTCCTACGAAAGGTCACCTTAGCCACCAGGAATCCTTCTGAAGGCAAGCTTGGCCCAAACTGGGAAGGACCCTATAAGGTCATTGAAGTGCGACGACCAGGCACGTATCACTTAGAAGACATGAATGGACGACGCTTGTCGCACCCGTGGAACGCCGAGCATCTTAGGAGATACTATCCCTAAAAGGAGACAAACTTTGTAAAGAAGTGAAAATACTTTGAATAAAGAAATAAGGGTGGACGTAGGCACTATTGCCGAACCACGGTAAATCATGCGTGTCAACCCCGTTCCCACGTACCATGCAAAGCAATCCAAGTTAAACTGTATCGTCCAACACGATCTTTTAACTTAACCAATGTTAAACTGCATCGTCCAACACGATCTTTTAACTTAACCAATGTTAAACTGCATCGTCCAACACGATCTTTTGACTTAACCAAATGTTAAACTGCATCGTCCAACACGATCTTTTAACTTAACCAATGTTAAACTGCATCGTCCAACACGATCTTTTGACTTAACCAAATGTTAAACTGCATCGTCCAACACGATCTTTTAACTTAAACAATGTTAAACTATACTATCCAAACACGATCCTTAAAACAAGCGTTGAACTGTATCGTCAAAAATGATATCTTAAACAAATATCAAAAGTTGAACTGTATCGTTCTTCACAATCTTTTAAACTTAAAATAAACCGTATCATCCACCGCAACCTTTTTACTTAGGTAAAATTTCCTAAGTTTAAACCCTGGCAAACAGGCAGGGTCCTCAAACTCAGACAATCACATCGTCCAAAGTTTCAACCCCCTGACTGAAAAATTCTTACCTCCTAACTAAAAATAAATAAAACATCATTCAAAACTAACAAGAAGATCACGCACAGATAGAGAATTCTCGTCAAAATAAAAACTTTGTGCACCGCCTTAAGACGACGAAACATGCACAACGTAGAAGTATAAAAAGCAAGTATCATAGCATTTAAACGCCCTAAACACGGGCCCACAAATTGTTTGGAAATACTTCAAAAGGTAAATTACACTAATCCTACTTAGAAGAAACATCGTCATCGCCAGCCTGGTCCTGAGAAACGCCGGCCACAGAGTCCTCGTCATCATAGGGTTGAAGCGCCGCGAAATCTAACCCGGGGAAGCGCTGGACGGCTTGTTTTCTGAAGGCCTCGAAACCAGACAGGAAGTAACGAGTGTTGATGTCTTCGAACGCATCGGACGCTCTAAACTCAGACACCGCCGCCTCCTTGGCTCCCTCGATCTGGCCAACGAGATGTTTAAGGTCGGCAACAGCTTTATCCTTGGCATCAACTGCCGCCTTAACATCGTCATCTCTGGCCTTGAGTTCCGTCCTTAACTTCTCCGCCTCAGCCATAGCTTCCTTCCTTTCTTTTGTCAGCTCCATGACGGCTCTCCTAGTGCTCTTCATCTCCGCCTCGTCTGCAATGGACTTTGCTCTAAGCATAGCTAAATCCTCTTCAACTGAAGCGCACCTCCGGGCCATCACCATGGCCTCCGTCAGACCCTACATATACGGTTAGGTCAAAAGCCAAAAATAAAATAACAAAACAAAGCGAAATGCGTAAAAATAATAAAAGACAGAAGACCATACCCGCATCAAAGAGTGAACCATAAGCAATGAGAGGTCCTCCGTATGGGCCACAGCATACTCTTCCATGTCTGGAGTAGTTATGGCTCCTTTCGCCCTGTCCATGGCGACGAGAGGACTTTGGTTAATTGTGGAGGCTGCAGTGGGAGGAGTGAAGTCAGAATCCACCAGGATGACAGGCCGATCTCTTTGAACAGAAGGGACGGCGGTTGGAAAGACGGGAGGTGTAGCAACTTGTGCAGAAGGACGTGGGGGCGCTTCCTCAGCCCGCTTCGAAGATCCCTCGTCAGGCTTCTTGCGTTTCAGGCTAATGGGAGCGGCCGCCACCTCTCCCGACTGAGCCATTTGTTTCAGACGACTCTTGTTCAGCTTCATTGTATTGACGCCTGCGAACCAAAGATACATAAAGGTCAGAAAAGAAAAACGGGGCAATAGACGAGTAGGATAAATACCGTACCATGTGTTGAAGAAAAGACTCACGTTTCTTATTTGCTCTTAATAACGCTTTTACCGACGAGCTAGGGATGGGTCCCAACGAAAAGGTAGCTAGCAGATCAGGCTCAATAAAAATGTTGTATCGTCGGTCCTCGATGTCTAATATCCGAAAAATCCTCTCCTGCCAAACAGAATTCAGAAGTGGACGGTCCAAAGCTGCAATAAGCAATATCCAGCGAAATCCTCTCCTGCCACAGAATTCAGAAACAAAGCTGCATAACACCAGAAGAAACAAAATAAAAAAAATAAAAAAAAAAGAAAAAAAAAAAAGAGGCGAAAATAAGAAGAAAGACACACACCAGACGACGAGGGCGTCCCCCAACAAAACCTACGGACTCCAACGAAGTCATTTGGGCCTTTCTTGCGGCAGCCTCTCCCAATTGTCGCCGCACACAAAGAAGTACCCGTCCTCCTTCCAAATTCTGTCGGACGACGAGGGTAACCCTTGGACGACCTTAGAGTTTTTATGTCCCGGTTCTTAAACGCCCAGAAGCCCCGGGAGAGCGCAATTTGGACGGGCTCGTAGCAGAAGAGGAACTCATCAACGGTGAGGTCCTCCTCCCCGTTGCTACTCACCCTCCACATCACCATGCACGAGATGATCGTGCGCCAGCCATTCGGGTTCACTTGCCCCGGAGCCAAAGAGAGAAAATCTAGCAACTCCCTAACAAAAGGCTGTATAGGGAAACGAAGACCGGCCTTAAGACCAGCCTCGTAGAAAGCCACGTCACCCTCCTACTTAGGGCAACTTAGGGCAACATCTCTCGTCAGCATCTGTCAGAATCTGGGATTCTAATGACGACGTCATCAGGAATCTGATAAACGACGTCTAAGCCTATCAATGTCATCCTCGTTGAATTTCACTAAACTCGTAGGACATGGCCTTCCATAAAATAGGTCATGGCCCCTCCATGTCCTGTCTACCCTAGAAAGAGGACGAGAACCCGAAGTACTCGGGACCGCCCCGGACGCGACTTCTCTTGTCACCCCTCCATTTGACTCATCGGAGAGCCCCTCCGGCAACTCCTCCGAGAGCGGAAGAGGCCATTCTGTCTCATTGGCCACCATTCTATTCCTAACGGCCTCCCACGTGTGGATAGCCGGACAAATCACGGAATATAGCTCCGCCGATAACCGGTGAAGCACACTATCGGGGGACACAAAACCCTCGATCGGAGGAGGACCTAAGCCGTTCTCGGCAAACCTAGAAACCCTGACAAAGAAGGACTTGAACGACAGACTCAACGAATCCAGATTGACCGGAATAAAACCACGAAGAAAACCGGAAAAAGAAGAAAGAAGAGAAGGACAGAGGAGACTCACCGGAAAAACGCGAAGAGGGAACCCAGACGCTCAAGAGAAACTTTTTCCGTTTTGTAAATAGGACAAAAACCCTCGAACTCGGTATAAAAACCCCACAAAACCCTTCCACATTCAAAAAACCGCCAAAAATCCGACGAAACGACGCATCGAAATCACCGACCAGTAGCATGACGACACGTGGCATTCGCCGCCCGAAGCGACGCCACTTCATTAAAGACAAAAATCTGACGAAACGGCGCCTCGAGCACAACGACCAGTCGAATGACGTGTCACAAAACTTGACGAAACGATACCTCGACGAAAGCACCGACCGGTAGCATGACGACACGTGGCATTCGCCGCCCGAAGCGACGCCACTTCATTAAAGACAAAAATCTGACGACCCCGCAACGGCGCCTCGAGCACAACGACCAGTCGCATGACGGCATGTGTCACAAAACTTGACGAAACGATACCTCGAGCATGACGACCAATCATACGACGACACGTGTCACCCACCGACCGAAGCGACGCCTTTCACATTAATTGCAAGGGCCTGACGAAGCAATATCCCTAGCACGCCGACGAATAGAACGATGACACGTGTTACTCGCCGCCTATAACATCATTTCGTCATTGAATGAAACCCCCACTTCCCGAGGCAAAGTAAAACCCCAACTCCACCTCAGTACCCCGCACATCGTCAAAAATATGACGATAGCACGGAGTAGGGGGCATCTGATACTGACGGAATTAAACCTTAACGACGATCCACCGCATAATGACGAGGCAATTAAATATTACAACTGTAGACAGCATTAACCCCACGTTGCAAATATGCCATCTTTAAACCCCAGCAATGAGAGTCAAAAGCATAATTTAAGGACAAGAATCAAGGCAATCAACACGGTTACAAATCAGGACCAAACAGTTACAAATCTGGATATTAAAGCCGTTTAATGACCACAAACGGCTAGAAGACCAGGGCCTCCCTATATAAACCCAGGGAATTCTCAGACAAAGGTATTCACTCTTTTTCTCACTTCTAGACTCTCTGAATCCGTGTTTCTCTGTCACATTCTTTGCTAACTTAAGCATCGGAGGCTCCCCCCACCGAACCACCGCCGGTGCCCTCTCTTTTAATTGTTTTTCTATTTTGCAGGTATTATCTCGTCGGAAAGAGCATCGTCCATTCGGATTGACTCGTGCGTGAGCCCACTGATTTTTAGGCATTATCAGTTTTCAAAAGAGTCATTCCATCCAACTCTGTTATAAAGATTCTGTTAAATGACACGTAACACATCTAAGTCAGTATTTTTTTTAATTGATATTTAATTAAATTCAAAAAATATAATTAAAAATTAATCAAATATTTTTTTTTTTGGGTTTTTGGAGTCAAAAAGTAACTGCAATTTGCGACTGTTACTGGTGGGTGTGCTTGAAAATAAAAAGTCACCGGATCCGTCGAGAGATTGAACAACATTTGAAGTGGGTGTGCTTGAAAATAAAAGAAGAAAAATATAGAGGGGGATTTTAAGGGGCAGCTAATTTGCGAATGTTAATGGTGGCTTGGGTTTGTTTTTGAAAAGATGAAACTACCAGACTAGTTGCCCCTTAAAATCCTCTACTTAAATCAATTTTTCTTTTATTTTCAAGACCCATTTCAAACGGTACCAAGTAACTGCAAACCCAGATGACAAAATTTCCTAACTGCAAAAAGCAAAATGAACCGATCAACAGTGTTTCCGGCGGCTTCTTGGTGGGCGGCGTGTGGTATTGAGGTTGGAAGGGAGGAGAGACTGAGGTTGGAATTTGCTGCTGGTGGTATTGAGGTTGGAAGGGAGGAGAGGCTGAGGTTGAAATTTGCTTTTGGTTTTCCGGCGAAGAAGAGCAAACAGTGTTTTAATGGGGATGGGATTGTGTGTTGTAATCCCTAAACTTTTATTTGCAAATATCTAATGTGGCACAATTTTATTGGATAGTGCAAAAGCCACTTTTACACAACCTCCTTGTTGAATTTAATCTCATAATATATATGATATCGCCAGACAAAAAATAGTGACGTGGACACATGATTGAGTATTTAGTTGACACTTAACGGATGGGGCTTTAA
This sequence comes from Fagus sylvatica, assembly GCA_907173295.1. Classification (NCBI taxonomy): domain Eukaryota; kingdom Viridiplantae; phylum Streptophyta; class Magnoliopsida; order Fagales; family Fagaceae; genus Fagus; species Fagus sylvatica. Next base: position 21,501,770 of record OU015770.1, on the reverse strand, counting down.
CTGATATGAACAGAAGGGTCCATTTGATAACTAAACAGACTTACAAAATTCAAATGAAAACTTTTAAAATTAGAGAACTAAAATGTAAGTTAGGGGCAAAAGTAAACTTTAGTCAAACTAAAATAAATCGAGTTATAAAAAACAATGGGCCTCACTAGACATTTCCAGTTTCCACTACAAAAGGATTCCACAATGTCCAATCCTTAACACGGAGTTTTAGGGCAAAGATGACAGATCACAGTGCAGCAGTCATCACGAGGTCCCACCCTGTTCATTTTTATGAGTGTAGTATGAGACACACCGAATCAAACTAACCAAAAAAACAAAAAACCGAGATTAGACGAGGCGTGATAGCAGAGTAGTACTTTTCTTGCATCTACCGTAACTGTAAACTTGAAAGAGGTTTAAAATCCTCAAGATTCCAAAATCCCATCAAACGAAACCCCACCATTTCTCATCTTGCTCACGCCTTCCTTATCATAGGTAATTGTATAACTCAAAAAATCACTCAACAAAACGAACATCTACTCCAAAAAAACAAAAAACAGTAAAATAGTAAAAATAGAAAACCAGATAGTTCGCGATTCTAGTTTCAGATCGTGCTTTTTTGTGTGTGTGTGTTTAAATTTAGAATAAATAACAATAGGGTTTTATTTTGGGAAGACTAGGGTTTAGGTGGCGATGTCTGCAGGGGTTTGTGGAAAGCGGGTCGGATTCGAAGAAATTTTCGGACCTTCATCTCCGACGTCGTGCTCTTCGGCTAAGAGACCCAGGTCGTCGAGTTTCGGATCCGGATCCGATGACTCTGTCTTAGTTTTGCTCCAAATGTTCCCTGACTTGGATCCAAAGGTGCGTTTCCATGACTTTAGTGTAATTTATTACATTTTATGTCATTTCTATTCCTTTAATCAAATACCCAGATAAAATTTGTATTAAAGAAAATAGATAAATAAACATAGGAAATAGTTTATTTAAAAAAATAATTAATGGGTCGTATTATTCTTTGGTCTTGCATATGAATATCATTTAGTTCGTTTTGTAATCCATTCAAATATGCTGACTTTACTTCGTGCATTTCCTTTGCGGGTTTCTTCACAACGTAATTATAAAAAATAAAAATAAAAACATATGCATTAATTATATTTGTGCTGGTTCATATATTTGGTGTGTGCTTAACTAACACGTGCAATTAACTCGGGCTTCATGAAAAGAAATCACAATAATAAGATTGAATGGTGTAATTAATTTTGTTTTTCTTTGTATTAGTTGGTGGAAACAGTTTGCAGGAATCACAATAATAAGATTGAAGATGCTATTGTGAGTCTACGAGCACATTCCTTTACTGATGTTAATGCAAGAAATAGATCACAAAGCTCTGATTCCGCAAATATTGTAAATTGTGCTGATGTTCCTGGTCAAAGCACCGCAACATGTAAGTTGCTGGTTATGCTTCATTAGATGTTTAATGTCCTGAATGTATATGCATTGGGCTTACACCACTTTGCTTTCTTCTGTATCTGTATTAACCAGGCAGTCAAATGCCGGAGCAGAGAGTTGAAGATGTAAAGGACATGAGAACAACCGTTGACTATGGAAATTCAATGGATGGGTCCAAGTGGGTCGATTTGTTTGTGCACGAGATGATGAATGCAACAGACATTGATGATGCAAGGGGACGCGCTGCGAGGATTCTGGAGGCTTTCGAACATAGTATAACTGCCCCCTCAAGGGCATCAGAGGCGGTAATTAAGTACTTACTTTTCTAATTCATTTTTTCTTAGAGGGAATACCAAATTAGAATGCCACCCAAACCCCCCCCCTGATGTTTCATTTACGTATGGTTACATCCTTGTTATTGTCTCCATGGAGCAGCTGGAACACGCTTCTTTAAAGGAGCATCTGCAGAGCTTGTTAAATGACAATCAGATTTTAAAGAGAGCGGTTTCCATCCAGCATGAACGCAATTTGGAGCACGAAGACAGGATAAAGGGAGTTGAACAGTTAAAGCATGTGTTAAGCCAGTATCAAGAACAAGTTCGAAGTTTAGAGGTGACCTTCTTTGAACTTCTTGTCCTTTTGCAACATTTTGGTTAGTTCATCTTGAACATTAATCATATAGTATATTAAGTATGAAGATCTTTTAGCCTCTAGGCAGGCAATCAAACTACATTTTGTTTTAGGAAACCACTTTACATGTGTGATTTCAAAGCAGTCATGTACTTCTATGCCTGGTAGTTTAAGTAATTTGCTAGCATTTAATTTTGTTTGCTCGGGTCATGATGAATACTTTTCTTCTTCGAGGGGTCATATTACTTGTATGTAGAATATAATCAGAAGGTTCCAAACCGGAGCACTTCGGTTCAGTTTCATTGCCAAGTCTTGTTTCCTGATTGACAACTTTGAGATTTTGGAACAAATAGTGTTTCATCTGTTTTGGCTTGACTGCAATTTCTTGTTTTGATACAGCTGACCAACTACAGCTTGAAGCTCCATCTGCAAAGGGCACAAGAAAGTAGCTCAATTCCTGGGCAATTTCATCCAGACATATATTAAGGTTCTTTTGTGTTCTATTACTTAATGTAATGTTTCCCAATACGTGATTTAAATTTATCTATTTATATCACAAAGCAGTAATGACCATTATTAAGATTTATATAGTATTGTACTGAGTTTAGCCATTACCTAAATCCAAGCCAAGTGCACTTTGGCAGTTTGTGTGGAAGTTGCAATATAGCCAATTGGTTCGTTTAATGCAAGTGTTTTGCCTTTTCGAAATGGAAAAGTTCTCTTTACAATTTCCAATGCAATTTTCCATCCAGAGTTCCTCTTAGTTGTTGCCTGTTTGAAAACTCAAAGGGTGTGGAAAGAAAATTATGTGAATGCCCCCTCTCAACAGTAATCCCTGATATGGGTGCACCATGGACTAGGATTGTAATGGATAACCATTGTGTGCATTCTTTATATGGTAAAATGCAATAACACACCTAGACTTTGGGTCAAAATCAAATTGAATGTCTAACCTCTTGATATTCTAATTTCAAAATTAAAAGCCCATGAACTTTGGAAAATACTCAAATTGATCATTCTACCTAAATTTTTGTCTCCCTCCGTTTTATTTTTATTAAAAAATCATTTAAAATATATTTTAATAAAAAATCTGTTTAAACTAAAATTTAATTAAAGATTTATTTAAATTTCATCATCTTCTTCTTCTTCTTCTTCTTCTTATCTTATTCCTCCCCTCTATTTCAAGTCTGAAACAAGCTCAACATGCTTGAACTATGTGTCTTGAACTGCTCTTCACTAGCCAGCTAAGCCGATCTAGCTTGGAGCCCAATGTGTTGTATGGCTCAGACATGTCAAAGATGGTTTTGACGGGGAGCTCAGGCAACACATCGGTATGGAGGACATTGCAGCGGAGATCAGACTCTTCCTTCTTTATGGCTCAGACATGTCAAAGATGGTTTTGACGGGGAGCTCAGGCAACACATCGGTATGGAGGACATTGCAGCGGAGATCAGACTCTTCCTTCTTCTTTTTTTCCATTTCTTATTCTTCCTTTGATTTTTTTTTTTTTTTTTTTTTCCTTTCATCTTCTTTGTTTTCTTTTCTCCGCTTTGGATTTTGATTGTTGTGTTGTAGTTGTTTTTGTTTGGCCATTGTGTGTGGTGGTCGGAATCCAGAAGTTTTGTGTGGATTTTTGGGTAGTGTGATTGTAGATCCATGAGGGAGAGGGGTATTTAAGTCCAAATTTGAGTAGATACTTTGGGGTTTTTAAAGTTGGTTTGTTGATTAGGGTCTTGGTCATGGATATTTCAAGGTGGTAGGTGGATTTTCGGGTAGTTTGTTGTTTGTTTGGTGGTGGTTAATAGGGTATGCAGTGAAAGTCGATGGTGGTTGTTGTGTATTGGATTGTAAGGGGTTGTAGTGTATTTGGGTATGTCTCATTGTTTAGGCTTTTAATTTAATTTAGAAGATAAAGGGCTAGTTTGATTTTGATCCAAGATCTAGGGGATCTTTTGCATTTTATCCTTCTTTATATGAGTCTTAAAGTTGGTTAAAGCACATCTAGCATCTACAACCTTTTGGGAAATGGTCTGTTTCTTAGATCGATTGTGTAATTTTTTTATTTAATTGGGGAACCTAATGTATTGTACCTAAGGAACTCTACTTAAATTTTATCCTTATTTTTTGGGCAAATTGTACTTTCCCCTTTTACGCTATGGGTTAGTTTTCAATCTCCTCATTTATCAATTGAACTAAGCAATGTTCCCATTTATCTTTTGAAACTATGTAACTTATCCCGAACATCTATTTTTTTGTTAAAAACTAACAGAACTTATGCGAAATGTCTAAAATACCCTATTTTAACCCACTTAACCCAATACACCACAACCCAATCTTTTAAATTGTATTTGATTATAAAAAAAATAAATAAACCATGAAACTCACGGTCTCTCTCACCTCTCACTCTCACGCCCACTTCTCCCATCGCCTCTCACTGGACTCACCTCTCATCGACTGATTGTTGTTTCTTTTTCTCTCTCCGTCACTGTCATTGTGCATGTGTAGTAGGGTAGGTTAAGAGTCTTGGTGAGTTTGGTGGCTCAAAAACCATATCGTGTAATTTTGTCTGGCAGTGTGTTAAGATATATATCTGTAATTTTATTGCAGATGCCCATAATTGGAACTAACTGTGTGCCACATTGAGTAAAAGCATTACCTTATTACCACTCTTCACTAGTTCTTTTTACACAAGATCAATGAACTCTTTTGAAAGGAGAATCTCTGCACCTTAACCATTGGGATCCCATTTTTTTCCCTTTTGTGGCACTTTGAATGGCCTTATATTTGTGAGTAAGTCCATTAAAAGGTCTCAACAAGTGATTTCTCTACATACTTCATTATCACTCTTTATGTGTGACTCCAACATTTTGAAGTAATTCCATTATCTTTTTGGCTCAATCTATATAGTTGGATTTCCTCTTTAAAAAAAAATAAAAAATAAAAAATAAAAAGGGTTAATTTTACGAAGGATATTTCCATGCCTCTACACAGATCTGGTTAGAATAACATGGCATATACTTGTAGGAGTATTTTATTCGTAACATGAATTGGTGCACACTTGATACTGAAGGAGAGATGGAAAGATTCATCAAATGTCTCAAGGCTGCCATTCGAAGACGAGTACGTGAGATGAGTGAAAAGTTTGACCAAAGTTTTGTGCTCTCCTTTCTTGCTTAACATAGTAGGCCTTCAATCGTTCCGTGGTTTCCGCTAAAAAAATACAATCATTTGTGTTTAGTATTTGAGCCACAAGACCCACCAAGACTCTCAACCTACCCTACCACACATGCACACGCACACGCACACAGACATTGATGGAGAGAGAGAGAGAGAGAAACAACAATCGGCCGGTGAGAGGCGGTGAGAGAGGTGGGCGTGAGAGAGACTGTGAGAATTTTTTTTTTTTAGGAACTTGGGGATTTATTTTTTATCGTGAGTTTCATGGTTTTTTTTTTTTTTAATCAAATCCAGTTTAAGAGATTGGGTTGGGCAAGTTGGCTTAAATGGGTTAAAATATGGTATTTTAGACCTTTCACATAGGTTCTGTTAGTATTTAACCGAAAAATAGATATTCAGGGTAAATTGCACAGGTTTCAAAAAAGATAAAGGGAAAGGATTTCTGATTGAAATAGATAAATGGATAAAAGTGTAATTTAACCTTCTTTTTTTTACATAAATTGGGGAAGTTCTCAATAAAGGTATTTATTTTTTATTTAAATTTTTCTTCAAAAATAAAAGTTTCTTTTTTGGCATGCACAGTTTCAAAAAATAAAGGGGGATATTGCTCAGTTCAATAGATAAATCTTGGATTGAAACTGACCCCATAGTATAAATGGATAATAAGTGTTTTAACCATAAATTTAATATACATAAATTATATAAGTTCTCAATAAAGGTATAGTATTATTATTAAATTTTTCTTCAAAAATAAAAGTTTCTTTTTTGGCATAGATATATATATATATATATATATATATATATATATATATATTAATTGGTTAATATTTTAATCAGGGTCGGCTCTAGGCCATGACCCTCACCTGCTCTAAAAATTTTAAAAGGGTCTTAAGGTCCTCTATTACATAAACAAAAGGCCCTCCCAAATTAACCAAAAATAATAAAAATAAATAAAAATAAAAACTTTACTTGTCACACATCAATGTGCATACATTGTGTAAATGACATTACTCATCAATAAATCTAAGGATACAATATTGTTCACAGCTGATAACATAGTCTTCTTTTTTTCTTTTTTGTAATTTACAAGTGCCCGTTACCAAGACTTGGCCTCAGAAATAGCTCATTCTCATGCATCTCTAATATTCTACAATCTTCTTGTTCACACTTATCAAATAAATCATTTATTTCAGACATTTTAATGAAATTATGCATGATGATGGTATAGTAGTGGACATTTGGGTTTGTAATAAGAAAACTCTTACGCGAGTTAAGCCACCACTTGACGCCCCAGCAATATTTTTTAAAAATAAATAAATAAATAAATGGTAAATTACACTGACACCCATTTCTTTTGGGAAAACTAGACTCATTATACCCTAGTTTTGGGGAAATGACACTCCACTCCCAAATTTTCAAAATAATTAACACTCCGCCCCCTTTTTCTTTTTTGTTTTTATTTTTTATTAATTTTTTTAACCAATGCCTAATTATCCAAAGTTAAAAGAAAAAATTATATTCCCATTATTTTAAATTTAAATGGGAAATATTCCTTTAAAAATTGAAGAAAAGGGGACTAAGTGTTAATTATTTTGCAAATTTGGGAGCGGAGTATCATTTCCCCAAACTAGGATGTAGCGAATCTAGTATCCCCAAAAGAAGGGGGTGTCAATGTAATTTACCTTAAAAAAATTATAAAACAATACCTAATTAACCAAAGTTAAAAGGAAAAATTATATTTCCATTATTTTAAATTTAAGTGGGAAATATTTCTTTAAAAATTGAAGAAAATGGGATTGAGTGTTAATTATTTTGTAAATTTGGAAGCGGAGTGTCATTTCCCCAAATTAGGGTGTAACGAGTTTAGTTTCCCAAAAAAAATAGGGTGTCAATATAATTTACTCTAAAAAAAAATTATAAAACAAGGCCCCTATATTATAAAAAAAAAGAAGCTAAAATATTATTTTCGTCCCTAAACTTTAAAATTTTCATTTTTCGTCCCTGAACTTTACAAATATTCTAATTTTCATCCTTCTATCAATTCATCTTAAGGAGCGTTAGACATGAATTTTTTTATTTTTCTTTTTTTCAAAAATAATACACGTGGCATGTATTCATTGGTCCCACAAATTTTGCATATGAAAGACAAAACACCCAATTCCTCCTCCCAAGACATAACCGATAGCCCTCTTTCTCTCTCAAGTTGGCTTCTGGGCATTGCAAATCTTTTTTTATTTTTCTTTTCTCTCTCCATGTGGCCACACTGGCGGCCATCACCACCACGAAGACCCACGGCACAAGGACGAACTCAAAAATGGATTTCATATTCTAAACCCATGGATCCAACCTAGAAATGGGTAAAGAAAATCCAGAAAAAAAGAGTGGCAATGGGTGTGTGGCCGGAGAAAAAAAGATCACCCGTGCCTTTGTTTGGTACTTTTGTTTTTTACTATGTTCAGACCAAGTAAAACGTGTTTTGAGAAGTGCATAAACGGTCAAGTTCTTGAAACCTCAGACAAGCAAACAATGTGGTTTGAACACTCAAACAACTCAAAAATTCACATAGGGCTGATTTGTTTTAGCTAGAAATATCAGAGGTTGTCATGTGTGAGATGTTTGTCTCTGGAAAATTGATTTTTTTTTTTAAGATGTCAAACTGCTATTATGAAATGGAAATATCCATCTATTCTCTTTCTTTGTTCTTCTCTTCAACATAATTTTTAAGAATTTGGTAACCCATAATTACAAACGCACAATCAATAACTGTCACATCTGACTACTAAATTCAACTGCTATTCTTTTGTGCAAGATAGCTACAATTTGGTTATCTGCGAGTTCTTAGCTTAGCAAAGAATCAGATCAGAGGAAATATTTCTTCAGAAGCATCTTCTTCTTTTTTTCTCCGGCCACACACCCACTGCCACTTTTTTTTTTTCGGAATTTTCTTTACCCATTTCTAGGTTGGATCCATGGGTTTAGTATATGAAATCCATTTTTAAGTTGGTCCTTGTGCCGTGGGTCTTCGTGGTGGTGATGGCCACCGGTGTGGCCACATGGAGAGAGAAAAGAAAAAGAAATGGGTCTTCGTGGTGGTGATGGCCGCCGGTGTGGCCACATGGAGAGAGAAAAGAAAAAAAAAGAAAAAAAGATTTGCAATGCCTAGAAGCCAACGTGAGAAAGAGGGTGATCGATTTTTTTTTTTTTTTTTTTTTGGTGAAAGGGAAATTTCATTAAAGAAAACAAAGAGTTACACCAACCGGGGGTATTTAACTCCCCTACAGTCTGCCAAAACTTGGCTTACAGCGAAAAGAGGAGGGTCATCAAAAAGGACAAAAGGGCATAATAAACTTTTTCCTGCTTTAGCCAACAAGTCTGCTATGGCGTTGCCTTCCCGAAACGTGTGCTGGAGATTAGCTTCTTCAAAATCCTGGATGAGAGACCTGCAGTCAGTAATAAGAGCACCATAGGGGTGATGAGAAATGGATGTAAAATTTGCAAGGTGTACAAGATCAAGCACAGCTTTTGCATCTAACTCAATTATAATCTTTTTAATATTAAGTTGGTGAGCTAGGATTAAGCCATCCCGTAAAGAATGCCACAAGGGTAGAATTGAAGGGAAATCTCGAAATAAATGAAGGCATGATTCCGGGTTAGAGTGGCAGAGGGGGCAGAGGTTATTAGAAATAATTTTCCTCTGTGAAAGGAGAGTCTTGGTAGGAAGTCTCTCATGACAGAGTTGCCAGACAAAAAAAGCTATGCAAGGTAGAGTATTTAATTTCCAAATCCATCTCCAACAGCTTGTCGGTGGAGGTGGTTGATCCAAGTTTAGAGCAATTTTGTATGCTGAACTGGAGTTAAACAAACCATTACTAGATGGTTGCCAACAGAGTCCATCATCAAGAGGAGAGAAAAAAGGTCGGGGAACCGCCATGATAATATTTGTGATGGAAGGAGGAAGAGTCATTGAAAGTTTGTCAAAACACCAGGATCCATTGTGGTCCCAACACTCATTGAGGAGCAGAGATTCTTCATGTTGGAGGAGTGGGCCCGAAATAAGATTTCTTACAGGACCCAAATTTTGCAAATTATCAGTCCAGAACTTGATGGTACGACCATTTTGAATAAGGTGTCCCATACCTTTATCATAAATAGGGATAGCCTGTTGAAGGCTTTTCCAAGGGACAGATTTTCAACATAATCTGCTTCGAGTAGGGGAGTATTTGTTCCGTAGAGACACAGCCCAATTTTCTACTGAACCCAAGCAAAACGCCCACAGACATTTGGCCAAAAGGGCTTTATTTCGGCACCGGCTTCTTTTAATACCAAGCCCACCTTCATCTTTTGGACGGGAGATTGAGTCCCATTTAATAAGATGAAGTTTTTTCTTGGCTGAGGTGTCTCCCCAAAGGAAGTTGCGGTTGATTTTGTCTAGCTCAGCACATGTTTTAGAAGGTAGAAGACAACATTGCATTACGTGGGTGGGGATGGCAGAAGAGACTGAGTTGATAAGAGTGCATCGACCGGCCATGGATAAGGTTTTTGCTTTCCAACCAGCTAGTTTCTCCCGGACTTTTTCAATTAGGTAATCAAATGCTTTCTTATCTCTAGCATCTGTGATGATGGGCACCCCTAGGTACTTACCAAAATCTTTGGAGATTTTGATACCCAATACACTTTCCACCATAGTTATGCTACTGGGATTAGTTGTGGCAGGCATGTAAACTCTAGATTTGCTATTATTGATCTTCTGACTAGAAGCTTGACAAAAAGTATCAAATACCTTGTTAATGGTAAGGCAGTTGGCTTTGGTAGCTTTTGCAAATAGAACTAGATCATCAGCAAAAAAGATATGAGAGAATGTGGGACCTTGTCGAGATACTTCGATACCTTTCCAATTTCCATTTGTAACTTCCCCTTGTATAAGCCAAGCAAGAAATTCCATGCAAAGGATGAAGATATGAGAGGGGATCTCCCCGACGAATACCACGGGAAGGAGCAAAATTGTCAGTTTTTTCTCCATTAACCAAGATTGAGAGGTGGGAAGAGGATATGCAAGACATGATCAAATCAATCCACCACTAGGGAAGGTTAAAATGTTGAAGAGTACGTCTAATGAAGCTCCACTCAAGGCGGTCATATGCCTTCTCCAGGTTGATTTTGATGGCCATGGTACCAATTTTACTACGTGATAAGGTCATGGAGTGGATAATTTCTTGAACAAGAATGACATTATCGCTTGCTTTATGCCCAGGGACAAAGCTAGCTTGGAGGGGATGCACTACATCACTGAGATAAGGCTTAAGACGATTAACTAACACCTTAGTGATGGCCTTATAAATTGTGTTACAGAGGCCAATAGGGCGGAATTGTTGTATTAGTTTCGGCTTGCCCACTTTTGGGATCAAACACACAAGTGTCTCATTAAGCTTCTGAGGGATGGTTCTTTTTTGAAAGATTTCCTCCAAGTATGCCGTGATCGAGTCACCTACAATGTGCCAAAACCTTTGGAAGAATATAGGGTGAAAACCATCAGGCCCTGGCGCCTTAAAAGGTTTGAAAGATTTAAAAGCAGCGGCAATCTCTTGTTTAGATACATCTTCACCCAAAGTAGCTTTAATCTCCTCAGAGAAAGATACACAGTTTGGTGCAGGGGAATTGTAAAGATTTGAGGCCGTACATTCAGTGGAGTATAATTTGACAAAATAGTCACGGATCAAAGTTTTCAACTGGGTCGTAGATTGAGACCAGTTCCCCAAAGGATCTCTCAGGCACCAAATCTTATTTCGGTGACGGCGACATAAAACGGAAGTATGGAAGAAGGACGTATTCCGATCACCCAGGAGAGACCATTCCATCCGGGATTTTAAAGCCCAAAATTCCTCTTCCATACGCAGGACACTTTGGAATTAGCTAGAAAGATCAGCTTCAAGTTTTAACAGAGAGTCACTGGGGTGCCTGGCCAGAGCTTTTTGCACCCCATTAATTCTAGCCAAAAGACGACGTTTCCGGTGAAAAATGTTACCAAACTCCAGTTTATTCCATGAGGAAACACGAGTGGTAAAATCTACAAGAGCTAGATTCACGTTGTTTGGAAAAGTTTGCCACGACTCATTTATTAATTTTGGAAAGGAAGGATCCGTAAGCCAAATAGTCTCAAAACGGAAAGGGCGGTTTCCAAAGTGATGTTGTACAGGTTCTGTGTTTAGAAGGATTGGGGTGTGATCAGAGTGGACTCTAGGAAGATGGAGAACAGTAGCCTCTTCAAAAAGATTTTGTCAACTAGGGTTACAAAAGAAACGATCAAGACGCTCCATGACAAGGCCTCAGTCTCTTTTATTAGTCCACGTAAAACGTGGCCCATTGAACCCCAGGTCCAATAAATTACATGCATCTAGACAGTTGTGGAAGGCATTTGTTCTCCTAGTGTTGGCAGGAGTGGAACTGAATTTTTCATGCCTAGATAAAATGTCATTAAAGTCTCCAGCTACGACCCAAGGTGCATTATGGGTTGAGGCAAAATTTACTAAATGATCCCAAAATTTTAAACGGGTATCCAAGTTAGGGCTGGCATAGACTGCCGACAATAACCAATGTGGTTTGGAGGGACTCACCTAAACTAAAGCATGTATGGCTTGGTCTGTTACCATGAGTACATCCAGCGAAATCTCACCAGAGTTCCAAAGGAGCCATATACCACCACGGAATCCTATCGCTTCTGACCGGCAGACACTATTAAAGCCCAGCATGGAACTGATGTCTTCAGCACGTTGCCCCGAGATTCTAGTTTCCACTAGAACAGCAATGGGTGGTCTGTGTGAACGCATAAGGTCAGCAAAGTTTCTGCGGAAGTTTGGGTTACCCGCTCCCCTGCAGTTCCACACTAGGATCCGCATTGACGATGAGTTATTGGTTGATGTCGGTGATAACCGACTTGAAGACCCTCTCCTCCTGGTGGAGGTTCTGTTCTGGTGACCCTGATTGGGAGTGGGAGTTGTGAATGCACGTGGGTTCATCACCACACGGTATGAGGGTCCTTGAAGCATTCCTAGTGGGAGGAGATCAACCGATAGTCTGAATGACCAGAGTCTCTGATGAATTTCCACCAGAATGGTGATGTTGTCTGTCACCAGGAAGGGAATATGAATCAGGGTGCTCTCCAAGGATATGACTGTGGTCATGGCTGCGTGGACTTCTACATCTTGTGGCCCGAATGTTGTCCCTATGCCATTCTGTATTCTCCTGGTCGGTGGAAGTCCAAGGACCACTGCTCGGGGTTCTCTCCAGAGGGGGGAGACGTTGGATGTGAGCATGATTGTGGGGGACACAATCGCTAGTTCGGAGGTCATGTTTATTACTACCCTGACCGAACTGTGTATTAGCAGGGATTTGAGGGATTTGGGTTCTTAATACTTGTTCCATTTCGGCTTCTACTCATATCCAAAACTGGGTTGGGCATTCCTGAAGCCATCGCACTAGGTGATCTCCAATGGGACGCAGTACTCCCCTCATGAGGAGAGCCCAGTTCTCCTGATACTGAGTTGCTTGTGGGGGTAGTAGGTAGTGTGGAGGTATGGGTGATGATGGGGGTGATTGTGGATAATGGTGGCGTCTGGGCTGGTGAGGAGCATTTTGGTTCCTGTTGGAGGTGTGGTGGCTGTTCTGTGGAGCTGGTTGGTTCAGACGATAGAATTGAGTTGGTGGAGCCATGAGCAGGCAAGGTTCGAGGACAAGAAGCAGTCTGAATGTGGGGGTGAGAATGGGGCTTTGTAGATGAGTTTAACTTGATAGCGTCAATATCCATTAATGTCAGTGGGTTACTGTTGTTAGGATTGGGAAGCAGAGATGAATCCGGTACTTTGTCAGTAGACAGGCGAGAGTTGACCTTCAAAGGATGTTTTGAGGTATAGTTAGAAGGTGGAACAGTGTGATGACAACTGACACTATCGTGAGCAGGTGTAAACGTAGTATTTGGTGTAGTGTTTTCATTAGAAGATGGTAATGTTTCGTTAGGTATTTCGGAGTTGGCAGGGTCAATAAAGACCGAATGGTGATTGTTTGATTGCGTGTTTCGAGAAGATGAAGGGTGATTTGATGACAAGGGTTGGTCAGATTTAGGGGGATTGCCTTGATCTTTTTGGATATGGACAGGTGAGTGGGACGCAGATCCCTTGTGGGATTCGAGGGGGGACCCACGTGGGGCCAACTTGGTCTGTTTGGAATTTCGGTGTTTGCTGAGGTTGGAGGTCACCGAAGTATTTGCAGGTATATTTGCATTTCTCTGAGGTGCTTTTTTAGTAACACTTTTCCGGCAAGCTACTAACATCTATTTGCCGTAATTGCTAGAGTCCTCTTCAGGGGTGGATGGAGGATTAGGCTCAGGTATTCTGGGAGAGGCAGGGGAGGCAGGAGCAATCTTTGAGGGGCATGAATCTATACGGTGGCCCACTCTTCCACATTCAAAGCATATTGCTGAAATCCCCTCGTATTGAATTTTCTGGATCATATCAGCGATACGGACTCTAGATGTGAGGGGTTGTTCAAGATCAATTTGAACACAGAGGCGTGCAAAGTGACCACGTTCGTTGTCCATCGCTCGGGCGTCGACCTTGAGGAGGGATCCCAGTTGATTTCCAATTCTGCGTAACATGTTCATGTCATATAGCTCGATAGGGAGTTCGGGAAGGCGAGCCCAGACAGCTGTAGTTGATATCTTCACTTCCGAAGGACGAAAACCAGGGCTCCAACGACAAATAGTGAGAAACTGCTGATTAATAAACCAAGGCTCACCATTAACCACTTTCCAGTAGTCTTCTTCCAGTTTGAAACGGATGAGGAAATAGTCACTCCCCAAGTCTATGCATTGCATATCTCCCACTAGCTTCCATAAGAAACGAACCTTGAAATCCATGTATTTGAATCCAACGGATTTTCCAAAGGCTTTAATTATGAGAGCCGAGCGCCAGGGGGCATGAATCCGTTCCTTTTCAGCCTTTGAAAGTAGAATCACCGGGATATCGTCATCCATGTTATCTTCTATATCTGAGGCCACCTCGTTTGTTTCCTCTGTGTGAATGGGGTCTTGCACAGTAAAATCTTGCCAAAAACCCTCCGGATTTACTAACGAATCCTTGTAGCTACGGAGGATTCGAGGAGGGAGGAAGGATCCGTCGCCCTTTTTATTTTTTATACTCCGACGAATGAGATCTTCTTCCTCAGGGGAGGGGGAGGATGTTTGCTCGGGAGAACTTACTTTGTTATCTGACATATTCCTAGGCTGAGGGTGATCGATTTTGGCTTAGAAAGAGGGTGTTTTGTCTTTCATATGCAAAATTTGAGGGACCAATGAATACATGCCACGTGTATTATTTTTGAAAAAAAGAAAATTAAAAAGTTCATGTCTAATTCTCCATTAAGATAGATTGACAGAAGGATGAAAATTGAAACATTTGTAAAGTTTATAGACAAAAAAACAAATTTTTTAAAATTCAAAAATAAAAAACGAAATTAGTATAAAGTTTATGGATAAAAATAATATTTTAATCTAGAAAAGAAAATGCCCACAAGGCTCGAATTTAAATGAACTTTGGAATAAAGAGGAGGTCCATATAGCCCCATTTAAGCCATGCGTAGTTTTCCATTTTTTTTTTATTTATTTATTTTTTTTTTTTTGTGTCAGAAACACTAACAACCCATCTCCTCTCCAGGGGTGGTCCTAGGCAAGGGCAAGGTGGGCAACAACTCCAGGCTTCACTTCAAAATTAAGTCTCATCTCAAAAAGTTTTAAAACCCTTATAATTTTGAAAGGCCTAACAAAAATAATAATAATAATAATATAACCCTATACAAAAAATTAAAAAGGCCCATCTGTTTAAACAAACCTTTTAAAATAAGCCCAATAATAATTTATTTCTTCTGGCCCAAGTCCTAAAATTATGTAACCCTAAAAGAAATAAAAGTAAGTAAACTTTTCACTCTCTCTATAACTTAGCCGTCATCACTTTGACAAACCTAACTTCAAAAGTCACTCATTTATATTCTCTTATTCTCTAGCTCTCACACTCTTTACAATTTACACGATACTTTTATTCTTCTATCCTAGTATTCTCATCTCTTACTCTCTAATCTTTATTTCTTTTATTACTCTCTCATCTTATTCTAAAAGTGAAAGGTTTAAATCTCCATCAAGTTTGAGTTTTGATTTTTGAGGTATGTATTTAATACATTTTTTATATAATAGTTTATTAGTATTTTATTTTTATATATAATTTTTATTACTGTGTTATTAACATCTAACAATTTTTTTTTTTTTTCCAGGTTTTATACATTGTATCCAAATGCATCTATTGCATATAGAATATTATTGACTATACCTGTCACAATCAAGTCAGTTAAAAGAAGTTTTTCAAAGTTAAAATTATTAAAATTTCACGTGCGATCAACTATGTCACAAGAAAGATTAAATAAATTAGCCATATTATCTATTGGACAAGATTTGTTAGAGAATATTGAATATAAAAGTTTAATTAGTAATTTTGCAGCACAAACCGTGCGTAGAGATATTTTTCGATGATTTTTATTTTTATTTTTTATACAAGGCCTCATTTTTTTGGACCGCCCCAGGCCTCATAATTCCCAGGCCAGCCCTGCTCATCTCTTGCGTTTCTTTTTCTTCTTTATGTTAGCCACAGAGACGAAGCTACATTATGACCATGGGGATCGGGGTTTTTGCCAACTTTAAAAATAAATAAATTAATTAATAAAAAATCACAAATCTCACCAATGTCTCCTTCTTCGTTTTTGTCCTCTTAGTAACTCTATGTTTTCCTTAAATTTCATATGTTCTTCTACGTCGCACAACATAACACAACAGCCACATGCCCTTCTTCTTCATCTACTTCTTTTCTTTTCTTTTCTTTTCTTTTTTTCTCTCTCTTTTAAAATAAATCATTTAATCTGTAGGTTGGGTGGATAAACCAATCTGCCAACATCATCCCTCCCTCACCTTTTATTTTTTTTCTAGAGCTCCCCACCCCTACGTGATAATACTAGTCAGTTGACTTGCAATTTTTTTTCCTCCTAAATCATGTATTGATGTAGATCTTTGTTGGGCTTGGGTCTTTTTGATATATGTATATTTTTATTGGGCTTGGGTCTTTTTTGCTGAAATCTACAAATTCCTTGGATGCCAAAATGCTATGATCAATAATAAGAAGAATGAGATTCCAATTAAAAAAAAATAATAATATTAATTTAATTTAGTATTGAATGATCAAAGATCCTAATTTAAAATTTTATTTAAAACCCCCAAGATGATTGTGCCTACCCTTTTTCAATTATGTTTCCTCCCATTCCATGTGACCTCCTCCCACTTATTTGAAAATTACCCAAATGGTACCTAGTTTCCTTTTATAATTCATGCTAGGTAACCAACATCAACAACATTATATTTCCCTAAAAAATATAACATTGTTCCTACTATTCAGAACAATAGATATTAGAATAATGTACAAATTTTGGGTTGTTAATTTGACTTGGGATTTAGGAAATTTCAGATTTTTTTTTTTACTAAACTAAACTAAATGAAATTTCCATTAAACTAAACGAGAGACATCCCTCAACTAAGCCTCTTTCACCAAGGAAGGGAAGGAGTCGTTATTACATTAAAAAAAAGACTGAGAATGAGCAACAAATTGTGTTAACTTGTGAGCTACAACATTTGCACTCCTAACTCAATTAAAAATCAACTATCGACTCTATGAACGAGAGACCTAACATCATTACAAATAGCAAACAGCATCCAAGGGCACTCATCATGGCTGCCATTACAAGCATCATTGCAAATCTTAGTAGCCTATCTTTGAATGCAAGTGGAGTCCTCTCCCATCCAATTTTGACAAATGTAAATCGCATGTGAAAAATCATACGTGGCCATGACGTTCTGTGTGCATACAGTCTTACAAGTTATATAAATGAGTTAAATATGACTAATCAAAAAGATAAATGAGTTAAATATGGTTATGGGTGTTGCTTCACCCTAAAGTTTTATACAGTGTTTAGATGCGTAGAAAAACCAAAAATCTTAATGGTGGACCATCTATCACTATGCGGATGGAAGCAGCTGTTTACAAATTTCCTAAGCCAAAACGAGGGAGTTCACAAACAGCAAATTCTCCTTTCAAATGCTGGTATACCTCACGATCTAATCAATTGGTTTTATTGATATCAACTAGTAAATTGGTTTGTTTCTGGAAATGCTGACTGTCCAGGAGGAGTTCTTGGTCTCGCGTATTCAGCAAAAATTACCCATCCATCGAGAAACTGCAACACCACACACAGCAATGAACATTGAGTAAACTATTTCATAATGGCTAACAAGAAATTGAGTGGAATTGCACCAACAAACCAAAGGCCAAACATGTAGTTTGGTCCTCTACTGTTGACAAAATCACATGGATTAGTGTAAAGGGACTCTGCACATTGGGGTTTTGCCAAAGTGGTCCAACGAATTCCATGCAAAGCTTGCTAGTGACTCAAATCTGTGATGTCACTAAGACCCCTAAAGGAAAGCTCCAAATCTCATTTAATTATTATTTTTCTATAATTATAAGTAAAAGGGAAAAATTAAAAATTAAAAATTGTAATTAATCCCTAGGATATAACAACTTTAAGTCCACTGACATTTCTCATTTACAACCCTAGGGGATGATTTTCTTCGATCTTTTTAACTTCATAACTATCCATAAATGTAGTTAAATCCTATAAGGTAATAAACAATGGTCAATACGTACAAATTGGACATGGTTTCATCATTACATTCAAAATGGTTCACATTATGGTACCATTTTATCTTTTTATCAAGTATGTAAAGTTGACAGAAATTTCAAGGTATACAGACCTGTGCATCCATCCCTTTCATTCCTTTCTCTGCATCTTCTAAGGTGGAATATCTCACAAACCCAAAGCCCTTTGAGTATCCTGAAGCATGGTCTGTCACCACTCTTGCTGAAACATAGGCAAAAAAAGAGGTTATTAATGGCGTAGCAAAATTTTCTCCATGAAGGGCCAAGATCAATGGTCACAAAGGTTATGATCTAACCCGATGCAAGACTCAAAACAAAAGATAAGAACTTAACAGAATTCTTCTTCTTTTTTTCCACCAATGGGTAAGTTACACACAAATCTGTTGGGTCTTGAAGAACACACCCTCAACACCGTTCTTACATGGGACGGAAGTGTTATTTGAGTTAGGGCTTATTGGCAAAAAATGAACATAACAGTTATCTTGGCCCTAGGTGAAAATTTTCAACAGCAATCACAAATTCATTACTAAATACGCTAAAATGGCAACATTAGGTCTCCACTGAACCCAGTCAAATCTAACCCCACATTTTTTGGGTTCACTACTCTAGCTCCTTCATATCAGGGCCGCTCTTTTGTTAAGCCATAACACCTAACATGAGACTCAATGAACCAGGCCATTTGTCCATTTACTTGTAATCCCTTCATGCGATTACATGGAAATTTACATGCTACATATGAGAAAATATTTGAGAGACAGAAACGAATTGTTCCAATCAAAACACATACCAAAATCATGAATGCACAAAAGGAAAGTGAAAGACTCTTCACCCATCCAAGTATAACATGCACTAATTTCACTGAAATCTAGTTTCCAGGTATGTGCCACTTATCACTCATCCCTGACAAATTCAAGCCTTAAATCACTTGGATACACCATAATTCATAAATGGCACCATTTTGATCAAGAAACAATTAGGGAAAAATAATTAACAGACTGATAAAGCAACTGAAAATTTCGATGTTCTTGAGTAACAAAATTGAGTTTTAAATTTTACTTGTATTTAGTTTGGGGACTCACACTGACAAATTTCGTATCGTGATAAACTGAACATCACATTGCTAAAATCTTTAAAGCATGTTCTACAAAGTTCCACACACTTGTGTGTATGTGTGTGTGGAGAGAGAGAGAGAGGGGATGGGGGGAAGGGAGAACCACAATGTTATCTTTTGTCCAAAAATGAAAGGCAATACCATTAAGAAAGATGACATTACCATTATCAACTTCACCAAATTTAGCGAATGCTTCATGAAGTTTCTCTGACGTGGTTCTCTTGTTAAGCCCTACAAGCACAAAATGTTGATAGATTCCATAAGGTCATACTCATGATATAACAATAATGCTACTCCAGCACCACAAGGAAATGTCCTGCTAATACAAGTAGCTGCCAGGACACCAACCAAAATTGGAGGAACCCTCAGTAACAACAATAACTGCATTAGAATAAGAAAACCTCCATAAAACCACCCACCAATGTCAGACGGATGGTATAAGGAGAAATGTATGTTGGTTTTAACTTAAAGAGAATAGATATCAGGGACCTCTTTTCAAGTTTGGAGGCTCATTTTTACAAGGAGAAAATTTTTGGGACTATTTTTTATTAGCCAGTTAGGGGTGAATGACCCTGGATTACCCTGGTAACTGGTTCTGGTGGGTAGGGTCAATTGCCCGTAGGAGTTTGATAACAGTGAGGGTTGTTATACATTATGCTCTACTGCAACTAGTTCTCCTATGTTATCAAAATAAAAACTGGGACTATATGTATTGAATCACTTATTTTGCTCCAATATCTGTAATATCAGTTTCATAGTGAAGATTGGGAAGCTCTTCTCCTGTATATGTTTGGGAAAAAAATAATCTCTTTGCACCTAGTTTTTCTTCACTGAGAGAATATTAACCAATTCCAATAATTTAAAATTCCCAAAAACCAATATGATTCATTTAATACAACAAACCCATTGTAATAGAAAGTCACATATTATAATTTTGCGTAATTGTAAATTAGGTGGGGGCAAGTATTACCGGAGACAAATAGGGTCGTTGAGGGAGGAACAGCAGGGGCCGAATCCGAAGCAGAAGCAGAAGCGATGGAGGCTGCAGAGGATTGAGAAGAGAATATTGAAGTAGATAGAAAGCGCCTCACGAGTCCGGGCCTGAGCGCCATTTCTAGTCGGCTTTTTGCCTTGTCCGAGATTGTAGAGCAAAGAAAGCTTGCTGTGTTGTGTCTTGAATGGCAGAGGGGGAACCAAAAACCTAAAACCCTTACTACTTATTTTTCACTTTTATATTAACTTTTTATATTAATTAAACACTCACATTTATTTTTATTTATCTATATTTATTATTGACATGTGTATATATAACTAATAATGACACGTTGTAAACTTTTAAAGGTGTGCAAATAAAATTCAAACGCCTGGCATAATATAGCCACATTTGCATATTAATATGCCACATTTTGATTTGAAAACGTTGTCATGAATACCACATGGCAGACATTCGATAACGGCTTCTGTTTTAATATATTATTAGTCGCGAACTCGTGCTATGCACGAAAAAGCTATTGAATATGATATATTAAAAAATATTGACAAAGTATTAAATCATTTAAATTTTTTACTCAATCAAATATACTCGATCATGTATGTCAATACCCAACAATAAAGCATTAAATCATTTCAATGCGAATGATATAAATAGCACAACAGTTTATTTTAGAGCATATAAAAAAGATTAACAACAATTTCAATGAGTTAACAATAGAAATTACAAATATAAAATATGTAAAAAAAAAATTGAGACATAATAAGCGAATTTTCTATATATTAATAATAATAATAATAATAACAAAACAGAAGAAAGAAAAAAGAAAATAGAGAAATTTGAGTGCAAAACATTGCCAAATAGAATATGATGTCCATGTAACCTTTAAAGGAAACTAAAGCAGAGGAAGTTTGTCAAAAAATACTGTTTTAATATTAATTTATTAAAATGTTATTGTTTTGAAATTATTGAGCAGAGTAGCCTTTTTTTAAAATCATGTCTTGAACCCACGATTTTGACAGTTAAAATCATGTCTTGAACCCACGATTTTAACATACGTGGTCGCTGACCTGTACTTTTTTTTTTTTCGGAACTCCACTTCAACATCGTGTTTCCCATGATTTCATGAAATCGTGTTACGGAAACACGATTTCATGTGAAATTGTGTTACGGAAACACGATTTTAAAGAAAAAAAAAAAAAAAACCGGCCTTAGCCTTGAAATCGTGTTACGGAAACACGATTTTGAAGAGAATTTTTTTAAAAAACGTGTGGCCTTTATGTCTCTGTCTTTTACCCATTAAAGCACCACATTAATTCAGTCCATCCACCCCCACCAAACCCATTTATACACATTCTGTAAACACCAAACATGAAGGTAAATACACTGAAGGCAAATACATTGAAGGCAACTAAACATCATAACACGTTATTTTTCTGAAAAAAATCTGGCTGCATGATTTTCTTCCGGTTCTTCGTCTATTATCATCTTTTCCACTACTAGGAACACGACACTTAAGCGATTAAAGGTGATATATTTGCTCTAGTTGCTATATGTGTTTTATTATTAGTATGATTTTTCTTTTTCTTTTTTTTGAATGTGTATTTGTTTTGTTAAACACTTTTTGCTTACATAGTTGCTATATGTGTTTTATTGGCATGATTTTTTTTTTTAATGTGTGCTTGTTGTGTTTTATCACTTTTTGCTTAGATATTTTCTATATGTGTTTTATTAGCATGATTTTTTTTAATGTGTCTTTATTTTGTTTATCACTTTTTGCTTACATATATGTGTTCTATTAGCATGATTTTTTTTAATACGTGTTTGTTGTTTTTTTTTTTTTTTTAATGTGTTTGTTTTATTAACCACTTCAAATATATTATACAATTTTTAGGTTTTTCTAGGTTGGATTGAAGCAGTGACTGTTTGGAAAATGAAAAAAAAAAAAAAAAAATTTTTCAAAGAACAAAATCATTGATCCAAAATTCTTAAGTAGCAGTAATTTATAAAGCGCTTTCTAGCCTTTGAGTTATGTTAGCATGACTTTTTTCTTTTTGTATGTGTGTGTTTATTTATTTATTTTATTTTTTTTGTATTATGTTATTTAGCATATTTTTCGCTTAACTATTACTTTATTTTTTTAAAAGTTAAATTTGTGTCAATACCTTCTAAATTTTCACTTGTGTTATAGGATTGAAAATGACTTCCAGTCGTTCCGTACTCTATATACACTTTAATGGGCGGATGACATATGGTGAAAATGGAGTTGGTTATGAAGGAAATGATGTCAAATTTATTCAAGTCAATAATGATATTACATTTTCTGAATTGAAAAGGAGATTAATCACTAAACTACATTGGCCAATCAAGCAGAAAACATAAAAATCACTTATCGGTATCTGCAAGTGATGATTTTCCCTCATGTCAACTATATACCCATGCCGATAAATGATGACGAAGATGTTGAAATTATGTTAAGTTTGTTGCAATCAACGCCCATGTTAAATTCTATTGAGTTGTATGTAGAAATGGAGTCTCTTACTGTTGGTATTGTTATGCAATCTCCTAGGGTAGAAAGAATTGCACAATCATTACCTGAGACGCTAACACCGGTTGAAGAATGTGGTCCTAGCACTGAAGTTGACAATATTCCATACATACCAAGCTAATATATTGATGATATTGAGTTCTCAGAGAGGTTGGTAGTGAATGATGATTATGATATGGATGAGGAAGGGGATGATGATTATGATATGGAGGAGGAAGAGGATGATAATTATGATATGAAGGAGGAAGAGGAGGAGGAATCTAATGAGTTGGATTGTTGGGGCAATATGCCAGATGCTGACAATAGGCAGACAGTGCCTATACTTCAGGTTCTGTCCCAATCGTTTCTAGAAAACACTTGGGATGATATTCATGATCCTTCGTATGATGGGAAAATATGTATCACAAATTGGGATGAAAGTCAAGAGTTTCAGAAGGGCTTACAATTTAGTGATAAACATGAGGTTCAACATGCAATAATACTTTACTCGCTTAAACATAACCAGGCGTATAAAGTGAAGGAGTTGAACAAAGCAAAGTTGCATGTTTGTTGCATTAATTTGTGTGGATGGAGAGTTAGGGCTTGCAAGCGTAGTAAATATGGTTTATGGGAGATCACAAAATACAATGGTCCTCACACGTGTATACATGACATATTTATTCCAAATTCTACTGTATTGGATTCGAAATTCATTGAACTTGAAGTAAGGCATCTTGTACAAGCTGACCATTCGGTTAAGATTAAGGTCTTGCAAAAAGAAATTAAACAGTTGCACCACAACTATGACGCCTCTTATTACAAGGCGTGAGATGCGGGGAGGAAAGCAATTGTTCACTTATTTGGGGATTGGGATGAATCATACCACTTGTTACCCAAGTTTATGGCAACACTTACAAAATCGAATCCAGGTTCGAAGGTTGAATGGAAGACACTTAACACAGGAGTCATAGGAAGTGCGTATTTTTACCGTGTATTTTGGGCATTTGGTCCCTCCATTGAAGGGTTCAAACATTGCAAGCCGGTGATCAGTATCGATGCAACATTTTTGTATGGAAAATATAAAAGAAAGTTGATGATTGCAATGGCCCAAGATGCCAATAATTCAATTTATCCATTTGCCTTTGCCGTTGTAGAAGAAGAGTCACAAAGTAGTTGGTATTGGTTATTGGATTGTATTAAGAAGCATGTGACTACACTAGAAGGGGATTTGTATAATTTCTGATCGACACACAGGGATCATGTCAGCCATTTTAGCCATTGATGATAAGGATGATGATTCTTCGAGGCCTCCAAATCTATACCATCAGTTTTGTCTCCGTTATGTTGCAAGTAATTTCAATGAGAGGTATCATGACAAACAATTGAAGAATATGATCATGAGAGCGGGTTATGCTAATCAACTACGAAAGTTCAATACAATAATGGACGCCATCAGAAAATTGAATCCTAGTGCAGGAAAAAGATTAAATGACATCCCACATGAAAAATGGGCGTTGGCACATGATGATGGGAGACGGTACGGAGCAATAACCACCAACCTGGTAGAGTGCTTCAATGGTGTTCTTAAAGGTGCACGCAACCTACCCATAACTGCGATGATGGAATTCATTTTTTTCAAACTTGTGAAATACTTCAATGATCGTCGTAATAATACTCGGGCTAATTTGGAGGAGGGTCAAGTTTATAGTAAACATGCAATGGATATGTTTGAGAAATATACAAAGAAGTCTCTTTTGCACATCGTAATAGAGGTTACTCGAGAAGATGGTACATTTTCAGTTCGGACTCCTATGAATCTCAATTCTATAAATAGGGGTAATCATATCCAAATTGTTAAGTTGCTTGATAGAACATGCAGTTGTGGAAAATGGCAATTATATAAGATCTCTTGTTCTCATGTTATTGCTTCTTGTCGTGCAATTTCTCTCAATGCCCACCAATTCATCGATCCATGCTACAAATTGACTAAATACCTTGCTAGCTATTCACCTAAATTTTATCCAATAAAGGATGTCTTATATTGGCAAGATCCTGATTTTCCAAAGTTGTATGCTCACCCCAATATGACTAGACAACGATGTCGTCCAAAATCAACACGACTTTGAAATGAGATGGATTGGAGGGAAAACTAGGCTAAACCAAAATGCGGGTTGTGCCATCAAGAGGGACATAATCGTAGAAAATGCCCTAATGCGAATCAAGTAAGTTCAAGTAATGCTGTTATAAATTAGGTAATTGCTTATCATTATACTATCAATCACTTTATTATTTATCATGACATATGTTGTTGTAATTTATTATTATGTATGCTTTGCATACTTTGAGATAATTTGATCAAACAATTCACTTTGCAAAATATTGTTGGGTTTGAAGATGATGGATATTTAATTTCTACTTGTGGAACGTTTGGTCCAAGTCTAATAGTCTTATTGTTGAACTTGATGCTAAAGTAGTTGATGATTTATGAACTTTTTTTTTATGTTAAGTCTTTAGAAATATTTTTCATTTCATGTCCCATTTGAAATCTAATTGAATCTTTTCTAAATTTTGGAATTTCTCTATTTGCTATTGACATGATTTATTTGGTTTCCTAACTATCCAATGTATCTATGCTGTGGTAAATAATAATGCTTTGGTGAAGTCTTATGTGGTTAGACTTGATTATGTACAAGTAGAGAAGCTCCACACCATCTCAGTAACCAAGTTGGTCGAAACTGTTAGGCAGATGAATAGAAAATGTTTCCCATTGATACTTCAGAAAATGCTTCATAAAGATGAAAAGAATTATTATAGAGAAAATTTAAGCTAACCGTTAGTAGACCAAGTGACAACATGAAAGGAACATTTCCATCACCTACATAAAAGAAAGATAACATCACTCATTGTAAATTTATTTTTTTATTTTTTTAACAACACTCATTGTAAGAAATTGACAAGTAATATAATTAATAGTTATACTCATTGTAAACTTTGCAAAATATTGTTGGATTTGAAGATGATGGATATTTAATTTCTAATTGTGGAACGTTTGGTCTAAGTCTAATGGTTTAATTGTTGAACTTGATGCTGGAGTAGTTGTTAATCTTTGATTGCAGGTACCTGACCCAGACCTTTGAAGACGTTCGACTCCAGCACATGGGCATAGACTGGATGTCCCCTTCAGTACTTTTGTTACCCCCACCCCCTTTTGTTGTAAGCCAAGTGATGGTAGATTGTTGTGGGGTTTTATTCCATTGTTTTATTTAATGTTTACAGATTAACTTCGATTAATTTGTTGTGAGGATTCATAGCCAAATTCCAGAATTTCAGGACTAAGCTTTGTTATTTTTGTACTAGTAAGGTTAGCAAGGAATTGCAACTTGGCTACTTTTGCGTCATGGCATGTGCACTTGGTGGTTTGATTCTATAGCAGGAAATATATGGACTTTCTCATATATGGTTATTTTTGCTTTTAGGCTCTTCAAGCATTAAGGTGAAGGATAACTCTGGAGCGGTGTATTCAATTGGCACCAAAATATTTCTTCAGCCTCCACTCTGCAGGTTATATAGTTTGAACATTAACATGTGCTATGTACTCTGTCTTAACTTTGATTGCTATACCTTGCACATGACTTTTTAAATTTAGCTATGTTGATACAAGAGGCATGATTGTTGCAGTTAATTTTCCTTGTCCATAATTTATTGAATGAAAATGTGTGCTTAAAATGCTAAATAAATTCATAAGTTTAAAAACTAAGTTTGCACTTTATCATGAGGTGGTCAAACCCAGACCCTCTGTACATTCTTTGCCAACTGATATAGTAAATTAATGGCTAATATAGTGTCACTTCCATGGGATGTCCTATAGTATCTTGGTCCAAGTGTCGAGTTAGTGCACATATAGGGAGCAAGTAGTCCTCTATTTTATTGGCTAGTTTGGTCCATGGCATACAATAATCTTGCATACATGGAAACCTAGAGTGTTGATCATGGCAATTTTGATTTGTATGACAGTCCACTGTAAATTGCTGCTAATTAAAAAGTTAGTATTGCAGAAACTGTGACAAGGCTGCCTTCTATATTGCTGTCTGATGATTTTCTATCTTTAATAACTTCTTAAGGTAAATAAGTTTGCATAAGAAACCAAAAAGCAATACTCTTTCTCTCTTGATTCCTCCAATTTTTACATATTTTTAGACATCTTTGTAACTGGTATAGAATAGCTACATGAAGTACAATGGAACCATCATAAAGAATTGCATAATCCATGCTTGAAATTGGGGAATTGGCATCAATATTCTTACTTAGTTTAGAGTGAAGTGTCCGCAATATTAACAATATAATCAAGATCCTAAGATAAAGGATGGGCTTAACTGTAAAGGAATGAAACATCATAGTGGATAGAAAATTCAGAGATCAAATCCACACACTTATACAACTTTTACATAAGGATGAACTTTTTTTTTTTAAAGAAAGAAATCCTTAATGTAGCCACCATGCAAAAAACATGCATCAAATGCACTCAAGCCAAGGAAACAAAGTTGAAAGTAACCTCTAAATGTCAGAAACCTATAATAAACTGGCTATTTTTATAGGCAATTGTTCAATTCTTCAGCATATAAATCCACTTGGTATGACATTTTGTCATACCAATTTCTTAAATGGAAATGACAAGAGGCTTGAGCTACATCAACGAAATCCTTCCCGTTAGAGAAACCAACAACTACAAATTGTTATGTATTCCAGCATGCCTAATGCTTTTGTGTGTGTCTATATATACATATTATTTTACTTCCCACAATTGATTAAAAAAAATGATATATTACATTCTACAAAGGACCAACATTTTCTTCAGAAGGCTCCCAATGATTAGACAGACCAATCCAACAATGAAACCAGTACCCTTGGATCTATTCCATGTGATTAGCAGAAAATCTGAAATTATGCACTCCACCAGGTAATAAACCTAAGATCTAACAAAGGGATGACCATTACTTAAAAGAAAATTTTGAGATATAACAAGATGAATCTCTATATGCAAAACTGAGCAGCTGTAAATGGTTCAGACCTTTGCTACACGGCTTAGACTCTTAACATAGGCCCTTACTACAGGTTAAAAATCATTTACCAATGAAATATGTTAAAAAGTTCACTCATAAGTTGCAACATAACACATAATTTGTTATATTTCTCTTAACGTGTTCCATTATCTATGAGAAAACAGTTTTAAAGGAAAAGAGAATCTGAAAGAAGTTGTTTCTCCCATTTTTAATCATGCATCTTGTTGATTCTAATAATAACCAAGATTTCTGTACTGCCTCTTTGTAGTAAAAAATGAAGTACTTTTCATATTTTCCTACCAACAAGGAGTAATGACTAATGAGACAGAATCTCAGCGTGTAGCTTTTTAAGATTTGACCTTGCTGTTCACCACTCAGTCAAATGATTTCTTTTTTAAAAGATGCACATGTTTAACAATGTCAGCCAATCAACAGGTCATGACCAAGTAATTGCATGCCTTCAACATAATGAACCACCTTGCTATCTACAGGGAACTGAGACTGAGAGCATCAATTTAAATAGTGGACTCCTTGTTCTGGCATAGTATTCAGCATACTCATAGTGTTTGGTTCCAGAAATTTGACACCTTGAGTCTCAGTAGAAATAGCACCTCCAATTGCATGGAGTGCCTTTTCTTTAGCTGACTCTGTAACCTTCAACTTCTTGCTTGATCTTGGTGAATCAGAAAGTGCTTTTAAAGGAGTACTTATAGTAGAGAAGACAGGTTCAGATAGCCTATGCTGACAACTGAAGGTAAGCAGGACATCTCTTGGGAAAGAACCCCTCCAGTTTGTTCTTGTAGTGAATGCCAAAGGCAACTCTGCTATTAGTACTGTCTCTCTGGACAACTTGTATATCCCACTTGGTATCTTACTTATGAGCATCCTGAAATCAATCTTAATATAACTAATTTATGCAGTAGTGCACAGTTACTCAATAATTTAGCAACAAGCGCAATAGTTGCACATATGAAATGAGCAAAGCTTGTAAAAACTAAAATTCATTTCAAAAAATACATTGTTAACAGAAACACATAGAAATGGAACAACCAATCCACAATGGTTGGTGATGTTGCTGGAAAATCAGTGACTGCAGTCAGTCGAGCTTGGGGATGGAAGACCTGCAAGACAAAGAAACTGATCGGAAAAGGCACCGGTTTGGGGCCGGCCTAGGGGGCTCCGATGCCTTTGTCAGTACTAGTTGGCAGAGAAAACTCGAGAGCTTAATTCTGTATTAAAATTGTACTATTCATACCTGAGGAGAGGAGAGAGAAAAGGCTTTATATGCCTTCTGTTCATGGCACGTGGCCTTCCAGGGGTCGTCGGATCTGAAGACATGTGGAGCATTATCAGCCCTTCACTTGGAAGGCCGGTACTTGTCTAGTTGGTAGTGCTGTGCGACGTGCATGGGCTTGGTTCCCTAGATTCGTGGAAGACACCTGTTGCAGGTGGTGAATCAGCTCGGTGAGCTGTCTCGCGGGATTCCCGCAATGGATGAGGATTGGGCTTTGGACCATTGGGGCTGTTGGATATTCCCCAGAGATGGTCGTCTTTTATCTGGGTATTTTGGAAGGTCTTCCTTCTTTAGATGCTGGAAGGTCGTCCTTCTGTACTTAGGAAAAAGATCTAAAATATCCATATCAGTTGGTATTAAGACTATAGGTTTTTCTTTTTGTTTTGGATATTTCATTTTCTATTGCACCCAAAATGAAGTGAAAAGAGGTTTGATAAATTTAAAGCAATTCATTCAAGCAATAACAACATATCAGATATTACAGATGGCATTAGAGTCTTTTTACGCGGTAGTTGTACATATAGGAAGGTTAAGCAGCAGGTATCAATATAGACCAGTCTTGCGTAAATGAGTTCTATTCATCAAATTTGATTCAGCAAAGAGTTTGCATGATGAAGCCAACTTGTTAGTCATCTAACAATATAGACCAATAATAGATGTAGCTAATGTATGATATTATTCACAATTATTATACTAACCCGGCTATAAACTATTAAGAGAGCACGAAAATTCCCTTTCTTTGCAAAAATTGATTCACCACCACAAAAACCAGATGATATGCTCTTTATTGCAACGGTGTTAAAACCCAGTAAGGTGAGATGCACAAGTCTGCAAACACATGAAATTTAGAATCTTTGTCAAAAGTCATTTTTTTGTTCTTTTTCTATTACTTTGTTAACTAAGAAGAACTAAAATAGCACACTGTCTAACACAGACAAGTAATAATGAAAATATGCCAAAACAAATGGAGACCACTGCTGTACCCTTCTTTTAATGTGCCAAAATCAAACATCTTTAAGGCTTAAGTGTAGAATAAAAAATTAAGCAAAAACAGTCAAGGAAATATATCACAAAGACCCAAATGCTATCTTATTTCTCCAGAACACACCAAAAGTGGTGGAAGCCTGGGGCACTATCTTCATAGAAGCAAATAACATGAGTTGTTATTGTGTCATACATGGTACGATGTACAAGTGTAATTCCATAAAATGAATGTCTAATTGATTTATGAAGAACTCACATTCCCATCCCCATAGCTTGAATAAATACATGAGGCTTAACCATTAAAAGCAAGAGTCTTGATTTACTTACTTGCATCCATGGTGTCTAGAACAAGGAAGAAAAACAAATTAATAAAAATAAAATATATTAACAAAATTCTCAAAAAAATACAGAATAACTTCAGTAGGAAAAATACCACCAGTAATAAATACCAAGATAAAATGAGAATGAAGGTAGAAGCAAAAGAACAAATAAACAATTCAAAGTGCAGTGGTAGGATAATTGCAAACAGCCATGTTTTGATTCATAAAAAAACCCCAAAGTTAACCACTCAAAGTCATTGCCCTCTAAATACTTCAAAGCTATTTTCTTCTTGTTACTCCTTCCTATCTCCACAAAACTATCTATAATATTTCTCTTTCTAATCATTAGTGGTATATCATTCACCTGAAGATCAGGAAAGTTGCTATTTTGAGCAAACCTGTTTCCTTAGAGGTATACTGTTAATGCATAACAAAAGAAACATAACCTTATGACTATGCTACATTGTTTCATGAACGTAGATTTCCATGTCAGTCATACCCCCAGTGCACACCAATTTAGTAGAATCAAGATACTAACTTCAAAAATTGGTGCGGACTGATATTATCTTGCCGTACACCTTGAAGCCATTCCCCATCTTTCTCTCACATTCTTCTTCCACAATTTTGAGTTATTGTTTCCACTTTCCACCCGCATTTATACTTTATCCAGAACATACTAAACGCTACTAACATTTCAGAAGCTGCTATAAAATTTAAAATTAGCCCTGCATTCCCCATTAGAAGAAGATCAAAAACTTACAAGACTAAGAAGTATTGTACTTATCATTGAAAACATCCTCGGATTCTGATCAATGTATGTTGCCAGACCTATAAACCAATCATAATAAGAGATTTTGTGGGAAAAGAGTATGATAATTAAAGATATTTAAGAAATAATAATGAGAATCATATCATAATTAATGTTCAATAAATATTGACATATATCTGCTAATCAAAGTCATATTATGTCATATCAGGTATGATTTTATAACACCTTACATAGTGATTAATCACTAATCAAAGAGAAAAAGAAAAACACAATTCAAAAAAGTTATACTTTAAGCACTGAAATTATATAAGAAAATTTAATTTGATATTTTTCTGAGCCAATACAACCAAAAGATTCAAACTTTCATTTTTCTCCTACTTTCTCTCCATTCCTCACCAACCAAACATGGGTTTAACAAAAAATTAAGCAAAAAATCAAAACTTTAAACGAATCCAAATAACCCAAAAAAAAAAAAAAAAATACGTGTAGTTGTTGAGTCAAACTAGACCTTTTACAAGTGGAAGTAAAATGTAATATTCATGGAAGTTACTTCTTAACCACATTGATACTTAATAAAAATTGTTTTGTTATGAAATGAAACAAAGACAAATGATGTTAAAAAAATAGGGTGTAAAAGGCTCACCAAAAATGTCAATCAATAATAAATTCAACACTTCCATCATCAAGTCTCACACCCTCATTTTGGTTTTCTTTTGCGCAATGGGTACTTTCTTTCATCAGGTTCTTGTACACCCTTAATAAGTGATGGATCACGTGCACATCGTTTACGTCATTTGCCCCTACCATATGTGATAAGGGGCACTTGTATTTGCCCTATACTCTCAATCTGAGTAATATGTTCATCCACCTTACCGGATTGTAGATGTTGTAACGATGACATGGCCAAGATGTTAGAATGCTGAAGGGTCTGAGTGTTAAGGACAACAATAGTGGGGGCGGTAGTAGTAGATTGGGCAATAAAAGACTCAAGAATAGGGATAGTAGTAGTGGATGGAGCAACATAAGGCTGGGGGGTAATGGTGGTAGTAGTGGATGGGGTAACAAAAGGCTCAAGGATAAGGGTAGGGGTGGTACTAGTGGATTGGGTAAAATAAGGCTCAGGAATGGGGGTGGTACTAGTGGATGGGACAAAATAAGGCTTAGGGATGGGGGTGGTATTAATGGATGGGGCAACAACAGGCTGGTGGGTAGTGGTGGTACTAGTGGAAGGGGCAACATTGTTAGTAGTAGATTGAGTGACATAAGGCTCAGGGATGGGGGTGGCACTAATGGATGGGGCAACAACAGGCTGGGGGGTAGTGATGATACTAATGGCAAGGGCAACATAAGGCTAAGGGATGGATGTGGTAATAGTGGATTGGGTAACAAAAGACTCAGGGATAGGGGTGGTACTAGTGGATGAGGCAACAACGGGCTGGGGGGTAGTGGTGGTACTAGTGGAAGGGGTAATATAAGGCTGAGGGATGGATGTGGTAATAGTGAATGGGGTAATAAAAGGCTTAGGGGTAGGGGTGATACTAGTGGATGGGGCAACAATAGGCTGGGGGGTAGTGGTGGTACTAGTGGAAGGGGCAACATTGGTAGCAGTGGATTGGGTCACAAAAGGCTCAGGGGTAGGGGGTGGTACTAATGGAAGGGGCAACATTGGTAGTAGTAGATTGAGTGACATAAGGCTCAGGGATGGGGGTGGTACTAATGGATGGGGCAACAATAGGTTGGGGGGTAGTGATGATACTAATGGCAAGGGCAACATAAGGCTAAGGGATGGATGTGGTAATAGTGGATGGGGTAACAAAAGACTTAGGGATAGGGGTGGTACTAGTGGATGAGGCAACAACGGGCTGGGGGGTAGTGGTGGTATTAGTGGAAGGGGTAATATAAGGCTGAGGGATGGATGTGGTAATAGTGGATGGGGTAATGAAAGGCTCAGGGGTAGGGGTGATACTAGTGGATGGGGCAACAATAGGCTGGGGGGTAGTGGTGGTACTAGTGGAAGGGGCAACATTGGTAGTAGTGGATTGGGTCACAAAAGGCTCAGCGGTAGGGGGGTACTAGTGGATGGGGTAGCAACTAGCTGGGGGGGTAGTGGTGGTACTAGTGGAGGAATCAAGAGCAAGAGCAGCACATGCAATGGTAAATATCTCAGACTCTGGTTCAGCAAGTTCACAAATTCGTGCCAAACTAGAAGTCTACCATATAAGATGCATAAAGTTTGTTAGTACGATATACCAAGTTGCATAAGTTTAGTCACTATATTCATCATTATTGAACTTGATAAAATACATACCATAACATCAATTAATGCCTCCATAAGGCTTATGAAGTGGCGTGTGATACGCCTATACCACTTCATATATTCGTCGTTCTCGTCCATCAAATCAACTTGAGGATCCGCACTAGCAATATGCTCTCTACGGTTCTGTCACAATTCTATGTGTGGGGCATGAGAATGTTTCCAATTTTTTTGGCCTTGTCCACAAAGATCAATTGAATTCAACTTCTCATCAGTATTAACATCTGATGGAATGTGCTACTGCATCCCAAACTGGCGCATCACTCGATCAGGATAATGTTTCTCAACGATATGGAAACATATCAATGGTGCAACTGTCCGCCATATCTCTTTCCCAACTGTGCAGTACTCAAGTAGGTCGGCGATAACTTCATCACTGTATGGTTGCCAAACCACCTACAAAGAATATTATATTTAGTATATTATTATACAAATCCAATGTTATATTCAGTAAAGCATCCAACATATACAAATAAACTAGTTAATAAGACTACCTGGGAAGGTTGTTGTCTATCTAACATGTAACGGTATGACGTGACAGCATGGGTGGCAACACCTTGAGCATTTAAATCATCACACCACCTAAATTCATTGAAATTTAATGTTTCATAACATATTAAAATAACATGAATAAGAAAAAGCAAAACAATAATTACAATGAGTTGATTTCATATCTAATGCCCAAAGAACCTCTCGGTAAAGGTTGTCCCTGGATGTCAACGAAAGGCTCAATATGCTCCCTGGTCGGCCTCCAAAACGTCATTCTTTAATGGAGACTGATGTTGCTGGAAAATCAGTGACTGCAGTCAGTCGAGCTTGGGGATGGAAGACCTGCAAGACAAAGAAATTGATCGGAAAAGGGCACCGGTTTGGGGCCGGCCTAGGGGGCTCCGATGCCTTTGTCAGTACTAGTTGGCAGAGAAAACTCGAGAGCTTAATTCTGTAGTAAAATTGTACTGTTCATACTTGAGGAGAGGAGAGAGAAAAGGCTTTATATACCTTCTGTTTATGGCACGTGGCCTTCCAGGGATCGTTGGATCTGAAGACATGTGGAGCATTAACAGCCCTTCACTTGGAAGGCCGGTACTCGTCTGGTTGGTAGTGCTGTGCGACGTGCATGGGCTTGGTCCCCTAGATTCGTGGAAGACACCTGTTGCAGGTGGTGAAGTCAGCTCGGTGAGCTGTCTTGCGGGATTCCCGTAATGGATGAGGATTGAGTTTTGGACTATTGGAGCTGTTGGTTATACCTCAGAGATGGTCGTCCTTCATCTGGGTATTTGGAAGGTCTTCCTTCTTTAG
Source organism: Fagus sylvatica (assembly GCA_907173295.1). Taxonomy (NCBI): domain Eukaryota; kingdom Viridiplantae; phylum Streptophyta; class Magnoliopsida; order Fagales; family Fagaceae; genus Fagus; species Fagus sylvatica. The sequence continues at coordinate 21,467,057 of OU015770.1, read as the reverse complement.
ACGCTGGAAGGTCGTCCTTCTGTACTTAGGAAAAAGATGTAAAATATCCATATCAGTTGCCCCCCTATTCCGTGGTTGTCTAGCTAGACGACCTTCGGAATATGAAGGGTCAGGGTCATGGACGTAATTTCCTTGCTCCCTTTGTTTCGGGCGTAGAGGCCATAAAGAGGTGGGACGGTTTCCGATTTGCTCTGACACGTGTTGGCTTAGGGCTGGACGCACGTATCAATGCCAACCGTCCCTTTTAATGCCAAACCAGCCCATTTATTTCGTCATTTTTCCCCCTCTTTCAAAAAAGTTGGCATTTTTTTCACACTCTCTCGCCGTGCTTGCTGGAGGTTTTGCCATTTTGGTGGTGCTTCGGTCCGGTGGTTTTCTTCGGGGGCTTCTATATCGGCAACTTTCCTTCTTCTCCTGGTAAGTCGACTTCTTCCCTTTTCCCGTTTTCTTTTTCTTTCCTGTATTTCTAGCATTTTAGTTTTTCCTTCGTGTTAGTCGGGGAGTAAGAAAAAGGGGTTTCTTTTATTTTTATTCCGGTAGGTCTCGCGGCGAGGTTGAGTGCTGCATTGCTTGTAGAACCGTCGTGTGGGGTTTCTGATGTCTTCGAGTGTGAAGTGACTCTTTGGAGTCATCGTCCTCGGGTGAGAGGGGGTCGGTGTCTGGATCTGAATACTCTGGTAGTCATGGACGGTCTTCCGAGACCGTAGAGTTGTCCACATCAGATTCCTCATCTCAGGGGGCCATTTTACCCGTTTCGGGTCTGGACCCAAACAAATCCTTTGTTGCTGAGGGGGTGTCTTCCAAGTTTGTAGACAAGGATATCAAAAGATTAAGAACACGGTATCAAATCTCGGAAGATATAGTACTTCGGTTACCTGATAAGGGCGAGTGGGCGTGCTCGTCCAACGGGGAGGACGTCGTCCTTGATGAAGATAACCTAGCCGCTGGGTTGAGACTACCGTTCAGACCCTTTGAGAGGGAACTTCTTCATCGTCTAGGATTAGCCCCCAGTCAGTTAAATCCAAATGCCTGGCGCACTACCATAGGTCTTCAAGTTCTCTGGAAGATGGCCAGTGACGGGGAATACGAGTTGACGGTCGACGAGTTCCTCTTTCTTTATAAATTGGCCTATATACCCGCTTCACCCGAAATTTAGGCATTTACATGTCACAAAGGATCCCTAAGACTAATTCCTGGCCTTCCTAACTCTAACCGAAGCTGGAAGCCCAAGTTTTTCTTTTTATGTGGTGATAGTTGGGAGTTCTCTCCTAACGAGGCGGTAGGTGAAGACCCCTGCGGCATTCGTCGTACTTGGGGGATTCCTGTAGCAGCTGGTGCAATCTTGACGCCTTACGTCTTGTCCTGGTTTTATTTATATTTTGACGGTCGTCCAGGCATTTATTTCATCTATCTTCTTTTTGCAGCTTTCCGCCGCCCATCTCTGTCCACCCGTTTAAGAGAACGTCTTTTGAGGGTCGCAGAGTATCAGAAGGAAAAGCTAGTGAGACTAGTCGACCTTCTCTCACCATTTACTTTGGCTGAGTGGTCGTTGGGTCCTGAGCCCAGTCCTGAGGTGAAGAAAGCGATCAAAGCTTACCAACAAAGTGAGTGACTCCCTTCTGAAATGTTTGTATTTTTCTTTGCCTGGTTCTTGTTTGACTTCCTTCCATGTTTGCAGGAATGACGACCAGGGCGGAGCGAAAACGCTTGAGGGAGGTGGCACAAAATTTGGAAGACCTTCCAGACGCCAGTGCACTTTTTTCCTAAAAAGGCGAAGTCTGGGAAGAAGGTCGTCATTGAAAAAGGACAAAGCTCCAGGAAGGGTGGTCACCAAGATAAGCCGCTTCCCTCTGCTAAGGTCAAAACGCCTGAAAAAGTCCATGTGTATCACGAAGTTCCCCCTTCTCCCGTTGCATTGAAAGGAAGGGGGGTGGCTCCTGGCGATGTCGTCCCTACCATTTATAACAGTTCGTCCAGGGCAATGGACAAGGTGGCTAAGTTATATGAGAAGGTTGACCTGGAAGTGTATGACTTGGTTGACGATATGGACCTTCTTCGTATGTCCATTCAAGACTCATTGAAGGTCGTTTCTCCCTTCGTTATATCTCTTCTTGATTATTTATAAGAATATGTATTTTTTTTTTTACATATCTTTTCTTAACGTCCAGGCTGCGGGACCGACGTTTGTGTTGGGCAATAGACTACGTTCGTCAAGGGGTGAGCTGGCTAAGCTCAAGGCGAATTTGGAAGAGGCTACGGCTCAGGCTCAGGCTCACAAAAAGGCGGCAGAGGGCCTCAAGGCTGAGAAGGGGAGCTTGAGGAGCCAGATAAAGCAGCTGGAAGCCGACGTCAAGAGGAAGGACGAGCTCATTTCTGCTTTGGAGACGGGCCGTGACGAGTTGTTGCACAAGACTGAGGCTCTTCAAGGAGAGATATCAGATGCAAAGGAGACGGCCGTCATAGATTACAAGGCTTCTGAAGATTTCCAAGAGGCTACCCGTCGCTACTATGTTGCCGGTTTTGAACATTTCAGGAAGAGGGCCGCTCTTGCCTTTGGGGGTGTTCAGGATTGGTCCATAGTAAAGATTTTTGATGATGAGGAGACAACGGCCGTGGAGGAAGGCAGTGAGGATGAAGAGGGAAGAAGACGTGGTTCAGTCGAAGGAGCGCGTGGCTACCCCGTCTGACGTCCCTTCCAGTACCCCAGATGGCCCTTCCAGGAGATGACTCGGCGGTTGGTCCTGTTGGTGGCCAGGCTGTTTCTGTGGACGACCAGATTGATCCTCCACCAGTTGGTGATGAAGTTCAGTAGGCTCTATGCCTTAGTTTAAGTAACTATGTCTTTGTAGATACACTTATTTTGCAAACGCTGCCATGTTGGCTTTTCTTTTGACAAACAATGTTGTACTGACTGGGGTCATGTTTACTCCTTCTGGAAGGGGTGTGACCCATGCTTTTGTGGACAAAAACCTCTCGACTGAAGTCATGTTTACTCCTTATGGAAGGGGTGTGACTCAAGCTTTTGTAGTAAAAAAACTTCGTGATACGAGTTATGTTTACTCCTTGTGGAAGGGGTGTGACTCGACGATCACTTATATGCTAGTTGCTTTTGTGGTTTTGTCTTTGAGTTATTCTTCTTGCACTGTTTAATTTTGATAAACTCGAAAGAAGTCTTCTTGACGACCTTCTCTCATCAAATACACCACGTGGGTGTCTCTGACATGATAAATTTGGAAGGAAGGCGTTCTCTGGACGACCTTCTCTCATAACATGCACCACGTGGGTGTCTAACTTGATAAATTTGGAAGGAAGGCGTCTTCTGGACGACCTTCTTTCATAACATGCACCACGTGGGTGTCTAACTTGATAAATTTGGAAGGAAGGCGTCTTCTGGACGACCTTCTTTCATAACATGCACCACGTGGGTGTCTAACTGGATAAATGTGGAAGGAAGGCGTCTTCTGGACGACCTTCTTTCATAACATGCACCATGTGGGTGTCTAACTAGATAAATTTGGAAGGAAGGCGTCTTCTGGACGACCTTCTTTCATAACATGCACCACGTGGGTGTCTAACTTGATAAATTTGGAAGGAAGGCGTCTTCTGGACGACCTTCTTTCATAACATGCACCACGTGGGTGTCTAACTGTCCTCCGAGGGGCATCTGTTTCGATGACTCCCTTCTGGACTTATCCTCCGAGGGGTCCATTGTTTAATGACGCCCTTCTGGATATTGCACCTCATGGGTGTCTAACTGTCCTCCGAGGGGCATCTGTTTCGATGACTCCCTTCTGGACCTATCCTCCGAGGGGTCCATTGTTTAATGACGCCCTTCTGGATATTGCACCTCATGGGTGTCTAACTGTCCTCCGAGGGGCATCTGTTTCGATGACTCCCTTCTGGACCTTATCCTCCGAGGGGTCCATTGTTTAATGACGCCCTTCTGGATATTGCACCTCATGGGTGTCTAACTGTCCTCCGAGGGGCATCTGTTTCGATGACTCCCTTCTGGACCTATCCTCCGAGGGGTCCATTGTTTAATGACGCCCTACTGGATTTTACACCTCATGGGTGTTTGTGTATTCGGTGAATGATGATATTCCAATCGTAAATAAGTGTGTTTAGACAATTAGGCATAGATAGACGACCTTCGTATTATTGATAAAGAAAATGTTTGGATAATACAAACTTCTTTAATGCAAAAGTAACTAGGGGTGTGTACCTCAAGGATAATACTTTTTGAGGTGTTCAGCATTCCAGGGATGGGGAAGCTTTTTTCCATGACGGTCTTCTAGGTGGTAAGTCCCCCTTCTGTAATATTGTATGACCTTGTAAGGCCCTTCCCAGTTGGGACCCAGTTTGCCCTGTGACGGGTCTTTAGTTGCTTGGGTGATTTTCCTTAGGACCCAATCACCAATTTCAAAGCGTCGAAGCTTTACCTTGGTGTTGTAGTATTTGGCCATCTTCTCCTGGTATAGTGTAATTCTACGTGCTGCCTTTGTCCCTAGTTTCGTCCAAGAGGTCGAGGTTTAGCCGAAGCTGTCCCTCATTTTCCTCTTCTTTGTGGAAGGTCGTCCTTAGGGTAGTTAGCCCTATCTCGACTGGAATGACGGCCTCGGTACCGAAAGTCAGTTTGAAGGGAGTTTCCCCGGTTGGAATTCTGACCGTGGTTCTGTATGCCCAAAGTATACTTGGAAGCTCTTCTACCCACATGCCCTTTGCCCCCTCGAGCCGGGTCTTGATCTGTTTGAGTAAGGTCCGGTTCGTCACTTCAACTTGACCGTTGGCTTGGGGGTGCCTGGGGGATGAGTAATGGTTTTTGATATTCAGTTGAGCACACAATTCTCTGAAGGGTCCGTTGTCGAATTGTTTTCCGTTGTCAGACACCAGGACTCTTGGAATGCCGAATCGACAAATGACGCCCTTCCAGACGAAGTTCTTGACATTTTTCTCAGTGATTGTCGCCAAGGGCTCTGCCTCCACCCATTTGGTAAAGTAATCAATGGCGACCACTAAGAACTTGGCTTGCTTCGTTCCAACTGGGAATGGGCCCATGATGTCCAGTCCCCATTGTGCGAAGGGCCAAGGGGAGGTCATGGGTGTAATCTCTTCTGGTGGTGCCCTTGGGATGTTAGCAAAGCGCTGGCATTTGTCACATGTCTTCACGTATTGTGTGGCATCGTGTAGAAGGGACGGCCAATAATAACCCGCCCTTGTGAGTTTGTGTGCCAGAGCTCGGGCTCCCGAATGATTTCCGCAAATGCCTTCGTGGACCTCCCTGATGACGTAATTCACTTCTTCTGGCGATAAACATCTGAGGTGTGGTCGAGAAAAGCCCATTTTGTAGAGAATGCCGTCCAGAAGTTGGAAGTGGGAAGCTCTTATCCTTAGCTTGCGTGCTTCCATCTTATCTGTGGGCAACCTCCCTTCCTTTAAGTAACGGACTATGGGTGACATCCACGAGACATTGTCCTTGATGGCATTCACCGTTTCTTCTTCAATGGACGGTCGTCCTAGTATTTCAAGGAAGCCGTCGCACTCTTCTCCTGAGGATGCTAATCGGGCTAGACGGTCGGCATCTACATTTTCTTCCCTTGGGATTTGGACGAATTCCACTTTCTTAAAGTGTGGGAGTAAGGTCTAGACGACCTTCAAATATTTTTTCATCCTGTCTTCCCTCGCTTCGTATTCTCCTTTTATTTGTCCTACGACCAACTGGGAATCGCTTTTGACGGTCAGATTCTTGACTCTCATCTTCTTTGATAGTTTCAGCCCGGCTAGAAGGGCTTCATACTCTGCCTCGTTATTCGTTGCACGGAAGCGTAGTTGAATGGCATGCTCGAATTTATCCTTCTCTGGTGAGACGAGGATGATTCCTGCTCCACCCATTTCTTTGGTGGACGAGCCATCAATGTTCACCGTCCAGGTCTCGAGCTGTTCTGGTTCACCTTCTTCTTCCCATGGGTGAGTGAATTCCGCGATGAAGTCTGCCAGGGCTTGTGCTTTTATCGCAGTGCGAGGCCGGTAGTCAATGTCAAACTCGCTCATTTCAATGGACCATTGGATCAGTCTTCCAGCCGCATCAGGTTTGTTCATGGCCTTCCGGAGGGGGTAATCAGTCAACACCACTATTGAGTGGGCCTGGAAGTATGGCCTGAGTTTCCTTGATGCGATCAGCAAGGCGAAAGCCAGTTTCTCCATATTGGAATATCTTTCCTCGGCTCCCTTCAAAGCTCTGCTTGTGTAGTACACAGGCTTCTGGACGCGCTCTTCTTCGCGGATAAGTGCCGAACTGACCGCAGATGATGAGACGGCCAGGTATAGATATAACTCTTCGCCTGTTTTTGAGGGGCTGAGAAGTGGTGGAGAAGACAAATATACCTTCAGTTCCTCAAAAGCACGTTGGCATTCTTCTGTCCACTGGAAGGCCTTCCGGAGGACCTTGAAGAAGGGGAGGCATTTATCCGTGGATCTGGAAACAAACCTGTTCAGGGCGGCAGCTTTTCCTGTTAGGCTTTGAACCTCCTTGACGGTCGTCGGGGGGCTCATTTCTAGGATGGCCTTGATTTTGTCAGGATTGGCCTCTATCCCGCGTTGAGATACCATGAATCCGAGGAATTTACCCGAGGATACACCGAAGGCACACTTTTCTGGGTTCAACTTCATATTGTAGGTCCTCAGGGCCTGGAAGGTCTCTTTCAAATCTGTGAGATGGTCTCCATTTTCCTTGCTTTTGACTAGCATGTCGTCCACATAAACCTCCACATTTCTTCCTATTTGATCGTGGAACATCTTGTTCACCAGTCGCTGGTAAGTGGCCCCGGCATTTTTAAGACCGAAAGGCATTACCTTGTAGCAAAAAAGACCGCGGCTTGTGATGAAGGCCGTCTTCTCTTGATCTTCCTCTTCCATCCGAATCTGGTTATAGCCAGAGAAGGCATCCATAAAACTAAGCAGCTTATGTCCAACCGTGGAGTCTACTAGTTGATCGATTCTTGGAAGGGGATAACTATCCTTGGGACAAGCCTTGTTCAAGTCTGTGAAGTCAACACACATCCGCCACTTTCCGTTGGGCTTTTTGACCATGACGACATTAGCCAACCATTCAGGGTAATAGACCTCCCTGATGAAGCCTGCCGTCAACAACTTATCTACCTCCGCCATGACGGCTGCATTCCTTTCAGGGGCGAAGACTCGTCTCTTTTGTTTGATGGGATGCATGGAAGGGTTGACATTTAGCTTGTGGACCATCACTTCGGTGCTAATACCTGGCATGTCTTCATGACTCCAGGCGAAGACATCCGCATTTTCCCTCAAGAATTGCACTATCGAGCCTCGTATTTCTGCTGGCATGGTGGTCCCTATTCTGGTCTTCCTTTTCTCATTGCCTTCCGTCAGTGTGATTTCTTCCAATTTTTCTGTTGGTTCAGCGAAGTTCCGTCGCTCTTCTACAATCAACGTCTGGTGGACCTGATCTGTACTTACAGAAGTTAAGTAACACTCCCTCGCCATGGCTTGGTCTCCCTTCATCTCACCTATACCATGCTCTGTTGGAAAACGAACCAAAAGGTGGTAAGTTGAGGTGACGGCTCGGAGACGGTTCAGAGTAGGGCGTCCAATGATCACATTATAGGCTGATGGGCAATCCACCACGAGGAACTCAACCCTTTTCGTTGCTTGTTTTGGGTAGGTGCCGGCTATGATTTGAAGAGAAATTATTCCTAGTGGGTAAACACTGGTTCCGGCGAAACCAACCAGCGGAGTTTCAATGGGTCGTAATTGATCCTTGCCGATTCTCATTTGTTGGAAGGCCGTCAAGTAAATGATATCCGCCGAACTGCCATTATCGATCAAGACGCGTCTTGTCGAATAACCTGCGATTTCCAGAGTGACGACCAAGGCGTCATCATGAGGGTGGACGACCTTCCTAGCGTCTTCTTCAGTGAAGGTGATTGGAAGGTCTTCTAGTCTGGGAGTTTTGTTGGCCTTCTGTGTTACCAACACATTATGTATCTGGCGAGCATAAGCCTTTCTTGAGGAACGGGAGGTCCCGCCTGCTGCCATTCCACCATTTATCATGTGAATTTCTCCCATCGGGGGTCTAGGACGGTCTTCCACTGGAGGTCTTTGGGGTCGTGCTTGTGGTGGACGACCTTCTCTTTGATCCCTCTCAACGAATCGCTGCAGTTTTCCTTGTTTAATCAATTCTTCGATCTGCCGTTTCAGGTCGTAACAATCTTCTGTATTATGACCATGATCCCTATGAAAACGGCAATATTTGTCTTTTGCCCTTCTATCGGGGTTTGTGAGCAGTTTTCCGGGCCATCTCAAGGCCGGATCGTCCTTGATCTGCATGAATATGCGATCCACAGGGGCGTTTAGTGGGGTGAAATGGTTGAACCTCTCGTTTGATCCCCTTCTATTCCTGTCTTCTCGTTTCTTGCCTTGATTCCTTTGCATTTTTGGTTTCGACTCAAGAGTCTCATTTGGACGGTCGGCATAGTCATTTCTTCTTTTCTTTCCCGTATCTCGGGCTTGAAGGGCGTCTTCTCCATTCATATATCGTTGGGCCTCGTACATCATTTCAGACATGGAGGTAGGGGGATCCTTGTAAACTGAGAACAAAAAATCTCCTGATTGGAGGCCGGAAATGAATGCTGTCAGAACCACTTTGTCATCTGCCCCATCCACCAATAAAGTCTCTTTGTTGAATCTGGTGAGATAAGACCTCAAGGTTTCGCCCTCTCTCTGTCTGACATTTAAAAGGTGCGTGGTAGGTCTTCCACACCGTTGTCCACCAATAAAGTGATTGAAGAACGAATGGCTTAGCTGAGCGAAGGACCCCACAGACCCGGGTATCAGCTTCTTAAACCATATTCTAGCTGGTCCCTTGAGTGTGGTTGGGAAGGCACGGCACATGATCTCATCCGGAACCCCTTGAAGACACATCATGGTCTTGAAAGACTCCAAATGGTCGAGGGGATCCTTGGTACCATCAAAATTTTCTAAGGAAGGCATTCGAAACTTTGATGGAAGGGGAAAAGAAATTACCTTTTCTGTGAATGGGGAGTCCGTTCTGTGTACGAGGGTGTCCAGGTTTCTGGTCGCCCTTCCTTTAAATTCATCTTTCATTTCTCCCAATTGCGCCTTCATAGCCCTTATTTCTTGTTCCCATTTTGCCGATGATTCTTCATAGGGCACTCTTGTGTGTTCACCCTTTGTCTCGTCTTCCTGTTCTTGACGGTGTTCTTGTTGTTGCTCTTGTTGTTGCTCGTGTTGTTGCTCTTGTCGAGACTCGGCGTCGCCTCTCTCCTTGCTCTTCCCTTTGTCCCTTTGCTTCTCCTTTTCGGTTTCATGCTGTTGGAGTTTTTGGTTGAGGGTCTGGTTTTGCCGGGTGAGCTCTTGAAGGTTGGCCGTGAGGTCTCGCACTTGCTTCTCCATTGCAGCCATTTCTGGAGATTGACTACTGGAAGGGAGCAACTGTGCATTAACTTCCATTGATCTCGTCCTGACCATGCAGTCTTTTCGTATAGGAGTGGTGAAAGCTGAAACGCGTTTCCCACAGACGGCGCCAACTGATGTTGCTGGAAAATCAGTGACTGCAGTCAGTCGAGCTTGGGGATGGAAGACCTGCAAGACAAAGAAACTGATCGGAAAAGGGCACCGGTTTGGGGCCGGCCTAGGGGGCTCCGATGCCTTTGTCAGTACTAGTTGGCAGAGAAAACTCGAGAGCTTAATTCTGTAGTAAAATTGTACTGTTCATACCTGAGGAGAGGAGAGAGAAAAGGCTTTATATACCTTCTGTTTATGGCACGTGGCCTTCCAGGGATCGTTGGATCTGAAGACATGTGGAGCATTAACAGCCCTTCACTTGGAAGGCCGGTACTCGTCTGGTTGGTAGTGCTGTGCGACGTGCATGGGCTTGGTCCCCTAGATTCGTGGAAGACACCTGTTGCAGGTGGTGAGTCAGCTCGGTGAGCTGTCTTGCGGGATTCCCGTAATGGATGAGGATTGGGTTTTGGACTATTGGAGCTGTTGGTTATACCTCAGCGATGGTCGTCCTTCATCTGGGTATTTGGAAGGTCTTCCTTCTTTAGACGCTAGAAGGTCGTCCTTCTGTACTTAGGAAAAAGATGTAAAATATCCATATCAGAGACTAATCAAATTTGATATGTATGAATATATGTGTGGGTGTATAAGGTAAAATGGTAGTATGTATGGTAAGGTGGGTTGTCGTACCACAGAGAGAGGGGTTTTAAAATAAACACGTAACACTAGAAATTAAATCAAGAAAATGTTTTGGTTGTTTTGAAAACTTAAAATTTAAAATAGTAAAGAAACTCAAATATAAAAATTGCTAGGGCTTTGGGTTCCTCAAATTTGCTAAGATAAACTAATTCAATTTAAAACCATGGAATTACACAATTGGGGGTTTCACATCCCAAACCCTCAATTGGAACATTTGCAATAAAAACCATTTTTAATAAAATCTAAATTAGAAATACTATTTGATTGTTCATTGATTTAAACACATAATAAATAACTACATTGGAAAAACCTAAAATCGACATTGTACTAATTAATCTAGCAACAATGTAGTAAAAAGTAATATCCAATGAAATTAAGAGTTCTTAGATTTAATGGAACTAAAATCTTTACTTAACTATGAGAAAAACATGATTGAACTCATGAAAAGATTCAAATTATAGAACCACAAATAAAAGGAATGACAAAAAGATGAGAACAATCAAATAATAAATCTTAAACATTGAAACTCAAAATGAATTTAAAAGAAATTAGTTACCTTACAAATTTGGATTCCCCGTTAGCCCAAGCTAAAAGTCTAGCCAATCATGGCCAAGAAATTTCAAAAGAAAACTAAAGAAAAAAATGCAAGAGAAAAAACTAGAGAGAAAAATAGGAAAAAGAGTCTAAAAACTGCTCACTGCTCCAGCGGCACTGCTGCTGCCCCCTTACTGCTTCACGCCTAACTTAGGGCTTCAAAAAATGGGAATAATCATGTGTGGCTTGGTTGGAAAGAGAGAGCATGCAACCGGTCAAGTAAGCTGGTCACGTGGAGCTCATTAATGAGCAATGATCCTGTGCTGCGCGGGAGGAAGGAAAGAGCATGCAATCCGTGGGACAGCAGGCTTGCTGGCCTGTGGGCTTGCTGCTGGCCTTGTGGGCTTGCTGCTGGCCTTGCAGGCTGGCTGGCCTTGCAGGCTTTGTGGGCTTGCTGGCTTGCTTCTTCTTCTATTCTTTTTCTTTTTCAGCACTAGTTTGCACCTAAAACATAACATAAAATTTAGACTTTATAAAATTAAAATGATGCATATAAATAAATTCTTTTTATACAACGTAATGAAATAAAAGAAATGCAATGATTTGCATACAACTAAAAATAAAATGCAAAATAATTATATTAAAAACCTTAGAAAATGGGCTTAATAAGTCATATTTCATGACTTATCACACCCCCAACCTAAATTTTGCTAGTCTCTAGCAAACCTAAAAACAATTTAAAAGAAAATAAACCTAAACTATACCACTTTCGCTGGCACTCTCGGTTGCATTTAGCTCATGCAACAAGCTTTTAAACCCCTAGGTGTCCCTAGTGGACGAGTTATAGTCTCGTGAGGGCTTACCAGAACGATACCCACAAACGTTTTGTTTCTCAAGGTAACGTGCTCAGTCTTGACTTATTTCAAACAATGCCAATCATGTTATCAAAGGGAAAGCAATATCACAAAAGCAATGGTTTTTAGTCATGAGCAAGCTTAAAAATACAAACTTCATCTCCAAAATTATGAAAAATTTAAACTCTATCCGAATTTGCTCATACTCAAATAGTAAAACGCCACACACATCCTTAGTGTAAAGTGAGTTAGCTCATGGTTATGGGGCTTCAAACAATTCCATCATAAATGGCTTAGTCCTTCAAAGTTTTCTAAAATTCTTTGTCAGGTGAAACAACCAAGGCATAGAAAGTATTATTAAATTGCTCATATACACTTGCATCATCATTTTTTTTTATTTTAACATTTTTTTTTTTTATTGTGTGGGTTGTACAATGCTTAGCTCCCTTAAGCTTTCTAGTTGACCCGTGTATCGAGTGTTTGACCAGTAACTCCCAAACCAAGTGGCTCAATGGACACTAGGTGTAAAGACACCCCTAAGGGCTTACTAACTCAAGTAAAAAAGGCTACGAAGCTAAACTAGTTACCCACACCATATTGACCATTCCAAACCTTTACCTTTTGACGCGAACACTCACTGCTGGTTAGGCAAGAGGCCCGGTTACTCAGTATAAGCTCAAGACGGCCAATTTTCTTTTTCTTTTTTATAAGAAATTTACAATATACAAAACCATGCCAAGGATTTCACAACCAACAAGTCAACCAACTAGCCTTAAGATTTTAAACATTCATGTTTGGCTTTCATACCCCACAACTATGTACTAGTGTGCTTGTGAAGTTCAAAGAAACATGTGGAATCTCACTACCCAAAAATCAAGCATCAAAGGACAGAATTTAAATTTCTCAATCAAATGATCATGCGTTCAAGCCTTTAAGCTCACTAATGACATTCAAATCAAAGCTAATGCTCAATACATCCTCAAGGATAGCACAATCAAATCATATGAATTCATTATTTCAAGACATATTGCATAACATTAAACATCAAAAAGATTATTTTATTTTATTTTTTTACCAAAAGCAAAAAGATGTCAATGAAAGGAAAACACAACAAGCATGCAAGAATTTAAATACTTCAACATATGTATGGGAAGCTCTAAGAAAATTACTATCCCACCCCCCAACCTAAATTCAACATTGTCCTCAATGTTTCAAAAATGTAGAACATGATAGTATAAGAAGGTTTAGAGGGCACCTCAATCGTGACGTAGAAACTTCCAATGATATTTCCTGCAAAATGTTAGTTCCACCAAACAAAAACAAAATCAAAATATGGTACAAGTAAAAGGTAGACTCCGAAAAATCTACTCATCCCGATAAACGGGATCCTCCAAGGAAATTGTTTCTTCCTCAGGCACAAACCTATCTAAGGCGGGCTTAAGTCTTTGTCCATTTACTTTAAAAATCCGCCCATCCCTAGGATCCTCTACCTCAATGGCCCCGTTTTCAAAAACACGCTTCACTACATACGGACCATCCCATCTAGACCTCAACTTGCCCGGATGCTTATGGAGTCTAGAATCATACAAGTACACTTTTTGGTCCACTTCAAAGGTTTTTCTCAAAATCCTTTTGTCATGAAAAATTTTCATCTTTGCCTTGTAGATTTTAGAACTCTCATACGCATCGTTTCTTAACTCCTCTAATTCATTCAATTGGAGTTTTCTCAACTTGCCGGCCTCATCCAAATCAAAATTAAAAGCTTTTATAGCCCAATAGGCTTTATGCTCAAGTTCTACCGGCAAGTGGCAAGGTTTACCAAAAACAAGTCGGTAAGGGGACATACCAAGGGGAGTTTTAAAAGCAGTACGGTAAGCCCAAAGTGCATCCAACAAACGTAAGGACCAATCCTTTCGGTCGGGGCTAACCGTTTTTTCTAAAATTTGTTTAATCTCCCTATTGGCTAGTTCCACTTGACCACTTGTTTGAGGGTGGTACGATGTAGCTACTTTATGGATTACTCCATATTTCAACATTAGGGACTCAAAGGGTTTGTTACAAAAGTGGGTTCCTTGGTCACTTATGATGGCTCGTGGCGTTCCAAATCTAGATAGGACATTTTCTTTCAAAAATTTTACAACGGTCCTATGGTCATTCTTTTTACACGCCACGGCCTCTACCCACTTGGACACATAGTCCACAGCAACTAATATGTAAAGATTACCAAAAGATGGGGGAAATGGGCCCATGAAGTCTATACCCCAACAATCAAATATCTCAATAACAAGAATGGGGTTAAGAGGCATCATGTTCCTACGAGAAATGGCTCCCAACTTTTGGCATCTTTCACATGTCCTACAGAAATCATTAGTGTCCTTAAACAATGTGGGCCAATAAAATCCACACTGCAAAATTTTTGCAGCGGTTTTCTTTATAGAAAAGTGCCCACCACAAGCTTCAGAATGACAAAAGTTTAAGACACTAGTGATTTCATCATTAGGAACGCACCTCCTAATAATTTGGTCTGGGCAATATTTAAAAAGATTGGGATCATCCCAATAAAAATTACGTACCTCAACCAAAAACTTTCTCTTATCTTGTGCGCTCCACTCCTTCGGAATTTCACCTACAACAAGGTAATTCACAATATGAGCATACCATGGCAATTCAGAAATAACAAATAAATGCTCATCAGGAAATTCATCATTAATAGGGAGGTGATCCGAATTATCCTCGAAAGTGAGTCTTGAGAGGTGATCCGCTACCACGTTCTCAACTCCTTTCTTATCTTTGATTGTTAGACTAAATTCCTGCAATAACAAAATCCACCTAATTAGTCGCGCCTTAGCATCCTTTTTGGTAAAAAGATACTTGAGGGCGGCATGATCAGTAAAAACAACAATAAGGTGATCCAATCAAATAAGCACGAAATTTTGTCTAAAGCAAAAACAATGGCTAGTAACTCTTTCTCAGTAGTTGTGTAATTCATTTGTGCACAGTTAAGAGTTCTACTAGCATAATAGATGACATATGGCTTGTTATCTTTCCTTTGGCCTAATACTGCTCCTATGGCATAGTCACTAGCATCACACATGAGCTCAAAAGGAAGGCTCCAATCCGGTGATCTCATAATAGGAGCGGAGGTAAGCTTATCAATTAGCTTTGCAAAAGCTTCTTGACATGCTTCCGTCCAAATAAAGGGTGCATCCTTAAGAAAGAGGCTACATAAGGGTCTAGAAATAAAACTAAAGCCTTGTATGAACCTACGATAAAAACCCGCATGGCCTAGGAAAGATCTAACATCTTTGACAGTCTTAGGGGTAGGTAGTTTAGAAATTAATTCTATCTTGGACTTATCTACCTCAATACCCCTAGATGAGACAATGTGGCCTAGGACTATCCCGGAAGTTACCATGAAATGACACTTCTCCCAATTCAAGACAAGGTTCTTTTCCTCACATCTAGCCAACACTTTGCCTAAATTCTCCAAACATCCATCAAAAGAATCACCAAAGACCGAAAGGTCATCCATAAAAACTTCCATAAACTCTCCGACCATATCACTAAAGATACTCATCATACACCTTTGAAAGGTGGCTGGAGCATTACATAATCCAAATGGCATGCAGTGGAATGCATATGTGCCAAAGGGACATGTAAAAGTGGTCTTATCCTGGTCTTCTAAATCAATCTCAATTTGATAATACCCAGAATAACCATCTAGAAAACAATAGAAAGAATGTCCTGCCACTCTCTCTAACACTTGGTCAATGAAGGGCAAGGGGAAATGGTCTTTTCGGGTGGCAGCATTCAACTTCCTATAATCAATGCACATCCGCCAACCCGTGACTAACTTAGTGGGCACTAATTCCCCAAGCTCATTCTCAACAACCGTGACTCCCGACTTTTTGGGAACCACTTGAGTAGGACTAACCCATTTGCTATCCATTATCGGGTATATAATACCCGCATCTAACAATTTAAGCACTTCACTTTTTACTACTTCCTTCATGTTTGGGTTTAGCCTACGTTGAGGCTCTCTAGAGGTCTTAACCTCTTCCTCAAAATGTAACTTGTGTGTGCAAACCAAAGGGCTAATTCCCTTAATGTCCGCTATGGTCCAACCAATTGCGGTTTTGTGCTTTTTCAAGAGTTTCACTAGGCTACCTTCCTGTTCAACAGTTAATTTAGAGGAAATCACTACAGGAAAGGTATCACCTGATTCGAGGAATGCATATTTAAGCTCACTTGGGAGTTGCTTCAACTCAAGCTTTGGAATCTCAATGCTAGAAGGAAGGGGCTTGAGTTCACTTTTAGGCAACTCCTCAAATCTTGGTCTCCACCCACTTAGCTCCATAACCTGAAAATCATCAAGTAAAGAACAAACATCAGTAATTTCAGAGTTAATGGAAGAATCTAAATCATAAGAATTTACGATACAAGATTCAAGAGGGTCAGAAAAATAAGTGTTGTGGAATTGGTCTTCCACAACCACATCAACCCAATTGGCCACTTCACATTCATCATCTTCCACCAATTGCTTTCCAATGTTGAAGATGTTCACTTCCAAAGTCATGTGCCCGAAAGAAAGCTTCATCAAACCATTCCTACAATTAATCAATGCATTAGCAGTAGCTAAGAAAGGTCTACCAAGAATTATAGGAATTTTTGAATTAGCATGCACAACAGATTCGGTGTCCAATATGAGAAAATCAACCGGATAGTAAAACTTATCTATCTGGACTAACACATCCTCCACAACACCTCTTGGTCTTTTTACCGACCGGTCCGCTAATTGTAACACCACCTATGGTGGGTTTAATTTCTCCTAGACCAAGTTGTAAATAGACTGAATAAGGCATTAAGTTCACACTTGCCCCAAGATCAAGCAAAGCTTGCTCGATGTCATGGTCACCAATGATACAAGAAATGGTTGGGCAACCGGGGTCTTTATACTTAGGAGGTGTGTTATGTTGAATCAAAGCACTAACTTGTTCGGTGAGAAAAGCGGTTTTCTTCACATTGTGCTTTCTTTTCATAGTGCATAAATCCTTAAGAATCTTGGCATAAGATGGTACTTGCTTAATCACATGCAAGAGTGGTAAATTAATTCTCACTTGCCTAAGATTTTCTAGGATTTCAGGACTAGAATCCAACTTCCTTGAAGCTTTTAGAGTTTGTGGGAAAGGTATGGAAATTGGTCTAGTAAGAGGTTCACTTGTGGTAGGCAAATCAACATTGTCACTACTCTTTTCTTGCTCCTCTATGTGTGGGCTATCAACATTCTTCCCACTTCTAGTAGTGACTTCATTAACATGCTCTACATTCTTTTTATTTTGGGAACCTTGAGCCATGTGTTGACCTTGAGGTACTTGAGGTTGAGATGGAAATTTCCCTTTCTCATTTACGGTTAAGGCATTGGTCAACTTTGAAATGTGGCTTTTCATTTCCTTATTCTCTTCGGCTAATTGATTTAAAAGTGCATCACGCTTTTGATTGGTCTTGCTTTGTGCCTCAATAAAAGCATGTATTGTACTTTCAAGTGAATTAGAGGAAGAAGGAAATTGTTGTTGTGCTTGGTGTGGCACATGAGTGGGGGTGAATTGTTGTGGTGGAGGTGCATGTTGGGAGGGATAGGATTGGGGAAAATTCCTTTGTGGCATTGATGGTTGTTAGGAAGAGTGAGTGTCATTCTTCCAACCAAAGTTAGGATGATTCCTCCATCCCGGATTGTAAGTCTCGGAGTAAGGTGAAAATGGTTTCCTAAAGTTCCCTATGGCTCCACCATGTTCCTCAAAAACCCCAACTACACTAGGCAACATCGGGCAATCCTTGGTAGGATGCTCCGGATCATGGCACACACTACATTCCTCATGCATTTCAACTTGGTAACCTTGCTTGGTACCACTAGTCCCTCTCATTTTTAGGGTCTCTATCTCCTTGGTTAGTTGGGCTAAACCATCCTCCTCTTTCAATTGGTAAATCCCTCCACTCGAAAAAGTTATGGTGTGAGGTTTAGACCGGTTAGTACTCTCAGTAGCACTAGGTCCGGTCCATGTGTGGGCTTTTTCTGCCAAATGGTTCAAATACTCAATAGCCTCATCGGGGTCTTTTTGCAAGAACTCCCCATTACACATCATCTCTACAAATTGGCGGTCCCTAGGGAGCAACCCCTCATAAAAACAACTAACCGTATGCCAACTCTCATACTCATGATGAGGACACAAACTCAAAAGGTCCTTGAACCTTTCCCAAACTTGGTAGAGAGATTCACTCTCTCTTTGTTCAAATGTTGAAATTTGACGCTTAAAAGCATTGGTCTTATGCTCAGGAAAATATTTTTTAAAGAAAACATGTGTCATCTCACCCCATGAAGCAATAGACCTAGGTCTCAAAGAATACAACCAACTTTTCGCCTTATCTTTCAAAGAAAAGGGAAAGAATTTAAGCCTAAGTGTATCTATCGATCCTAATTGGCTATGGAAAGTGGCAACTACCTCCTCAAACTCTCTAATATGCACATATGGATTTTCACTATCCATACCATGAAAGGTAGGAAGGAGTGGAATCATTCCGGGCTTAAAATCAAAATTTTGTTGGTTAGCCGGAAACATGATGCATGATGGTGAACTATTCCTAGTTGGGTGTAGGTAGTCATGTAGAGTCTTGATGGGTTGATCTTCCTCGTGATCACCCATTGTGTGTGATGATGTGAGTGAAAGTGTATCGGATGCAATGGGTGAGTCAAATAGATTTGGAAAGTAAGCTTCGGAATCCGAAGAATCCGTGTCGGGTTCTTTTGCAAATCTACCTAGACTATCACGATACCTTCTACTCATGCAAATTCAAAATTAAAATTCAAAGCAAAAATAAATAAAACAACTAACTAACAATAATATATACAAAAAAAAAATGGTATTGACAAAGAAAGGGTTGGAACGAGTTTACCGCCTTGACAAGTCAATTGAGCAAACCAATCCCGTGATGGTGTTCCTTCAAATACGCCTCTCCCCGGCAACGGCGCCAAAATTTGGTCGGCCTCCAAAACGTCGTTCTTTAATGGAGACTAATCAAATTTGATATGTATGAATATATGTGTGGGTGTATAAGGTAAAATGGTAGTATGTATGGTAAGGTGGGTTGTCGTACCACGGAGAGAGGGGTTTTAAAATAAACACGTAACACTAGAAATTAAATCAAGAAAATGTTTTGGTTGTTTTGAAAACTTAAAATTTAAAATAGTAAAGAAACTCAAATATAAAAATTGCTAGGGCTTTGGGTTCCTCAAATTTGCTAAGATAAACTAATTCAATTTAAATCCATGGAATTACACAATTGGGGGTTTCACATCCCAAACCCTCAATTGGAACATTTGCAATAAAAACCATTTTTAATAAAATCTAAATTAGAAATACTATTTGATTGTTCATTGATTTAAACACATAATAAATAACTACATTGGAAAAACCTAAAATCGACATTGTACTAATTAATCTAGCAACAATGTAGTAAAAAGTAATATCCAATGAAATTAAGAGTTCTTAGATTTAATGGAACTAAAATCTTTACTTAACTATGAGAAAAACATGATTGAACTCATGAAAAGATTCAAATTATAGAACCACAAATAAAAGGAATGACAAAAAGATGAGAATAATCAAATAATAAATCTTAAACATTGAAACTCAAAATGAATTTAAAAGAAATTAGTTACCTTACAAATTTGGATTCCCCCTTAGCCCAAGCTAAAAGTCTAGCCAATCATGGCCAAGAAATTTCAAAAGAAAACTAAAGAAAAAAATGCAAGAGAAAAAACTAGAGAGAAAAATAGGAAAAAGAGTCTAAAAACTGCTCACTGCTCCAGCGGCACTACTGCTACCCCCTTACTGCTTCACGCCTAACTTAGGGCTTCAAAAAATGGGAATAATCATGTGTGGCTTGGTTGGAAAGAGAGAGCATGCAACCGGTCAAGTAAGCTGGTCACGTGGAGCTCATTAATGAGCAATGATCCTGTGCTGCGCGGGAGGAAGGAAAGAGCATGCAATCCGTGGGACAGCAGGCTTGCTGGCCTGTGGGCTTGCTGCTGGCCTTGTGGGCTTGCTGCTGGCCTTGCAGGCTTTGTGGGCTTGCTGGCTTGCTTCTTCTTCTATTCTTTTTCTTTTTCAGCACTAGTTTGCACCTAAAACATAACATAAAATTTAGACTTTATAAAATTAAAATGATGCATGTAAATAAATTCTTTTTATACAACGTAATGAAATAAAAGAAATGCAATGATTTGCATACAACTAAAAATAAAATGCAAAATAATTATATTAAAAACCTTAGAAAATGGGCTTAATAAGTCATATTTCATGACTTATCACCCCCGCAACAACCTCTGTGGCACAATGTGGGGAAACCTATCTCGTGCCCATAATTGCAGCAATATAAGTGCACCCCCAATTTCAAAAGCGCCTATCTTGGTTGCTTGGCACATCTCTTGATACAACCATGCTAATGTTGCACCACCCCAACTATATTTCCCCGCAACATCAAAGTCCTCAAGCAATGTTAGGAACATTAAGTGGACTTTGTCTTGTGATTTATCTGCAAAGATACTACCTTCCATCAACTGAAGGATGTACATCCGTGCATATCTCTCTACCGTCACATCATTGGCATCAGCTGCTAGTGGTGGGAACTGTTGGGCAAGCCAATTCAAACTAAGACGTGACCCACTGAGTTGCGGACTAGGTGGATCAACGCCTAATAATCGAATGCACAACTCCCGCCACTTCGAATCTGTCAACCTCGTAACTGGTAGACCATCCAATGGTAGGCCTAACTGAATAGACACATCCTCTAGAGTGATGGTCATCTCTCCAGATAGGAGATGAAATGTGTGTGTCACTGGACGCCAACGCTCCACTAAGGCTGTGATCAAGTGCCAATCCAATTTGATGAACAGAAAACGGGACAATCCATAAAACCCAGCACGACGCAAATAAGAGACAATTCGAGGATTATTAAGCCCACTTCGTGCCAGTGTCGCCTCACAACGACGACATGTTAAAGGAGTAGAATCATACAAAAGGAAAAAGACATTGTTAAATAATTATCGTACATAATATTTAATGGATAGTGTAGAACTCATGAAAATTAAGATCTTACATGTGTTTTCCAGATAATCTCAGAGCGATGTGCAGCCTGTCTAGTCAAAACACTATCATCAATAGGACCAGGCTCCATGTCTAATAAATCCTACATAAGAAAAATGATATATCACATTAATATTAAATAAAATTTTGATACACATAACCCTCCATTATTTTCCAAGCATCTGTTATGAGTGCTTAATTACATGCACATCCTCATGGAATTCCATGTGATACAGCCCACAGACAAAATGCAACCCTACCAAGATGCCAATTTTCTGAAATTTTCAACGAAAAATGATACCAAAGCCGGATCCTTTTACTTTAGGCATTGTGGTGGGCTGGTAGTACAACTTAGCAATTATGGACATGGAAACTTATTTCAATTTTCCCTTTTTCAAACATTACTTCTAGCTTTAAAATTAACAAAATAAAAGACAACTGTGAGTATCCATCTTAATGGAATACTCTTCCATCTTGATTGATTACTCTGCAAGTAAACATAGAATCTCAATATTTTCCAGGTCTCATGCTATTCTCCAATCCCCATTGAGAAAACGGAGAAAAGAAAAGAAACAGACTCCATTTATTGCAGGTTCTAGTTCTCCTAGCTCCCAACTAATCATTAAAATAATATAAAAAATTGAAAAGTATTTCCTATGCAACTATTTCATAACAATGAAAACGTCAGAGAATTATGACTTCACATGAAAAGCTTTTGATTCAGATATACTCTAGATCCCCTTTCTTTAAAATTTAAATTATATCCATGTAGATCAACTATTTAGGTATGTCTATTTGTATTAAGTTAACAAAACATATTTATACTTTCTAGAAAAAATGTGCCCACACAACTCAAAGGCAGAGTGCATTTAAAGACTTGTGCTATATGCACCTAGGGGAGAAAATGCAAGCACTAAAAGTGCCTTGGTTTCATTTCTTGTGAGAAATGGTGGAACAAAAAACTACAATTTAGGTCCATTGGCAGGAAGCAAGCTGATGAAATTAAAACAAAAGGCAATAATCTGAAGAAATTTTCTCCACTGCAGCAGTTTCTATATAACGAAGACAGCATATAACCTGAGAATACTTGGTTGTTTTTCACTTTCACCAATTTCACGGGAACTAAAATAGTAACAGTTTAAGGGCATATTCAATATCATTTTGGGGGGTAAAATCCCCTTGTAACATGCTTCCAAAATATTAAAGGAATTATTGGAAATTTAACTCTTGCTACACATTTGCAAACATAAAACATCTCCTAAAAACAAAAGCAAACATGCTCTATAGGCATAAAATAATTAAATAAATAAAATTTTCAATTCTTTGAAGAAAGTGTAAATACGTTTTTTCATCATATTTCCATTTCATTTTCGTGAAAATTATTTCTATTTCCAACAAAATGAACGTTTCTCTACAAGGGTTTTCTATCTACACCACAAGGGTTTCTCATTTCCAAGGAAAGGAATTGTTCACTTTAAGAATTAGAAACCCTAAATCAGTAAATAGAGCAGCAATCTTCAGCAAAGAAGAGAGAGGGCTTACAGAGGAAAGAGAGAGAGAGCAGTTACCTTAAAGAGAGAAGCAATTCGAACAGTAGATACGCATACCTCGACTAATCCCAGGGGGACACGCAACACTTTACTAGCACGTGTACCACGATAGACGCAAGGCTTTGCCTTGGATAGGTGGCCCTGAGGGGACTCGAACTAGTGACCATTAGGGAGCACACCCAAGGCCGGACCAGTTGAGCTACCCCTCAGGGTTAACACAATTTTTAAACAGGCTATTTTTACAAATTATATTGGGACAATAATATTTTACATAATTAATATTAAAATAATATTATTTAACAAAAAAATCAACAAAAGCATGTTAGAAATAAAAATTCCAACTTTTCATAAATGTGCACTAAACCATCAGTGTGCAATATGCTAAACCCTTGGAGGACCATAATACTCTTGGATTATTGAATAATCACTCGAACTTCATGTGGCTAATTGATATTTATGGATCTGATTTAAAGTTTAGATGCCAATAATACCAAATTGATATAGTTGACAGTGTTAGGATATTCTTTAAATGGGTTGTTGTTATCATTTAGAGAGACACATCCTCATTTGTACAGATTCCACACTATGGGACTAAGGTATATATATAGAGAGAGAGATAGAGAGGTTTTGGTGATGCCACCAAATGTCGCCATATTATAATTCATATTGTTACTCACCCAGCAAATCTTCTTCTCCATCGTACCTTATACCTAAATCTTCTCACAACTTATTCAAAGTAAATAAATCATACTGTCCATAAACCAAGATTTATCATTCAATACTAAGAAGAACCAAAACAATATATATATATATATATATATATATATATATATATATATATAAAAGAGAAGCAAAAAAAAAAAAAAAAAAATCACCTAAGAGTTTATCACGGTCATCAGTTGAGCGCAGCTTGTTTTTTACTTTTGTATGTTTAGAGAGAGAGAGCTCATTGATATCAATTATCATGTGCAGTACTATCTTTCTAGAATTAAAAGGGCCTCTAAGACATTAGCCATTGAAGATGCCTTAGGCAATCTTTGGGTAAAGAAGCTCTCCTTATTGGCAGCGGCGGCTTCTCCAATTGCGATGGTATGTAAATATCCTTAGTCAACTTCAACCTCACCGACATAACAGTGTAGGTGCCTTTTTTTAGAGGTTATTTTGGCAAAAAAAAAAAAAATGGAAATAACGCCCCGCTAGGCAGAAATCCCGGCTGAAACTTCTTTATTTGGAATCTTTGTTAGGTCACCCAAAACAAAAAACTTTCGTTGACAAAATTTAGAATCCTATAATGTGTCCAAATTCCGTCTAATATTCCTTACCCAAACACACGGTAAGAGTTTTTAGAATCCTATATCGCAGCTTCATTCAGCAACTTGAGAGAGAAGCAAGAGGAGACGGAGGCAAGCACCGCCGTTGACAGTAGCTATGGCAGCGTCGAGCGAGGAAAGAAAGAGAGAGGGTGATTGAAGAGGAAGTTCTCTGCGTCTGTTACTCTGTTCTCTGAGTAAGAGGTTGCTCAGATACTTTTTAATAGTTGAGTTTTGTAGAGAGTTTTGGTGCATAATTTTGGGATAAAGTTAATAAAATTAAATAAATAAATAAAATAATAATGATATGTAAAATTGTGAGGGTTCAAAAGCTTATGTGTCAAAATTGTAGAAAGTAAACAAAAAGTTAAAAAAAGTTTTGGTTTTACATTATAGTATAGATTACTACTTGCAAACCCGTGCGATGTATAGAAAAATTACTTAAAATGAAATCTAAAGAATTATTGGTCGAAATGTGATTTTTTCTGTCTTTCATATTTTGTCTAAATATGAAAATTGATAATTATTAAAAGACAATTTATTATTATTGTATTTATATATAAAATATATTATAGTATTAGGCATTTATTATGATTGTGATTGTGTTTATATATGGAACTATATATTATTTCTATTAAAGAAAATATAATATGTCAAGATTCTAATGAGATTTTAAAAATTATAATGAGATGTTTATTATAAAATTTAAATTCAATTAAAAATATATATTAAAATAATGAGGTGTAAAATTGTGAGACCAGCTTATGTGGCACAATATTATGAGGTCAACCAAAAGTCAAAAAAGTTTCGGTTTTACATTATATTATAGATATATATTTTTTTGGTTATTTGAAATTAACTTTTAAAAAAAAAAAAAGTAATTATTAGTTGTTTATTTTTTAAGATTTAATCTAGATGTCACTATGATCAAAATGATATATCATAAGCCCAAATCAGACCATTCAATTAAAAATTATTTTTAAATGAAGATTTAAATTGCATAGCAAAAATCAAAACCAACCCTACACAATTAATGCCCTTGAAATTTAATTGGTTCCTAAAGGAATCAAATATTAATGAATTAGGTGTAAAATTTTGGTTGGTTAGGATTTAAAATTATAATGCACATACACACATGGGATGATTTGATTTAAATTTTGAGGGAATTAGGTTAAAATCACCATAAAAAAAAAAAAAAAAAAAAAAAAAAAAAGATGTGAAATTTAAAAATTAATAACCTAGTTAATCTGGAGACAACTGACTCTAAATTGGGTTGAACAAAATACACTATAGCGGTTATTAGAATTCTCACAAGCCCAATTTCCCAAAAATAGTTTGTGAATCACCAAAAGATCTGATGATCCCATTCAAACTATCATATCAATATGATGGTGTGAGAAAGATTGAAGAGTAATATCAATATCGTTTGAGCACAATAGAGCAAGTCTGCCTCCAAAATTCCTTCCCTCCACCAATAAAGCATTTCTTAATCCCAATCTCACCCCTAACCTCTCAATCCCAAAAATCTGGCAATCTTGTTTCACTAAGAAACAAGATTTGGGGCTTCAGACACCTCACAATGGGGTAAAGCTCAGGAACTACACATGGTTTCCCCAATCCATGATAGTTCAAGCATAGAAGGGTCATTGCTCCTGGCAAGGCTGGCGACAAAAAGGCAATAACCCAAATGCAATAGCCAAAACGACAACCACACTAGCCAAAATACACATACAATAAGAACGCAACAATTACCCTATTAGTCCCAACACACAACAACTACAATAAACAAATCAACGACCACTAGACAAAGATCCGCAAATCACGATAAAGTTTGACTCGGTTGCAAAACCAAGAACCACAACTACCCCATTCGGGCAACCCAAACACCGCAATCACAGAAAAAATCCCAACAGCCACAAAGCAGACCCAACAATCACACTAGAATACTAGCAAACCATCTAAAAAAATAGGCTATATATCACTCAAAGAAAAACTGAAAATCACCTTGATTTGAGGAGTGGAGCACGTTCCACCAAGGAAAACCCAGCGGGAAAAGACTCGGCTACCCACAATGGCCCAAACCCCACTGGGAATGAAGCACAGACTGAAGAGTGGAAACCTAACACCGGAGAAGTAGTGGATCCACACGAAGGAGAACGATAAAACCCACGCACGAGGCGACTCAAGCCTCAGAGCACTCACAGTAGCCTCCCTATACCGTATAAAAAACCCAATTGTAACAAAAAATAGAGAAAACTGCACTGCAGCAGCCTCCCTAGACAAGCAATATACGGAAGCAAATGAACAGTAACTCCCTGGTCCTGAGGAGCAACTGTTCATCCCCATTCTATTAATTAATCATATTTTCTCTCTCTTCCACTCTGTCTCCCGCGCCAAGAATAACGGAAACAACAACAAAAACAACGGTGTTCAATGAAATCAGAAAATCACAAGCAGCAAACTCAAACCGGAACATCGAATCACAAAATAAAAAACACACACACAAAAACAAACAAACAAACAAAATAAAAAAAACACAAACAAAAGAATATAATCACAAAAAATAAAAACAAAAAAACACCGGATCTGCTAAACGTGATGAAGAAAGAACAAACAAAGTGAAAAAAAAATAATAATAATAAAAAATAAATAAAGGGGGAAAGAGAGGCGTGAGGAGTGTTGTGGCCTGAGGGGAAAAGAGAGAAAAAAAAAAAAAAAAGGAAGAAAAAAAAGAGAGAAAGGGGGAGGGGGACGAACTGTGAAGTCTGAGACAGAGTAAAAAGAAATTGGGAGGAAATGAGAGAAGAAAGAGAGAAAGAAAGAGAGAAAGAAAGAAAAAAGAAAGGAAAGAGGGGGACGAACTGGAGAGAAAAGAAAGAAAAAAGAATGGAAATGAGGAGGGGATGTACTGGTCAAGCAGGAAATGAGAGAAAAGGGATGGGGTACTTGGGTGGTGGGGAAAAAAAAGAAGAGAAAAAAAAAATAAAAAATAAGGAATAGGTGTACGTGAGTGGTGGGGAAAAAAGGAAAGGAAAAAAGAAAAAAACAAAGAAAGAGAGGGGTACGGGAACAGAGGGAGAGAGAGAGGAAAAAAATTGAGAAAATAAGGTATTTTGGGAGTTGTGAAAAAAATAAATATATTAAAAAATGGAATAGTAATGTTAAAATAGGGAATCTAGTGTAGTGGTGCTTTAGCTAAATAAGAAAAAGTGGGTTTTTTAGAACTCAATTGACAAAATTTTTAAAGAGGCTACTGTGAGTGCTCTCACAAGTGAGACAACTTAAAACATCGAGGTTAAAATACAAAAAACACCCCTAAGGTTCGTACTTAAGGGCAAGTTGAATATTTTTGAAAAGCCTTTGTAGTTTCTGTTATTAGCTTAAAGCTTAGGGGTGGTATTTATATTTTACCCAAAGATCTATTCTACATTGGAAACAAACTTTTTCGACCAAAATATCCTATACATTTATTATATTGATTATAATTTAATTATCAACGTTTGTAACTATATAAAAAAGCAGGATTGAGAATCCATGTAATACTTTTTTAAAGGTTGGGATTTGAAAGTTGAAAAATCAACTTTTATCTCAACCCTTGGATCAAATTTTTTTGCATAAGTATGTTTTTGGTATTTTACTTTTTTACACTTTACTTTTTTAAACTTTTGAACTAGCTATTGCACATGATTCCAATCCAAAAAAATATACCACATGAAATTGTGATTGATATCGAGATTTTTTTTAATAGAATTGCGTTTAACGAAAAATCCAAGGGATTCATTGTTAAAAAGAAAAAAGAATAAACAAAATTTCTTAGGAGTTTTTTTATTTTTTTTATATATATAATAGAAATTCTAATTTAAACTCATATACACGTATATTTTTTTGAAGATCTCGGGATTGAACCCACACCCTCATTGAGGGGTGGAGCTTTTTGGGAGGGGGATTACCACTGGACCGAATACCTAAGTGGTTTTTTTTTTTTTTTTTTTAAGTAAGAAATTTCTTAGGAGTTAGTTAAGAGTTAAAAATATAATTCTTTAGCATACCAATTACGAATCACAAAACCAACCAAATTCCAAAAACAAGACTGCCCAATAGAGCAGCTCGACTATACTACTAGTAAAAATGGTGAGTTATAAAAATAAAAGGGGTGGGAATGTCGAGAAGCTAATAATTAAAAAAAGAAAAAAAAAGAAAGAAGAAGTTAAAGATATTTTTGTATAATAATTATAGTTTTTTTTTTAATATATATATTAAATACATTTTTATTTTTATTTTTATTTTTTGATAAAAAAAATTGGGTAGGAGGGGGCGACCAAAGTGGCTTCCCTACCTGGGCATGATCATAGTAGCACCCTAATCGCTGGGTCCAGAGGGAACTGGTGAGCCATAGCTGTTATCCCAGCCCCATGAGGACACTAGCGGGTCCAGAGTGGAGATTGTGGGATTTAATCTCAGGCGCTTCCCATTGCGGGATTCGAACCTGGGACCTCCACATCCCAAACCACTTGAGACTACACTCTTTACCGTTAGACTGGTGGTAAATACATTTTTAAATATTATATTAATAGTTTTTATTATTTTTATTTATTTAAGTGAGATAGTTAGACTCATTTATTAATTCCTTAACCTATATCTTTATTCTAACTTTTTGTCCAAAAAAAAAAAGCTTGTATGCTTTAAGGTTTTACAGAGCAAAATCCTTGATTTATATTGAAACACACTGAAACTTGACCATCTGGCGCTCTCTCTATCTATCTTCAAAGTTGAAACGGTTAATTCTGATGGCTTTCGGTTCTGGATTGAAGCAAAGCGACGACGGTTCATCATCTTACTTCCAGAAAACAGTTGAGTATTTTCTCAGAAGAAAACCCCTGATTTGGCTATGCTATTTCTCTACATTCTGACCTAAAATAGTTATGCTTTTATTGTTTTCAAAAGGTATGCTTGCAAGATTGGTGGTTAATTAAGGCCAAAAATGACTTCCAAGGGAAACGACTAGGCGTTGCGGGGTCTTCTTTGATAGAGTAAGCTCTCTCTCTCTCTTTGATCTTAGGGTTTTTATTTATTTATTTATTTTTCCTTTGTTTTCTGCTCTTTTTGATTTCCAGATTTTCAAGAATCTTTATAATTGTGTGATATAATTGCCCTGTTTTGGTTGTAGAAAATTTCCAGATTTTCAAGAATCTTTATAATTGTGTGATATAATTGCCCTGTTTTGGTTGTAGAAAATAAATAGAAAAAAAAAAAAAATGAATTACGCACTGAAAGTAGTGTTTAGTGTTAACCTTAAGCTGCTAAGCCAATGCTGTACTTGGAATGCATGGATTCGGAGGTCCTAAAACAGAATCAAGTGCGTGTTTTCTTAGTTTTCTAGATTGTGTGGGATTGTCTGTCAAACATCTGTCAAGGTGAGTGGATTTTAATTAGTTTTGCTACTTTTTAAGGCTTAATTAGTTTTTGTATTTGTTTTGGGTTTCAGGAAACAAGCAGTGCGAGTGTTTTCCTCTGCACCGATAGTCGAAAGATATGGTCCTGTGAAAGTGGAGACAGCCGATGGAATATTTGTTATTATTCGAGGGCCAATTAACAAGCTGCGCACTCAAGATAATGGGTTTCCTTCTACGGTATTGTAATTCCTCTCTTTCTTGTCCTGTGTTGGGGGGGAATTGGTCGGGGAAAATGACTATCAAGTTGTTGTTGCGGTGTTATGTTCTTTGTTTTTTTGAGTATGTGTTTTAGGGCAGGAGTGTTCAACTCTTTGATCAAACCGCCCGATACTAATGAAACCGCACTGATTCGATGGGCAATGGCGGTTTCCGACGATGTCAGTAATGGTGGTTGGAATTTTTTTTTTAACTAACGAGTTGGTGCGGTTGTTGGCTAGAGGTTTTGAAGACTGACAAAATTAGGGTGTTAGAAACTAACATATGCTCAGGGAAATGGGTTTGGAAAAATTTAACTTCATATTTATTAACAGAAAAAGAAAGAAAAGAAATGAACATGGCAAAACCCTGGATATTATGGTTTAGACCTTAGAGAGACATGCTATTGCTTATACTTTTGTCCTCACTTTGATGTGTTGATGCAATGAGCAAATAATGAAGGAATTTTAAGATTTTATTTTTCTTTTTATTTTTCAAGCATTAAAGAATTGAACTCTGAGAATATTGTGTCTATGCCTGAGCTTATTGAACTGTCATTGACGTAAGATCAAGTCATAGCTATGCTTGTCCGTGTAATGTAGCCCATCTTGGTATACTTATTGACTGAAGGCATGCCAACCAGTGTATGGTTGCACATGGCATTCCATTTGTTAAATAACATGTTTGCGTCTATCATAGAGTCTATATTCTGCTTTTCACTCTTACAGGTTGTTAGTCATTTCATAATGGGCTTTCCTACTGACTGGGATGAATATGCTGCAAAGTTCTTGGAAGATGATTCTACCACTGTTGATCTTTCAGGAATTACTTCTGATTCAGGTGAGTTTGCCAATCATCCAAGAAGTAACATATGCACTACTAGTTTGTTTAGATCATATTTAGTTTGTAGAATGTGTGATTTTTCTTCTTCCACACCCAATAATTCTGTAAAAATCCTTACTGAATTTTCCTTTTGGATCTCTTTTCATGTTTCTTTATGTGTTCAGAATATGCAGCTGTTGCAGGCAAGAAAAATTTTAGTCCAACTTCAGAACAAACTCCAAATAATCATGAGCAGGTCATTCATAGAGGTAAGCATGATGTGGAAGCTTTAAAAGGTTGTTCTCATATTGTGTCTTGAGAATATCAATGGTGATGCCTCAAATGGTTCTGAGTTGCATTGCTTCTGAGGGGGAAACAGATGCAGTGAATGGTACATCAATAAATTTTTAATAAATGTAATGAAGGTTGAGGAATCTGACAGGCAATTTGAAGAATAACCCAGGATCTAGATGTTCAATGAGGCATAAAATCAAAAAGTTGAGTCCCGCATCAGAGACATTTGACAACCCAGATAGAGTGAAATTGAACAGTTCACGTGCCTCCATTGAATCTGAGGGGATAATGGACATATCAGATAATGTTCCAGACCATTCCATGGGCCAAGGAAATTTGTCAGATAATGTGAGAAGCAAAAGGAAGGGAGAGAAAAGGGCAGTTGGTGGGTTGAAAAGTGAAAGTAATAAGATGAATTCTGTTCCGGTTGCCTCTGATAATGTGAGCAAAATCTTACAAAATGATAATTGTAAATTTGAGGGAAATGGTATATCCACTCCGTCTGCTGATGAAGGGAAAAAAGATGCTAAAGAAGGCACGTGCAGGAAGAAAACTAAGAGGAATTTATTCTTTGACTTACATGTAAGCTGTTTATGAAATTGCGATTGTTCCTTTTGACGTCCATTAATTTTTTTATGCTAATGAGTATAATGTGTCTTATATATATCAACTAACTGAAGTGTTTATCATGAAAGCATGATTAAGTTTATTGCATAATTTATTGAGTTCTTGTTCCTATGTACATAATTCTGCTTCTTGCATTCTTTTGTATTGTTTAGGCTTCTTTGTATTTTTCATGAAGTTTGCCTCTTTTCAATAAAATACTTTTACTTATTAAAAAAAAAAAAACGACTGCATTAAGGATCAACATTAAGTCCATCTCTCTTTGCACTGATGGATGATCTCACTAGATCGATTCAATTTGAAATTCCTTGGTGTATACTTTTTGCAGATGATACAGTTTTAGTGGATGGAAGTAGATATGAAGTTAATGTCAAGTTAGAAATTTGGAGAGATCATTTATAATATTACGGCATTTGTCTAAGTAGGACTAAAACCAGTGTAATCAAAGGTGAGTCGGATGCTTGGGTGAGGTAAGGCACCACTAAGGTACCTTTGAAGCCTTGAGGTGAGGCACCTTTAGTGAGGCGCTCACCTTTAGAGCCTAGGCGAGCGCCCAAGCACCTTAAATAGATTGTAAGGCGCTTAAGGCGAGAGCCTCGATGAAATTTAGCCAAAAAAGAGAGAGGAAGTTTTATGATTTGGCAAAACATGATTTGGCAAAACAGGTAGTTATATACTTTAATTCAAGTTAGTGGGTTTCTCTTTCTTTTGCTTTCTTCTCGTTTGCTCCCAAAAAGACTTCCCTATCCAGCTCCTAGTCCCTCTGCACTGTACTGGTCACTCCCGTACTTCACCACCACAAAACCTCAATTGTCACATAAATTTTCTGATATAGCTATGATTTTTTTTGTGCATGATATTTTAAACTGCCTATGTGAATCTAAGCGGGAAAAGTGTTGGATGGTTGATCGAGTGGCGGGGGCGGGGCGAGAGAGAGATTGTGTCTCCTTTGTGTCTTTTGACCGTGTCCGCGATAAAGAAATAATCTTTTTGCTTTCGACCTGCCATAGACATGCAGGCAGCCGTGTCCATGACCTGTTTGTGTCTTACATGGACACGTTGGGGATTTTGCTATGTCTATGCTTCTTAGGGTAGAATCTTCTTATCATGTCTTGTGCCTTTTTTTTGCAACTTTGCCAGCACATTCCACATTGATTCTATTTTATTTTTGTTTATGTATATATTATTTCTCTACAACTCAGACTAATATTTCCTTTTACCATGCCTTTTTAGGCAAGTCCTCGTACTCAGGAAGGGAACATGAAAAAAAATATTGTTTCTCCAGAATCCTTAAGTAGCGGACGATCTAGATCAGGCAAGTGTGTCACTTACCATGTTTCTCTTTCTCTCTCCCTTGGTACTTTTTCTTAGCTAGTAATTGAAGTTGATTGACAAAGATCTCCGCAGGAGCTGAAACAATTATTTCTTAACATTCTATTTGAATGGGCTAATGCATCAGGCCACTTTCATTTTCATACTTTATATGAGCTGACAAATTTCTGTCAGCTCACTTTGTAACTGGTACCTATTGTATACACTTTGTGTACATGGGTGGTTTTTTATTGAAATTATTACTTATCAAAAAGTTGATCAACAATAAATCATTACATTACATCTGTATTAGCTGTATTTTTAATTGCTCAATAACCATGGGGATTTGCCAAATGAACCTTTTCCAGTAAATTTACGTAGCATTTGAAAGGGTTTTTAAACATCTGTATCGATGTATCATATCATGTAAAGGAATTTATATGAGGAAATGAAATCATTTATGGATCATTTATGGATTTCTTTGCCCCATTTTCGGCAGAAATTGAATATATTCAATTTTCTGAAATCTAGCATGGGGTCAGCCTCATATTATGACAAGCACATTCAATTTTGCTTTCAGAACTAGTTGAACTTCACATAAATGGTTAAATATCATATTTCCAGGTTGTGCTTTCTCCTGGTTAATTTTATTTGCATATGTTGCAGGGAGACTACTTGTACCCACCTTGGAATTCTGGCGCAATCAAGTGGCGGTTTATGATGCGGTTTGTAAATTTTTTTCTTTTATGCATAATTGCTTAGCCTTGAATTGCACCTGCCTCTGCACATTTAAATTCCCAATCACATCAGGTTGACTACACAATTTAGTCTGTCATTCAACTTTATCTTTAATTTTTAATATTTTTGTATTTAATAGTTATGTAATGTTTGAATTTTTTGTGGTTGCAATCTATGTACCAGTCCTTCTGTTTAAAAGACAACGCACTAAACATGACGAATTATCTCATTACATGTCTTGTAACTGAAATGTTATTTATATTTGTAAATGTAGATGTTTCTTTGAGTTTCATTTCAACTGACACTTCCTTCTCTCATAACAATGGGATGGAGGGTGAGGTCATGGGTTTAAGACCCATTGGGTGCATGTGTAACTTACCAATAATTAAAAATTATTGTAAATCTCCCTCTATAAGTGTTTCCACTATCTTGCGTGATTGTGTTGCACTTTTACATGGTATTGCCAATCACTTTATTTATATCCTTATTACAGACTTTAGCTCTGACCAATCTTAAGAAAATTCTTATTTCAAATCTAACATGTCTTTCTTTTTTATGTGTGCTTCCACTATCTTGCGTGTTATGTGTAATTCTTTGTCCTTATGTTTCGTTTGTGTATTCAGGATCGTAAAATAACTGGAATTATGAATGGCCTGCCTGATATAGTACCATCTGAGGTTTGTCTCCTTCTTGACTACTAAACATTCTTTCTCTCCCCCCCTTCTTTTAGAGAGAAGGGGGGTGGGGAGTGAGATTGAAAAAAAAAAATACTGATTTATATATTTTTGGTGCAAAACAATTAACTCTTGCTGTTGTCGGAGTTCATGGGCTTTTGATCATGTGTAATCACCATGAATACACAATGTCTCATCCCCCTACTATTCTAGTTCATTAACATGCATCTGCTCTGAAAGTTACCTGTTTAAAGCCCCATTGATTTGTATGTTCTAGTTTTGTGTTAATGAATTATTACCATGTACATATATTTGTGAGAGATAGCTCAACTGGTCAGGTCTTGGGTTTGCTCCCCAATAGTCACCAGTTTGAGTCCTCACTCGATACATGGTTGTTGTGGGCGGCGTTGTGTATCTGGGATTAATCTCCAAGGGTGGGTCCAAAGGGCCCTGCCTTGGCAAGATTCCACTTCATAAAAATAAAAATGTTGAAAAAAAAGTTATTACCATGTACATATAGTATTCATCTACCCTCTTGATATGTTTAGTCTTGCCAGATGTCATTTTTGGCAATAGTCACCAGTTTGAGTCCTCACTCGATACATGGTTGTTGTGGGCGGCGTTGTGTATCTGGGATTAATCTCCGTTCCTGGGATTAATCTCCAAGGGTGGGTCCAAAGGGCCTGCCTTGGCAAGATTCCACTTCATAAAAATAAAAATGTTGAAAAAAAAGTTATTACCATGTACATATAGTATTCATCTACCCTCTTGATATGTTTAGTCTTGCCAGATGTCATTTTTGGCTATTTAAGCTGTATATACCTGCATCTGATGGTTTGTCTCACTGTATTGGTAGGGTGTTAGATCCAAGCCTCAGAAAAGGCAGAGGCAGTAGGGGCAAATTTAAAGGGGCAGCTTTACCACTTCCTGTTGCATTTATGGGGACTTAAGAAGGTAAATTTTACAAATTCAATTTTTAGTAGTAAGTAATAATCATAAATACCTACGACTATGTTCTGACTGGGAATATAAAAATGCAAATGGACAATCATTGAAATTTGTGGTCTCTTGGAAATCAGAGAATAGACTCAAGAGTGTTTCTTTTTACCTCTTGTCATTATTATGACATAAGAATGAGGATTATCAATATTGAGAATCAATGTCTTTTGAGCTGTAGCACAAGTCAATGACACTTCCTCCTCTTCCCATAAGAATAGATCGAGAGTGATCCTCATTGGGGTGTGTGTGGAACTTACCAATAAAAAAAACTAAGTTAGCACAAGTCATGCGATTTTCAGAAAATTGTTTGTACGGTTGTAGCTGAAAACACAAGGAATAGTGCAGTTTATTTCAATTACTTGATTATCTTTGTTCTAAAATAGTTTGATGTGTAGCAGGTTCTGAAAATGACATCTAGTGGAGCAAGATGTATAGGAGCGAGATTCAAACCATGGAATTCCTCGTTTTTTTTTTTTTTTTTTGTTGCTTTTTTGAAATGCTACCCCTATTTGTTTTGTCATGTGATAGGAATTTGAAACCCGTGGCCGCTTTTGTGTAGCTATTGTAATTTAGCCAAGGCACATATTTTTTGTCAACCTCTTATTCTGAACTTAGCTTGTAGCTGTCATATGTATAATAGTTCTATTTATGTTAAAAGCCTGTTCTTTTACCAGACAGAGAGAAAAGGGACTAGTAATATGGTCATTAGGCCCTTAATCTTTGAGCTTGCTTCTTCGAGTATGATACCTCTAATGAATATTTGCATGGGAAAAGTTCATTCTGAACTATACTAGTTGAATTGGAACATGAAAAACTGGTTCTACTAGCTGAGTTGTCTATGCATTAAGCCTTTTATTGAAGCTGATCCAAATTGTTATTTTTGACTCTTTCGTATAGATTTTTCCAATTGTAAATATATTTAATGTCTACTTTCCGACCATCAAATCACAATGGAGGTGACTTGAAACATTCCCTTGTGCAAATAGAATTATTGTCATTCTAACTCTGCCTTGTGGATGGTGCGGGCAAATTGCTCAGGAGAAAATCAGGGACATACCGCCTGTGCCCACACACCCTGCTTGTGCCTTTGTTTGCACGAGGGGGGGGGGGGGGGGGGGGACATACCGCCTGTGCCCACACACCCTGCTTGTGCCTTTGTTTGCACCAGGGGGGGGAGGTTCTTGTTGTCCTCTAGACCCCCCCTCCCCCCCGACACACACAAATTAGGCTTTGGGAAAGTTATTTATTAAAAAGAAATGACAAAAGGATTTTTTTTTTTTTTGGAATTTGGGGGGTGGGGGGAGTACCAGTGAGGCCAATAGAGAACTTGGTGATGATGGTTCCCGATATGGCGAACCCATAACCCTACCAGGGATGGCCAATTTTGCACTGGATCAACCTCATAATATAGTTGTACCTAAGCCCAAAATTAGGGTTTGTTTGTTTCGACTTGAAATAATTTTAAAAAAATATTTTCCTCATTTTTAGGTATTTCAAATTGGGAATAATCTACTTTGATCTAAAATCATCCACTCAAAGCGTAAATTGTTTTATTCCCATTCATTATGTAAAATAATTTTCGAAAAATTACGATGAAATAAGTAGACCTTTACCGTGTGTTTGGGTGAGGAATTGGAGCCGGCATTTGGGAAGGAGTTGGAATTTTGGAGGTTAGAATTTATCAATTACCCAATTTGGCACCATAAAAGGGGAATTCTTGATTTTCATGTGGGATTTATTGTTGGAATTTGTAACCCCACAAATACCTACTCAAAATCCCTTCTAAACACATTGAATTTTAGATTTCCCTCGAGCGAAAGATTTTATCTTTGTCATGCGAGACTCTTCTGAGGTGTTTTATGCAAAGTAGTCAATTCCAAGCTATTCCGGCTGGAACACCTGGAATATGCCGTTCCGATACTCCACCTGGTACGAGAAGCACTACTGAAATGTACTTGTAAATATTTCGGGGTGTTTCAGGTGTTTCGGGAATGAGCAATTTTTTTTTTAATATCAAGTATATTAGTCCATCAACCCTAAAATTACCAAAATACCCATAAAACTACCAAAATAACTTCGAAACCTCCAAATAACACCGGAACCACCAAAATACCCCCGAAAAATATAAAAAATGACCAAAATACCTTGGAAACACCAAAATGACCAAAATAACCTTGAAACCTCCAAAATGACCAAAATAACCTCAAAAATCTAAAAAATGACCAAAATAACCCGAAAATCTTTAAAAAAATCAAAATAACCCCAAAACCTCCAAAATGACCAACATACCCCGAAAATATCAAAATGACCAAAATACACCGAAAATGCGAAAACACCAAAATGACCAAAATAACCCTGAAACCTCTAAAATGACCAAAATAACCTAAAAAATCTCCAAAATAACCAAAATAACCCTGAAACCTCTAAAATGACCAAAATAACCCTGGAACCTCCAAAATGATTAAAATACCCCGAAAATATCAAAATGACCAAAATACACCGAAAACACCAAAATAACCCCAAAAATTCTAATATGACCAAAATAACTCTGAAAACTTTAATATAACCAAAATAACCTCGAAAATACCATAAAGACCAAAATACTCTTCGAACCCCAAAAATGACCAAAATAACCTCGAAAACTTAAAAATGACCAAAATAACCCTGGAAACACCATAATGACCAAAATAACAAGCCCTCTTAAATGACCAAAATAACCTTGAAAACTCCAAAATGATTAAAATAACCTCGGAACCTAAAAAATGACAAAAATACTCGGACATATTAAAATGATCAAAATACATCGGAAACGCCAAAAATAGTCGGACATTTTGGTCATTTTAATATGTCCGAATACCCCCCGAAACTCATAAAATACCCAAAATACTCCCGAGAACCACCAAAATTACAAAAATAACCTGAAACCTCCAAAAAATCTATTGCTTCTTCAGAGAGTTTTGGACGATCTAGATCAGGCAAGAGTGCCACTTACTATGCTTCTCTTTCTCTCTCCCTCAATACATTTTTGTTGGTGTATTCTGGATTGTAACATTACTGGAATTATGAATGCACTGCCTGCGATAGTACCATCTGAGGTTTGTTTCCTTATTGGAATTACCATGTACATATAATATTCCTCTACCCTCTTGATAAGTTTATTCTTGCCAGACATCATTTTTGGCTATTTAAGTTGTATATACCTGCATTTGATGGTTTGCCTAACTGTATTGGTAGGGTGTTGGAGGTGTTAGATCCAAGCCTCAGAAA
Organism: Fagus sylvatica; assembly: GCA_907173295.1. Lineage (NCBI taxonomy): Eukaryota > Viridiplantae > Streptophyta > Magnoliopsida > Fagales > Fagaceae > Fagus > Fagus sylvatica. The sequence continues at coordinate 21,429,044 of OU015770.1, read as the reverse complement.
AGGCATAGGTAGTAGGACCGAATTTTAAGGGGCAGCTTTAGCATTTCCTGGTGAATATAAAGGGACCTAAGAAGGTAAATTTTACAAATTCATTTTTTAATTTTTTTGTACAGTAAATAATAATCATAAATACCTACGACTATGTTTTGAATGGAAATATAAAAATGCTGAAATTTGTGGTCTCTTTGGGAATCAGAGAATAGATCAAGGGTGTATCTATCTGACCTATTATTAAGAGTACTCTTTCTAGCCTACCCACCTATTATTTATCTCTATTCCCCATCCCTATGAGTATTGCTAGTAGACTTGAAAAGCTGCAAAGAGATTTCTTGTGGGGTGGTCTTGAAGACGAACGAAAGTTTCACCTGGTTAACTGGAAAACAGCCTGTCTCCCTCTTCAAGGTGGAGGTTTGGGTATTCGGAATATGGCCATCTTCAATAAGGCGTTGTTAGGTAAATGGTTGTGGCGATACTCCACGGAGTCTTCATCCTTATGGAGGCAAGTGATTGATAGTAAGTATGGTGGTCAGGAGAGGGATTGGTGCTCAAACATAGTCCGTTCAACTCATGGGGTAAGTTTATGGAAGCACATAAGAGCAGGTTGGGACGTATTTTCTAATCATATTTCCCACAAGTTAGGGGATGGCTCCCGGATTAGATTTTGGCATGATACTTGGTGTGGGGACCTCCCTTTGAAGCAACAATTCCCAATGCTCTATCTTTTAACCCGTGCTCCTGAGGCTCGAGTGGCTGACTTTTGCCATCTTCAAGGCTCAAATTATGTTTGGGATATTAGTTTCATAAGAGCTGTCCAGGATTGGGAATTGGAGATGGTTGATTCTTTCATGACCATTCTCTATTCTCACTCCATTCGCCCGGGAGTAGTGGACTCTCTTTGGTGGATTCCGTCGCATAAGGGGAATTTCGAGGTTCGTTCTTTCTACTATACTCTTGTTCACCCTCATCCTCAATTAATTTTCCTTGGCAACGTGTGTGGAAAGCAAAAGCTCCCTCGAGGGTGGCTTTTTTTGTTTGGACAGCGGCATTGGGCAAAATCCTCACTATAGATAATCTCAGGAAAAGACAGCTAATCATTATGGATTGGTGCTGCATGTGTAAATTGAGTGGTGAGACGGGTAATCATTTGCTTTTACACTGCCTTATAGCTTGGGAGCTGTGGACTATGGTGCTGAGTATTTTTGGCACAACCTGGGTAATGCCTTGGGGGGTGGAAGGCCTTCTCAGCTGTTGGACTGGTCCTTGTGGCAAATCGGAGGCGGGCAAGATTTGGAAAATGACCCCTCATTGTCTCATGTGGTGTCTTTGGCAGGAGCGTAATGACAGAACCTTTAATGGAGTGGAAAATTCTATCCCAGCCCTCAAATTCAAATTTCTGCTCACCCTCCTTGAGTGGTCAAAGGCCTCACACTTAGATCCTTCATGCTCTCTGTCTGATATGCTTGATATTTGTTCAATTTGTCTTTAGTTTTTGTTTTCTTTTCCAATCAGGTTCACTGCCTGTGCACTTGTATTGTTTCTCTTCTTTTTCAATGAAATTCTTATTTATCAAAAAAAAATCTATCTGACCTGTACAATGTAAAGGCGTAATATTAAAGTACATATAGGAATGATATTTATAGTCATTATTGGAGGTGGGAATATTTTACGTAAGGGAAAAGCTGACTAATTAGGGAGAGGATCTTCTCCAGACAATTGCTCGAACCTCTGTCGTCACCTCTCAATCTAAAAACACAAAGATAAAGCCTTAGGTCCTTGGTCAACCCAGTGGGGGTTAGCCCTTAATTCTCCGATGCTTTTATTAGTAATAAACCAGATCAAGTAATAACTATCAAGAAGGTTAAAGCTCTGGAGATTTTAAGAGATTTTGTTGCATACCTCATTAATATGATCTATTCCTCTATTTATATTCCTCCCAATCTTGAGATATTTTCTAGATATTTATCCAATTTGCTTCTCCCAGAATCTACCTTTTGCCAACATTTATGCATTCTTGGACAACAGCACACAATAATCTTTCTCATGTCTAACCCCAAAGCACATTTAAGGCTCTGCCATAAGAGATATTTCTTGCATTAAATGCTACGTTCCAGACTAATCACTGATTATTCTAATCATGATCGAACAGAATTACTGTAGACTAAACCAAATGAAAAACCAATTCGGTCTTGACAGAACATAGAATTCGGGGGTCAAGACCAATTCGATTGTAACCGAAGTTAGTCCGGTTAAGACTACATTTTTGCAATGATCGTCCACTTATTATTATTTTAAATTCTGTCCCCTCCAATTATAATTATCATTGCAAATTGAGAATCACATGAACTTTTTCTTCTCTTTTCTTGTCATTATAGAATATAGGAACAAGTAAGCACAAGTCAATGAGCTCTAGCTAAAATGACACTTCCTCCCACAAGAAAAGATTGAGAGTGATCTTGAGTTTAGAACTCATTGGGGGTGTGTGGAACTTACCAATAAAAAAAACCTAGTTAGCACAAGTCATGCGATTTTCAAAAAATTGTTTGTATTGTTGTAGCTGAAAACACAAGGAATAGTGCAATCAGTGGCATAGCCACGTTATAGGTAGGCTGGGCTGTAACCCAGCTTTTTTTTTTTTTTTAAATATAGGAATTAACCCAGTCAAGAATTTTTTTTTGCAATTAACCCACCCTAAATTTTTTTTTCTAGCTCCGCCCCTAAGTGCAATTTATTTCAATTACTTGATTATGTACGTTCTAAAATAGTTTGATGCTTAGTAGGTTCTGAAAATCACATCTAGTGGAGCAAGATGTATGGGAGCGAGATTCAAAGCATGGACTTCCTCGGTTTTTTTTTTTTTTTGAAATGCTAACCCCTATTTGTTTTGTCACGGGATAGGAAGTTAAAACCCATGGCCTCTTTTGTGTAGCTATTGTAATTTAGCCGAGGCACCTATTTTATGTTAACCTCTCATTATGAACTTATCTCCTAGCAGTAGTTGTCATATGTATAATAGTTCTATTTATGTTAATAGCCCTATTCAGATAGAGAGAGAAAAGGACTAGTGATATGGGCCTCAGGCCCTTCAATCTTTGAGCTTGCTTCTTCGGGTATGATACATCTAATGTATAATTTCACAAAAAAATGTTCATTCTGAACTAGACATGTTGAATTGAAACATGAAAAACGAGTTCTACTAGTTGAGTTGTCTATGCATTAAGCTTTTTATTGAATCTGAATCAAACTGGCTCTTGTTATTTTTTACATCTTTTTGGTGTTTTCAAATGTATATATATCTAATGGATATTAAAGTTTAATGGGCCTAACTCAATCTCAAAAAACGTCTTGAGAGATGAAGGTTGCTCATAGCTTATAAATTGCACAACCCAATAATATTTGGTCGATGTGCAACAAGACTCACTCTTTAATAACTTTTTCACCTCAAACCTTTGCAATTGTCATTGTTTTGGATCATTAACATTCAAACAGTTGTCTAATTGACCGCTTCATGAATGAAAAAAACTGCACAATTTTCAGTGTTTCTGTTTCGGGTGCACCTTTTAAGTCTGTCCCACCAGACAGAGAAAAACATTGGTTCTTAATCTAATTGTAAAAGTAGAAGTTATGTGCATTACATTACATGTAATATCTGCAATGATTGAAAGGACCATGCCTCTCCTATACTGATAGACACTCCGCAGCATAGAAAGCACAAATTTAGATAACTATGTTGAGACAGTTTGGTATAAAGTATAAACTTTAAAAATCATGGAACAAGCACCACAATAAAAGAGAGAATGTTTAAAGGTCCCATGCAATCAGGGACGGAATCAGGATTTGCACTTGGTAGAGGCCAAAGCATAAAGCTTATGATTCTACCTCCTTAGTCCTTACCTCACGACGTTGTAATAGGTAAAAGTGTTAGAGATTTGGCTTTATGCAACTCCATCTTCTTCTCTCTCTATACACAAGTACATATGGCTTCCCTCCCCCAACATATCTCTCTTTCACATACACATCAATGGCTTCCTCCACCATCTCTCTCACACATCCCGTGACCTCGACTTTTTCTCCTATTTACGCACATCTAATACAAGGTTACAAAACTACAGTAGTACTTCGAATGCAGTAACTTATTAAAGAAAAAAGAGGAAATAAATTATTGCATAGAGAACTAAAGAAAATAAATTATCAAGAGTCAAGACCAGGTGTTGTTGATCCTAAAGGAGTGTTCACTGATGTTTGTATTGGTTGGCCTGGTTCAATGCCTGATGATCAGGTGTTAGAGAAGTCTATGTTGAGTATAGGATGTTTGAAATTTGTTTTCTCCTTCTTCATGATTTTTATTTATTCACTATCTAAATAATGCCAACTATTCACTTCAATTTCACTCTCAACTCTCACTTTTTTTTTCCCCATAAAATAATTCCTAATATATAATCAAATCAACCTGATTAGGCTAACTAGCTCAATTGACGTGACTTTGTATGGAACAAATCTCTTTTTCTTTAAAGGAAATTTGATCGGAACGTTTAGTTTTACTCAAAATCTTGTTACTATTTATGAGTATGGGTTTGCAAATATGGAGGGCAGTTGTGCTAAGATTGTTGATGTGTAATTTTACTTAAAAAAAAATTGGTGTTTGTTCTTTAGACGGGTTAAAAAAAAAAAAAAAAAAGGCTTAGATCAAAATGGCAAAAAAAAATAAAATAAATACGAAAAAAAAATGCTTGGATTGTTAGGAATTCTGGGTACCCATTCTTGGTATGATTCTTCCCCGAAATTTGTCTTTCCCCAAGCCATTTGCATATTAAGTACTTAAGATGCAATCTAGGAAATGATTTTATGTGCTGGCTATCTGCATTGTCTCATAAAAACTTTTGAAAGTCTCTAGTCACTGCAATCCCCATATTGCAACTTTTGAACAGAGGTATATCAAGCTTGTTTGTTACAAATTTGCTTGTAGATGGGACTTTTGTTTCTACAAGGGCAACGTGGTTGAGCACCTTGATGGTCATACCGATATTATTCACAAGCAGTTATGTAGCGATTGGTTACCTTGGTTAGATCATAACCTTTGATGTTAAGGCAATAGTTTAAAATGTATCTACTGTCATCGTGTTGAGCATTGACTTTGTGAAATCTTTCTTGTAGGCTTCCTTTGAGCCAGTTGTACTATCCTTTGAAGATTTGTTTATAGGTTTTGTTGATGACATTTTGCCCTTTGGAAGTGGACCGCATTTAATCTTGAGCTATTTAGAAAAAATTGGACTCAAGCCAAACATGCCAAAAATACAAAACTTCCCTCAATATATTTTAAATAAGAAGGTAATTTCAAGTATTATTATGCAAATTACATTCTCTGTTCATGGAAAGAACTTGTTGAAAACTGGAGTTTTTGGTTGGATTTTCTGGATTAGTTATAGAACTCATGAATATCACTATTTGAGGTTCTGTTTCTGTCAGGCTGAGCCCTGTTTGTTTAAGCTTGGTTTCATTAGGGTCTATATACAAGTAATCATTAATTGGACATTTACTTTATTGTATTTAGGTTGAGCCCTTTGATTCATATTATTTCTGAGTATCTTATTGCATCTCAATCTATCCAAATTGACCATTTGCTCAAAAACAAATTCCTTTACATTCTTTATTTTCAAATTTATACACCTCATGTATTTTTATTACTTTCTAATGAGTTTTCTCTTGTATCAATTGTAATATTGACCATGTTGGTCTAGCATGGAGTGGTGATGACTAACTTTTATTTTTGTATGTTATAACAGTGAGCTTGCAATCACTGCTAACAGGAAGAATACAGAGAAGCATATTGTGTTGCTTGGTTGGTCATTAGGTGATGAGCTAAATGAAGTCGCAGTTGTTGATATTGAACGAGACAAATGGCTACCAAGGATTGAGCTTCAAGGTGCTTGAAATTGTATTTTAGACTAAGAGCAGATGAAGAAAGTATCTTTCGTTTTACATAATATTTTTCCCAATTAGGAAATATTGATCTGTTATATTTAGTTGTATATCCATTACATAGAAATTAATTTTCTACGTGAAATTTTAGTACAACATCTAAATCTTTAGGAACACCCAAAGTCTTCTATTTATCCTCTAAGATGCTAGATGACTTCAAGATCCTACATACACATTAGGTTGCTACTACTTTAAAGTCCATTATTTTTCTGAGCTAATTTGTCTTTATAATCTATTCCTTGGCCATCATCATAGTGTTTAATTTAAACGATTGAATCTTATATGGGAAAATTGCACTAACCTCCCTTGAGGTTTAGTGTAAGTGCACTAACCTTCCTTGAGGGTAAAATGTTATTAACATTTTCTGTTAGTAATTTAATGGTGTTAAGCTACAAGAGAGGTGAGTGCAGGTTATTTTGAAAAATAGGAGAGGTCAGTGTATAATTCGAAACCTCAGGGGAGGTCAGTGCACTTACACTAAACCTCAGGGGAGGTCAGTGCAATTTTCCCACATTATATCTACTATCAAGTTTTTTGTACTAATATTTAATAGCGTAATTGTGTAAATGGATTGCTAGCACAGTTTCTTCAAGTGCCTTGCTGCTACTCTGTCTTTCTTTTCTCTCTTACACACACACACACGTGTGTGTGTGTGTCTCCATGTGTGTTTTGTGCCTTGTTGACTCTTTATTGGAGTGAATTTATCCATGCTTGTTTCAGGACTGTGTTATCATTATTTAATTTAAGTTTGCTCATACGGACATTGTTTCAGGAAATGATGATGATAATTTGATCTTGGGGCTTTGTGTTGACAAAGTTTCACTCTATGAGAAAGTCAAAATCCAACTTGGAGTGGAGGAACAAATAGAGCTCTCACCATATTGCATTCTTCTATGCCTTACTCTGGAAGGAAAGCTTGTCATGTTCCATGTGGCCAGGTAGTTCTCTGTGATGTCTTTCACATCTCCCTTTGTGTTAATTATCATGTGGCTCATTTATACTACATGACTAGGTCGTCTTTAAGTGGCATTGTTACTACAATTTCTGTGCTTTGTTTGTCTATATTAGACATTAAATTGAGTGTTTTTGCAGTACTAAAGAAACTCCAGTTCCACCTGAGGTTATCTTTGCCCCTTCTGAGGAGGAAGTGGATACTCATGCAGCAGTACCTGTAGAATGTGATATATCCAAATCTTCACTTGGATTGGAGAAACCAGAATCAGAGCATTTGTCTTTGGGTTTTCAGTTCCAGGAGGTGAACAAAATGGAATTTAACATGAAGGGAGTTAGTGAGTTTTCTAAGAAAAGTGATCCGAAGCCTTCTGATTTACTGTCTCCGGTTGTCGCTAGTCTAGTATCCCTTAAAGACATTATATCTAAGAACCAGAAAGTCGAATCCCAGCTAAATCCACTGTCCTTTGAAGCTGAAATGCAACAAACTGTCCCTATCCCAAAGCTGGAAATGCAACAAGAAGTCCAGCTGATATCCCTGGGCAATCAAATCATAAGAATTTACCAAATAGTGTTAGGACAGGCGAGCAACTACTAGGAAATATTGAAGGAAAATCCAGCTTCCTTTGTGTCAGCCTTATTTATTTTATTAGTTCTATTTGTAAATAGTTACAATTTAGAGTTAATTTATGCTGTAACATTGACATTTAAATATACATGAATGAATAAAAGATATATCCTTTGCGTCTTCGAAAGTATGCAACTTGTTATTTATTTATTTTTTTTATCATCTCTATTTATTTTTTCTTTGATTGAGAAAAATAAAATTCAGGTGATAGAAACAAAAATTTCTTTAGCGTCAACAAAATGTTGATGCGAAAAGATGTTATGTAGTTTTTAGCGTCAACATTTTGTTGACGCAAAAAGATGTTATATAGTTTTTAACGTCAACAAAATGTTGACGCGAAAAGATGCTATATAGGTTTTAGCGTCAACAAAGTGTTGACGCAAAAAGATGTTAGATTTTAAGCGACACGATTTACTGCATCACTATGCGTCAACCTTTTAGTTGATGTAAAAAATATTTTTTACGGCAACTTTTTACATTTAGCATCAACAAAAGTTGACGCTAAAAGTCATTTTTCTAGTAGTGTGTGTGTGTGTATATATATATATATATTCTCCACACGCAGTGTGAGAGAGGCATGTTGGTGGAGATTGAAGAGAAGCCATGTGTGTTTATGTGAGAGAGAGAAGAAAATGATGGAGGAGAGTTAATTGAAATCAATGGTTTAAAAAATGTGTAATTCTTGTTAATAGGACGGAGCTAGGGAAATATATTGGGGTGGGCTGAAAGTATTAAGTAAATCTTGTCAATACGAAAAAAAAAAATTATTTAGTAAAGAAAAAAATTACACCTAGTCAGGGGGATATAATGAACCTTACAACTCAATGCATATTCTATAGATTAACAAAAAGAAAAACATACATGCAATGCAAATAGAATAAAAACTATTTTCTTAGCTTCTTTATTTGAAATTGAGTTGACATTATAATCTATAAAAATAACATTTTAAGCAGAGTTTTAAAAGTAATTATTATTATTTTTATTACCAATCAAAATTCAAAATTCAAATCTCAAATCACCCAAACACCCACTCAAATCCCATATCAAATTTGTAAGTAAATCACCAAAAATTAAAATTAAAATTAAGTTTTATACCACATAATCACACTCACATGTACCATAGTTATTATTAGTATTATTATTATTATTTTTAATAACAATCAAACTTCATTCAAGAGTCAAAAACAAGAACAAATAGGAACTATTTAGAAAAAAAGGAACAAACAATAACAGATATGACTATAATATTGACAAAATGATAAAGGCATATCAAATTTGTAAGTAAAGGAATACACTCACGTTTAGCAAAATAACAACAAAAAGTCTTGCACTCACTAACTCACTATGGCCACAACTCACTACTTAATAAATAAAAAGATATTTGCTCAAAAAAATAAAAGATAAAAAATCACAAACCACACCACACACAAACCGACACATGTTTTCCACCCACACCACAAACATTCATAATACCACATTAGATCAACACGTACACAACAACAAAACAAAGTCAGTAAACTCACTATTAGCAAAAACCAAGCCAATAAACATTCAAATTTCAAAATATACTTCAAGTCTAACACTTACCCAGTGACTCAAGGAGAGAGAGAAAGAAAGAATGAAAGAGATCCGGTGGCAGTGGAGTGGACGGCGAACGACGAGGAGCAAGCGGCAATGGTGGAGGAGAGTTGGGAATGTGAGTAGTTTGGGATTTCAGATTTTTTATTTTTATTTTTTTAACGGTTAGATATGTGAGTAATTTGGGTGGGTCTAGGTTAAAAATTTGTGCTTTGGATTTCGAATTCTGAACAGGTTTTGGGTTTGGAATTGGATTGGACTAAATTTTTAATAGGTTTGAGATTAGAATTGGCTGGGTTAAGGACTGGGCTATGTTTATTTTTAAAAAAAATTATAGGTGTAAAATTAAAAAAATAATAATAATAATAATAGCTCTTGCACTGCTGCTATTGGACTGAGCTAGGATTGGGTTTGTGATTGGAATTCAGATTGGGATAAGGCTAGGACTACTTAAAACAAAATAAAAAATTTGCTATAATTTTTTATATTTTTTTTAAAAAGCTAGTCTAGCCAATACGTGGCTCTACCCATGCATTGTTAAACAACATCGGGTGTAACTTGAACTCATCTCTTATATTAATATATTATCATATTGTCGAAGGCTTCTTATGATGCATTATCAAACCTACTTGATTACTTGATTATTTTCTTAAAAAAATGGTTTGGTAAACAGATAAATAAAGCAGGTGGGGAATGTGGTGGTCATTTAACGAATAGTTATACCCCACGATTAAAGTACACCACTAGTCGTCTGAGTACTAGTGTGGAAGGGTCATTGGTGAGTCCAAAAGGTGGAAGTTTTGTAACTTTTGGTACCACACTACCACGCTTTGAATTGAAATCATTTGTAATAAACAAATTGATAAATTTGACTGTAATGGTTCAAAGCACCCTGACCAACCGAGATTGGTTAGGATTTGGTGCACTTTCTATGTGAAACATGTTTTCTACTTTTTCTTAATAATGAAACGCAAATAATTAATGGATATGTGTTTTGTTTTTGTGGAAGTTTAGCTGTTCACAACTTGAGTCCTTACATACATTGGTCTGAAGCACCATTTGTGTAACCAAGATTGTTTAAGGGGTTTTGGAAGCACTAATAAAGTGAAACATGTTTTCCCCTTACTGTAAATAGTAAGTGGAAAACATGTGACATGTTTGGTCTGTGTGTTTAGTTTTGTAAAAACTTCAAAATAAGCTTAAGTTCATAAAATCATATCATAAACAAATTGTACGTTTCAATTTTTTTGGTCTGAAGCACCATGTCCAACCAGTGATGGAGCCAAAATTTCGGTCTAGGGGGCAAGATTACAAGACAACATCAAAATCAAAATTAATCTAAAAAATATAAATCCACAGTAGTAAAAGTAAATAAACGACTATATAGTAACCTAATCATCATACAAAAGGTAATAAATATAATCTTAAATAATCTATTCATAACTAATAATAATCAATTTAAGAGATTAATTTACGTACGTAAAATTTAAATATGCAATGTGATTACGCAAATAAATTAATGTAAAAGTGTTAAATGTATAACACTCATGGTTTTAAAAACTGGACCGGGAAGAGAACCGAAAAAGAGAGTGGTTCCCATATCACTGGTCCGACCGGTGGTCAAACCGGTGATGTCATAATAATTTAATTAATAATTTTAAAATTATATAAATAAATATATATTAACTTTATAAGTTATAACTAATAACAAATAATATTTAGTTAAACAATTTTATGTGAGTCTCTTTTTTCACATCTTATATTAAGAAAATAAAAACAAAATGTAACTAAACCTATTAACATTACAAAATTATCATCCTAAAACCATAGAGATAATAATCTTTCAATAAAATCAAATAAGTTCTAAATGTTGTACATAAATAATCCTTCAATAAAAAGGATGCTTCATTAAAAAATACAAATCACTTAATGCCTAGTAATCTATTCCTTACTAATTAACATAAATGCAAAAAGTCAAAAACTTAAAAAGGAAAAAAAAAAATCACAAATGACATCTGCATATAATAAAATATGGTAGCCCAATATGCAATTTTAAACCATAATTTCATTTACCATGTTGGTGGCATTTGACAAAGGTTATTAATTGAAAACCGATTTGGATATATATATATATATGAACATCATTATGATGAAAATTACGCAATTGAGTTTATATAATTCTATTTATATTTAATTATGCTAAAGTTATATTGATTTTTATTTTATTTTTTATCATAGCTATTAATTTAGATAATAATATGAGATAACTAGTCATTTCTAGATTTAAAGTATTTTTCATAAAAGAGGTGATTTTAGCATTCCACATATTTAGCAATATTAAATGTAACTTTTGACTTTTCCAAGCCAAGAAAGCAATTAGCCGCCTGCCTTTTTATATTTTGTACTTCCGAAATAGTACTAACATTTGTTATTCAGTTTTCATCTCTTTTTAACAGCAGTAATGACCCCCCTTTTACAAACCCAGTACCTCCAAAGCTTCCTGCCTCAGCTGGCCCTTTCTTCCACGGCAAACTAGAATCCATCAACAAGAATTTACCTTCACTGGTCTCCGTCTTGTGCTCGGTCGTAGTTGGTGAGTGTTGGCAAAACATTTCCTTGACCACCTTCAGCATCTATGCTCGATGATTTCGGCCACCACAAGCCAGATCTTGCACACCGCTCACCAAAAAGCCTCTTCATTTTCAATTTTTTTTTTTCAAATGTTTTGATGAAACTCGGTTAATTTCTCTCATCAACAGAATCGGTTCAATCGTTCCGATTACCGGTTTTTATGGTTGAATCTCCGGTTTCCGGTTATTTCCAGTTTTATTTGATTTTTCGATTTTGTAGCATATCCGGACCGGACTGCTTATCGGTTCATGGTTGAACCGGTCCAACCGGCTGGTCTGGTCCGGTTTTTAAAACCATGATAACACTATACCTTGAAAGTTGTATATTGCCTCACTAACTTTATTGTTTATAAAAAAAATAGGTAAGCCAAGTGCATAAGTTACAGAATTATGTAATCATCCTAATTAAGATTAGTGAATTAATATTCATAGTGATTCAGGTCAATGTCATTACAATGTGGAATGCATGGACAAACGTGTGAACGGGAGTATAATTTTTTAGTATCGTGATTAGAATGATAGAACGCGTGCTCTGACATAACCAATGATTATTGCCGAATATAGATAGCATCAAAGATCTTGCTAAGAGGGCAAAACAAGCAAGGGATCTATTTTCGTGTTTACCGGCTTAATCTCATTTGAATCCCGTGTATCAAGAGAGGGATAGAGTAATCTCTTGAATCCCGTGTAACAAGTGTTTTGTCATTGTTTCTTGATATGGAATACTTTAGAGACGACCATAGAGTAACCAAGTCTTCAATCATACACGAGAGGGATATGCCAACTTTTAGGCCTATAAGAGGAGAAATTACTCAGTCCACCAGGTGAACCACGTCATCTATCCACCATTTCAATAATTAAACGCCACGTATGTTAATTTAATGACTCATCAATATTCACACAACCAACAAATAAGGAAAAAGACCAGAATACCCTCTTTTTCTCTCTCCATTATGGTTGTGTGAATATTAATGAGTCATTAAATTAGCATACGTGGCGTTTAATTATTGAAATAGTGGATAGATGACGTGGTTCACCTGGTGGACTGAACCAGAATACCCTCTCTTTCTTTCTCCATCATGGTTGTGTGAATATTGATGAGTCATTAAATTAACATACGTGGCGTTTAATTATTGGAATGGTGGATAGATGACGTGATTCACCTAGTGGACTGAATAATTTCTCCTATAAGAGGAACAAAACGTAAAATCCAAAAGGAATTTTGACTTATAAGTTATATCCAACAATATGGTAAATATCTGAATATTATAAACCTATCAGTAAAATGAATATCCAATATGAAGTTAAACAACAATAATGATGTCTAGCGGTGAGAATAATCGTAAACCAGTATAAGGTCAGCCATGAAACTTTCAATACAAAATGGTAAACTTGAGTGGAGGGAGAGAGTGTGACTAGCTGTGTACGAGAATGAGTTGTTCAAATCATCACTAGCTTAGAATGATATGAATCTCCTCAATAAGAGTTCTTTGCCTTATTTAAGAGGGACTTTTAATGAAGAAGTGAGGAAGTATGAAAATAATTTTCTATCATACGTTTAAGCTATGTGCAGCATGATGATATGGATTTTTTTGTGTATATCGATGACGAATGGGATTATTTGGTTGATGATGGATTGATACTTTTATTTTTATTTTTAATATAATTTGATAATTGAGAAATGGGGATGGGGGATTTGAAACTTAGTTCTCTTCATAAAGGAGAGTAAACAATATTAGTAGAGTTGTAAGACTCTTGACATTAATTGATACTTGATTTTTTAGTTGTTCTACTGTTTTTCAGGGTTCTCCTTAAATAGATCCAAATTTGAAAATGTAAGTAGGAAATGGGAGGGAAAGGCCAATGTGTAGAAGTGGTTTTTCTTCTTGGGAAGTGGGTTTTAATAGACCACTTAGTTTTTGGCTAAGAATGGTATGGTGAGAAAATTCAAGTCATTTGATATACTTTACCAAAAGGATGCAAATTGTTCCAATCACCACAACAAAGGTGTTTAGTTTCAATCGGGATCGGTTCAATACAATTTGAGGTCTAAGACGACAACTTTAAGTGGGAATTTTTATATATAAATATCACTTAAAAATGACTTATTTAACTTAATTTCTACATTATACTTTTTTATTTAAAATCCATTACTCTTACTTTTTGAGATACAAAATTACTAATTAAGTTTTTGTATTTAAGCTTTTGCTAACATCTCATTTTCAATTGATAATATGACTAGTTACTTAATCTTCTTATGACATTATCAATCTTAAGTAGGATTTTAAAATTTTGAATTTTGAATATTTTTTAATGTAAAAACAATTTTAACAAGTATTGTCAATAAGATTATGTAAGCAATATATGTATTTAAAAAAGAAAATATTCTTTTTATAAAATTAAGAATTGTTATATTGCATGTTTGAAGATTATTATTATTATTATTATCATCATCGTTACTTTTATATTATATTATTTCATTATCCTCTAACTCTTTTTGATTAATTTCTTTATTAATTTGTGAGAATTTTAAAGACAATTGCTAGTACAATTTTTAATAATTTTGGACAGGTGGTTGACCCAGGTTTGACCCAACAAAAGATACAAATGGCCTAATAATGGGCCAATGTTTTAGGTAACATGATGTCAATTATGGAAAACCCAAGCATCGATAGTGGCTTTGACCCAAGCAAACATTTTAGTCTGTGATTAGATCCTCTATTTTGGGAATGCATTCTTGCTAGAATGCATTTTCGACAATACATTCTCTAAAATGTATTTTGTTAAAAATAGTACGTTTGGTAAAATATTGAAATTATTTATAAGAAGTGATTATGCTGAAATGAATTGTGTTTGGTTGGGATTTTAAAGAATACATTTTTCCTATTAAATAATATATTATTAGTATACATTATGTAATTAACATTTTTTTTTTTTAAATATCTCAATACAAGGTTAAAAATACATTTACTATCAATACAAAATTAACAATGTAATAAAGAAATAAAGTATTACGTTGTGATTTAAATTAATGTCTACTAATAAAAAAAAATAGGTCATGATTTGTGCACATCTCCTTGCACACATTTTTATAAAATTTGAACAATATAATAAAAAAATATAGAGAAATGTGTATTGTGTGTGCAATAGAGATATACACAAACCATTTATGATAAAAAAATATTATAGACATCCTCTAAATAAATTTTCACAATTCTACACTTTGCACCAAATAAAATGAACATACAAATAAAACCAATTTAGTTTTTTCCCTTTCAATTTTTTTTTTCTTCTTTCTTTTTCCACTCTCCCTTTTTTCCCACCATACACGTATACCCCACTCTCCATTTCTTTTTTCTCTTTTTATTTCCTTTTTTTTTTCCCCACCACCCATGTACCCCCTGCCTTTCTTTTTTCTTCTCCCCCACCACACACATACATCCCCCTTCACCCATCTCATTTTTTTTCTCTCATTTCCTCCTCACAGTTCACACCCCTCCCCCATTTCTCAGTTTTTTTATTTTTTTTTTTTTTTTATATAACATCCAAACATTACAAAAAATAAAATAAAAAAATAAAAGAAAAAACATAATGTGACATAAAATCCAAACATTACAAATAAAGTGCTGGAAAAAGCACATTATAACAAGTTTATATTAAACAAAGAAAAAAACATTACTAACAATCATTCCAAATCATCTTGGTTCTTTGATACAAAATGAGAAAATGAGAATACTTTTTCAAAGATAAAATAAAGAAAGAGAAAAAATAGGGAACACATAAAAAAAAAAAAAAAAAAAAAAGTAGGGAACAAAAGAGAGGGAAGGAAAATAAATGAAAGAAAGAGAAAAATTAAGTAAGAAAAGAGTTGTTGAAGTAATAAACTGTTGTAAGTGGGTCCCATTTACTTTAGCAAAAATTAAAAGTAAAAGTTAGAATCAGAATCTAAAATATTTTGGATTCTGACTTCTGCTCTAAAAATGAGAATTTGCAAAATACATTCTGCCTAGAATGCATTTTGCATTTTCCAAAATCCTAATAAAACATCTTAGATTTTTTGTAGAATGCATTCTATGAATAAAAATCTTTAGATGATCCAAACACAGGCTTAGTGTAGTTACTTCATTATTATTTCAAATGGCAATGGGTAATTTTCAATAGTTCTAAAATGAAGAAACAGCTCCTAACAGTTAGTAAATCTGATCCATATCAAGAATATGTGTTATTCAAGCCGAAACACAAGGGTTTCAAGACATTCTCAGAAAGGCATGTGGATTGAAGAAACTGGCAGTCATTGTCAAACTTTTAAGTATAAATAGGAAGATCATTCCACTAAAAAAGCTCTCACGCACATCCAAAAGAACTTGCATTCAAAGGGATGAAAAGAAACCAATAGTGTAGAAAGAGACCAATAAGCTAATTTAGTTTAGGTGAACTATTTATTAGTATTTAGTTTCAATTTCAAGAGTTTCATTCTTGTAAGCTCTTTGTTTTATTTCTGTAAACTTTCCTTTGTAGTTTTAATGCAAATGTCTAAAGTATTTCTGCTATTTAACCCATATTGTTGTGCACTTCTAGCTTGTTTGATTTTAATAAAATGACTTAGATTTCATTCACTTTGAATTTATTTGTTTAACTGTCTAATTACTTTGAAGTATTAATGATTGTTGAAATAACTTTAAGTCTTTACTTCGAGCAAGTGTCATAATTTACCATTTATATTCTACTTATCATTCTCTTTACTTTATTTGGCATTATCACAAAAAGTCCAATTGATTTAGGCTTAATCTGAACTTGTTCCTTTTTTTTTTTTTTTACCTCGAAGTTAGATAATTTGAATTTTACAAAAAGTTTCGAAATAATTATTTGTTTCATTCATGATGTAGAACAAATAGCACACGATTTCCTAGAACAACAAGACAATTACAAGTTAGCTTGCAAACTTGGAAAACAGAATCCAAAAAAGCACTAGTAGAAATCATTTTGGCGCGGATGACAGAATTGCGAGAAATTTGGTAAGCTGATTGGAATCGATGCAAGAATCAAGGCTCATCCCCTCTGGCCATGAGCACCATCAGATTTCGGGCGAATTCCTTTGTCTAGATCTTTAATTAATAAATTTTGCCGTTTATAGTATTTTTCCTTTTACTTGTAATTTTCAATTTAAAAGTCAGAATAAGGTTCCGCCTGTTTTGGAACGTTTCTTAGGACTAGTAGGAATTGATGTAGCAATTAACTCACTTTTTCCGTTTTTTGTAATTTTTCCTATTTCTAACCTAATTTCGTGCCTACCATGAATTGCGGTTTCTAGAGTTTTCTAAAAGGTCGCCTAGAAACCCTAAGAATCCTTTAGTATTTATATTGTTTGCAGCCATCAAGACAAATCAGTTTTTCATTAATAATTTTTCAGAAAAAAGGTTTTCCTCAATTGTTCTCTCTTTCTTGTAGATTCAAGGAGTTCTTAGTGGATTCTAAGTTTTTATCACTCTAAGGAGAACGATGTGTTCTTCTTCTTGCTATTCCGTTGCGTCACTTTAGGTAAATTGGTCACCATTTCACATAAAAATTAAGTTTGCTACATACAATAATATTGCAAATTTACTGTTCTTTTTCTTTTTTTTCTGTTATTTATTTATTTATTTTTTATTTTTAATGTAGACATTGGTTGGTCACAATAGCTTGAACTTTGGATTATTCACGCAATTACAAACCAATTTTGGTGTGCCGACCACTCTTATCCAAAAAGAAAGAAGTGCAGACCACGGCATGGGTCTTCTTAGATTGCCCTATGAACAAAAAAAAAAAAAAAAAAAAACCCGGCAAAAGTGTGATAATGGCAACAATTTGTGGCCTTGAACCCCTCATTCTCACCTGTCCACCAATGGATCCAAATTAGTCACTCCGTGGGGTTCGACCGTGTGACAGAGACAATGGCATAATGCATCATATCGGATATCGGGTGGGGATTCCGTGTCAAACTTAAAAGTACTTTAGGACGTAACAATTTGTTTTTTGACATCTAATCTCAACCATTTAATACTGGATTCCAGATCCAATTATTCTTTTTAATTTTCTTTTGGCTCAAAGATCCGTTTATTCATAATTCGAAAATGAAAACAGCACACGTGAGAGCATTTTTCTGTGGGTGAGACCTTGACTCACGGTCACGGATGCCTCGCATGACTCCCTCCTAGTGCCCAAAAGAAACCAGCTGAATCAACGTAACTTCTGTAACTCTGTAATGGAGGCGTTTTTCTGTTTCCACTAGGGCGGACCAAGACTCTTATTCTCCTAGTGCAGTCCCATTTCTTGATTTTTTTGGTCATGGTACGGATTCATTGTGACCAATTATTTTAGTCATAATCATTAGTCCATTACATATTTACATTAACAGTTTAAGATTTCCGCGCTTTCTTCTATATATGATGAACGATGAGAAGACAAAAACAGTCAGAGCAGCTGTACCATCTAAATTCATCATATTACCGTGTCTAACATGACCCACAACATGCACATATTTTGATATTTTTGTACGCGTCAGAACCGAATGCATGTGCATCTTTGTGTCCTTTGTTATGATTTTTTTATTTTTTATACGTCCTTTATTATGACTTATGATGGCACAACATAGGCGTGGTGATCGAGATGGGAAGTAGATGTAAATTGGGATAATTAAAAAAAAAAAAAAAATGTAGAAAGGAGAGAATGTAGCTTCTATTATAGTTATTTTTTGGCCCGACGTGGAGAAATGAGAATCAATGATTTCTTTCTGGTTTGATAACACAATTGTGGTCTAAATTTGCTTTTGATGAAACCCATCATCACATGTATGTTTATAACCAAACACGGAGACTTTATCAAAAAAAAAATAACCAAACACGGATTTAAAAATGTATACTTTTCCAACCTAAAAATGTTAACAAAAAACAAATGCACACATTTCAAAGTGTAATTCACTAAGACAGACAAGAATCAGCCCTTCATTTAGTATTGAGTGTTGAGAGGCTGTCCAAAAATAATGTGGAAGTATATACATGTAATCTATAATGAGCCAAAAATTGTTATAATATTTCTAAATAGTGCAGCTCTCACATAATAATAGCTTACACTGATTAAATTTATGCTTTGATCTATCATTCATTTGAGAGCTTGAGAGATATCTAAAAATTCTAAACCCCCCTATAATATATGAACTGAATATAAATCAGCGTTAGTATTTGTAGCAACTGGGTAAGGAATTTAAATGTCAATGATGCGTAGCTCAAATGGAATCTTATCTTTGGTGGAGGTGTGAGGTCGCTCGTTTGATTGCACTTGGGTGCGTGAATATTATTTTACATAAGAAATCAAAAGGCTGGGTAAGGAATTTAAATTTGTTATGACTTTTTAATACTATACAGCTACTTTAGGATGGTTATTTAGAAAAGATGGCTTTAATCTATATATTAAATCCAAATTCTGGTTCATATTAATTTTGATGGTTTACTTTAGACAACCTTTTGCAAGGGTCATGTGATTGCAAGACAAAGCAGAGAGTTCGATTGGTGTGACGGGGATCTGATTGGATTTGGCATTTGATACTACATAATTTGGTGGAATTAGGATTTTGAAGTACGAGAATTTATAAACCAGAAATGGACTCAAGTTTCTGTGATTGCTTGAAAAAAAATTGTTGGATCGACTACAACACAATAGCTGTATCAAAATGGGACCTATTACAAATCCACTAAAGCATTTTGTGTCGACTGGTAAGGAATATAAATTTTTAGGACTTTTTACTATACAACTAATTTAGGCTGGTTATTTAAATACGATAGCTTTAAGATTCTATATATATTATATCAAAATTCTGATTCATATTAATATTAACAGTGGTCGACTGATCGTTTACTCCAACACCCTTTTCCAAAGGGCCATGTAATTGCTCGACAAAGCAAAAAGTTTGATCGGTGCGTTGGAAAATCTGATTGGATAGCTTTTGACGCTACTTTATTTTATATGTTCTTTTGGAATTAGGGTTTTGGTTGGAGGTTATAAAGGCTCTTGATAATTTTATCTAAGGGGTAAAGAAACATAACAAAGATTTAGGAACTCTTTTAAGGGACAAACTATGATGGGGCGTTGTTTGATCAACGACTCATCATCTAATATTAGAATCTTTAAACTATTGAATCTGTTAAATTGTTACAAAAATTGACCAAATGTAGGTGAAAATAGTATTGAAGATTGATATAGTGTTGTCCTATCATAGTTCCTACCTTAGATAGTTTTATAAATTTGGTTAACAGATGTCCTTAAGGTTGTATTAAATGGATTAAAATAATTCAACTTTATTAAAAGCAGAGAAAAGAACCGGTTGTGTGAGGAAAAGACAATAAAATTGCAGCTCCTTTTTCTGCTCTCAATAAAGTTGAATTATTTTAATCCATTTAATACAACCTTAATGGATGCCCTAAGAGCATATTCGTTAACCAAACCCTAGTTTTATTGTCATAATTTCTAATATGATCAAGGAATAATACGAATAATAGTTTAGGAAATTCAAGAAGAAGGTTGGAATGAATAATTAAGTATCCACCAAACTTTATCATAGAAGTCAAGAATTTGGTTCATCAAAAAATGGAAAAAGTCAAGAATTTGGAATATTTAATTGTTTTAGTTTCCAAACATAGAAAATTTAGCTGTTAGAACTTAGAATAAGGGAGAAATGTAAAAGAGAATGATATGGTACTACTTATTTTTTTCTTGAATATGATGCTACTTGACGGACTGCTTGGATGGGAGGAAAATAAAGTGGGTATTATTGTGCATTTCATTCGAGTGAGCAACACAACCCGTTTGAGTGAAACTCTCCATCGCATATATTTTCCCCTAAGTTTTCCTTCCGATTTGGGAGGAAAACAATTTGTGAGCCCGTGTGGAAAATCATGAGCCCCACTATTTTTCCCTCTTCATTTTCTACCCAACCAAACGGTTAAAAATTGGGGGGTTTTCTCTCCTCCTTGGCCCCTTTCATCCTCCTTTTTTCCACCAAAACAAACAAACCCTAATTTCAATTGATTGGTCCTAGGAGTATAAAAATTGATATGAGTAATTCTAAATAAAAACTCTTTTCTAAGATAATTTAATGTAGAGTTTAAGGTGAGCCCTCAATCTCAAAACATCACAGAATTATCATTTGTTATACGGTTCACACATCTTTATATCCGAATGTTCAAACTTCAAACTGCCTCATGTCTTCATGCAGAGTACAAGTGACAGCTGGCTTATTGTTTTCAAACGTACAACCCTGCCACTGCTGGGTCCTTTTCAGACGTTTCACGTGGGGTATGCTGCTGCTCGTTCGTTCTGCAGTCTACGCGGCTTCGTTGACCAATGCCTTTTAGCTTGCTGCCACGAGCAGGTCACGTTACATCAATGAAGATAGAAAACACAGCTTCTTTCCTTGGCATCGCAGCCTGAGCTTCTTCTTTCCTTGTTGGAGTGTAGTGAGAGCTGTGATAGATTCTGTTTGACATGCCGAGAAAGAGAAATCACCCAGCCATCAAATAACATCACGATCGATGGTATAGTATATTAGAAACATTAAGCAACAAAAAAGAATAAATCAAAGACTAAAAACTAAAAAGCTTCCTATTGATTCTATTGAAAAATGAAAATTCATCGTTTTCTGTTTAGGATATACGACTACTTCCTTGTCCAATCATTTGCTTTATTGTTGTGGGTAGGTATGTAGTTTAGACTTTCATGAGAGAAATAACACATAATTAAAGACGTCTTGCAACTTCGATTACTTCTTTAAGAGGACTTTAATTTTGAATGCATTTTGTTGTTAATGTCATGAGGAAATTCCTTGAAGAATATTAAACTATATGAAAAAGAAATATGAAGGCTGCCTTCAACAACAACAACTAATAGCTCCAAAGATTTTTTTTAAAATATAATTTGTTTCAATAAATAATACATCAATTTTCTTCTTTTATTTATTATTAATGTTATTATTATGTCATACACAGTTCATTAAACTGTATTTAAGGTATATATTCCTAAACATATATAAGTAAATCTATTTAATAGAAACTTTCTTTAGTAGATTAGAGAGAAACACTATATTTTTGTATTTTATATTTAGAAGAAATGATAATTGCAATTTTTATGGTTAGGAGTTAAAGATGTTTATTGCATTTGTTATCTATGAAAAATATGATTTTTCGTTAATTTTATTGTTCATATATTTTCTTATATTGACTTGTATATGCTTAAAGCATGTAAAGTGCTATTTATTATTAATTTTTTTTTTTAAATAATGGTTGAATTTTTATATGTTTCATCATTTTTAAAAAAGATTAGTATAATCCATTTATGTTATTTCTAATTTCTTTAACAAAAAATATTAATCTAAATGTTTGTAGAATATAATTGTGATTATATGATTAAAAAAAATAATTCACACAGTTCATAGACTGACTTGATGAAAAAAAAAAAAAAAAAAAAACATTGTTTTGAGAAATGAAAAGACTAGCTTGATTTTTTTTTTTTTGGTTTGGAGAAAATAACATATGTGAACGCATGTTATATAGACATAATCTATGTATAAGTAATAGCAATAGCAATATGCCAATATATATATATATATACGTTATCATTTAGATTTTAAATTTCTTGATATATATATTTAACTTGACCCCTCTAATTTTTTATTTATTTTTTAGTTCTGCTACTGTTTTTGCACAATATCTTCAACCCTTGTAGTGATCTTGAACTCACAAGAACCAACCAATTTTTATTAATAAAAAATAATGGTTGAATTATTAATGAAAGACGGAAAGGGAAAGAGGAACTTACCAACAACAAGAACAAGAAAGAAGGAAGAGGATACAAACAAATAATGGGATTTTACAGCATAAGAATTTGTTTGGTTGTGTAATCAGCCTATAGTCTGTTAAACATAGCTTTTGGAAAACATAAGATAATTTATAATTAAATTTGATGCTTTCAAAGTTTCAATATATTGTTTTGTTTTTCCTAAACTGGAATGGAATATAATTTTAAGAAATATCATTTTGATTTCTTTCAAAATAGTTTTTAAAACATACAATTGATAGCGCATTGATTTGCACTATTTTATGCTTTTATGAATTCAAAAAAAAAAAAAAAAAAAAAACTAAAACTAAAATTCCTCAAAATTTGGCAGAACTTTC
The DNA here is from genome assembly GCA_907173295.1 of Fagus sylvatica. Classification (NCBI taxonomy): domain Eukaryota; kingdom Viridiplantae; phylum Streptophyta; class Magnoliopsida; order Fagales; family Fagaceae; genus Fagus; species Fagus sylvatica. The sequence goes on along the minus strand of OU015770.1, from coordinate 21,406,080 downwards.
ATTTTAATATCCTCCTAGTAGTCTACATTTACCTCCCCACTATAGCTATCTACTGACAAGTTATTATCTTATGTCATCATCTAACTAATAATTGAGATAATATCTCAAATTGCTGTTAACAGTACATAAAAAAAAAAAAATTCATCAAAGTCTGATAATTACTTGTCAAATTGCTTATGATACACTCTTTACTCACCTCCCAAAATAACACACAAACTACACAAAATATTGTACTAATCAATATATACAAGATATAGACTCTACGACTTTACCATCGTGAACGTAGACTGTAAGGCTAAAATCACGTAACCATAAATGAGAATAGACAATACTAGTGAGTTACAAAACTTTTGACAAAAAAAAAATGATTGTTAAGGTGTGAAAGCTTGGGTGTTAGGGTGCTATAGCACCTCACTAATACTATTAAGTTTAGGTTAAGGAGCACCAAAATTCGATACCACCAGCGATTGTCTTGCAGAATGTACTAGTACAATTTTTTAATTGATTTCATTATAAATTTATTTACAAAATTAGTATAAATAACACACTATAATTAAAAAAAAAAAAAAAAATTACTCCACATGTAAACACATTCTCTATTTTTTTAAAAAAAAAACATAATATATATATATATATATATATATATAATATATATATATATATATATATATATATATATATATAATAATTATGTTAGAATATTGGTTAAATGATTAAATTCACCGTATCCTAATAGCTTAAGCTTTTGGGATAATCGATAATTTAACATGGTATCAGAGCCACCCCTTGGATGTTGGGCAAACCTCCCCCCTATTATGGTCCACGTGTTTGGTCGGTCCACCACATATGAGGGGGCATATTAAAGTGAGAGTCTTGTGCCACATTGACCAAGTATTCTTGGGTTGTACAATTAATAAGCCATGGGCAATTCTCATCTCTCAAGGCGTCTTTTGAGATTGAGTTAGGCCCATTGGACTTTAACATGGTATCAGAGCAGGTGATCCCAAGTTCGAATTCTGACTCCACTCTACCTCCCATTTAAAAAATTAAAAATCTCACGTGTTAGGCCCCATTCATTAAGGGGAAGTCTAAGCCCACACATGAGGGGGAATGTTAGAATATTGGTTAAATAATTAAATTCACCATATCCTAATAACTTAAGCTTTTGGGATAATCGATAATTTCTCAATATATGTAAGTAGCATTCTTAGAATAAAGAATTATTTCGTATGGCTCATGAAACAAATTAGAATGAAAAATGGTTTATGATTTAGATTTAGTAGTAGCAAAATTAAGCTCATAGTGGATTCCAAAAACATCACATATGCTTTTCAAACATAAGTACTTTTTCCAACCAAAAAAAAAAAACAAGGAAAAAAAATACAATTAACATCTTCTTGTATGTTAAATTCACTAAAAAGTCTGCGACACAACTTTTGCTACAACTCTTAAGTGACAGATTATGAGTGTTGAAGAAAAATGATGGGTTTATATAAAAGTGATAGTCAACTACTCACGCTTTGTCATTTAGAGTTGTGGCAAAAGTTGTATCAATAACAAAGTTGTAAATTCACCGTGTCTCCACAGAAATTTCTCTCCCTCTCTCTCTAGACATTCCTATTGCTAGTTTTATCATCTCCACTCACTTGGGTAAAAGACCATTTAAATTGTTTGTCTAAAAGTTTGGTGAAAGGCAACTTTTACTGTCAGTAAAAGAATAGCCTAAAAGTTTCAAAGCCGGTTTCACTTAACGGACTTAAAGCAAGTATAAATATGGACCAAGGGCTCTCATTTGGTGTGAAGAAAAGGGAGAATTCCAAGTGTGAGTGCCAATGTGTCTAAAGAGTGAGGTGTATGCAAGTGGTCTTTTTAAGTGAGTGAGTGTATTTGTATAAAAAGCTTGTGTGTTCGAGTGTGAAATAGAAGTCTTCCATGTGAGTGTGGGTGGAGTCTATTGTGTATGGGTCACTTTAGGCCTTTCATAAAGTAAAGACTAAAGTGTTGAACTTTCAATATTTCTTTTGTAGAAAAAAATGATTTCTCTCCATTCACGTGTTTGGTTCAACATTGTACATATTCTATTGGAAAACAATACAATTGAATTGTTGTATACATGAGAATATGCTTATCTCAAGTCTCATTAGTAATATTAATGAACTTGGTAGATCTTTCATTTCATATTGTTTTTGTTGATTCAGGAGAGAAGTTAATGATATTGCCCATAAGTTGGCAAAATTTGCTCCCAAAATAGAACTCTTTTTGGTTGTAATAGCTCCTCATGGGGATATGTGTAAGAGGGACGTTTTGTCTCTTTTTGGATTTAGCAAAAAAATAGGTAAAATTTAGGTAAAGTTCCTTAAGTTAGGTACATTAGGTTCTTTAATTGAATTCAAACATATAACTGCATTGAATTTAAATATTCTTAGAAAATATAATATTATTTGTGTTTCATTGGTTAATGTAATCATGTGTTTAAATCCAATTGAGGAACCTAATGTACTTAATCTAAGGAATTTTACCTAAGTTTTACTCGCAAAATAAATGCTTATTTCACACACATTTTCTTTCAAGCATATCATAGACAATTAAAGTAAACAAATAATAACAAGCAAAAATGACATTCACGATGAAAACAAATGTCCTCCAAACAATTTAGAAAACCTAGTAAATGGAGAATGGTGAGGAGCTCCATGGAAAGAATTCGACTAAGACACGTGGCTATGGTAATTATCCTACCCCTAATGAAATCAAGCATATAAAATCAAGACAAATGCAAACACTCAAGATGTTCAGATATAAAATCATAGCACTAACTTTGATAACGACAACATTAACAATCAGAAAACTACATATCAACATAATAAAAAATAAATAAAAATAAAAATCTCCTCAAGAGCAAAACTGTTGTATAGCCCAAAAGATATTTTCACCAACTTATACTCAATATATTCCATTGGACAGATATCCATCTAAAGAGCTCAATATAAGAACTTGATCATAAGCTTTGTGTTGATCAACTTCTAAAAACAATTTATAAATATTCTATAGAAACCACTTAAAAAAAAAAAACCATCAAAACTTTAATTGTTTTATACATTTTGCAAGATATAACAATTTTTATTTTGATATAAAAGGTAGATATATTAATTACATAAAACTTGTAACCCACTCATTAAAGTACATAATTTGTTATCCAAGAAAGTAAAAATATGACCAGGAGAGTTTTGTAAAGGAGCTCATGCTTTCTTATCAATCATCTTGGCCATGTCATAACAGCTTGATCAAAAATAAAATTGCCCATTCATCATCCTTATTTGTTTAACACATCAAATCATCAGCATCCAGAGAACAAAATTTTCCATAATTTGGCTTAGCCAAAGTTTCTCTTCCAAAATGCTCTTTTGCTTTATAAAAATCTTTGTATACTTATTCACGAATGAGAAACATCAACAAAATTCCAATAAAATATTTACTTCATAAATTTATATTTTCCTTACAATAAGTGGGGAAAAGGGATTTGTACCCAAGTTCTTTTTATTGGAAGAATCGAGTAATGTCACTGAATTATAAGACTCATATGAATAAGTATTCTCAATTTAATTTATTATTCATACATACTCATAACAACTAAATAAATAAATAAATGTTTTTCGCAAAAGATGTATGTTTGAGTTTGACTCTTTAATAGTTGAGTTTAAACTTGGATTTGAGCTTGCCTTAGTATTTGTTTTTTTTTTTGGCTAAATAAACAAAAACAAGACTTTTTAAGTCTAGTTCAAGTTGTTCGGTTCATTCACATTCCAACACTTTTGAGTTTTGAGATGAGAAAACGAAGGAAATTTGCTTTCGGCTATATCCAAACACGCTGAACCGAGCTGCTATATATGAGGATGTGGGACAGGGATACCCCAAGTACGTGAAGTCACTTTTATCCAAAAAAAAAAAAGTACGTGAAGTCACGCTATAGTGACCATAATCAACCCCAGCTCATCTTCCATAAAGGTAAAGCAATAAGTCTATCCACCCCACTCGGCACTCTCTATAAATTGCTTAGCTCCTCTCCACATTCCACACAGACATTTCCTCACAATTCTAATTCCTTTGATGATACAAACACATATATCTAGCAAGCTTTATCAGTAACAAACATGCCAGTCAATATAACCTCCATTAAAACCTCCTCAAATGGAATCTGGCAGGGCGATAATCCCCTAGACTATGCCTTCCCTCTCCTAATTGTTCAAACCACCTTAATCCTCGTGGTCAGCCGCTTCCTTTCCATTCTCTTCAAACCCCTCCGCCAGCCCAAAGTCATTGCAGAGATAGTGGTACGTCTCTATTAGGATTCTCTTAATTTGAAATTGATTTATTTGATGGTCATTTATGTATGCAATCTTAATTAATTAATAAATTATGTGTTTCAGGGTGGAATTCTGCTTGGACCGTCGGCTTTTGGAAGAAATAAAAAGTACTTGCATCGAATATTTCCCACATGGAGCACTCCCATACTCGAATCTATAGCCAATATCGGTCTCCTTTTCTTTCTCTTCCTTGTAGGTCTCGAACTTGATCTAAGGTCAATTCGTCGGAGTAGCAAAAGAGCTTTCGGCATAGCACTCGCCGGAATATTACTCCCTTTCTCATGTGGCATCGGCGTCGCTTTCGTCCTCCGGAAGACGATAGACGGAGCCGACACAGTTGGTTACGCCCAATTCCTCGTGTTCATGGGAGTCTCGCTCTCCATCACAGCCTTCCCTGTCCTCGCACGCATTTTAGCAGAGCTGAAACTATTAACAACCCAAGTGGGCGAGACAGCAATGGCTGCAGCTGCTTTCAACGACGTCGCTGCGTGGATTCTACTAGCTCTAGCCGTGGCACTCTCCGGTGATGGTAAAGGTGGGAGCAACAAGAGCCCCTTGATATCGATCTGGGTCCTCCTCTCTGGCACAGCTTTCGTTACTTTCATGTTTGTAATCATGCGACCCGCAATGAAATGGGTCGCTAAGCGATGCTCGCCGCAACAAGATGTGGTTGATGAAGCTTATATTTGCTTAACATTAGCTGGAGTAATGGTTTCAGGGTTCATCACTGACTTGATTGGAATCCATTCTATTTTTGGAGCTTTCGTATTCGGATTAGCAATTCCAAAAGGTGGGAATTTCGCTGGCAGATTGATAGAAAGGATAGAGGACTTTGTTGCTGGTTTGCTTCTTCCTCTATACTTTGCTTCTAGTGGATTGAAGACAGACGTGGCTAAAATACGTGGCGCAGAGGCATGGGGTCTATTGGTGCTGGTTATATCCACGGCGTGTGCTGGGAAAATTCTTGGGACTTTTGCTGTGGCGATGATGTTTATGATGCCAGTGAGGGAATCGTTGACGCTTGGTGTACTTATGAATACGAAAGGATTAGTGGAGCTCATTGTTCTCAACATCGGCAAAGAGAAGAAGGTTAGTTCATTTTTATTGTTTAGCACTTTTGTTTTTATTTTGTTGGGCATTGCATTTTAGCACTTTAGTTGTGTTATTGTGTAGGAAAAGTATCTACCTACATAAATAAATATTCGTCTAAAATCATAACTATTAAAGTTATAGGTCGGGATTGATGGAAAAAATTATAAAATATAAAAAGTTTCAACGATGAATCCTTATGATAATGATTGTAAGTTGTAACTGATGTCCGTCACTGTTATCCTTATGATATGCAAAACTTTAACATATTGTGAATTCAAGTATGCAAAAGTAGGCATCCGTGTCCTTTGTATTATATAAGCTAGTGTTGGTCAAGTCCTTGGCCTGCTTATGCTTGGGTTGATTTTTTTCAACATAGGAAAAGTAAGATTAAAGTAAGCAAAAACTTTTTTACAGAGAAAACAACCAGACGTGTTTTCGTTTTCCATGGAAATCCCGCGTTTTCTCTCATCAGTAAACTGGAAAACCCGTGTCTGCTCTGGGCAGCATTTGAACAAGCAAACAAAAGAAAAAACACGTTTTTAGAAGTTCATGAACGGTAGCTGATACCTACTTTGGATAAACTTATTTTTCAATCTATTTGATTTATACACAACTTTTAAAATCTCTTCTTCTTTTTTCTTTTTTCTTTTTATCTATTTAGTTTATAGACAATTTTTTTAAAAATTTTATTTTTGTTAGGTACACTTTATTTAAAAGTCGCTTATTTTTATTTTTCAACTAAAATAAACCAATAAAATAAAAATAAAGATAAATTTTTTTTCTCCTAAATTAGTAGGACAAAGTTGGTATCACAATAGGGTATGCGTGCAGGCAGATACTCAGAATCGGCTTGGTTGAGTGACGTAAGACTTCTTTTTTTGCTAAATGAGTGATGTAGGAATTTGTTTTTTGAGGTTGAGTACTGGTGTAGGAAAGGGGTTTGTCCCTAATGTTTCATTTTAATATTTGCTCTTTTGGATATATGTTATATTTGATAAGGAAATTAAAAAAAATAATAATAACATGAAGGGTAAGTACTCAAATGAACCTGTATCCAAAAATCAAAAACTAAAATAAAATATTATAAAACATAAGGATCAAAATAAAATTCCTTCAAAATATAAGGACCAAAAATGTATTTTGCCTTCTTTATTTTTAGGCATATATACCTATAACATTTATCTGTATATACCTCTTAATCCTCCCCCACCTTGAATTTCACTATGTTTGCCTCTTTATTTGTCAATCTAATAATTGGGTGGTCTACATAGAACAAGAGAACCATCATGTTATCTTCCTTCTTATCCTCTGGTCACTGATTTTTGTTCATCTTTTCTAACTTTTAAGGGATATGTATTTTGGGCGGCTAATGCTTTCAAATGATTTCTCCTGTCAATTCTATTAAAAATCTGGAAATGCAGGACTTTTATGGTTTCCAAATGTAAAAACCAAAATCTATAACAAGATTGTACATATTCATCCGAAGATAGTAGCTTTAGTTTTTTATTTTTTATTTTTTATTTTATGAATTCTGCATAATAATAGATAGAAATTACATATAATTCAGAAACTGAGGAAGCCCTTCTCCTTTAAGCTTTCAATCATGTCCTTGAGACTTACCTCCAAAGGAATGAAGGCAATACCCAAACTTCTAGCTTTCTCCTGGGATACTTGGTATGTTGGCCCAGAAGACTTGTCATCTTCATGTCTGCCATGAAAAAGACAAAGGTTACTCTTTTTCAAACTTTGTGATGTATCGAAAAATTTGATGTAGGTCACTTAAAGTGGATCATGGAGGGCATCATCATCATGATGACTATATGGCCATGAAAATTGAATCATAATTGTAGCCCTTTTGAGAACAAAAAAAAATACATAGACCTTATGCTCCCATATGTTTCTTAAAGGCTTCAAAATATAACATCGTTTTAGAAGGTAATAGGATTTTATAGTACATTACTTCCCTAAGATAGAGTTAATTAAGGAATTAGAATTTTAAATTGGTTAACTATTTGTAATAATGATATCTGAAAAAGGAGTAATGCTAGAGACACAACTTATTTACAACCAAATGCTTACAAACTGATGTGGCATCCAAGGTGGAGGTTGTCATGTCATTAAAATAAGGCTAAAATGCATAATCACCCCCTGGGGTTTGGCTCAGTTGCAAACAGACCCCCTGAGGTTTTGATTTTGCAATATAACTACCTGAGGTTTTTAAATTGGTGAAATTGACCCCTCTAAGTATATTTTTTTGTCAATTTTGCTAACAAAATTTGTCATATGCATTGCACTTGGGTTTATAATAATGAATTTTTTATTATAAAGTGGTCACATACAATACATATGACAAATTTTGTTAGCAAAATTGACAAAAAATATACTTAGAGGGGTCAATTTCACCAATTTAAAAACCCCATGTGGTTATATTGCAAAATCAAAACCCCAAGGGATCTGTTTGCAACTAAGTCAAACCCCAGGGGGTGATTATGCAATTTGGCCTTAAAATAATAATGAATTAATGATGGCTAAATTTAAGTGTTATATTTTAATAACATGTCAACCTCCACCTTGGATGCCACATCAGTTTGTAAGTATTTGGTTGTAAAATAAGTTGTATCTCTAGTATTACTCTATCTGAAAGGTAGAAATATTTATAATTTTTTCTTTGACAACAATTAAAGAAAGAAAGTGCAATCTATATTGTTACATTTATAATAATGATAAATGTACTTTATACAGTGTTTAATGTAATGAGTTCATTTCTTTATCCGTATGTTCACTGGTCTAGTTGAATTGGGATGACATAGAAGGCTACATTTGAATCATAGGAGTAATTTGGATGACCAAAAACTGCCCATTAATATGGGAAATCATTTGAAAACAACGACAACAAGAGAACCTTTTCCAACTTGTTTTTTTTGTTTGTGCACCAGTTCAATGTTGAAATCATTATATATCTATATCATTTGTCTTTTTTTTATAATACTATATCATTTGTCTTATACATTATTATGGTGCGGACCCACATCAGCAATTATTATGAAATTTCCTTTAGAGCTTTGCTTTGCTACGATTGTCCCCATTGGACCCTCTTTCTCAAAACATAGATTCCAATCCATTTTCCCTTTTTGGTCTTTAAAATTTTCTTTGATATTAGATTGGAAGTTGATTTTCATCTTAACGTGTGGCAACAGTTTTTCTCCAAAGATGCAATCATGAGAAACGAAGATTTAAGGGCAAAAAATATTTTCTATTTCAAAAATTTTCTATTTTGTCTATTTTATTATTCAAATTAAATATTATAAATCTAATAATATATAAATACCACTTTATTTAAAATTTTATAAGATATTACAGTTGTTAAATTCAGAAAATAAAATTTTAATTATGAAATAAACAAATAGAAAAGAACGTGCTCCAGATTTAAGAATTTATAATAAAATAAGAACAACAAGCAAAAATAAACCACAACAAAATAGATTGATGAGAAGGTTAAAATTTATTTCATTGTAGTCTTTCCACACATAAAATTTCCTAACATTAACCCATCAAACCTTGAACCTTCCGTTATAAATAAAGAGGAAAAGGAACCAAAAAATTAATTAAGGTGATCACTGATCACTTCGTTCCCAATCCTTCCAAAAACTTAAAAGTTGGGATGCCTACTAGGCAACTACTTTTACTTTATTCAATAATGTTGGAACCTCTTTTTTGGGTACAAGTTGTGATGCAAGTGCAGTGCAAGGAGCTAGCTGGTAGTCATCGCGTTATGATCCTTCTTATCATCTTATTATAAAGTGTCCCAATATAAGATTTTTGAGTTAAAACCTAGGACTAAAATATAGAAATACCCAGATAGGTCGTTGGAGGATTCAGTTTCGCTCAGCATCCTAGGTTACAAATTAATATTGGTTGCTTTTAAATTCAGTAATGCAACGGAAGGGCTTGTTTCATGAGTATTGTGCTTAACTATTCCAATCTAAGAAGCACGAACACACACTCCTCCATGCGTGCTCACTGCTCAGTGCTCTTAAGTGTGTAGCAGTGTAGGGACCCTTTAAATGTTTGTAAAGCTCCTGATGGTTGCTATTATAATAATTTAAAATAAACATAAAATATACTTAAAACTGTGTATTAATTATTTAATTATTCATGTTGTATATATCTTAATTTTTTCAAGATTTGTCGTTGTTGTGACGTGTCCGTATCAGTGTTGGTATTCATGCTTAGATTGTAATGAAACTCAAACCGCACTACGTCAGGTCCAGGAATAAAAGTGAAGTGACACGTATCAATATCCTTCAGTGTAATGAGCATGCCCATGGGCCATGCTTGGACAAGAACAATCACCAACTTGTGCCTAACCTCTGACGTAACTGAAAAAGAAGCCGACATTCAGCTTTAAACCTTAAACAGATCAAGTTTTTCAAAGTATCAGTTAGTGTAATTATTAATATTTGAACCATAACATACGTTCTAGATGGTTGCAATGATTTTATGACTAAACCAAGCACCACATGAATAAGGTAGCGTATGCGTGCAGCTCCCACGGTGTATGGGAATAGTTTAGCGGTTAGGTAAGGCTTATGATTTGTACACTTACATAATGCTCATTTTTAAAAATCTGAATAATGTGATAAGAAATTTGGAAAGTGTGCAGTGTGTATGCATAGCAGATGTGCACAAATTATTTCCAGTCAAATAAATCTTGGGTTTGTTCCTTAATGGTCATCAATTCGAGTCCTTATTTACTTGATACATTGTTATTACGAATAGGTTATGTATCTGGGATTTGTTCTCCAAAGATGAGTCCAACTTGATGTGATTCCATATCATTAAAAAATAAAAAAATAAAAAAAAATGCATGCATGCATATTAACAAAATTTTTGAGTAATTGAGTAAATTGCTTAAAATTGTGCATCTTGATTCTACTAACTTTAAAATGATTGAGCAGGTCCTGAATGACGAGACGTTTGCTATTCTAGTCCTCATGGCATTGTTCACCACCTTCATCACAACTCCAACAGTCATGACCATCAACAGACCACCCCGTAACGTCTCCACTGGGACCCACCGAAAACTGCGTGACTTGACTACCACCCATGACTCCAAAGACAAGCTCCGTATTCTTGCTTGTGTTCATGGCCCTGGAAATGTACCCTCCCTCGTTAGCCTCATTGAGTCGACTCGGAGCACTAAGAATTCTCTACTCAAACTTTTCGTCATGCATCTCGTCGAGCTCACAGAACGCTCTTCTTCAATTATCATGGTCCATCGCCTCAGAAGGAATGGTTTTCCTTTCTTTAATCGTTTCCGTCGGGGCGAATGCCACGACCGAGTGGCCGAGGCATTCCAAGCTTATAGTCAACTGGGTCGAGTTAGTGTCAGGCCCACAACGGCCATCTCGGCCTTATCTACTATGCATGAGGACATTTGCCACGTGGCACAAAAGAAGAGAGTGACGATGATCATCTTGCCCTTCCACATTCAGTGGAGAGAGGAGGGGGATGACATGGTGAAAGAAGTGGGCCAAAGTTGGAGAGCAATAAATCAGAGGGTACTAAAGAATGCACCGTGCTCCGTGGCTATGTTGGTGGACCGTGGATTTGGAGGTGTAGCCCAGAACCTAGGGCCCACTTCTAGTGTGGCCCAACGAATTTGCATAATCTTCTTTGGTGGGCCTGACGATTGCGAGGCCTTGGAATTGGGTGGCAGGATGGCAGAGCATCCGGCGATTAAGGTGACCGTTATGAGGTTCGTTGAGAAGGATGGGAAAAAGTCTGAGCCCGTAATGTTGCAACTTTCACCGACCAAGTCCAGCGAGCAGAGCTACAGCTTCTCCACTGCTAAAATGAACCGTGAGAAAGAAAGGGTAAGAAGCTCTTTCAATATATATAACGTGAATTATGAATTATGTCAGTAGAACTTGAATAAACATGCTCTATCCAATTTTCTATATTCCACTACACTAATTATAAAATATCATGGGTTATTTTTCTTTCCTTATAAAATAACTAAAATTTAAAAAGGAAAATAAAAATCAAACACATGACATATTATAATTTATGGAATTAAAAGTGGTACACAAAATTTGAAATTGAAGATTTGTATTCCTAATTGATCATGTAACATGCATGTACTAAAAGTCGATTAATTTCTAAATAAAACAGGAGCTGGATGACACTGCGGTTGCCGAGTTTCGAAGCAAGTGTGGTGGGAATGGGATGGTGGAGTACATAGAGAAGGTGGCTAGCAATATCGTGGAAGGAGTGCTAACAATAGGGCGGAGTAGGGACTACGATCTTGTAGTTGTAGGCAAGGGCCGGTTCCCATCAAATATGGTAGCTGAATTAGCGGAGCGCAAAGCTGAGCATGCAGAGCTAGGGCCTATTGGAGATATATTGACCTCATCAGCTCATGGCATTGTGTCTTCTGTGCTTGTGATTCAACAACATGATATTGCCCATGCGGAGGAAGCTCCTGTGTCAAAGATAGTGCACACCGAGTACGAGAGGAACACAGCTGATGAATCGTCAAGTGTGAGTGAAATTTCAAAGGATTTTGTTTGATCAAAGAAAAACCGTATCTTTAAATTGCTCATGTCATGTCAGCTGCAGCCAGTTTCGCTTTTAAATATATGGGATCGGGGCTATATATTGTGGTAAAATGTGAAATAATGTCTTCATTTTCAATTGTTGGTCTTGGTAGAGCACTCGATCGGTCCTAGGCCTAACAAGATCATCCCATGAAGAATATAAATAAGGGGGTTGAAGGAATCGTGGAACACGGGGTTTTGGTATAACAAATAGCTTGTATAGTTAGTTTGCCGGAAACGGAGCTTCCAATTACAATTGATATAAATGAACTACTGCATTTTTACCCCTTTATTTTTCCCCTCTAAATTTCTCTGAAATAAGAATTAATAATGCTAAAAAAAACAAAGTTTTTAGATGCGTTATTTAGCAATTGCTGGCATTCGATGGAGACTATATTCTTAACTGATTAAAGAAACAAGGATTCCGCTTCTTGTCATTGTATCAGCTTCTAGTTGAATCTTTTTCTTTTCTTGCATGCAAAAAATTGAGGGCCACTTTAGAAATTTTATATCAGAAAGGAGTCTCTGGAAAAGGGATAAATCCCAAACTTGGGCTTAGGCTTATCTACATTCTACAAGAGCCAAGCCCAACCTGCCCCTTTAGCCTGTTTAATTTTCAGATTAGGCTGCAAATTATCTTTGAGAAGAATATGTCTTTTGCTCAAATGAGTAAATTTAACAAGCAAAGCAACCCAAGTACAAATAGAGATTATATGACCCTTATCACATTCTCAAGAAGGTGACAATTTTATACAACCCAACTACAAATATATATTATACAACCCAACTACTAAATATTTTTTAATTGATACTTAAATATAATTTTTTTAAACCATTTAAATTTGTTGATATCGAGCTTTCCAATTATTAATTGTAAGATTCGATTCATAGATGAAAATGGAAACTAGAATAAGGGAATTTAGGCAGCTCCTTATGAGTGCCTGTAAGTGTGCATCCAACTCAGAAGATCAATGCCATCAAAATGACAAATTATCATTATGTTATGATCCTTTGGTCCACCAAAGTATGTGCATTCATGACTCCACACTTTTCCCCATATAAATTAAAGCCTCCTCCAATCCTTTATAAAACCCTTGACACCTCTCAATTCCTTCCATCAACAAGTATTTTGTTTTACAAATATATATATAGCAAGCAGCAACCATGCATTTGAACACAACCACCATCAAAACTTCATCAGAAGGAGCCTGGCAAGGTGACAATCCTCTAAACTACGCCTTCCCATTGTTAATACTCCAAACCACCTTAGTCCTCTCTCTCACCCACTTTCTTGCCTTCCTCCTCAAACCACTCCGCCAACCCAAAGTCATTGCCGAGATTATAGTACGTTTTCAATCTTTTTTTCTTTACTTTTTTTACATTTTCAGTCATTTTCAAGTTCTTGAATAATGAGTTCACGTGTGTTTCAGGGTGGAATTTTGCTTGGACCCTCAGCACTTGGTCGTAACAAGCAATTCGTGCACCTACTATTCCCATCATGGAGCACTCCAATACTGGAATCTGTGGCAAGTATGGGCCTCCTCTTCTTTCTATTCCTTGTAGGTCTCGAACTAGATTTAACCTCCATTCGCCGCAGTGGCAAGCGAGCTTTCACAATAGCACTCGTTGGAATTTCCCTCCCATTCTTATTCAGCGTCGGAGTCACATTCCTCCTCCGCAAAGCCGTCCATAACGAAGACAAAGTCGGTTACGTTCAGCTCCTCATGTTCATGGGTGTTGCTCTTTCCATAACCGCCTTCCCCGTCCTTGCGCGCATATTAGCAGAACTCAAACTCCTAACAACCCAAGTAGGCGAAACCGCCATGGCCACCGCAGCCTTCAACGATGTCGCTGCATGGATTTTGCTTGCCTCAACCGTGGCCATCTCAGGTGGAGACCACAAGAGTCCTTTAGTATCTATTTGGATTCTCATCTCCGGTGTTGCCTTCGTGGCATTCATGCTTCTTCTGATCCGACCTGTGATGAACTGGGTAGCCCAAAAGTGTTCCTCGGAGCACGATTTTCTTCACGAAGCTTATATTTGTTTGACATTACTTGGGGTAATGATATCAGGGTTTATGACTGATCTTATTGGGATACATGCAATTTTCGGAGCCTTTGTTTTCGGATTAACGATTCCAAAAGGGGGTGATTTTGCGACGAGAGTGATAAAAAGGATTGAGGATTTCGTGTCCGGTTTGCTTCTTCCGCTCTACTTTGCGTCCAGTGGCTTGAAGACTGATGTGGCCAAAATTCATGGGGCGGAGGCGTGGGGTTTGTTGGTGCTTGTGATATCGACGGCATGCGCCGGAAAGATTTTAGGGACGTTTGTGGTGGCCATGCTTTGCATGATTCCTGTCAGGGAGTCCTTGGCGTTGGGCGTGCTCATGAATACTAAAGGCTTGGTGGAGCTTATTGTTCTCAACATTGGCAAGGAGAAGAAGGTTAGTTCCATTCAATTTCACCTTTGTCTTTTTCACATCACCTTTTTTTTTTTTGATAATCATTTTTCACATCACCCTTAGCTAGACACTGATGTGAATTAATATTTTTCCATTTTTGATATTTAAGTTGATATGTTGATATCAACTATGTCTTTTTCACATCATTCATTTGTGCCATAACATCATTTGTGCCATAATTTTTGCCATCATTCATTTGAAAAAGTTGATATGTTGATATCAACTATGTCTTTTTCACATCATTCATTTGTGCCATAACATTCATTTGTGCCATAATTTTGTGCCATCATTCATTTGAAAAAGTTGATATGTTGATATCAACTATGTCTTTTTCACATCATTCATTTGTGCCATAACATTCATTTGTGCCATAATTTTGTGCCATCATTCATTTGAAAAAGTTGATATGTTGATATCAACTATGTCTTTTTCACATCATTCATTTGTGCCATAACATTCATTTGTGCCATAATTTTGTGCCATCATTCATTTGAAAAAGTTGATATGTTGATATCAACTGTCTTTTTCACATCATTCATTTGTGCCATAACTTTGTCTTTTTCTCATCATTCAAAACAAGTGGACAGGTTGATATTTAAGTTGTACAGTTATGTGAATTAATATTTATCCATTTTTTAATTCATTGGCTAGTTAGATGTCAAGTTTAACATAATATACATTATCAATTCAAAAAAGTTTAAGATAACATAAAAATGCATAATTTGTGCCATAACTACGTGAGGTATTATATGTTAATTTGTTGAAAATGAAGGCAAACCTAATGATGGACTCCGATGATTTTGATTATTAACCACTCATTATTCGATATCTCATATGATTGCGATAAAAGTTGTACTTTTTTTTCTTTTTTCTTTTTTTGTGTATCCATAGGTAGTTGTTTCAATTCCACTTGAGGGGTTAAACTTCTCACTTCTAACAATTTAACTAGATATCTCTTGTTTTATCCAAATCATTATAAAAAGAGACATAAATAATCAACTTTATGAATAATTTTTGTTAAATTGGTAAAATGTAAAAGACTATTGTATTTGGGCTAAATAAATTTTGGATGGTGAGGAGAAACGATTCAACTTGAGAAAAGAAGATTTTTGAAAAAAAAAAAACCCATGAGGCGGTTTTCTTGCCGAACAATTATATTATACATAATTCATGAATTTTTGTAGTCCTATAGTAATCTTACAACAAGTGGGAGAAAGAGGAAAGCAAATTCAGCTTCTCTCCATTGAGAGAAAAAGTAATGATTTAAATACCCGGCCACACAGGAGTAGTCGAGTTGGCTTGGAATACCATAATTTAGTTGGTCATGGATGCCTAAACTCGACTCCCTATATGGACATCTTAGTCTTAAGCGATATTTGCCTTTTGTGGGAGGAGGCAGGTATATGAGATTTATCCTAAGTCTAAACCTGACAAATGGGTCAGGTCAATCGACTTCAGGTTCAACCCATGCGGGTTCGGATAAAATGGATTCGGGTAAAAAAACGGGTTGTCCTAAATGGGTTGCACAACCTATGACCCTTATCTGGTCTTTTAAGGGTCAGGTCAAAACCGGGTTGACCCGTATTTTTACACATGAAAAAATGATATATATATATATATATATATAAAAATATATATATATAAAATGAAAATAAACTTGATCCTATAGTCCAAAATTATCATTTAGTTTTCTTTGTCTTCCTTTCAATACAAATAAGAGAACACATAAACAAAAACACTCACAAATAAAAGAATATGGGAAAAAAAATATTAGATGTCATAGACCATATCAAATTATCAACCTCCGATCCTTAGATGTACTTTTTATTTTTTGCTAATTGAACCTCCTTAGATGTACTTAGTCGCATGAAAATTATGAAATTAAATTAAATTACCTATCAAGATGACAATATATATAAAGTTTCAAGAATAAAACATAATATGTTAGGTAAAAAAAAAAACACTAAATAAATTAATATGAATTGGAACCTCAATCTACTCGAAGTTGGTAGTAGTTCTAGTAGTGAAAATATTTATACTTGAAAATTGCACCTCAAGTTGGTGAGTAATTTCATTAATATTTTCATTTACAATACAAAGTTTTAATATAACTTTAGTATACAATGTAAACGGGTCAATAAATATTTAAAAGTTAATAAATATGGCTATTCTATTAATGGATTAGATATTATCTTCAAATCCATTTAATTAACTTTAAGTGCAAATCAAAGTTTCTACACTTTTTGGCAAAAGACAAGATTGATACTAAGAATTTTACCTCAAATGCTAAAAGTTGATTCAGAAGTAAACGTAGTTATAATAATACTCAAAAGAGCGTGTGTCATTAAATAAAACTAAGAAGATAGATTGCAATTCTCTTTCTACCAAGAGAGAACATCCAATTTTGTGTGTTGCTTTGGTTAAGTCTAGGCTATTTCAAATACAAATTTAATTTAAGAATTGTTTTTTTAATTGGCATTATGTGAACTTTTATAATAGTCAAATTCCAAATCATTCAAAAAAAAAAAACTCTCATAATACTTTAATTCCTAACATAATAATATAGACTCCCAAAAAAAAAAAATAGGTTGACCCGTGTGACCCACAGGTCGACCCGACCCGATCCATCATTTTACGGGTCAAGTACGGGTTGACACCATCTTTGTTCCCGGGTCGAAAAACCCCTACCCATACCCATATTTTTCCTTCGGGTTCGGGTCAGGAAATGGGCCCAAGTTAGATTTTGCGAGGTCTACCTAGGTCCACCAAAAGTGGAGTCGAAAATTCCACGTTATTAAAGAAATAAAAAATAATAATAATAAATTACAGTACTCTTAATAATTATAATAAAATAGTTACACATTAAGTTCTTGCACAAATTTTGTCTGCCACTGTGCCACTACCATCTAAAAGTTAATTGAGGAGGCCACTTTTGGTACATGGATTTGATATCACTTGAGGCGAATTGTTACACATAGTCAATTATCAAATTGGTTGTCATTATAGAAACAAACGAGAAATACTATTTATATTATTACATAGTCAATTATCAAAGTGGTTGTCATTATAGAAACAAACGAGAAATACTATTTATATTATTAATTTTTTATATGATTTTTTTTTTTTTTTCAAGTAGAATAGGATGACCAGGGTAGCTTCCTTAATTAAGCGTGTCCAAATGCTCAACTTCGTTTCTAATAAAGAAAATATTGTTTCACAACATCTATACCTTATATAACTCAAATGTGGACAATATTTTTCATAAATTTGAACATACTCACAAAGTGGACAATATTATTCACATTTTAAGTGGTGTGAAATATCAAAGCCCTTTTAAATATTAGATTTACCTTATACACAGAATTTCTCTTTCCATATATATATTTTTTACAATAATTAAGTAACATAAAGAATACCACATTCTTATACAAACATAGCTGTAAATAGAGACCTTTTATAAATCCAAAATTTTTAAATAACCGTGCTAGGCAGATTTTAGACAGTCAAATATATATCTCAAGCTTCTTTTTTTTTCTTTTTCTTTTTGGATGAGTTCTTTTTTACCGAATAAGAGAAAAGAGAAGGATGAGATTCGAACCACTGAGAGCCTCAACCAATATGCTGCACAATAACGAGGATTTTTTTTGGGAAATAATATTATTTTAATATTAATTATGTAAAATAGTAATGTTTTGATATTATTTGTAAAAATAACCTTTTTTTTAAATCGTGTCTTGGAAACACGATTTCAAAGTGATATTCTAAAAAAAAAAAAATTCAACTCAAGAGCCACGTACTCTAAAATCGTGGGTTCAAGACACGATTTCAACTTTAAAATCGTGTTTCCAAAACACGATTTTAAAATAAGGCTATTTTACTAATTTATTTCAAAACAATAACAATTTAATAAATTAATTTTAAAACAATATTTTTTTGAAAATTCACTCCAATAACGAGGCATTGCCCATGAGTCCACGACCATATTCTATTATAGACGCAAAAGAGATTTGAATGATTGGCTGCCTGACTCTACGTCCTTGGCATAATTTCAGACTTTCAGTAGCCACCATATCAGCATTACTACCAATTATTCTGGAATTTTACTTTCTAGTGGGCAACATACTTGTTTTTAATGTCACGTCGCTTCCATCGTTAATGTCTAATCCATCCATAATGGTGAATCTTATGAATTTTATAAAACACATCCACTGCGCTTTCTCAGTGGTGCACCTCGCCATTATCTCAGACGACCTTAATTATTCTGGGACCCCAAATGGCAATCGTCCATACCCCTATATATTAGAACAGGCTTTATCTTTGAGACTTTGATGATATTTTTTTTATCTTTGTTCATATCCTCTCACTGTGAAGTATGCCTCACACTTGTAGGATCTATCCCATGGGAGATGATATTGTATATAAGATGTTACATAAAATCATTTTTTTTTCCATAGAGGATAATATCCTCCCCATTTAGGAGACTTAAAAAGATGATTACCAGCCACTTCGATTAGAGCTAAGTAACTTCAACTTTATTCTTTATGTAGCCGTACAATTTTATTTTTATTTTTATTTTTGTAAATAATAATAATAATAAATAAACGAATTTGCCTATTAGGTGTCCGTTTCTCACTATTATTTGATTTTTAAACTAAACGAAAACGGTTAAGTTCGTGATAAACTGACAATGGACGAGAGCTATTCCAAGTACAAAAGTAACAAAACCTTTTCAATTGAGGACTGCAGGGTTCATGAACCACGTACCAATCAACAAACATCTTTTTGCCAATAACATACAAAATCTTTGTTTATTAAATCATTAATTGCTCCACAGGTTCTTAATGACGAGATTTTTGCTATATTAGTCCTCATGGCACTATTTACCACCTTCATGACAACTCCGACAGTCATGGCCATATACAAACCTTTGCGTGGCATTTATTCTCAAACTAATCGCCCACTCCAGCGACAATTGCCTCTCACAGAAAACTCACAAGATGAGCTTCGTATCCTTGCTTGCGTCCATGGACCTGAGAATGTTCCCTCACTCATCAACCTCGTGGAGTCAATTCGTAACCCCAATAGATCCCCACTCAAACTCTATGTCATGCACCTTGTTGAACTGACTGATCGCTCATCCTCCATCATGATGGTGCAACGTGCTAGAAAGAACGGTTTTCCCTTCATAAACCGCTTCCGCAAAGGTGCAACACAAGACCAAATTGCTGCCGCATTTGAGACCTATGCCCAAGGTAAACCGTGTCAATATCCGTCACTCAATAGCCATATCGGCATTGTCCACAATGCAAGAGGACATTTGCCACGTAGCACAAGAGAAAAGGGTGGCGATGATCATATTGCCTTTCCATAAACTTTGGAGAGGAGAGGGTGAGGAAGCTATGGAGAATGTAAACCATGGCTGGAGAATGGTCAATCAAATGGTGCTAAAGAGGGCACCATGCTCAGTGACGGTGCTTGTGGACCGTGGATTCGGTTGTGAGCCAAAGCAGGAGGCAGGACCCAGTACCCCCATGCCAAAAAGAGTTTGCATTTTGTTCTTTGGTGGACCTGATGATCGGGAGGCTCTAGAGTTGGGAGGAAGGATGGCAGAACATCCAGCACTAAGGCTGACCATTCTAAGGTTCCTGGAAAAAACCGGGGATGAGGGTATGGACCAGAGTCATAGCTGCTCAACAGTCCCAATGAACAATGAGAGAGAGAAGGTAACCTTTTGCTCCTCATAATCTCTTAATTTTATCTTCTTGTTTGGATTTGCTTCAAACTTTATATGCCTAAACGGTGTCCCAATGTTCTGAGGGCTCAAGTGTATTAAAAGAAATTTTCATTTATTTTTTTTCACCAATGCTTTGACCAGGAGCTGGATGAGACCGCAATGGCCATAAGGAGGTGGAATCAATCAGTCATGTATGAAGAAAGGGCCGTGGACAACATAACAGAAGAGGTGCTAAAAATAGGCCAGAGTAGGGAGTACGAGTTGGTTATCGTGGGAAAGGGACAGTTCCCATCAAGCATGGGGGCAAAGTTGCCAGTGAATCAGATCGAGCATGCAGAGTTGGGGCTTGTTGGAGACATTTTAGCTTCATCGGATTGTAGCATAGTGCCCTCAGTGCTAGTTATACAACAACAGGATGAACCAAATGCAGATGAGACTGCTGCTTCCGGGATGGTCCAGGACATGCAGGTAACAACAGATGATGCTTCAATCACGAATACCCAACCATCTGTGTGATCCAAAAGAATAGGGATATGCCTGAATGTAGTTCTTGTAAAAAGAGCTCATGGTTCTGTGTGATTTGAAAGAATGGGGATGCCCTGAATGTAATTGTATGTAAAAAAAGTTCCAGTCCTGCCTGAACTAATTCAGACTCCAAATGGAGTGGGAAATAAAGAAAAAGGAGTCTGGCACAATAATAAAGGAGAAAGAATTTAGAAGTGCACTTAAGTCGACATCGCAATTAGGTTAGACAGGTTAAAACTAGAGACAAATATTGCTGATGAGAACATTTTAAATGATGCAAAAGTCCCCTCGTTTATATGGTACAAGAAGCCACATTTTTCACACAACAAGACTGCGTAAAGTCACATTTTTCACCATGTCCCACGGTAGATAATACGCCACCCCCTTTAGTGAGCTGCAGGACCAAATCCCTAATTCCCTAAATGGCAGGTCGTTCATTTTTAGATAAGTTCTTTTTTTATTTATAAGTATATTAAACTGATAAGAACAGATACTACATCTTAGCCAAAAGGCCGAGAAAGGTAGAATTCATTTATAGATAAGTTCATTGGTGACCTTTTTCCGATGGTTTCTCCTAGATAGATAACCCTTAGGACAAGCATTTTTTCGCCTGACCTTTTTCCGATGGTTTCTCCTAGTACTTTGTTTGTTTCTTGGCAACGATCTTTAGCTCCCATCAATTTGAGAACAAGCTTAAAAAAATAAAAAAATGGTTCCTACCAATAAAGGTAGGATTCTGCTGAAGGTCTCGAACAGATCAAACCGGCCAGACAGCCACATAGTATGATTTTAATGAAATTTTGAAATGAAAAATGACTTCTCATTGCAGAGAATTCAATATGAAACACACAAGTAAAAAGATATTGAGAGCAATTGTCATTACAAATCAAAAGCAATTTTGGATTTTCAAGTCAACAAATAATGTACTTCACACACAGACAGCAGTCCTTCTGATTGGGCAATTACCCTTCCCTGGTAACAGTTGTACAGATAAAAACTATTCTCAAACAGACAAGACGTCCCCCAGAAATTACATAACTTTTGAAAGATTTAAACAGAAACGAAAATACAAGACCTGCTGAAAATATACTAACCTTGAAAAAGCACCACCTAACCACAGGGGATCTGACCCAATCGCAACCAACTTTTTTCCATCAGCTGCATTCTAATTTTAATATTCATCATCTTTGGAATTGCCCTTGCCTGTCACCAGTTTGAAAGCTACTATAAATTTTGTCCGCCGTATATGGGTAATCCGGGAATTTGGTAAAATCATGAAAGGACTCAACCTGGCCAGACACATTTGTTTAATTTCAAATAAAGCACAAATAGGTGACAACAAGAATGTAACTGAATAACAAATAATTGTCACATATCGAAACCAACTTTACTTTCCAAGACGTTGCCCTTTCGAGCAAAGCCATGGAACTTTTTAAATGTTAAAAAAAAAAAAAAAAAACAGAGGAGTTTCTCATCATGCACTAACCTTAGAGAAATCCTCCCCCTGTCCATGTTGAATCTGATTTCCCATTGTGACCAACCGCATTCTTATCGGAGGCACTCTGGTAGAAATTATCAAATCCATCATCTTTGGCATCATCCCAGCCGGCCCAACCATCATTACCGTCTTTGTTATGGGATGCTGCTCCCTTTGTTGATTCTTCCTTCCTATTGTCTTTGCTGTCCCAATCATCCCAAGAACTTGAACTGTAAGAATTGTGCCCAGTTGATGACGATTGCCCTCCTCCAGGAGAAGAATTCCATCCTTTGTTCTCCTGTTTAAACTCTTGATAATATCCATTCGTCTCACTATCATTTCGTTGCCAGCTATCAGTCTTCCAGTTAATGCCTTCTTTAGAGTACTCTTCAACCTTCTGTGAAGCCATTGCCATGACCCCCTTCATGATCCCCCATGTCCTCTGCCCAATCTCTGATGTCTTTGCAGTGACAACATTGACAGTTTCATTTACCTTGTGATCATAACCGCCATCCTTCACCTGTAATAAAATGTTAATTCATGCACTTTGTTCATCTAATTTCATAGATTGGCTGTCCTCAAGATAGTAAGGGGGAAAGGCAAATAAAGTAATAACTACAACAAGAAGATTAAATGCTGCTGCAAACAAAATGTGCTCATGCTAAGCAACATAAAATTAATTTGACACCGTGCTAAGACACAAAGCTGAATATCTCCACCTTGAATGCAAAACAAGAGCTTAATATACACAAACAAACAAAAGTAAATTCCATTTCTTTTGCATTCTCAAGATGATGTCTTCAAAAAAATCAATGTAAAAACTACACCCTCCATTTTAGATCACAAAAAGGAGGGAAAAAAATGAAAACCGTTAATGTAAACTTAAATGCCAATATGATTTCCTTTTTACTTTGTTTCTGAGATCCATATGAAGGCTTGATAGATAGATGTGCAAGTAAAAAAAATATTAAATAACAACTATATACAAATGAAATGGAATTGGAACCTACACTACCAGATACCAAAACATGCTTCTCATAGGGTTTATCTATCAACAGCTTGTAACTTGTTAATCTCTCTCTCTCTCTCTCTCTCTCTCTCTCCAGAACAAACCTCCATCACACGTAATTCCCAAGTCTATCCACCAACTCGGCTGCAAATCACCCCATACATCACCAATATCACATCCTAGGATTGTGCTACTACCCCTAACTACTTAATAGCCGACACCATAAAAAGGTGGTACCATAATTTCCATCAACCAACGACCACAGATCTACCACTTTCACCACAAGTTCAACCCCCAGGCAAACATTACATCATAATCACATTTATTGTCAATTCCACATCAAATGTAGTTCTCCACTGTTAACCTTTACGGTATGTTTGGAATTAAGGGAGAGAATAGAATAGTAGAATGGGAGGTGGCTTGAATACACTAAAATGGTCATCTTCTCCTCTTCCCTTCTCTCCCCCCATCTCCCTCCATCCAATATAGGGTTAGCTAGTCCCCTGGCAGTCTATGCCACTGTCATAACCATCACTGGTGAGGAGCAATTTTAGTGTTGTTCCATCAATTATGTTAGTAGCAACTTCAGGTACATTCAACACTTAGCGAATTTCATCCAAATCAGACCCAATTATCTTCATATTCGTCACTTCGGTTCACCCATCAACAAATACTGTAATCAGAGTCCCAGCTCCCCTCCCTCACAGGCTCTCTCTCTCATTAAGCTTATAAGAAAGACTGACCAAATAAGGATTGAGCAGGTGATCTTAAGTGCCTGGGACAATTGGTGTCACTAAGAATGGCAACCATCATGGCAACAGTGTCAATATAAGATCAACATTGACTTGTATGCCACAGATTTCATTGTTCAGCTCTTTGCCAAACACTAAATGACTTGCTCTTCCAACTCAGTAACCCACAATTAAGTACACTAGCTTTTAAAACAAGTCAAATAAGTTCATTCGTTAGTAACAAATGTTTTTGGAAAACAATTTTCCATTATTCATTGTTTATGAAATAAAAAACAAATTAATAGGCAGTATGTCTACATGAGGTCACTGAAAGTGTGAGAGATCTCTTTAAAGGTACATATACTTCACCTATTAAATAATATAAAAGTTACTTTCTGATGCACGGAGCGTGAATCCAATATTATTTATTTTTGGAAGTCAATTGCATTTTTACTATTGGTCCACAGGATTTATTTTAGATCTTAGTAGCTAATTAGGTTATTAGTACTTTATTTAATTTATTTTAGAGTTAAGTCATTTCTGTAATTCAATAATTGGGCTTTGACCCAACTCCCAAGTCAATTAGGGTTAGCATTTGGTCCCATTATTGTACCTATTAAGACAAGCTTATGATGAATAAAATTGCAGTTGGAATTATTCCAATAGTCTAGTACTAAACCCAGCCAACCTTAAGTGTTGATTCCTAGGTTTTCTATCCCACTTGATGTTGATCCCAAGCAACACTAAGTGTTGATTCCTCAATTTATTTTATTTTCCTGTTTTGTTTTTCCTGCAAATTTCTTTGAAAATTTTTGTGCTGCATCAATTTATGAGTGTATTCATCATGCTACATCCATTTTCATATCAAAGCTCGTTGTTCTGCATCAATTTAGTTGAGCATCACTTTCCTACTTAACATGTTATCATGGATGGAACTAATGGTTCTTAACACTTACACATGATATTTATTTTTATAAGTATTAACACTTACACATGATTATGCCTACTTACAGACTTGTTACTATAAGAGAAAACTTATTCGTACAATGAGTTTCAAAATCTTTGAAATTGACATGGCCATCAATGTGGCAGTGTGATGTCAGTAAAACTTTACAATTATCTTATGTTGTCATCTAAAATTGGGCAGTTGCTCCGTTCTATGGCTCACCTCACTTGATCCCTCCTCCCTCTAGCTCTTCTCTACAATCTCTCTCCTCTTAAACCTAAGTTACTACCCCCCTAATTAACTAGATCCTTCCCAATAATCAAGATCAAAACTGCTAGATAAAATGCAATTTTTAATTTCCATCAATCTCCATTACAATGGACTACATGGTCAGGGGGGACAATTTGAAACATGTCTTTAATTTAGAGGGGACATTACTGCAATTAGTGGTTGTTGGAGATACTGCAATCAAAGTGTGAGTTGGTTATAGTATACATTTTTGAAGTCTGAAATGATGCTGCGGCTCCATGTAGATGGCAATGTTAGATCGTTAAAAAGAGTCAACAAACGTAATTCTTTACCAATAGTGTTTCTCTTTTACCTTGTGAGGTCACTACAGAATTGTGCTCATTGGCCTTAACTTCATTTAAATTACATTGGGTGATGCCTCAAAATATGGCAGGAGGCATGTTGGACAGGAAGATTTAGTCATCATGAGAAAAGGCAAGATTATTTTTGGCGGGAGGGGGGTTTTCTCTTTGCATTATGTGGACAATTTGGCGGAAGAGGAATAGTTGTACTTTCAACAACGTAGAGCTGAATGGGAACATGCTTAAAAAAGCATTTCTTATGTTCTCTATTGGACCAGCTTTGAGATTCGGGAAGTATACATTGCAATTCTTTTTTGGATTTCATAGTTTTTTCCAATTGTAATTTGCTGAAAGGATGCCTTACAACCATAAATCATCATGTGTATTAATTCATAATTCATCATGTGAATTAATTTTCTCTCCTAATGCAAACATGTTTTAGACAATATCAAAATTAGAGATCACAAACTAAGAACATCAACGAATGCAACCTAACATAAATAAAGACAACAACTCGGTAAATGATCATCTCCGCAACAGAATTAATTCCAAATACCTTAGTAGTGATCTCTTTTGTACCAGCTTGGACAACATTGGCAGCCGAATGAGCTGCAGCTGCAGCTGCCAAAGATAGCTTACCAAAGCCCTACATAACAATAGTATGACAAATAGATCAATTCATCATAACCTTAAAACATACTAACTATTCAGTAATAATAGAACCACAAACATTTAAAAAAAAAAACCATGAAACCTGAGAAACAACAGAAAAGACATCTCCCTGCGGGTCATTATTCATCTGGGAAGGCGGAGGGGTGGATCCGAAGCCAACGTATTTGCCCCCTTGCGACGGGGGAAGCCCTGCGGGACGGGACTCGTTCTCGGCAATCTTCCGTGCGAAAAAGCCCTCCTTGTTGGCAGCGGACGCCTCCAATTGCGACCGCGTGTAGATATCCTCGGTCGATTTCGACCTCACCGGCGCACCGCCCGCACCTCCTACGCCTCTAACATTGCCCGTCGATTGGTTTCGCCTCATATCGTTGGAGGATCTGAAGCCGTCATCGGCTTCCCAACTATCCCACCCTCCATTGTTCACAGAATTACCGTTTCTACCACCGGCAGCGCTGCTCTGTCCCAACGGAGGCTTCGATTTGCCAAATCCGAGATTCTCCTTGGCAACAGGTGGGTCCCGCCAGGGTCGGTCCTCGGCTAGGGCTTGGATTCGATCCCGGTAAACGCTGGCGGCGTTGGTGTTGTACTTGGTGACGATATCGGTCTCCTTAGAGATCCCGTACTGGGAGAGAAAAGCGTTGAGTCGCTCGTTCCCACCGGCTTCCATTTTCTTGATCTGGATCTCGGACCAGGAGTCCATAGTCACGGATCGGACGAAGGAGATGTGGACTCCGAGGCCGCGGTGCTTGCCGGAGCACTCTAAGCACATGAACACGCCGTAGGATACCGATGCCCATTGCGGGTTCTTTTGCGAACAGTCCACACAGGTCTTGTTTCCCGCTTGCGATTGAAGGTCCCGTAGCCGCCTCGATGCCGCCATTCGGGTCCGATCCGATCCTTCTCAATCGGATTCTACCGAACGGATCCAAAAATAATAATAATAATAATATTATTAATAATATGCACAAATATATCAGAAAAAAATGAGATAAAATTATCGAAAATTTTTCAGACAGGTTGGGGTTATATAGTTATAGTAGAGATAGGGAAAGAGAGGTTTGGGCGTACCCGTTCTCTTTTTCACTTTCTTTCTTGCTTTCTCGGAGATAATTAGGGATCACCGACACCGTCAATTTGTGACCACGTTTTAGGTGTCAATATTCGATGACTGGTGTAGCATTAGCTGCATTAATCAATTAGTTTTTTTTTTTTTTTTTTTTTTTTGGTAATAACGCATTCGTTGTCAAAAATAATTATGGTAAGCTTTTTGGCTTAACAAACGCTCCTCTGGTAGCGTAATTATCATTTAAGAATATAGTGATATTATTTGTGATAATATTTGTCTATTTAAGTATTTAATTATAAGTATGTCAAAAAAAAATATATATATATTTAATTATAAAGGATAAAACTTAGGTACAGTTCTTTAGGTTAGGTACATTAGGTTTCTCCAATTGAATTCAAACACATGGTTGCATTAACCAATGAAACACAAACAATGTTATCTTTTTTAAGAATATTTAAATTCAATGTATTTGAATTCAAGTAGGAACCTAATGTACTTGACCTAAAGAATTATACATAAGTTTTACCCTTTAATTATTTATGATAATTCAATGTTAGAATTTATCATATATACCGAAAAGAGAATAAAATCTTAAATGACAGGTTTATATGACTAAGATAAAGTAGATTATTATGAAAAATATTATGGTTTCATAATTTATTGCAAAATTTAATGAAAACCATTTTCAAGTATTTTGTGAAAATCATTTTTGGTATAAAAATTTTCTAAAAAAAAATGAAAACTTGTTTCCTATTTTTGGTTGTAATTTTAAAAAGGAGTTTAAACTTGGAAGAATTGTAGATAGTTTGTCTTGTTAAAAAATCATTAATATTTTTTGTAGACCCAATATAGTATGGGTGATGGTGGTAAAGATTGCGATATGGCAAAGGTGGCATCAATAGTGCTAGTCTGATGGCAATGAAGACAATGGTGATTGCCACATTGGAGGTAGTGTGGTGATGGTGATGGTGTCGATGGGGACATGGTTGCGATTACAGTGGTGTGATGGTGGCAACGTTGGAGAAAATTTTGTGGTGGTGATAGTGGTGGTGGCATTGGAGGAGGTGACAGTGGTGACATCGGCAATGGTGATGGTGGCAACAGATGGTGGTGATAATGGCAACGCCAAAGATAGTGTGGTGCAGGTGGCAGTAGCGAACGATGGTGGTTGTATGGAGACGAAGACGACGATAACAACGATGGTGGTGCAAACAGATATATGGATGAGATAAAGGTACAAAAGAATGTTATAAACGTTTTTAGCCTCTTTTGGTTGTTTTTCCTTAACCATATAAAATAAATAAATTCGTTGGTCTTTTATTTTCCTTGTACCAAACACTAGAAAATATAGAAACTATTTTTTGCCAAAACAAGGAAAGTGTTAATCGATAGTGCTTTTTTCAAATCGTGTCTGTATTATCCATGGTTTTTAAAACTGGATCAGACCGATCGATCCGATCAGTTGAATTGAGGACCAGTGCCTAACCCAATCCATTTTTTTTCAAAAACTGAGAACCGGTGGTTTAACCAGTAAAAACCGAAATTGGATCGGTTTAACTGGTTTTGAGTTTTGAATTTCTTTTTTTTTTTGCAAAGAAAATTTCACAAAATTTTTATTTTTATTTTTATATGTTTGACCTACATAAAAGATAGCTCAACATTAAACTAAAAAGTATTAGACTCACACAAAATGTAGCCCAACATTAAACTAATGCATCTTTAAAAAATATATTGAACTAATGAATGGTAGGCCCATAAAGAATTAAAGAAATAGGCAATATATTCATGTTTAAAATTTTTGGAAGTATAGTATTCATTTATAGAAAAGTAAGTATAATATCTTCTTACTTTTTTCCAATGTGAGACTTTCAAGAAGTCTTTCCCACAAAACAAGAAGTCCCACATTGAAAAAAATAAAGTGATATTAACAATGACTTTACTTATAAATGTATGAATCACTCTTTCTCCTTAAATTTGATTATTGATGAATAAAAATATCATATTAAAAAAAAATGTATCTACTTTATTATTGTTCTAGGCTTCTTGATATGCAATAATTGTGTCAAAAAATTATTAATATTGTAATTGAATAAAAAAATGTTATTCTTTCTTATTGTCTTAGGGTTATTACTTTTAATTTTCTAAATATAAGATGTGAAAACTCACATAAAATGTTTTAAAATTTTTTATATATATACTTTTAATTAAATATTAATATTAAAATTATTAATAAATTATTTATGACGTCACCGGTTCGACCTGGGTAGAACCATATAACTAGTAATCACTCCTTTTTTCAGTTCTTTGACCGTTCAAGTTTTAAAATCATGGTATTATCTGAAACTTAAAAGGAAATTGATTAAAGACTTTTCTAGGTCCATGGGTCGCACCACAAGTGTTACCACTTAGCTTTGGGGTCCTAAGAGATGGGTTGCTTTTGGTTAAGCCCCTTGAAATAGCTGTTGTTGAAGTCAAATTAGATGTCAAAGTTGTGATAGAAATGATTTGAGACCAATCTTCAAAACTAACATATTTTTGCATGCTTTTAGGGCTGATGAACATTTAGGCTGCTTTCCTCAAACTTGGAACAACCACATATTTAGAGAGGTGAACCATCGTGCTGATTCATTGGCTTTGAGAGGGAGGCTCTAGCATGATGATTTTATTTTGGATTCGAAATCTTATCTTGATGTTCTTTTGTTGTTGAATATAGACATCGACAATGTGTATCTAGGTGGATTTTTTTATGGTCCTAATTATCATGTTCCTGCCTTAGTGATTTTGAAATTCCATTTGGCCAAAACAAAAACAAAAAAAATAGAGGTAGAGATTGTGTTTGTTAACTATTCTATTTAATACAATTAAACAATGATTTCTTTTTATTTAAATTTTACAAGCAAATTGCCCTCTCATGTATTGGTTCTGTGTGTTTTGTCTAGTCACACCTAGCAATAGCAACAAAATGGTATAAACAGTAAATCAGGATACAACCAACGCTTTGGTAATATAAGTGCATTCTGAGGGATGGTAGGTACCACTCCCTTTATAAAACAAGATCTTTTTCATTTTCACTTGAAATGGAAAAAGTACATTTCATGGTTAATATTATTTCTTTTAATCTAACAACGTACAAAGTGTCAAGTTATTTAATTTTAAATGACTTGACACTGGATACAGTTTTATATTTATAATAATTCATCTAAATCATGAAATTGATCTATTTCAAATGGAGATGGTCATTTTTTGTCTCTCTATAACCCTTTAGAGTCACCATTCACCATTAACATAAGGCATTTGGACCTTATCATCATCTGACTCTACCTTGGGTTGGTTGGTTGTTCTCTATCAAGAGCAAACATTAATCCATGGCTAATTCGAAGCACATATTACACGGTTGGATTTGTTTGTTTTTTGGTCTTTTAAATGATAATAAAAAGGCACGAGTCCTTTTCCAATCTTAAATTTGGTTTTATCTTGTTTCGGCCCGACTTCAAGGCTTTTTGTGAATCCAAACCTGTTGGACTTTTAAGAACTTTAGAATTGGGCCAATCTTGTACTATGTAACCTTTAAGATTCCTTGGCAATCCAATATCAACCAACCTAGTGAGGCCGCATGTCAATAATTCATTGGTCCATAATAAATAATGGATGTCACCATGTGATTAGTTACACACGTATCATTTTAAAAAACAAAAAACAAAAAACAAAAAAGTTACCCATCTAACATCTTGAGAAAGCTAGCAAAGTGACTAATCAAAAGCAAAATATCACCACTCACAGGGCTGGAATGAAAATGAAAAGGCAAACAAAAAGATAAGAAAAGAAGCAGCAGCAGCAACTCAAGAAGAAGAAGTCGCAGCAGTGGTCTAGTCAGAATAGCCCTTTATCCAGAGGATTGGTACGAGAGAGAAAAAAGAGAGAGAGAGAGAGAAAGGAAAAGAGAGATCTTCGATGGTTGAGAACAGATAGAGACAGGCAAATCTGACACTTTGATTATGAAATTCTATGTATTTAGATGGAATTTTGAGCCCATATTTGTGGGTTACAAATCCCAACAATAAATCTCACATGGAAATTGAAAATTTCCTCATTTGTGGTGCTAAATCGGGTAATTGATAAATTCTAACACCCAAATTCCAGTTTTTCTCCAAATGCTGGCTCCAAATTCCTCACCCAAACACACGGTTAGAGAGTTTGAAATTCATTCAAACTCAACATCCAAGTCTCTTCCCTCTATAAATAAAATGGGAGTTCATAGTTCAAAGCACACTGAATAGCTCTAGAAGAAAGGCACAAAATGATTGTTGATCCATTTTGTCAATCATAGTTTCTCTCCTCTCTAGAGTCACAAAATTTAGAGTTCTTAGAGCCTCAGGAACCCTCCAAAAGAATGCCAAACTACCTTCAAATCAAACACAATCCCAAGTTGTTTGGATCATCAACCCTAACAGTAGCTTTCAACAGTCAACTAATTAAAAAAGTTGTTAATTATCCCGAAAAAAGCACGAACCCGTTTTTGGAGAAACCAACAGTGCATACAAATATAAACCCTAAACCAAAGTAGTTTTCATTCAAATTGTTGATCTTAAATAATAATAAAAAAATAAAACCAATTTTGTTTTAGAATATGGACTGAATAGAATCAAGCATGCTAGTTCACGTGAAATTTCTATTTGCTTTATAGCATTAGCATCAGTTATTTTAAAATTTCTTCAAATTTTGAAAGAGAAAACTATTTTTTCTATTTTAACTACCTATTTTTATAATATATCATACATCCCACTTTTCAATTCATTTTACAATATCATCTATTAAAATAATCTAAAAGAATTGCAAAGAGAGAGAGAGAGAAGAGGAGAGAGAGGAGCATGTGGAGAGAAAAAAATATTAGACAATATATGAAAGAGGTACAATAACTCTTCATTCTTGAAGAAGTACAGTAACTCTTCATTTTTGAAAAGTTATTGTAACATGTTTTAATAAATGAAAGAGGATGGCTAGTCTGATGAAGAAACTGTTTTGGCTTTTGAGCATACTTGTTATAATTTGAAGAAAATGCCATTTTAAAAGAGCTGATGTGAATGCTCTTATTGTTTCGCTCGATTGAAAATGTTATTTTTTTAGATTCTTTAATCAACTCCTTAACCAACATTTGCACTACGTAACGTAACTTAATCCTGATAAAGTACGAGACACTCTTGACACATAAAAAAAAAAACTTCTAGCAAAATTCAAATTCAAATTTACACAATCTTGCTCGAGCCATGCGCAAAATTTCTACTTGTTTTATGTTTCACTCGAGCGAGTCTTGATTTCACTTGATTGAAAATGTGATTTTTCAAATTCTTCCATCAACTCCTTGATCAACATTTGCACAACCTAGCGTACTTGATTTCAATAAAGTGAGACACTCTTGACACATAGTTTGTCACTCGAAATTTTTCCAGTTCTAAATCCTAACAATTCCAATGATCAATTGATCATCCATCAAGCTTCACTTCCCCAAACACTATGGGTCCATCACATTGACACAAAATGTGCAAATGGAATATCAACCAACCAATTGGAGTATGGACTAAGACGATTGACCAACACTCATCGTGACTGGTTGTCCATGAGAAGGGCCCCAGCCCATTCAATTGGGAGAAGGTCTTGGCATATTCTTTTAATTGCCTATTTTCATCAAAAACAGTGTTGGCCTTGTCAAATGGGCTCCCCCATCCACAATTTATGGGTAGGTAGTCATGTTGGTATATAGCAATTTATAGAATCTGACACCCGCCAGCTCATTTTGACAATTCGCATTTACCCATGAAATAGGATAATGACGATGATGATAACTTTTTCCTTGTGACTAGAAATTTTTTTAAGAGGAAACCAAGATAAATATATAAAAAAATATATATTAATCCAAAAAATAATCTATCATATTTATATTATTTTTTATAATAATAATAACCAAGTCTTAGTGTCAATATTTTTGGGATCAGTAAATTGCTAATTCTTAAACGAAATTCATAATTTTTTAAAAAGAAAATAAAGAAAACTTCTATTAAAGAGATTTACAAATCTATTTATAGGAACATATATTTTAAATATGTATTGATTTAATGAATTATGTATGAAATAAGTGTATTAAGGAAAAATAATAATGCATTAATCATTTATATAAACTTATTTATTTTTAAGAAAATATGCTTAATATATACTTTGATCTAATGAGTTACATATTGTATAAGAGTAATATAAGGAAGAAAAAAAATGATGTATCAATCATTTACATAAATGTAATACAATTTAACAAACAAAAATAAAAATCCAAGGGGGACAATTAAATTTTATACCTAAATTAATATTTTTTATAAAAAAAATAAAAAATAAAAAAATGCAAGGGGTAAAATTGAAAAAGCCAGGGGGGAGCCATGACTCCCCCCCCCCCCCCCCGCCCCAGCAACATCCTTCTTACGAAGATGTTGGGATTAAGTCGAAATTCTGCAATTCTGCTTTTAAACATGGAGGAGTTGTGGATGAATCATCATAAGTACTTGCACGTTTTACCTATATACCATGTGATGATGAACAAGTGGCATGGTGCTTCTTTTATTTGTGAGTGACACTAATTATGTAAATCTTATGATTCAATGTGCTAATTTTTTAACACAAATCAAAATAAGTAATTTTTCTTTTGAAAGAATCAAAATAAGTAATTAAGAAATTATTTATTACGCTATCAATGTGATATTAATCACATCCATTGTCGAACCCCAAGGGGTTGGCCACTTGACCTAGTGATTCCTAAGGTCTCATGAAGTCCATAAGGTCTTGGGTTCGAAACCTCTAGTCACAATCTTGGGGTCACCTTGTTGTGTAAACATTTTAGGTGGACAAATCAAGCGTATTTAACTAAAAGGTTGAGGGTGTTGATCTATTAATATTTACTATAAGTCTATAAAAATTAACACAAATTATTTCAAGTTATATAACAAAAACCATGGTTTTAAAATCCGAACTGGACCTAGTGGTATACACATAATAATTTATTATGAGAATCGAGTAGTTCTAGGCTTATAGAACTTGATTATATTTGGATAATAATATAAATAATCATTTATTTAGTGTAAAAGTGTTTTCTAATACTTAAATTTAGTTAAATAATGTTTTAGAAATTCAAATTTTGGTTAACCCAACTCAACTTGATCGACCTAACACAAGGTAAGATAAACATGTGGATTAGAGTTTTTTAAATTTAAACAGGAAAGGTTGGGAATGAATCTATACTATAATGTAAAACCGAAACTTTTTTACTTTTGGTTGACCTCATCATGTTGCGCCACATAAGCTTTTGAAATCTCACAATTTTACACCTCATTGTTTTAATATATATTTTCTAATTGAATTTAAATTTTATTCTATTATTAAACCTTCCATTAGAATTTTGACACATCATATTTTCTTTAATATAAGAATATATTATTCCATATATAAAACACAATCATAATTAATGTCTAATACTAAAATATATTCCATATATAAACACAATATAAATATCTTTTAATAATAATCATAATTATCAATTTTCATCAAGATTTTTAGAGTTTTTTTTTTTTTTTTCTTATGTATTTCATTTAATTTTGTTGCTGGCAATGGAGAAAGATGGATGGATTTGTTATAATGAAACCATGTGAGCTTGAAATGAGTTATGAAAATTATTTAGGTTTGATCATATAATCATGTGTCCATGTATTTATTTGTCCTTCTTCTTATTTTAAGTATCATTTATTTTATTTTTGGATAGAAACATGATCCATATGGTAAATATAAACATGAATCGTGTTTTATAAAAATTGGACTATATTCAACTTATGCCAAAAGAAAAATTACATTATATTAAATTTTAATTATCCTATGGTAAATACTTTCTTAGTTATTTTTTTAAACAAAAAAGTAGGATCTATCCTAAATCCGATTCGTAAAGTCTCTTTATCGATCTTGCCTACAACATTTTGAACTAAAAAAAAAAAAAAAATATATATCAACAAAAGAAGTAAAATGAATCAAAATTAATTTAGATTTTATTTTCAATAATTTTCCTATGCATCGCACAGATTTGCGAGTAGTTCTTAAAATTTATTAGGGTTTGATACGAGTTTGGTAAATAAAATAATTTGAGAGTTTAGATTTAAGAAAACTTTTTCCATCCCAAACTCAACCCATTTCCATTCATATAGTCCTATGTTTAATCTATACTATAATATAAAACCGAGGCTTTTTGACTTTTGGTTGACCTCATAATATTGCGCCACAAAAGCTTTTGAGTTCTCACAATTTTACACCTCATTATTTTAATATATATATATTTTTAATTGAATTTAAATTTTATTCTATAATTAAACATCTCATTAGAATCTTAACATATTATATTTTCTTTAATAGAAATAATATAGTCATATGTATTGCTATGAAATCTTTAAAGCATTAATCTAACACGACATTCTCAGCCAACCTTTGTAGTTGCACCTCAAGATCCATCCACCTTCTGGGAAATATCTTGCATCCACTTTCTCCTGGTGTCAGCCTAAACAAAGTCTGCGTTTGTGCATCACAACTTGTCGCAATCCAATTATTGCATTCAAACAAAAGGGGTGGGAACTGAATGCGTGCACGACAACTAGCCCGAGACTGGAATATAAGGAATACAATTTCTACAATCCAAGCTGTGGTTTTGGATGCATAACCATAAAAGATATTCCACCTCTTACCTATCATGAATTAGTCTAATCTGGACCACAAGCCATCTCATTATCAAAGCCATAGGATAAAGTCAACAACGACACCAAAAAAATTCATTGTTATCCATCCATTGTCTTGTATTGTTTAAAAGTGAAGTTTGGTCTCATCCTTTTATGTATAAATAAAATATCCTTAAACAATATTATAAAAAGGTCTATAGTAAAAAATGGTCATTTTTTTTATAGCCCAAAAAAAAAAAAAAAAGGCCCTAAGGTGTAGGGCCGGCCCTGCTAACAACTTCTTAATCTATACTATAATGTAAAACCGAAGCTTTTTGACTTTTGGTTGACCTCATCATGTTGCGCCACATAAGCTTTTGAAATCTCACAATTTTACACCTCATTGTTTTAATATATATTTTCTAATTGAATTTAAATTTTATTCTATTATTAAACCTTCCATTAGAATTTTGACACATCATATTTTCTTTAATATAAGAATATATTATTCCATATATAAAACACAATCATAATTAATGTCTAATACTAAAATATATTCCATATATAAACACAATATAAATATCTTTTAATAATAATCATAATTATCAATTTTCATCCAGATTTTTAGAATTCTTTTTTTTTTTCTTATGTATTTCATTTAATTTTGTTTCTGGCAATGGAGAAAGATGGATGGATTTGTTATAATGAAACCATGTGAGCTTGAAATGAGTTATGAAAATTATTTAGGTTTGATCATATAATCATGTATCCATGTATTTATTTGTCCTTCTTCTTATTTTAAGTATCCTTTATTTTATTTTTGGATGGAAACATGATCCATATGGTAAATATAAACATGAATCGTGTTTTATAAAAATTTGACTATATTCAACTTATGCCAAAAGAAAAATTACATTATATTAAATTTTAATTATCCTATGGTAAATACTTTCTTAGTTATTTTTTTAAACCAAAAAGTAGGATTTATCCTAAATCCGAATCGTAAAGTCTCTTTATCGATCTTGCCTACAATATTTTGAACTACAAAAAAAGAAAAAAAAAAAAAAACAAAAAAACATATTCAACAAAGGACAGAGTTTGGCTACAAACTGGTTTATTGTTAGCTTGCTACAACCCACTACGTGGCAATTAATAAGATCATCCATGTGTATTTTAGTCACATGACCTATTTAATAAGTCATGTGACTTCTTTAAATAATACATGTGGATGGTCTTATAAGCTACCACGTAGTGGAGTTGTAGCAAACGAGCTACAAACTGGTTTGTAGCTAAATCTTGTCCTTCAACAAAAGAAGTAAAAGGAATCAAAATTAATTTAGATTTTATTTTCAATAATTTTCCTGTGCATCGCACAGGTTTGCGACTAGTTTGATAATCAAAATTAAGGCTCTCTAAAGAAAGCTACGCAAATCTTAATTATGTTCCTTCTTTAGGCTAAAGAAGAAAATGGTTATCATTTTATAATCAAAGAATGCTTTTCCCCCAAGCCCTTTTGTTAATCTCCCAAAATTAAGAATCCTTAACTTCTAAAATTTATATTTAGTATTCACAATATATTCAAAATACTATTTTGGTAAGGGCACAATGCATCTATAACTTATAATTTATCTTATCTATAATCTATTTTCTTTAATAGAAATAATATAGTCATATGTATTGCTATGAAATCTTTAAAGCATTAATCTAACACGACATTCTCAGCCAACCTTTGTAGTTGCACCTCAAGATCCATCCACCTTCTGGGAAATATCTTGCATCCACTTTCTCCCGGTGTCAGCCTAAACAAAGTCTGCGTTTGTGCATCACAACTTGTCGCAATCCAATTATTGCATTCAAACAAAAGGGGTGGGAACTGAATGCGTGCACGACAACTAGCCCGAGACTGGAATATAAGGAATACAATTTCTACAATCCAAGCTGTGGTTTTGGATGCATAACCATAAAAGATATTCCACCTCTTACCTATCATGAATTAGTCTAATCTGGACCACAGCCATCTCATTATCAAAGCCATAGGATAAAGTCAACAACGACACCAAAAAAATTCATTGTTATCCATCCATTGTCTTGTATTGTTTAAAAGTGAAGTTTGGTCTCATCCTTTTATGTATAAATAAAATATCCTTAAACAATATTATAAAAAGGTCTATAGTAAAAAATGGTCATTTTTTTTATAGCCCAAAAAAAAAAAAAAAAAAAGGCCCTTAAGGTGTATGGCCGGCCCTGCTAACAACTTCTTAATCTATACTATAATATAAAACCGAAACTTTTTGACTTTTGGTTGACCTCATCATGTTGCGCCACATAAGCTTTTGAAATCTCACAATTTTACACCTCATTGTTTTAATATATATTTTCTAATTAAATTTAAATTTTATTCTATTATTAAACCTTCCGTTAGAATTTTGACACATCATATTTTCTTTAATATAAGAATATATTATTCCATATATAAAACACAATCATAATTAATGTCTAATACTAAAATATATTCCATATATAAACACAATATAAATATCTTTTAATAATAATCATAATTATCAATTTTCATCCAGATTTTTAGAGTTCTTTTTTTTTTCTTATGTATTTCATTTAATTTTGTTTCTGGCAATGGAGAAAGATGGATGGATTTGTTATAATGAAACCATGTGAGCTTGAAATGAGTTATGAAAATTATTTAGGTTTGATCATATAATCATGTATCCATGTATTTATTTGTCCTTCTTCTTATTTTAAGTATCCTTTATTTTATTTTTGGATGGAACATGATCCATATGGTAAATATAAACATGAATCGTGTTTTATAAAAATTTGACTATATTCAACTTATGCTAAAAGAAAAATTACATTATATTAAATTTTAATTATCCTATGGTAAATACTTTCTTAGTTATTTTTTTAAACCAAAAAGCAGGATTTATCCTAAATCCGAATCATAAAGTCTCTTTATCGATCTTGCCTACAATATTTTGAACTACAAAAAAAGAAAAAACAAAAAACAAAAAACAAAAAAACATATTCAACAAAGGACAGAGTTTGGCTACAAACTGGTTTATTGTTAGCTTGCTACAACTCACTACATGGCAATTAATAAGATCATCCATGTGTATTTTAGTCACATGACCTATTTAATAAGTCATGTGACTTCTTTAAATAATACATGTGGATGGTCTTATAAGCTACCACGTAGTGAGTTGTAGCAAACGAGCTACAAACTGGTTTGTAGTTAAATCTTGTCCTTCAACAAAAGAAGTAAAAGGAATCAAAATTAATTTAGATTTTATTTTCAATAATTTTCCTGTGCATCGCACAGGTTTGCGACTAGTTTGATAATCAAAATTAAGGCTCTCTAAAGAAAGCTACGCAAATCTTAATATATGTTCCTTCTTTAGGCTAAAGAAGAAAATGGTTATCATTTTATAATCAAAGAATGCTTTTCCCCCAAGCCCTTTTGTTAATCTCCCAAAATTAAGAATCCTTAACTTCTAAAATTTATATTTAGTATTCACAATATATTCAAAATACTATTTTGGTAAGGGCACAATGCATCTATAACTTATAATTTATCTTATCTATAATCTATGTAAAACAAATTTGTTAACTTCTTAAAATTCCACAATTTAAGGCTCCGTTTGTTTCGCTGTAAAATATTTTCCATTGCAAAATGTTTTCAGATGAAAATGATTTCAGGGAAAATGATTTTTTTTTTCCGTGTTTGGTTGCATTCCTGGAAAATGCTCCGGAAAATATTTTACAGTATGTGAAAGAAAGAGCAGATAATGTCACATTTATGGTACCTACCTCACATATGATGGTACCTAATTTTTATTTATTATTTAAATTAATATATATAAAAAACAGATAGTACTAACATCACATTAGATAGTACTAACATCACATATACTTATATCATATTTGATGGTACCAATTGAGTGGGTATCATATCCACAAAAAGAGTATAGATATTATAGAATGACCCACTGATAGGGGGCATTCGTAATGACTAGCCATATTAGGCTCTTTGACTATTGTTGTAGCTCATCATATGTATTTGATGCCTCCTTATCCATATCTAGCCTTAAGCTTAGGCCTAAGTGGCCTATAGAATGACCCACTGATATGGGCAGTGGCGGATCTAGCTACTGACCAGGGTGGGCACGTGCCCACCCTCAAATTAAAATTAAAAAAAAAAAAAAAAGTTTGTAAAATTTTGGGAAAGAAAATTTTTTCAAGCCCACCCTCAAATTCTAAAGAAAAAGTGTATACCATAGAAAGTCTTAGCAAAAAAGAAGTATACCATACAAAGGAAACATATTAATTTCTTATATTATTTATATTTGATTGTATCTTATACGATATTACTTTATATTTGTGATGGCATAAAAAGACATGATCACATAATTTTACTCATGAAAATGAAAAAGAAAAAAAGAAAAGAAAAAAGCTAATAATAGAATACAAGATTTAATTTTATTTATAATTTAATAATACTTATAGAATATAAAATTTAATTTCTTTTAATTACTAGTAGTTTTTGAGTAATTTATGTTGAGAAATATATAATATTTCTTTCATTTTTAGAGATGTAAAGTATATGGAAGTTGCATTAACAACTTACAACTTTTATAATTCTTTTAACATACATGATCAATATTGGTAAATTTTAACTATTTTTTTTAACAAAAAGTAGAATTTTACTATTTTGATTCAATCCTAGTGTGTAAAATCTAGATCCTGACAATCATGATAGAGATAACTTGATTTATTGATTGTATACATATGTACATAGAGAAAGACATCTTTCGTAGCATTGATAATGAAGTTAATATGCAATAGTTTCAAAATATGAAAACACGTCGAAATCAATTGTAAAAGACTATAATGAACTTCTTTTTTGTTACTTTTTGTTTATGTACCTAATATATATCGTTTTTTGGAATTTTTTTGTGTTAATAAATATATTATTTATCAAACGATATGTATATATATATATATTATTGTTTCTATTAAAATTTGAGATAAAAAAGTGTTCACTTTCAATTAAATTCTTAGATCCACCCCTGAATAGGGGGCATTCGTAGTGACTAGCCATATTAGGCTCTTTGACTATTGTTGTAGCTCATCATATGTATTTGATGCCTCCATATCCATATCTAGCCTTAAGCTTAGGCCGAAGTGGCCTAAGCCTTGAGGTGATAGTACTGGGTACGTAGAAGAAAGAGAGGGAGGGACTCAACTGATGAAGATTACACGGGAGCAATTTAATATCCTAGTTGATGCTTTGTAGAATGTTTCCTTGAAATTTTGCTGTGACTTGTTAGTTTGATGGTGAATTGATGTGAGAAATCAGCAATTACAATGCTGGTTCAAAATAAAAATTTACTTTTTTAGAGCATTCTCATCCCATTAGCAAAAAAACAAGCTATTTTACCTCTTCAAAACATCATTTTTCTACTTTACCTATCAACTTTACATAACATCTCCCATCCCACTCTTTATTTTACATTACTTCCCTATTAAAATATTATAAAAGCAATTTTTTTTTTTTCTTTTTTTTCCCACAATCTGAACACCCACGCCGACAA
Organism: Fagus sylvatica; assembly: GCA_907173295.1. Classification (NCBI taxonomy): domain Eukaryota; kingdom Viridiplantae; phylum Streptophyta; class Magnoliopsida; order Fagales; family Fagaceae; genus Fagus; species Fagus sylvatica. The sequence goes on along the minus strand of OU015770.1, from coordinate 21,364,481 downwards.
TAACAAATCAACCACCACCCCCACCCACACCCACACCGGCAGCACCACCATCAAACCCACACACTCACGCCGGCAGCATCACCATCAAACCCACACACCCACTCCGGAAACACCACCAACAACAGACCCACACCCACGCCAGCAACACCACCAACAAACCCACACCCACGCCAGCAACACCACCAACAAACCCACACACCCACGCTAGAAACACCACTAATAAACCCACACACCCATGCCGGAATCACCAATTTCCAAAAACCCCAAATCCAAAACCATTTCATACCCACAAATCAAATAAAAAACCTCCAAACCGCCGATGCCCGAAGCCCCCATGATGTTGCTGCTCGTGCTCGTGCGAGTGGGAGAAAGAGAGTCCAAGATTTTCAGAGGAGAGAAGAGAGGGGGAGTTGTGCGGCAGTGTCTGGAGGTGGAGGAGGAGGAGATGAGAGCTGTGAGAGATTTCAGAAATAAAATAAAAAAAGAGAGAGGACAGAGAAAGAACGAATAAAAAATTACTTAATAAAAGTTTACATGAGCAACAGTAGTCGGTATCTTTATCGACTACTGTAGCAACTTGTAAAAATTTGAGCAACTTTAGAAGACCGGATGTAAGACTAATTTTTGTGAACAATATAATCTATTTTAACTAATAGAGTGTTTTAACTCATGGGATGTGAATGCTCTTATAGAATCGACAATTACAATATCGGCTTCCAAAAGAAATAAAAAAAATAATAATTTTATATAAAATCGGTAATTACAATGTCACGTAGCAAGAAAAGAAAGGCACGCTACAGTTGTGAATCTTGTGATGAAGCATATATCACGTACTAGTTAAAGGCTTGTAGGTAAAGCTCATGACCAGCTTCCTTTGACGGTGCGGCTAAATAAAAGATAGTGCCTGACAAATAAATAAAAAATAAAAAAGAAAGATGAAAAATAGTTGATCTAGGGCGTTGAGATTATTAACAGCCCGCATTTATTACACACCGCTTTTAAAGTCTGAACCGAATTAAATCACTGCCCATAAAACCCCCATAAATAAACTCCGTATTTATTCTCATGCATATGCTTCATCTTTCTCTGCCCATTCCCTGCTTTATCTTTTCCTTAGCTGACTCAAGATAGATATCAAATACCATCAAAAAAAAGATAGATATCAAATAACTCTTTTCTCTCTCTAGCTCTTGATCCCTCTTTGTCTCTCTCGCTGTCTCACATATATATATATATATATACTATATATATATATATATATATATATATATATTATCAATCATAGATTGTGGTGTGACAGGACTCACAGAAGGAGAAAGTTTCGTGTTCTTGTGCACTGTTTTTATTTTGGCCTTTTGCGTGCTTCAAAGGAAATCATGAGTATCTTCTCATTGATTTCAGGGAGGGCAGGCCCAAGTGGGTTTGGATCAGCTTCGACTGCTGAACAGGTTACTGAAGGGATTGATGATAGTAAACTCACCGCTATTGTTACTGGTCAGCTCTGCTTTTCTTTTCATATACTACTTAATTATTTATTGTTTCCTTTCTTCTTCTTAATTTCTTTCGGATTATTTGTTTTCATGCTGTTGTTTTACAAATGGTTTGATCTATGAGTTTGTGGAGCAATAACAGTAACAATAACAAAAGATTCGGGTAAATGGAAGGCTGAGAGAAAGAGATATAATTGCAGGATTTTCATTGACTTGACTGGTTTAGTTGCTATATCATTCTGGTTCTATTTTTGCCTGTTCCCTTCTTTGTGGTGTCTTCAGTTGTCATCGCTATTTTTGTGATTATGGACAAAACTTGGTTTGTTGTGGACATGTGGTTGAGCCACTAGTTGGTTGCAATTGCCCAAAACAGCTTCTTCAGCTTCTTCTTTCTTTTTTTTTAATAAATATTTTATACCTCTATATATATAAACTTAGATTTTAAGTTCTTTTAACCCAACCCCTCTTCAACTCAAACGTCTAGCAAAACAAATTTCAAATCCGTCTAGCAAAACAAATTTCAAATCCTTAATAAGCCAACAACAAACCACAAATCTGCAAATCACCCGTTACTCACCCTTGAGCCAAGTAATTATTTCAATACTCTTGAAACATAATAAATATGTATTTTACTATCTCACATGAATAAAAGGTTCTACTAATTAATTTCATGGTGAAACCTATCTTTCATATAAAAAGAAAGAATACACATTTATTGTGTTTCAACATTATTGGTTTTTTTAAAATCTGTATATACCTATTAAAAAAAATGCAAACAAAAAAATATTTTGCTAAATAGTATGCTTTGAACCCCCTACCAAAAATATTGAACACCCTAAAAAATATATTGAACACCCTCAAATAAAATATTAAATACTCTTTGACTTGAAACCCAATAGATCCAACCCACCTTTCGACTTTAATTTTGTACTACACCACTTGGTCAAAGACAGAACAAACAAGAGAATAATATACTTGTTCTCATCCCAAAAAAAATACAAATAGCCCTATAAAATAACCTTTGGTCTTCAAGACAACAAACAAAAAATGTTTTTAAGCTTAACCAAACAAATTCCAAATTCTTAACACAACTTCAACCAAACAAATTACTATTTCCAAACTCATTTCAGTGTCACAAAAAGATGAGAAGGAGGTAGAATCATAAAAAAAATCACAAATTTAAAAATAAAATATGTGTGGATGTGCCTTCAATGTGTTTGTCTAGTTGTAGGGGAAATGAGCTTGCATTTGTTTGGTTCTATTTGTAATTTTTTTTTAATGGCTGTGTTTGTAATTGTGGGTTAGAGGGGGGTTAAGAAATGCGTGTTAACGTGAGACTGTATTTGTTATTGTACTGAGTTTGTTTTGTAATATATATATATATATATATATATATATGTTAGTTTGGATTTTCTTTTTTTTGGTTTATACTTTTGTCTCTTTCAAATTTAAATCTTGGTTCCATTCATGCACACGATCTACTAACTCTACTAACTATTTAAGTTTTTTAATAAATACCCAAAAAAACATTTCTAGAGCAGACACTGCGAGCTAGCATTCCTTTGCAGTTTGTCTACTCTAAAAATAGCTTTAGAAATATTTTACAACAAATGAGACCCACGGTCCCTCCCCCCTCCCTTTGTCAATTAGCAACTTTCTTTTTCTTTCTCTTTTGTCCACTAAATGGAGTGGGGCCTCTCACGTATTGTGGCTTTAACACACTTGTGACTTGTGAGACTCATAATTTGTGAAAGGTCCCTTCATGAAGTGAGTACACGATACTCTTGCTTTGATTGAGCCGGATTGAGATCCTATTGCGTGTACTCATGCTTTGATTGAGCCGAATTGAGATCCTATGCAATACCTTTTGCTATTGTATAGGTGCAATTCCACTTTTTAACATTTAATATTTTTTCATTTTTCTATTATTTACCTTTTTGTCTTTATGATATTTTGCCTTTTTTTTATTCAAAGGCTGAGATTAAAAGTTAACTTTTTAACTTCTAATCTCAACCCTTTAACTAGAATTGCACCCATACAATACCCTAGGTATTGCATAGGATCTCAATCCGAGCAATCCAATTGAGAATCTCAATCCAATTGAGCCCATTGCTTCTCACCAGATAATAAAAGTATGGTCCTTGAATGTATCATGTAGAACAGTAGAAGTATGGTACTCTAAATTAGGGGTGGGTTCGGGTCGGGCGGGTCGGGTTTTGGGGAAATCCGTTGTCCGTCCGTAGAAAATAAATTCACGGATAATCCGTCCGCTAACCGTCCGTTATAGGTTCGGGCGGGCGGGTCGGTTAGCGGGTTTGGCGGGCGGGTGGTCGGGCGGGTGGTCGGGTTTAATGGGCTTGCAAGTGATTTTTTTGGACTTTTTTTCTCAATGGACTTTAAAAATTCGTCCATATCATTGTTTTGACTTTTTTGGGCCATTTTAAAACCAAATCAACAACTATATATAATGGGCCTACTAATTTAGTTTTTTTAGCCATTTTTTTCTATTTATTTAAACCAGCTAACTTTTTATACCATTCTTATAATAAAAAACCAAACAAAAGCATGCAACAATTCCTAAGCACATACAAATACAAATACAAAAAATCAATTTCATATATATATATATATATATTATATATATATATATATATATATATATATATATATATATATATATATATATATTATATTTAATTATATTGTTTATAACTTTATATATATATATATATATATATTATTTAATTAAAATTGTCGGGCGGGCGGGTATCCATCCGACCAAAATCCAAAAACCGTTATCCGTGTATCCGGATATTTAAAATATCCGTACCCGTATCCGTCCGAATATGTGCGAGCGGGCGGGCGAGCGGGTCGGCCGGATTGGTCGGGCGGGTCGGGTTTCACGGTTTTTTGCCCACCCCTACTCTAAATGGTCGAAAATCCAAAAGAATGAATAAAAATTATGAATAAAGTGAAACAAATGAGCATCTGCATAAAAAAAATTAAATAAATAAACAGAAATCGGGAAAATGGTTTCAAGAGATAGCTGCCCAATGGAACATATGATTAATAGAGAAAGTGGTTTAGTTGACAGGATTTGCATAGGACGTCAAAACAAACAAAATATGATTTTATTGTTATTCAACTGATGTATGTTGTGTTTTGTTTTGTGAGTTTTTAGTTAGCTTGATTAATCAAGTATTAAAATATAATAATCAAGTATCTTATTTTCTTATTGAATCCTATCTACATAAAAGTTAAAGAAATCCATCAATATCTTAACTAAATAATAAAGTGCAATTATCTTAAAGCGGGTAGATTTAAATGATTATATCTATTTAAATAAATAAATAAAAAAGCAACAAAGAAAATGACTTATGCCTTTCAGAATAAAAATTCAAAAGGGTCTTTATTGCATCTATATTTATAATCTTTCAAGGTGTTTTGAATTGACGGACGTTTTGGTTATGGTTGAGGATGTACAGGAGGAGCAAGTGGAATTGGGTTGGAGACAGCAAGAGTCTTGGCTCTTCGAAAAGTACATGTCATCATTGCTGCAAGGAACATGGAAGCTGCTAATGCAGCAAAAAAGCTTATTATTAAAGAAAACGAAACTGCGCGTGTGGATGTTCTAAAGCTCGACCTGTGCTCAATCAAGTCTGTTAGAGCATTTGTTGATAACTTCAATGCTCTTGATGTCCCCCTTAACATCTTGATGTGATCTCTCTATCTCTCCCTCAATCTCTCTCTCTCTCTCTCTTTTTACCAAACTAATAAATGAACTCGACAATATTTCAGAAACAATGCCGGTGTCATGTTCTGCCCCTTCCAGCTATCTGAAGATGGAATAGAGATGCAATTTGCAACAAATCATCTAGGTAGGTAGTAAAATAGTACATGTCTCATTATGTGTTGCTCAGGAATTTCAGCTCTGCCACTAATGGGTCATCTCATTTCACTTCTCAGGTCATTTCCTCTTAACAAATCTGCTTCTTGAGAAAATGACACACACAGCAAAAGCAACCGGCATCGAGGGCAGGATTGTGAACTTGTCATCAATAGCTCACTGCCACACTTATGAACGTGGGATCCGATTTGATAAGATCAATGAAGAAAATTGGGTACGTCAAAATTTTCTTTTCTTTTATTGGGTGCGATTCGTAATGATGTAAACCAATATAACTTCATCCTCATCACTTCAGTCAGGAGTCGGGACAGAAGGTTACCTTCACTAGTACTCTGACCTTTTAATGATAATGAATGGTGAATTTAATTTAATTTTTTTATTTAATAAAAAAAAAACGAATAAACAAAAAGCATTACTAACTTGCTTATGAGCGCTTTACGATTTTGCTCTTCATCGTATTTGTTTCAGTTATTCTGACAAACGGGCGTATGGGCAATCCAAATTAGCAAACATATTACATGCAAATGAGCTGTCTCGTCGTTTGCAGGTAATCTAATTTAATCTTTAAAGTTTAAACATCTTTTTTATTATTATTATTTTTTTGGAGCTTTTATACACTTCACTATTTTTATCTAAGTGTCAATTTGGTCATAATGCTAAAAGATTGTAATTCAAATGACACTTCCTAGTGTTTTCACAGAAGATATCTAAGATTCAAATCACCATTCTTCTAATTATTGAATTATCAATTATTCTATTAAAGTTTAATGGTTTTACATGATATGCACTTGATTTTCATTATATCTATAACAATTTTTTTTTTTTTTTTTTAAATTGTTACCCTTCATTATCCCTCTAAATATTATATATATAAACTTTATTTTATAGAAAAATATATATCTGAACCTAAACACTCGTTTTGAAACACAAGATAATGAAGGATAATAATGTCATTTTCAAACCCAATATACAGGATTGTTGTCTCCTACAACCTATGGGCATTGGAAAGAACATTTGGAGAGGGAGAGACAAAGAGAGAGGTTGATGTAAATATATGCATGTGGTGTGATTAAATTTGTTAGACTTTGATGGGAAATTCTAACAGAAAAGGTTGACTTGTCACAAACCTTATGTCTAAAGGATTAATCGTTCAAATCGAGAGTCTAAAAAACAAATTGACATATCCAAACAAAAGTTTGTAAAAATCCTTTCTTGTCTTTTGGAAGGAAAAAGGAGGGATATATTACAAGAGGAAACAATTTCAAGTATAAAAATCTATTACCACATAAAAATATTAAATATACACAATAATACACTTGTAGAAATTAAGCATTTAAGAATTCAAGATCAAATTGAACATAATGACAATTTGTTGTTCTCCATCGTTAATTTTGGTGAGCTAGAAGCTTCATGACAGCTAGTCATACCCAAAGCTTTTCCATGTTAATAATCTTGAATCACATACAATATCATGTATTTTACTAGTTCATTGATCATATTTCTCTAATGAGATGCAGGAAGAAGGTATAAACATTACTGTGAATTCAGTCCATCCAGGATTGATAATGACTCCTCTCATGAGACATTCTGCCCTTTTGATAAGTATGCTCTATGTTCCATAATACAAACAAAATATGCAATGAAAAGGATTTATTATTATTATTTTTTCATATATAATTTGGTCCTCTTTATATGCAGGAATTCTGCGGGTGTTCTCCTTTTTCCTATGGAAGAACATACCTCAGGTACAATAATACGGTTTTGAGTATCAGGGAAAGTTAATATTTTGACTTTCTGAGTTCTTAAAGATTTTAGAATGGGTGGCACACACATTATACACGTAAGGATCTCCTCAATTTTTACACCTCTAAAGGTGTACCATTGAGGCATTGATTATGACTCCTTAATGAGATATTAAAAAAGGGATCACTTTAAAATTTATTTACCTTTGCATTATGCATAATTAATTGGTACTCGGGATTACAACAATATAGTATTATTTCCCCTCACACAATAGTATGTCTCGTTTATTAAATTTATAATGTGATCCACCAATGAGAGGAGAGAATACTACTACGTTTATGTACTCCGGGAGTAGCTAATAATTTTCCAGCATATTTAGAAATTAAAAATCCATCATACAATAGTCTATATCGGGTAATTATGGAATACTCCTAAAGTAAATTAATTTCATACTCCCTCTTCTCATATGAATAGTAGATTCTATTAATTTAATTCATGATGAGACTCACCATTCATGTAAAAAGAGGGATTATGACATTAATGTACACCGAGAGTATTCTATAATTTTCCATCTATATCATGTGTATAATAAATGGAGAGGCAATCCCACACGATGCTTGTGGGTAGTTATACATTACTTCCGGAGTATATTAATGTTGTACTCCCTCCTTTCACATAAATGGTGAGTCACGCTAATTGAATTCATGTGAGACTCACCATTCAAATGAAAAGAGTAAGTACAACATTAATATACTTTAAAAAGAATAAAAATCTTGAATCCCAACCCTAAGGGATAGCTCAACTGGTTCGACCATTGGGCGTGCTCCCTCAATGGTCACTAATTTGAGTCACCTCAAGGCTACCTACCCAAGGTAAAACCTTACGTCTATCGTGGTACACGTGCTAGTAAGGGTGTTCCTATGTCCCTCTAGGATTAGTCAAGGGTACACATATCTACGGAACGCTGGCTCAGACACCCAAGGTTATCAAAAAAAAAAATTCTTCAATCCCACTTTTTGTATTCTAGTTTATGCTCCACTAGTTGGAATATGATACATGGTATTCCACACATGTCATATTCCAACTTGTATTCATCTGGAAGTAGGGATGGCAAAAATTGCCTAAACCCAATAACCCACCCAAACCACCCATGGTATTACCCACCCAAACTCATCTACTTAATAAATAGGCTTAATTGGGTCAACCCATTTAAATGGGCTTAATTAGGTAATCTATTGGGTATCCAATGGGTTGCCTATTAGGTAAATCATTTAGAAGTTTTAAGGATATTTTGGTACATTTCAAGGTTTTATAAGTATTTGGGTTATTTAGGGTATTTTGATTATATTTATACATACAATAAATGAGTAAATGAGTGGGTTTGAGTTTTAGCTTATATAATTCAGTTGGGTTGGATTTGCATAATATCTACTTTACTAAATGAGTATAAATGAGTAATTAGTTTTTTAATACCCAACCCATTTAAAACCCAACCAAACCACCCAAACCCACACATTTTCCAGCCCTATCTGGAAGTATTCTATAAATGTCTTGTGATTGTGCTTATAATATCAGACAAACAGTTTTGTCACTTTTGTTCAAGAATCTGATAATCAACTATACCCATCGAAACCATTTATAGATGCTGCCAAATAGCACATGCACTCCGAAAAATAAAAGTATAACGCGGATTTTATGTATTTCAGGGAGCAGCCACGACTTGCTACGTCGCACTCCACCCAAGTCTGAAAGGTGTGACTGGAAAGTACTATCTGGACTGCACTGAGGTGAAAACAAGTGCATTTGCAAGAGATTCAGTGTTGGCTAGAGAACTCTGGGACTTCAGCAACAAGTTAGTTACTTCAGTTGCAAAACCTTGAAAACAGCTGCTGGCTGCTGCTTGTTCAGTCATTTATTGTTGGTTTAGTATTGGTGAATGATTTGCACTTCGTTCCTAAGAGTTTCATGCGATTCATATAATGTTTATTCTTACATTCTAAATCTGTTATTATTATTATTATTATTATTATTATTTGAAAAAATAAATCTCTTATTACTTATTAGGAATTTTCACTTTCTCTGTCGCCAATTTCATTTTAATACAAGTTCATGCATTACTAGATATTACTAATTTTGGATGCACCGACGGACGGCTGAAATTAAAAGTTAATTTGGTATTGCTGTGCAATACTTTTAGGTATTACACAAGATCTCAATGTCACCAAATAAACTATACTCTAAATCAATTAATTTGAACGGATATTACCAAAAAAACCAGTTTTTCCCAATATTGTGATCCGGAAATAATAGATAGATTGTAGTTACATCAAGGCCCCAAATATATGAACATCGGAAGCATCAAAATTTCATAAATATTTGACAAAATTCCAGACCTATGGACATGACAAGAGGTGCTTCAAAATTTTAATCACAAAAGTAACAAAAATCTTTTTTAAATATATATATATATACATATAGTAGAAGTTAAAATTCCGAGTACCAAACTACCATGGCCTGCGACTGCGGGTGAGACCCTTCCAAAAACGTGAAAATCTTGAACAAAACACACATCACAAACTCATCAATTGATTTTTTTTTTTTTTAATTGGGGCTAAGCTTAAAAGCGCGCGCAACAATAGAAGCATTAGGACCAACTTTTAATGGGCTAATCTTGCTCCCAGAGGCCCACGGCCCGGACCAAGTAAGCCGAGCCAGCCACCACAACCGCCGCAAAGACAGGAGGCACGATCAAATCAATCTTAGACTTGCTGAACAGGTGAGCTGGGAAGCACAGGATCTCCCCAGCCACGTCTAACGGCAACCTAACCGACCCTTCCGCCTCGCACAAGCTCGAGAACGGAGACGACGAAGATATCGCCGATACGAAGGCCACCTCGGGAGCGAACGACGCCACCGCTACCGTCAACGTTAGTATAGTTGTCCACGTGGCCGCATATATAAGTATTGGCCACCGGAAGGTAAGACGCGTGAATAACGTGACTAGTGGAAGAAACATTTTATCTTATTGATAGAAAGGTAAGAGTGGCGGGGTTTGGGACTTGGCTTTTATATACATATAAAAATTTATATGTATGTATATGGTTGAGGTGAGAGAGTGCACCTAATCACAACTGTTTTTATGTGAAATTGGTAGTTTAGGTGGGAGATACAAACAAGTGGAGAAAGAGAGAGAGCGCATGACTGAGTGATTCATATCTACGTTGACTGGTGAAGAGTGCGTGTGGGTGGGTTTGGGTTTGGGTTCAGTTAGACAGGAGAGCGACTCCATTGACGAGAATTTTGTACATTGGAAAAGATACGTGTCAACGTGGTAAGGGAGTGGAAGTCTGAGTTTTGTAAGTGCTTGACAATGTCAATTGTCAAATCAAGCATGATCTCTTCTTTGATTTGGATTTCTTTGAGTTCAATTTACTTAATCACAAGGGATAGCTTTCGAGGGACATACCAAACTTTTTTTTTAATCATTTTTGTCAAGAATAATTCTGAAAATAACATTACTGGTAAGAATTTAGATGTCAATTAGGAATACCACATTTTGAATGCATAGGCGCGTGCTGAGATTTTGGCTACAACTACCATTGGGGTCAGGCTATGGATTTTCCTTCCTTTTTGACGTAATTTGCTCAAATGGTTCTAGGGAGATTTTGTGAAAAATGGAAAACAAAATCAAAGGCCAATTTTGTTTAATAATATTATTTTTAAAATTATTTTTTTAATTAATACTATTATTAAAATATATAAATATTCATCCTTTTCTTCTAAATCCGTCTTTAACATGAGATTCATCTCTTATTACGGAAAAAAAAAAAAAAAACCATTTCTCAAACTAACTTTCAAACATTGTTACTTTACCAAATATATTTTTTTTCTAAATATTATTAAACAGAAATAACCCAAAATAAAAGGATTTTATTAACCTCCTTGTACTCATAGCTTGGAATAGTATCAGGGGCCATTGTCTACACGTATAAAAGAAACATTATTAATTGATCCTCTTACAAAATCATCTTAATTTTATTGTAGTGATAACTGTAAAAGTTCTATAAAAAAAACTTTAAAAGTCCAGTTGTTAGGGGGGAAAAAAAAAGCCCAGATTTTTTAGCCCGCAGTTCCTTCCCTGTGCACCCCTACGCTAAAAGGCTTGTTTCAATTTCTCTGTTACCATTCTATTCATCTCTAGGTTAGGTATGCTAACAAATTAAGATCCACAACAGAAGGGGATTAAAACCTATTCTCCCATTTTGGGTGGGCCAACAACTTTAATCATGCATAACTACCTCATTATCTATGTCATAAATTGTTACCGCTAGTCTATAAGGGTGGGTGCGATTGATGAAAAGATCAAAGATGAGAAAGAGTCATTAGAGATGGTTTGATCATGTGCAAAGGAGAGCAATTAGTGCACCCATGAGGAAGAGTGAGTTAATTCAAGTCGGTAAAATGAAAACAAGTAGAGGAAAACATAAAATGGCTAGTAGAAGTAATAAAAAATAACATGTCAATTAAAGAGGTAACCTGTGCATATGACTTTGGATAAAATATAGAAGGAAAATTAATAACATGTGACAGACCTTAATTTGTTTGTTAAGGATTCACAGCCAATACCACAATTATTTCTTATGTAATAAGGGTCTACCAATAAATTTAAACATATTACCTTTTCTATCTTTTCACTTTCCATCATCTCTACCAAACACACATGAAGAAAAATTAAAACATTTTCTATCCTTCCACTTTTCCATCCCTCTTACATTTTCTATCATCCCACTTTTTCATCCTCTCAACCAAACTAAACAAAACGGAACAAGGCACTTGTGCAAATGATTCTTAAAAATTGAACATTTTACTCAAAAAAGAAAATATTGTGATAAGGATATGTATTGCAGGCAGTTAAAATGGAGCATATTGACACGTACGACATAAATAACTATTTATTTTATGAGCAACACTGATTTCACGAACTGGAGGAGGAAAATGATTTCTCTACCTTGAGAGTTAAAAACAGAAACCCAGCATATGAGAGGCAGAGGGCAGCAAGCATAATCAACAGCATTGCCTTCAATGAGATGTATGAACTCAAGAAGAACACAACTGCAATGGAAGCACTCTGCCAGACCTTGAGCTGTGCAAATGCTCCTTCCTGTTCCCAAGAGCAGAAATTGTCATCATAAATCCAGATCATAACACCTAGCTAGAACTTCAGGTGCAATAACAAGAAATTGAATGAAGTGACAAAGGCCAGCTTGTCCATAGAAAACAAGATCAAGCAAAAGATTGTGTGTTGAGTGTAAGTTGTGGAACGATGTTCAAAGTGCATGCAAAATAGTATCAATGTGATAATATAGATACAGAAGAATTAGCAATGAGAAATTATGCATAAATATTGAGAAATATGGAAGTATTTGACAACTAACAAAGAGAAACAGTTCAATTTTACAAGCATTATTTAAATGATAATAAAATGTGTGCTGACACGTGGAAGAGCTGAATAATATAACAAAGAAACATGAGATATATGCAGTCAAGATGTGAGTTCAACATTCATATCTTATCCTTGGCTATGTATGGCGAAAATTCTGGTACATCAGAGTAGTTGTTAAACATCAAAAGCGTATAACGCACACACAAAGGTTTATCAGATATTGTTATGTACCGTATAATGCTTGAAGGGTATCCAAGCAAACGATTAAGCTGTATATTATATACAACATCACCAACTCCACCCCCACCCCACACACACACACAGAAAAGCTGATCACATATTATTAATATGTTCAATTAAATACCGGATCATGCTTGAAGAGTATCCCAAGCAAAGCATTCAGCTGTGTATTAAATACTCCATCACCAATGCCCAAAATGGCAGCCATGAGAAGTGGGTACACAATGCCAAGTACTCCGCTAGTTAACCTGAACCATGACATTTCAAAATCAGGGGTAGGTAACATAAGTATGGTTTCAAATTACTCATTACAACAAGAACTTCAGGTTCAAAGAAACTTTAGTACCCTAAAGTGCTTAGTGCTTACCTGTATTCTAGTAGAAGCCAGAGGAATACGATAGCCTGAATAAAAGCTCCACCAGAAACTATCAAAGTGATTGACGTAGGACCAGAGGTAAGTCGACCAGCAGCCAACGAACACTGTCACAAGTTTTGACAACAAATTTCGACCATAAGTATTAAAGATGAGTGTGTGTGTGTGTGTGATATATAACAAATTTGTCTACACAACAATTCTGCACTGCCAGCATGGCAAATGAGAACTTGCCACTTAACACCAACATTGAGCTTTTGAATATAATACAAAGAAAAAATGCAGTTTGCTTTCCAAAATATATCTTTGACATTGCAACATATTTTGCAAGTAAAGAATTGTTGTAACAACAGAGTTCCACTTCATGTTAAAAATCAGATCACAGGAAAAGGCACAAGCTCTTATCTCCGGCAACTGTTACTCAGGCATTAAAAAAGAACTACATATTACAAAGGTGGTAAATGTATCGCAACACTGTCAAAATTGCTAAAAGAGATACAAAAATCAGAAGGATTTTCTCTCTCTTAAAGAAAAGGGCTTCTGAGGAAAAAAGTTGTTTCTTTCACCTCATAATAATAGGGAAAGCTGTGCTAAATATGACAAATAAGAAACAAACAATTTACTAAATGGCAAGGTACTTAAATTGAACTAAAATGAAAGGTAAGCTACTTACTATTGCATCAAAAGCCCCATATACCGCCATTGCACCACCCACACCAGACTCACCAAGTGCTGGGGTTACGACATCCTTAGTGAATTCAGCCCTATGATAGCAATCACAATCCATCTTAATAACAGAAATTGAAGGGAACATATAAATTGACACTGGAATGACTATTAGAAAGTATATCATAAGTTAATCCAGTCATTACCATACAAATGCTTGCTGTAATCCTGAATAAGCAATAAGGGGGATGACCAGTAGCATCCGTACATCGAACAAAGGAGTAATTACTGACTTTGACAAAGATACCATATTAGAGTATAAGCTGACAGATGAATCCGGTAGCCCACCCTCTGCTTCATTGTTCTTTTTTGTTAAGAAGCACATAAGTATGGTACCTAAGGTCATACTGCAAAGAAACACAACATACAATAAAGTTGTGCCACTGGTACTTCCCTCCTGCAGTGATGTGAAAGAAAATAAAACCATGAGATTAAATGAAAAGAAATAATAATTTGTACACTCTAAAATGCACAGACTATGCATATGCTACAAAATTTCCAAAATCAAGAGAACTTATGTGCATGATGGTGCCTGTCTAATTTATGTTTTATAAAATTGTATCCATTGTGGAAATATTTAATATCATCAAGTAGAGAAGAATTGCTTCTTCACAAGAAGTTAAGAGATGGGTATGAATACTCGGGCCATGTTTGCAAGCATCTGTCCTTAATGATTTTTAAATTTCCATACTATACAAACTAAAATCTTCCTCCCAGGAGAATATATATTATTGATAAGTAAGTTTTGGCCCAAAGGGAAGGGAGAAGGGGAGATACAAACTAACCTCCGCTTCATGAGGCATGGTCCCTAGCTGATTGTGCTACCCCTTGGGGATCAGGAAAATATAGATGTATGATATAATTAAATAAAATAATAAAAAAGAAAACAAATGACTAACATTAAAGTATATTAACCAATAAGCCCAAGGGGCAAAGCAAAATTACCACTCTGGCCTCTGCTATGCTGTCATTAACAAAAGTATGCACATATTATCTTATAGCTGTTCGATTCTGTACTTTTTCTTCTTCTTTTTTATAATTCAGTTGTTACAAGTGAGGGACGAGGGATTTGAACCCTTGGTCTCCTTGTATAGAAGACCAGTCAATGCCACTAAGCTACAAAGCTCTTGGCTTTGATTCCGTATTTATGTAGATGATCCTCTATTATGTACTCAAATATTCTATGAAAAATCTGTCAAAGACACCAATGCTCCTCATATTCAATTCTTTTGAATGCCTTACCAGAAAATAAAAGGTTGATTTTATATACTCAAAATATCTTTCTATATATATTTTTTAGAAAAAAAATTAATGCCATATAATATATGATTGGAGATAAATGAGATCAATAAAGAAAAAGAGTCTAGGGCTGCTGGATGGAAGGACAAGTATTCTTCAACGAATAAACATAGTGAGTTATTTACTTATCAAAAAATAAATAAATAAAACAAATAAACATAGTGAGTTATTGGTGAAACCACAAGGATGGACTACAAAAGCCTAAATTAACATTGGGGATAGTGCATACCGTTCCATCTTTCAATAATGCAAGTGAGATAAGATTTCCGACAAACTGCAGAAACATGAATAAAAATTATATTACAGAATAAAACTTCACTTTAGCAAGTTAAAAAATTAATTGATAAAAGAAGATTATTTTTACAAAAATAACACATAATTACTTGTCCCGAAAAAGATCAAATGATTCACCTGGTGACTTGCAAACAGTCCCCAGAATTCTCCGTTGAAGTTACCAATTACAGTTCCTTCATGTAAGTTGTAATCTCTTGCGTGACTGCGGGCAGTGGAAGTGAGATACGTACCCTGCTAGGACTTAACAAGGTTAAGAAAGAATTTTTTGGCTTTATAAACTATTGCTGTAAAATACCAAGAAACTGAGAAATTCTGAAGCATGGAGTCTCACCTGCCCAACCCATATAATTGAAGCAGAAAATCCGAGGTACACAGAAGCTGGAACCATTGTATACCTAAAGGAGGAACAGATTAATGTTAAGACATGCAGTTTAAAATATTCAAAATTCTAGAAAAATTTTATTCAGATTATTGACCGTATTAATAAAAAATTAAGAAACAACCAACTGATACTCAAATCTAAGAACTGATATAATTCAGTGATGGATACCAGAAAATAACTGCAGCATCCAAATTAATTTATATCAACACCATTATGTATGCCACAAAAAGTTGAATAAAATTTACAGGGTATTACTAAAATGACCATAATGTAAGAGAAACTAAATTATTTTTGTTCCTGAGATATATCGGTCCAATAATTCATAATTGCATACACAAAAGATCAGTCCAACAAGACAAGTCGCTAGTAATTATATCTGCTATCTGATGGTAAATCTGGAATCATTGACAAGTCACATTCCATAATTTGTTTAACTTCACCTTTTCAATAATCATAGAATGTGATATGCATTATTAACATAAACTAGTTATTGGCTTCCATCAAGCTCCTTACAAAAGTTGAATATGGCTTTTGATAAACGCAAAGTCATAGCTCTTGAAACAAATGAAGAAAAAACATTTAGGCAATATAGTCTATGACATTCACAGCTCTATTCCTCCATAATTTTATCCATTTCATTTGATTATCAAAACCATTCATAATTTCTCAGTGGAGTAGCAAGTTAAAAGTTCAACCATGCAGATAGATCATAAATTCATAATTAAAGAGGTTAAATTTTTAGTCCTTATGTATAGCCATTTAACAATGACATAGGTTATCTTCAAGACTACTCAGCTACTATATCACTGTCTATAGGAAAATCCAAAAAATAAAACCACACCTTCAAAATAATAGTCCAAATACACTAAACAATACCAATAGCAGTTACCATGATGGCTTCAAATTTGCAGCTATGAACAACCAATAACCAGTAGTCCCAAGAACCAAAGCATTCTTTGACCCCAGTCCCCGAACCACCATAGATGCCACTAAGGAGAAAAATGTGAAAGATACATACAATATCCCAAGCGAAGTCGTACCCAAATCGTCCTCCTGATTTGAAATCCATACCCAAAACATCAAACCCAGCTAAAACATAACAAATTCACACCCAAAACAACAAAGAAAGCTTAAAGACACTAACCATGTCCGATTTTAACTAAAAATGTGTAATTTGACCAAAAAAAAAAAGGAATATACTTCTAAATACAGAACATTCAGTATCATATCCTTCTCAGTTTCCCTTAGCAACCAAACATAGGAAAACAAAAATTGAAGTCGAAAATGCAGAAGCAAAGAATAGAGACTCACGGTGTTGAGCGTACTCTCGAGGTTCTGAACAGCTCCATAGGCAAGAAAGACCAAGAGGAAAGCAGAGCTGAGAATATGAACATCTCTGGCATGGTTTTTCTTTGGCGTTTGAACTACCAAATTATCACCAACCAATGGCGTCTCTTCATCGCGAGATTCCATGGCGCTTCCAATACTCAATTCAATTCGATCGCAATTTCGCAATTATATAACCTCAGAAATGAGAGAGAGAGAAAGAGAGTCCAAAAGAGTGAAGGCAAAACCCAAGGAGTGCCGGCTAGAATTCATTAAATAATAATAAAGCATTAGAAGACGAATGAAAGAGTTCAGGTTTCAATAATTATAGTTGGTGGAAATGGAATCCCAAGATTCCGATTCGTAAGGAAAAACAGAAGGGTTATTGTAACTCCCAGAAGTTAGAAAGTAATTTTGTAAAGCCGATTTGTGTTCTTAAGGCCATAAAGCTTTCTTTCCGTAATTAACATTTTTTGTAACGGATTTGCAGTGTCGTTACGGAAGGTCACCTCCATACAAATTACAAGTCAACAATTTTAGGTGAAGACTTTTCTTTTTTCTTTTTTATATTTTAATTTTAATTATATATTCTCTTATTAACATTTTATATTGTAATTTTTTGAGAAAAAATAAAAAACAAGGTTCAAAATCAAATATATTCATCTAATTTGAAATCATAAACACTTAAACTTAAAAAATAATAATAATAATAATAATACTCAAATTGTTCATTTTGTCTAAATTTTCATCATATTTAAATGAGCTCTCATTGTGAGTGAATAAAAAAAAAAAAGTTGTTTAAATATGTTGTGAATGCAAAATCATCATTTACTATCAATTTCTCTTAACAACTTCTTGTTTCAATTTTATTTTCTTAAGTCAGTATCCCCATATGATAATTTGTCAACATTATCTACTGAATCTCACACATGGTCACTTACCAAACAATCTCATTATTAACACCAAAATTTAAATTGGAATTAGATTTCATTTTCCCTTCACCATTCATCACATTCTCCAATGTAAAATAAAACTTTTTTTTTTTAAATATAATAATTTTTCATCTATTTTTGTTACATTTTACGTTGAACAATAATAGTTGATTTCTTTTATGAAATTAATTTTGGTTTGGCTAAGGACAAGGTTTGGCTAAAAACCAGTTTGTAGCTAGTTTGCTACAACCCACTACATGGCAGCTTATAAGACTATCTACATGTATTATTTCAAAAAGTCACATGACTCATTAAATAAGCCATGTGACTAAAGCACATGTGGATAATCTTATTAGTTGCCACATAATGGTTTGTAGTCAAACTTTGTCCTAGTATTAATCCATCAAGTCATTTTTTGAATTTGTCTTTATTCAGCTATATTGAGGTTTTTGGATGATTTTATTCTTAAGTGAAGTTGCAATAGTGCCTCTAAAAAATAAGATTATATTATTCTATGCTTAATATTTTATTTTATTTGTAAATTTTTTAAAATTTTGAATGTCTATTTGAAAAATATCAATTTGGATATGAAGCTTAAGAAAATAAAATTTTAATTAAATCTCAAATAGGATCTCTTGATAAATTTATTACTAGATAATTAAATAATACAATTAATGAAAATAAGTATTATAAATGGGTGATAAAATATTTCAATATGCATTTCGTATTGCACGGGACATCCTAATCATGTTATTAATTTTGAAAAATGCCACATCTTCACGACTTTAAGCCCAAAAATCGTATTCAAAGAAATACAAATGGCATGTTCTTTAATCCTAAAATCTGGTGCATTTATGTCATACTTTATTTGCATTTTGTAAGAAAACTTCTAACCTATATATGCCAAAAGGATAAGAGATTTTTTAATCAATTAATTCATCACTCATATAAAATCCCATTATTATGTACTCTTCATATATTCATATTTTAATAGTCTAGGATATTAGAGTAAACTAAATACAATGATGAGCCCTAAGCCCCATTTAAAGTTATCGCCTTAGGTCTCAAATTGTATTGAGCCGACCTTGTTGTTCGTAGAATACCTCCAAAACGTATGATTTTTTGCAGGTATCAAATCTTGTTGATGATTGTTGCAGATAAGCTTGTCTTAATAAATTATAAGCTCAAATTGGACTTTGTTTTGAAGAAACTTTGCATAGTTTGAGGCATGGTAGCCTATTATTGAATTACTCAATATGGACAAATAAAAGACACGAAATTGGTAATCCTTATTCTATTTATTCTCTTCCAAAATCCTTGCGTTTAACCCTTGGTCAGCGTGATATGGAAACATAATTAAAGCAAGTCTAAAATGGAGTGCCTCTATGCATGAGAGCTCCAACCACAATGAGTCAAGGAATCCCCAATTGAGTGATGAGCCAATATCCTGAGTTAAGGCACCCAACTCGTACAAACTCCCAAACCTTTGATTCGGTCCTCAAAACCATCTGGTAGCACAGCTGAATCACAATCCACCAAAATATTTGGCTTCCTTAAAGCCCAAAAGAAAGGCAACCCGGATAATTCTAACCCCAGAGCCAACTCTTTCAACTCTCTTAACTCGAATTCACCTGTGCAACATATAGCACAGAGCCACAGACCTTTTTTCTTTTTCTTTTTTGGTCTTTCTAACCACTCAACAATTGTATCCTAAGTCTCATCCTTGTGGTTTAGGTGAAACTGCGTCGTGGGTGGCAATAATCCCACCGAAAACACAGGTTTTCGGTGAAGTTCTTTTAGAAGGTTTAACCACTCGGATTGGAAGTTTGGAACTCCATGCAACTACGTACAATAAGCACATCACAACCTTAGTTGGTGGATCATAACTAGCCTTTATCTCTGGTATTGATGGACTAATAAAGAAAAACAAGGTGAACGCATTGACAGTACTGAAGAGGGCACGTGAAATGCCTAGCTTCGCAAATATATCGTAGATAATACAATTAGGAGTAGAAGTTTCGAGGAACCGAATCACTGCTTCTTGGAGACCATCATAAGCCCTTCTAAAGTCCGGGAATTTGTTGAGTGGAATGTCTTTGGAGGCCTCTGCGTTTTCGGGGAGATTATTGTTATGGGGTAAAGTGAGCTGCACGAAAGTTATGAAATGTGCTAAATGTGGAGGGATTTTGGGGAGGCGTTGAAAGTTTCTAGGGTGGTTAGATAGGAGATTCGTTGAACCTTTTGGGTTATGAGCTTTGCAAGATCTAAAAATGGAATCATGTGATCAAAAGACTAACCATTTCTAACCTGAGGGAGTAGCTCAACTGATACAACCTTGAGTGTGCTCTCCAATAGTCACTAGTTTGAGTCCGCTCAAGGCCACCTACCCAAAGCAAAACCTTGCACTTATAATGGTACACGTGCTAATAAGGTGTTACGTGTCCCCTTGGGATTAGTCGAGGTACGCGTATCTACGGAATACTGGTCCAGACACCCAAGATTATCAATAAAGAAAGGCTAGCCATTTCTACAATCGCTACACTCACTTGAGATTACAACCTTTCGATACCATTATTAGACAAAATTCTTGGCCATACATCTCACCTAACATTAACTCAATTTAACCAAACATTAATTAAAAAGTATAAACTTAAATTGAAGATATATATCTCACCTAACATTAACTCTAAGTTATAAAAAGATATTGCTCAACTTGAAAACCTAAGAGCAGCTCTTTCAAAGTTTATTCAAAATTTGAAAGCAAATTGTAATTTCTTTCATTTTAACTCCCCACTTTTAAAATGCTCTCACATCCCACTCTCTATTACATCTACTACTCAATACAAATATCCTTTTTTTACTCAATAACTTGACTTGGACCAAAACAAATGAGGAAAAAGACAAATAAATGATAGAGAGATGAGAGAGAAAATAGCTTCTTCTTTTTTTTAAATAAAAAGGGATACAAAGTCTGATGTGAACCAATTTTAGGTGTAATTTTTTATAATTTAACTAATAGGATAATATGAAGAGTTTGATGTGAATGCTCTAACTAAACTTAAATTGTATAGTAGTATTGTAAAGAGTAAACATAAAGTATTGTATACACTCACTTATAACATTAATGTTCTGAATTAAATTGCATAGGACATAGCTATGTATCTTACCTAACATTAACTCAAGTTAACAAGATATTGATCAACTTAAAAACCTAACAAAACTTAAATTGCATAGTATTGTAAAGAGTGAAAATAAATCATTGTATTAATGTCGCACATTACTCGTAAAAAGTTTTTCTTCTCCTATTTATGTTCCTCCAAATGAGAAATTATTCACTCCTACGGAAAGATCACCTCATATCAAAGACCCATCTGGAGGGGAGCGCTAAATTAGATGCATTTTTTATACCGAAATGGCATGTAAATCAAGGCATTTCAGGACATAATCAACAATCAAACTTGCCTCGGCCGAAATGTAACCTTGAAATAGACTCATACTTGCCATATTATTACGACAGTAAAACTGCTTTAAGTAAATAACTAGCTAAATTAGTCAAACAAGAAGTCCCAACATACAAACTTTAACATAAGAAATAACTTGGCTAGAGTAGTCAAACGACTGCCCCAAGTCCTAACATACAATCTTTAAGTCTTTAACACACAGTTACAGCTACAATCCCAAATAGCATCAAGATGTATAAGATATTCTGGACAACTATTTTCTTATCAAGCTCACCTGGAGTTCTCATTTCCACACTTCAAAATTAGATCCCACAATTATCCAGGGAATATATGCATTGAGCATGATGGGAACAAGTGATATCTTTACTTAAAATAAATCTAAATGGGAAGGAAATAAACAAACAAATAAACAAAAAAACGAAAGTCGCACAAAGAACCAGAATGCATAAGAAGCAAATCCCCAGCAAGAACCACAACCACATTTCGGCAGCAAAAGTGTAACTGTTAAACCTCCAAAGCTGCTTTATTTTAAAATTAATGCTCAGAGCCACGAGACGGGTTCCTGGATGACGACCATGTTGAAGCAAACCTTGAACCACCACCCCCACCAAATGAGGATCCACCAGAGGATCTGCGGTCATCACTGCGCCACCTGTCACCAGTTTGAGAAATTCGATCATCCTGTCTGCTGCTGCTGCTACCCCAACGATTAGATTCTGGAGGTGGGGCCTGGCCTGAGCTCTCCGCTCGCTTGAATTTGGGGACATATTTTCCTGGGGATGGTGCAGCTACTGCTGCAGCTGCAGCTGGAGCAGCAGCATGTCCTGAATCCAATGGGCGGGCTAAAGCAGGAGGTTCAGAAGGCTTTAAAGGTCCCTCAGCGGATCTCCCCAAAAGTGCTTCTCTCCTTAACCTCTCTTTTTCATCCAGTTCTCTTTCTCTTTGCCTCTGCTTTTCGGAAATCTCATCCAACTTTGCTTGGCGTTCAGCCTGCTCTTTCCTTTGCCTCTCAGCTTCTGGCAGTTCCAAAACAGCAAGAAACATACTGTTAAAATATGCTAAGGAATATAAGCCACTTGTGTGCACAAAAGAAAGCAATGCAGGATCCAATAATTACTTTCCTCAGCAAATAACTAGATAATCAAAAATAACAACATCACAAAGTAGTTAGTTGAATTACGATTAGGCTAAAATATCAAAGCAATTCATATTCAACAATGCTTCATACACAACAAAATTCACAAATGCTGAGGTGGCAGATTCTCATTAGTGCAACATCACTTTCACATGAGACAGGCACTAACATCACTTTGACTACACACCAATCACAATCTGCCACCTTAACAATTGTGAAATTTGTTGTAGCTTTAGACTTACTCATGCACATTATCTAATGTTGACAGGAATTATGCCTTTTTTCTAAGATCTTACAACTAGAAGAAAACGAGAGAGAGAGAGAGAGAGAGAGAGAGAGAGAGAGAGAGAGAGAGAAGAAGAAGAAGAAGAAATTTGTATGATTTGAACAAAAGTCATTCACCTTCACGCTTCCGTGCTTCCTCCTCCTCACGCAATTTCTTCTGTCTCTCCTCTTCTAAACTCAAATAGAACTTGATTTTCCTCGTATTCTCTCTCTCTTGTCTCCTGAACTTCAAGATTTGTGAGATTTGCTCCTCTCTCTCCCTTCTCAATCTGTCAAATTCGTCCTGCCGACGACTGACAACTCTTTCTTGAAATATCTCCTGCACAAACAAATCAAGAAATCCATAGTTAGTTAAAGCTACAGCTGAAAGCTGCCAAAATGTCATCAAGTTGAGACACATTGTCGGCCAAGTCTGTCTAGGACTGTAGGCCATATCATAAAACAGAAGATCAAATACGAACATTAAAAAAGAATTCCAATGTAAACCATGGGAGCAGATAAATAGGAGTCCTCAAAATCACTTCCAGGACCCACTCAATTTATAATCAATATGTTGAGCAGTCTTCAAAAGCCTAAATTTAAAGTTCTCCAGATATGTCATTTTCTGTACTTTCCTTCTTGATAAGGCATAATGCACTCATGGAATTTGGCAAATGATTACAAGTAAAAACAACCTAGTAATATTTCTGACAAGAACCCAGACGTAAACCAATCACAGACCAGACTGGGAACTGACCTTATTGTTCTTAATGCGAACCAGCCTCTCCTTCTCCTTTACATCGCTATCATGGCGCTGTTTGCTAAGCTCAATCTCTTGCTGCAGAGTAGCACAGGACACCCAGTAAGTATAACATCTCAGGTTCAATATTTGTTTAAAATGACATGCACTTGATACATTTGTAATATTTAATCCAAACCATGAATAAGTCCATTTCAAATGGAGAGGATCCTAAAGAGGGGAGTAAACTGTGAACAAAAAAGAGGTACCAACCAATATGAAGAACAAGATACAAATGTTACTTTACAAAAACGACAATCAAGCCTTAGTCCCAAAATTTAGGAGACAGCTATAGATCCAAAACATACTAATCATGGTCACTCACATGTATTTTTTTACTCCATTCTATCATATATCCAAAATCATATTTTTTGTCACCTCCTTAATTATCATGTCCTTTTTTACTACTATTAATGTTATTTAGGTATTCCTCTACTTGTTTTCATTCCTCAACTTAAATCAACCCATTCTTCCTCACTGTTGCATTAATCGCTATCCTCAGCACATGACCATACCATCTCAAGCGAATCTCCCGCATCTTTTCATCAATAGGGGTCACATTTATCTTTAATTGAATGTCTTTATTTTGGCCACCCCAAATATGCAAATAAGCAGTCAGAGTAGACACTCAGGGAATTTTAAAAATACCTGTTGTTCACGCTCATGTAGGGCCCTCTCTTCCACTAAACGCTGTTGATATGCAGCTTCAACCAGGGGTGCAGCCTCTTCTCTTTTTGCTCTCTCCAAATAATCCATAGTTTTTGCAAGTTTCTGCAATTTCTTTTCCATTTCCTGCCTTTCTCGGAGTTGCTCAGTCAAGGTCAACTCCATCACAGTCTGCTTGGTAAGTTTTTCCTGTATACAGAAAGTATCAATACTTGCCCCATCCTATCCTAATGAGACATGAAACAAAACTATTCTTCAACTCACTCCCTCTATGGCTGGCTTCTTTCCTTTCCATTTAATACGATGTGAAGCTTCCTGAAGCAAAGCTTGGGCTTCTGCAAGTTCCCGCTCCTCTATTTCCCTACGGATCCTTTCATTCTTCCTCTCTTCATACTCAGAAGCCAGTCTTTTTTTTTCTGCTTCCTCAGTTATCTTCTGTAGTTCTATCCTCTTTGACTCTTCCAGACGTTCCTGCAAGATGAAAAAAGGTTCAAATTTACTCACCTTAAAAATAATTATAACATCAGGTCATAAGCCATAAGCCAGAATATTAGTTTACAGATTACCTTCTCAAGAAGTTTGCGCTCTTCTTCTTCTTTGCGTTTCTCAATTATGGATTTTCGAGCAAGAACTCTCTTATGTTCCTTATCCACGATTTCAGCTAAACTGGGAAGCAATTCACCAAGTTTTGAGGCATTCCTAGCAGGAGGATAAATCATTGCTCTAGCTTTATTCAAAGTTTCTGCAAGGATGGTCAAGTGATCCTTTAAAACCTCAGACTCAAGGCCCTGAAAGCAAGAACAGACAAATGTAAGCCACATCCACACAATGAGCAATAGAAGGCCAACTTCATTTACGGAGGTAAAAACGCAAATATTTGTATTATCTCTTCAAGAAAGCCCCAAAAACCTCTGATTGAAGAACAATTATTTAAAAATTAGTTCCATTAACTTCTGCCATAACCTTTAAATCTGCTAACTAGGCAGCAAACACTACAAGAAACACAACCTGTGTACAGAGTATATATAACGGTAGATCCATGATATGGCAGGTGGGGTCGTGTATCCGGGGTTTACTACCCAAGGGTAAGTCGAAGGGCCCTGCCTTGATAAAGTTTCTCGTCATCAAAAAATAAATAAATAAATAACGGTAGATCCGCTTATCTGTTTTTCTTAGTGAATGATCCCACCTAGAACGGATGTTATGCCAAATAGACACAACAAAAAATTTATGTCAATACAAAATCCAAACATGGAATTACCCAACTAAATTGACTATACTCGATAAATACAATGAATCGTAACTTGGAACAATCAAAACCAGGACAAATGTAGCTTGGGTTGCAGATAAAACACTTGTTTACATGATCAGATTACAGAACAAAATCCATCCCAACACAAAGACACAAACAGCACAACTGAATAGCTGGTGTATCTCAGCTGGAGATGTAGATGCAACATGAAAAATGTAGTCTGAATGTTGGAACAAGAACTGTATGCAAAATGCAAAAGCATAGGATTCAACATCAGTATTTCAGGTATAATATTGGTTGACCCACCAGAACAATTTTTAGAGATTAGGAAACACCCATCTCGAACCCAAGACTACGGGCCAGTTTGGGAAGGCTGAAACTTTCTAGAAATACTAGAAGCAACCCTTGGATGACTTCTCAAAAGCTGCCTAAAAAGCACAAGCTGCTTACAAAATTGGCAAAACCTGAAGCACCTTTGCTTAGCTTAATAAGATGAAGGTTACTTGTTTTATTTAAAAGCCAAAGCACCCCTGGAAAAGTCCCACCTAATAGAGCCTAAGAAGATGCAGTTGATAAAGAAAAGGCCTATAAATCAAGGCATCAGGACATAATCAACAATTAAACTCACTAAAGCCTAAATAAAACCTAAAAATAGACTAATATTTTCCGACTTATGAGAGTAAAACTACTTTTAAGTCAATACCTAGCCTTTTTATTTTTTTTGATAAGTCAATAAAAAAGTCCAATTGAGTACAACCTGGTTTGAACGGAAGTTCCAACTATGGAACCTTTAACACAAGACTGCAAGAGTGACACCTGCAGCCCCATAATGTGAGCAAGAAAACACAAACTCCTCCTCCCCCCACCCCCCCTCCCCTTCTCCTTCCATCCCTAACAACAAAAGAAGAAATGTGGTCCTACAAACACTAGCAAATCCATCCAATCCACAATGGTTTTCACAAAACCACATAGGGGTTCCCATGTAAACCTAAACTTGATGAACTATAGGCCCCCAGAAATGCTTTGATCCAGTCTAAGCCATTTCAGAAAACATTGGTCCACATCAAATTTTCCTAGGAACGTTACATATTTTAAGTATGTATTTGTCACAATTCTTTCTGTTCTGAATACCTAAAATAATGGATTTAAGAAACTGAAATTGCAAAATGAGTGACACTTGACAAACTAGTATGTCCCAGTACATTGATCATGACAACGAAGATGACAAATAGGAAAGAAAAAACAAATAAATTTTTCCCAAATTACCACCCATAAAGCATCTTTATCTATACTGTTTTAAGAAATTTCAACCTAGCCACATTAAAAATATTCACCATTTCTCCTATCATCACAATGTGAATCATAACACAACATTTGAAAGCACAAGTATAAGCTTACCGTATTATCAAACATAACAATACCCTTCATATGGTCAACTTTTAAGGCCAAAAAATTATTCTTGACTGCATCCACAGATATCCTTTCCACAACAGAAAATTCAAAAAAGGGGATCATCCTAGACAAACTCTTAATCTTCATTGTCTGGTACACTTGGGATACCTGGAAAGCAAAACGGTAGCACATTGACAAGCATGATGAGATGCACAGCAAAAACATATATATCCAAAAAAAAAATAGGGAAACACAACAATGCACCTGCTGTAACAATCTCAAAGTAGTAAGCTTTTCCAGGGCAGGAACATATTGAGACAATTGCACTTCTGGGACAGAAGAAGCTGAAGAAAGCTTGCCACCAAACTTTGTGATTTTGGTTAACAAAGGCTGAACTTTTGATGCAAGATCTAGAGGGAAAAAATCATGTTCAAGAAGATGGTAAAGGTCTTTCACTTCTTGAATTACACAAGACATTACACCTTTCACCACCTGCAATGACACCCAAAATAACGAACTTAATTGACAACAAAATCATGTAAAATTATTTGGAAAGAATGATATTAGTTACAGCCTAGATTCTTTTTATGATAAGTAAAATTTCATTGAAAGGAAAAAAAAAGGACAATTTCCATGTACACAAAACGTGTACAGCAGAAAAGTCTTATTACAAAGCAAAGGAACAATTATCAATCAAATCGAACAGAGAAAAACAAGATAAAAGCCCTACAGCATTGACCCACTCAAGAAGGGTGCAGAAGAAAAGTAGTTTGAGATCCTGACAAGACCTTTCACACCCCTCAAAAGTTTGAGCATTTATCTCGCCACAACAGACAATGTGGAATCATAGACCAGATAGTCCCATTAACCCGCCTAGACAACTGGGGCCAGCAAGACAGCAGATCCAGAACCCCTCTTGGCATCACCCAATCGACCCCAAACAAGCACAAAACCAGATCCCACAAAGCTCTGGCATCCAGACAATGAAGAAAAAGATGATTAATGGTTTCCCCGTCCCGTTTACACATACAACACCAATCAAGAACCACCAACCGCCTTCTTCAAAGATTATCCATTGTAGGACTATCCCCAAAGCTACCGTCCAAAGAAAGAAGCTAACCTTAGAAGGGACTTTCGGCTACCATACGCTTTTCCATTTAAAAGGAAGGATGTATTGGAGGCAGGTCAAATAAAGGTAAAAAATTAATCAGAACATCATATCATATAAAATATTCAAGCATGATTAAGTGGCCATTTAAGCGAAGACAAGTATGTCCAACCCACCAAAAAAGAAACAAAGATTTCAATAGGACTGGCGAATTGGATAAAGATGTATCTGGTAATGTGGACAACTACTTCTTTATCAAGGTCAGCTGAAATCTCATTGCCACACTTCAAAAGTAAATTAAACAATTTTCCAAGTGACTTTGTGATCAAGAGCTATACCCCCGTTTATGGGCAAAGGCAGAAGACTAAACAAAAAGGTACTTTGTTTACACTCTACCAAAAGCATAGCAACAATTGATAACAAGGGGTCCCAATCCCGCACACTTCCCAACCCCCCAAAAAAAACAACTATAAAATATATATATATATAATAGCATTAAAAGTATATATAAACCTGACATTATAAAACTGAACAATAACATCAAACAAAGTAGTATAGTCCAAGATGCACAAGCATATATTATACTTCATCCACATCAGAAAGTATGCAACATTTACCACAGGCAGACAACTAATAAATAAAAAGGAACAGAGAAGCTACCTACCAGTTCAGAGAGAAGGGATGACCTTGAAAGCTGGAAGAAGAATACAGGAGTAGAAAGAAATTAGTCAGAACTGGAAAACTGTATGTATCAACTAATATGGGACAAAATTCAATTACTTAATTTACAGTACCACTTCTCTGCTCTCAAGTTTAAACTCAAGATTAAATCCTATGAGATTAGCCATCTTCAGGTTTCTCTCTTTCTCATTTTCAAGATCTGAATGAGATGCACGGTGGACATGATCATATGGTGTCACTGAAAGAGCAGCCAAAACAACAGATGATGCTATCAATTGCAGATCTTTCTGGCTCAGGTTCTTATTGAAGCTTTTCTGTAATAAGAAAAGCTTGAACCATGCATAAGCATGATATAGATGGCTAGCAGAAACCCAAAATATTTCAGTTAGCTTAGCATAATAAACAACCATCAAGGATGGCTTGGGTGTTTTCTTGACCATGCACATCAATCCATGAATATCCTCAATTGATCGAAAAGCTTCCTGCAGAAAATTCCAGGGAAAAATTATTACAAAAGAGACATGTGGTTTTGACCATAACAAATAGGCAAATTGTGATTGTACTTCTTTGTTAACGCTTAACAAATCTGTATAAAAACACATAATAGTATAAAGAGCAAAGGCAGCAAACCTGCCAGAGTCCAAGTTCAGTGGCAACTTTTAGCTGCTCAAATCTTGTGTCAAGATACAGTTGCAAGCTTTCAGGAGCCGAGAGATCAGGCCGGTCCCTCTGGTCTCGATATTTGTTGAGATTTGCCAAATGATTCCTTATGATCTCACACAGCCTGCGAAACTCTGTTGTTCGTTTGTATTGCTTACAAAACTGGAAAGCTCGATGTGCTGTCATCTACACATAACATTTTAACTTTTATAAAGCTCATACAATCCACTGCAATAATTAAAGTTCAGGACATTGTATATACCAATATGACATCCACTGCAATATTTGTTGCTTTTCCAAGTGCTGCTAGATATAGTGGGAAAAAAGAAAAGCACAGCATTCAATTCAATATAAAAATTTCTTTTCCAAATAAGCCAAAGGGAAAATTGGTGAATTAATCAGGTATATTAACCACTTTCCTCTTTCTAGAACTAAAACACAGTCCAAGACTACTGATAAATGATAATAGAAGCATACTAAAACACTGGCATTTAAAATAAATAAATAAAAGGTCAGTCAGTGGGGACTCCATCTTTTACTTGCTGTTTTACCAGCCATGACATTAAGTGCCTTTGCCAAGTGAAGAAGACCTTTATATTGACTGTTAGATGTAACACATACAATACTATTACTTTGTCTAATGCCAAAACAATCTAATCACAATTGCTAAATAAGTAATCATACTCCACTAAGGCTACTCCTTAGGCAAAAAAACTCATCATTTGGACAGCATCACTCCTTTAGCATAGGTTAGTAAACATGTTCAGAATACCACAAACAAGACCAAACTTTACATGTACTAAGGATACTTTAAAAAAAGTTAAATTGCTAACATTATCTACTTCAGACTGTGCCTGAACAAGCCATGCCATCATGTATCACAAACAAAACTGTGACATTATGGAAAAACGATAGCAATAAAGAGAGTAAAAATAACAATAAACATGAATACGATCACATTCACAAGGAAGACTATAATTACAAGATAATATTTCTCATTTGAGAGAGTACATGGATATTAAATTCTATATCATCAAACACAACAATAATCCACATGACACAGTTTAAAAAAAATAAAAAAATTTGATAAACATAATGGGATAAAATGCAGCAATTTTAAACATAATGAGCTGCCAATGGGCTTACAGCCCAGTAGCACCCTTCCCCCTCCCCCCTTGTCACAGATTCGATCCAGCCATAACCACCCCCCCCCCCCCCCACCCCAAAAAAAAAAAAAAAATAAAAAAAAAAGTAGCAAAAAAAAAGAGAAGCTAAAATGCAACTCTTAGCAACAACACTGACAAAAAGAAGGATTCTAGTTGCTAACCGCATATAGTGCTTCCAATTTTGAATTGTTCCGTAAGATTTCAAGTACTGTTCTATATGTTTCCCATAGAAATTTAAACCATGGGGTCACAAGCTCCCGATCAGATCTATCTTTTCCTTTCTCTCCACTCACATAGCTCAGCATTAAGTCTTCTGGCCTTTTATCTGCTTCTAGATCTTCAACATCAAGAGCTTCTTCTAAGGCTTGTGCCTGGCTACGAGCTTGCTCAGCTCGCTCAGTTGATAGATGCATGAAGTGCTTGATTACCTCCTCCAAAGAACTAACATTTACTTGCTGACACATGATACGATACTGAATGAGTCCATCCTTGGCAAACCGACCTCTCCGCAAGTCTACACAGAGCTCAATATACTTAAACATACTCCTTTCAAGCGGCTTTTGCCATGCTCTGTGTCTCCTTGAGGTGAAAAGGTCATGAAGTGTTTGCAATGCATCTTGCTTCTGTCCAACATTTATCAACTCTGCACCGCAAATACCAAAGTGTATCAGTTCAAGAAAATAAAATATGACCAAGCCAAAATTGGGGCAAAATCAGTTGTTATTTGTTCAGTGAAGGCACTACATCAAGTGCTGAAATGCATAAAGCAGAAGAATTCAAGCACTAGAGAAAGAAAAGAAAAAAATGCATATCTCAAGCATCAAATAACAGGCACGTGACAAAAGAGAGCTAAAGAATTTATCAACCAAAAAGGAAAACCTGTCAACCCATGTGGTATTCAGAAACACAAGCATTGGTGATTTTAAGCTTCAACCAGCTCAAAAAAGTTTCTCAGTCAAGCCAAAAGAAAAGGTATGATGCAGATAGCAAGAAGCCAATTTCATTCTTATTTTATTTTATTTATTTTTATCAGTCAGAGGCAATTCTGGAATTTCTGCTTTCTGGATGTGGGTTGTTGTGCTATTGATCTATTGGGTGTTATTTTGGGGTTTCAATATTTTATTGGGTATTATTTGTGACTTGTGAGTTTAGTTATTTAATTTGGGCTTAGTTATTAAAGCCCATGGAGTCCAAGTCCTGTTAGGGTTAGGTATTAGTCATATATTTATATGGATGTATTTTTCTCTTTAGGGGGACACAATATGTTTTCCAAATTTTCGGAGGCTATGAAGCTTTGTCTAAGTTTGTGTGATGCAACCTTTTCTAAGGTGTGATGCTGAGGACACCCTAGGTGTGGTGCCTCGAAGTTTATCTTTTGTTCTTCTTAGCCCTTAAATTGTCAGCGACTTGAACCCTAGCAACCAAACATTGATTTGTCATCTTTAAACCCTAAAATCCTTCATTCCTCTATGTCCTACATCAGGGTTTATACATTTTTTTTTTTTTTTTTGGATAGGTAATAAGGATTGTATTAAAAATAAGAAAAACCCCTGTGTGCACAAAGTGTGCACATAGGAGAGTCAAAAGTTACATCATAATAGTAGGAGAAGAATTGAAATGTAAAGAAGCAACAAAATCAGTTACTGTAGTAGTAGTAGTAGTAGTAAAACCCCAAGTCCTAGCCCAATTCATTATTAGTAGTAAAACCCTAAGTCGTAGCCCAATCAAATAATGAATTGACAAAGGTTCCAAGAAGATGATCCAACAAACTCCACACATCGTCAAAGGTGCGGCTATTTCTCTCACGCCAAACCGTCCACATTAAACAAGGGGGGACTAAATTCCAAATGTCTGAAGAATGTTTCCCAAACCAATTTCTGCATTCAAATAATAAATCCATCACCTAACCTGGAAGCATCCACTGAATGTTAAGAGAACAAAAGACAAAGCTTCACAATGCACTCACTTCGTGACAATGTAACAGCAAATGGTCCACTGTCTCCCCATCACACCGACACATACAACACCAACCCGCCAATATGTACCCTTTCCGCATAAGATTATCATAAGTAAGAATCCACCCCCAAACTGCCATCTAGAGGAAGACACCCGTGGGGGAGCTTTAACAGCCCAAATGCTTCTCCAAGGAAAGCTCCTACCTCGGCTTTCTATCAAGACATAGTAGAAAGAACGGGAATAGAAAGCACCATCCTTTCTAAGTTTCCACCATATCCCATCAGGTCCCTCACTCAAAGGTGCGTGAGAAGTGAGGAAATGGAAAAACTCCGCAAGAACAACAACCTCCCAATCACTAAAATCACGAACAAAAGTGATATTTCATTCGCGAGCCACCCATATTCCGGTCTCACCAACACAGAGTCAATGGTAGTCTCCCAATGTGAAGAACATGCAAAGACAAAGGAAATTTATCCTTCAAGGTATGCTCCCCACACCACAAATCATGCCAAAACCGAATCCAACTCCCCAAACCAACCACGAACTCAACATGTTGAGAAAATACATCCCACCCCGACATAATAGCTCTCCAAAGGCCGCACCCATAGGGGGACCATGAAAACGATCAGTACGCCAACCACCCAAATTTGCACCAAACTTTGCCACTAAAACACGACGCCAAAGATTATACTCTTCCAACCGAAAGGCCATAACCATTTCCCCAATAGCACTTTATTGTATGGAATCAAACTCCTCACTCCTAACCCTCCCTTCTCCTTTAGAGTGCAAACTGTATCCCAATTCCCAACCCACCAAATGGTGCTTAACGTCATCTCCCATGCCACCCCAAAGAAAATTCCATTGTAATTGTTCAACTCGTCGAGCAAGGTTTATACATGTTTAAGGCAGAAAAATGACCTCCCATAAATTACACCATGAAAAATAAGGTTAATAGTCTGGTTCTATTCACTGTAAGTATATAACTATAGTTTCAAGCAATGCAGTAACGCTTCAAGATATAGATCTATCATTTTAAGCAACTATCTCAAAAGAAGGTACCACGACATGGCAAAAGCAGAATAATATCTGTCACTTACCTTCAGCTCGTTTCAAAGCATTTTCTGGTTTCGCGAAATTCGACATATCAGTCAAATTGACCAAATCAGATTCCTTGCCTGCTCAAAGGACAACATGGAATATCAAATTAATAAAAGATCTTAAGTATGTATAATACATTATTACTTCAGGTCAACCCAAACTCATGACCAACCAAAGAAAAAACAAAAGCAGCTGCACAGTTTTACCCCTGAGAAAGGAAAGATATGTCTAGTTAAAAAGGCAAAGTTGATGCTGATAAAAAAAAAATCAAATGCAAGAAAAGGAAAAAAAAAAAAAATGTTCAATATCAACTGGAACACAATTCACCTACGACAATTGATTTATGATTTATGCAATCCATTGATCCCCTTCTTTGATATTTTTTGTTTTATCAATGCTGGCTAAGAAAAATATGGATCGATAAAACTATTACTTTAACTAAAACCAGTGAAGTATCGACACCACATCAAGAATAAACTACTCGATTGCTGGCTAAGAAAAATTTGGGAAGTTGAATGTAATTACCAACTGGACTCTCTCTTTCTTGTTTTCCTTTATAAAAACTTTACTTGCAATGTGAACATAAGTAGAAACAAGTTGTAGAAAATCAAGAACATAATTAAAACAAACCATTATTTTTTTTAAGTGTATTAACCAACATATGAGTACATATAGCATCGACTATGCCTGGCCACTTCTACTAATGATCATGTAGCATTGCATTAAAACAAGAGAAAGTCACATTTTAATTCAATTATTCATCCATTTTTATTATGTACGCATTCCATTGCACTCCACTACTAGAGTCGGTTTTTCAGAATCAAATCGCAGCTTAACATTGCAAGTGAATATAACTAAACATGGTAAAATTGGAGCTCAACTGAAGAAAACTTTAAACATAATCATATGAACAAAACACAAACAAAATCATTTCCCAAGATCCACGACTTCACGTCCACAATGAGATAGCTAGCTCACATCTAGAATAACTTTTATCGATTGGGATGAGAATGTTTTAGGTTTCGCAGAATAAGCTTCTATATAAAATTCCAATTCCTTAGAAATCCAAAATGACGTATCAATTATGAAATTCCTGGAGTTATAATCGAAGCCTCCAATTTACCATAAACATATTCACGTAGCAAGTAACATACGCTAACGAGAACACGACAGTAAATTTTGAGTTTAAAAACAAAACAAAACAAAACACACGCACACAAACAAACAAACAAACAAACCAAGTTGTTGATATAGATTATAGAGTAATCATGTATAACTATAACCGCTCGTAGCTGTAGGATATGCTTATCATGACCGAATCCGTAGTTGTTGAGATAGGGATAAAGAGAATATGCAGCATTTCGTGGCCATTGGATCTGTTAATTGTTTCAATTTTAAAAAGTTTGAGGGACATAGAGAGAGATAGAGACCTGAGTTTATGCTCTTGGTTTAGAGCAGGATGTTTAAGTGAGGCGCTTCTTCGTCTTGCCGAGGTTGCCCTAAAACCGATGATGGTGAACTGAAAGGAGCGCTTTAAGTTACTTATATAACAAATAATCTGTTTCGACCATCATCATAACTCGGACCTATTCGAGACAGGGGCGCCGCCCAACAAAATGAAACTTTCACGGGCTAATTATATAAATCGTCTAAAGTTTTGGAATCATTTCAAATTACATCCTCATTTTTTTATTTTCAATAGTGTTTTTAAATTATTATGATATATGAAATCTAAATAAATAAATAAATTAAGTTGTCCATAACAAGTGAGTGAGTATGTGTGTATAAGTACCTAAATGAGGGTTTAGAGTACTCGTTTTGAGGTTAATTAAGCTGGACGGAAAATAGACTAGTTTCTATAAGTCTCATCCATTTTCCTCATCTATTTCATTCCTACCTGGCCACCCCCTTAAGTCGGTCTCTCTCTCGCACCCCCGATTGTTTTTATAAAGTTCTTGCGATAAAGGATTTTCTTTGTGGGTTTTATTGCGTTTTGGTGGTTTATGGTGGTTTGTTTTGTGCGGTGGGTTAATGGGTTTCGGGGTGGGTTTTGGGTCAATTTCGGTGGGGGGTTTGGCTCGCGGTGGGTTGCATGTACGGTTTGCGGGGTTATGGTGGGCTGTTTGGCTCACGGTGGTGGTTTCCAGTTTTGGTCATTCCGGTGGGCTGGGGTGTGGGTTTTTTTTGTTTTTTTGTTTTACGTTGCTCCAAACAAACAATGTAAAATATTTGTTGGATCATTTTCCTAAATGCAAACAAACACTGGAAAAACAATTATTTTCCTTGAAATCATTTGCATTTGCAAACATTTTTGGAGAATGTTTTACGTCGAAACAAACGGAGCCTAAATGGTAAAAGAGCTTTTAAATGTGAGAAATAACAAAAAATTACATAATAAAAATATTTGTGTATTTTCATGCTTAAATCCAATTAATTCAATTAATGGCCAATATTGTTGTTGTTGTTGTTATTAGGCTTTCTCTCAAAATGGGTGGGCATGTGTCATGTTGAAAAATACACATGGGTATTTTTGTTAATTCATTATTCTTATTAAAAAAAAAACAAACAAACAAAAAACTAGAATTGTGCACTAAGGAGCTTTAACGCTTAAGTTTGTTTTTTCTTCCGAATCCCAGGTTTTCCTTGCATCTAAATAGAAAATAACATAATAAGTAAAAAAAAAAAACACTTAATTGAGAATAATTTAAGAAACCCAACAACAACAAAAAATGATTAACTTTCCAACCTAAGACCCAAAAATTTGTAATCCTCCTTTCTCGTAAACTTCTTTAGTTAATGTGAGCGCCCCAAGACATGACCTGTTAATGTCACAATGTCTACCACGTGGGTCTCTTAGAAGTTGTCTGGTATGGACCTTATCCTACACTCAAATCCAAGATTATTACACTACTAACTCGAAGTTAGTGTTAAAAAAGGAATTGCCACTTGGTTTAGGTCCAAGAATTGTTATTGAACCCTAGTACCCTACAAAAAATGTCCAACTTAACAAAACTTTGAGTCTAAAGTTAGGGTACGAATTTGAGAAGGTGTTAGGTACCTAAGACCGCCAAATCCAATAGGTCAGACTCCACTTATAACTCTCAGTCATTTTCAAACAAATAAAAAGGTTGCAAAGGTCATGAATTTTAGATGGAATGTCCTAGTTCTAGGGTTTGCATTGTTATGGGACCAAGGGTGCATGCGCACCCACAAGGCATGCATACTCATCCTTTTGACAAAACTCTAATTTCGCATAAACTTAATGACCCAATTATCTAATTAAAAATAAATTAATGGAATTGGCTTGTTATTGGAAATCGTAGAAATTATTTGTGCAAGTATATTGCTTTTTAGACTCGACTCTTTCTATGTATTTGGAATAGTCATATGTATATAAAATTAAATATCTATATAAAATAAAAAAAATAAAAAAATTAAAATTGGGAACCATCACCTTGTTATTGGCACAAAACGCATTCCGCAAGAATTCATAACCAAATATAATTTGTAATTACATTCGGTATAATTAGTAATCACTTTTCAATAAAAATTTGAGTATAACACCATACGTAATTTTTTAGAAAAAATAATTATGCCATAATATGTTCTATTCCTGCTAATAGAGTTCCAAAACGTTAATGATCTGGCTTGTGAAGGAGAATAGTACATAAAACACCAAGCAACAGAAGACTAACGCAGGTAAGATGGAGAGAATTATGCAATAATCTACTCAACTTGAGAAGGGTGTTAGAGCCCCTTGCAAAAGAGAGAGGAAGAAAATGATGCCACAATTACAAGCATTTCAATTTGATTACTTTTGCAATGTGTTCTTAGTTCTTACAAGTTTTCCGATTGTGACCAATTTTTTTACAACGAGAACAGCATGTTGATCTCTTGAACAACGTTTTTGACTTGATTTGCGATATTTGCATCGATTGTGACAGGTTGGTTTGCATTGTCAATGAAAACCCTGGTGGCCCTTTGCTATCAGTAGGCTGAAGTTCAACCGGCAGATTAAATTTCTGATTCGAATTATCCCCAAAATTTGCCATATCATATTCACGGGTTGTAAAAACAGGCATTACCTCCGCATATATAGTCTCCTGAGTCTCTTTATGATACCACTTCTCAACAAAGTTGTATACATCAAGATTTGCATGTTGAAGTGCACTACATGCATGTACACACGGGAGACCGGTCATCTGCCATTCAAAACATGTGCAATCCTTTCTTGATAAGTCCACCACAATCTTTGAGCTCTGCAGTTCAAACTCAAATACAAACTCAGACACTCGGCTACCTACTAGACTTTGTGCTTTAGACATATTATCTCTTATTTTCTGTTCAATTTTGTAGCCAACCGGACTTTTCCAAGTCGCAACATCCCTTTGCCTGCTAAGTAACAAATTCGACAACTTGCATTGATGTGCTTTCATAAATTCAAAAATTGGCTTTTGGCATTCCTTCCACATCCATGAATTAAACATCTCTGTGTCATCAACATTCAGCTTGTCCCATCGCTTCCTTTTAAATTGTGCATTGGCCCAATGCTCTGGACCATTGACCATAACCCACTCATACATTTCCTTACAATACCGACGCATGGTAACTAAGGCCTTTTCATATTCTCCACCTAATCTCGCAAAAGCAATCTCATCCAAAAGTTGAAGTGCAGTTTGTTCCCAGCTGGCTTGCAATTGGAAGTGAGCGCTGAAACGTTGCTTTACACGACGATAACAATAAGAATGATTTTCAAAACCAAACACTTCATTCAGCCTATTTACCAAACTTTGATTTCTGTCGGATACTATCACAATCTCACGCTTACCCACAATCAACTTAAGTTTCTCAAAGAACCATGACCAATCAACATCATTATCTGAAGCAACTATCCAATAAGCTACTGGATATATTCCATCATTTGCATCCAGAGCAGTCACAGAACATAAAGTGCATTTAACTGGCATACTTAAATGGTAGTCATCTATAAATAGCAGTGGTCTACATCCAAGCTGAAATCCCCGTATTGAACAACTGTAAGCAACAAACAACTGCCTAAAGTGATTATCTTCAGTTGATGACCATGTAGCAACTGTCCCTGGCATTACATCCATTACATGTTGGCACATCCGTTGTATTAACTTGTATGCATCTTTCCCCTTTCCATGAAACTGTTCTTTAAGTCGAGATGAGTAAAAATATGTCGGTGGTAAAGAAAGGTCACCTAGGAAATCCTTGCAAGTTTGTCTAGAAACATGATCTGGACTATCTTTCATATTCTCTTTAATCATTTCTGCAACCAACCTTGTTTTCAACGAAGGCTTCAAATTGGTTTGATCTTGTACCATGTGTTCATGTTTATCTATGAATGTATTCACTCTAATAAAATCAGTGCTTTTCACGCCATAAGCCGTCACTTTCCATGGGCACCCATCAACTGCACACCTGACAAGTATTTTTTTGGAAGTATTTCTCTTAAACTTGTACTTAAAGCATTTCGCAACAGAATACTTGTATAAAGCTAGACGGAAAGCAGCAGGAGTTTGAAATTGTTGACCTCCTCCAATTAGCTCTCTTTCCCACTCATTAAGCACAAGTGGCGATTTCTCAACAGTTGTGCACAGCACCGACTCTAGTGGATCTCTATGAGTATATTTATCATCAGCACACTGGTCATCATCACACTGGTCTGAAGTTAAATGGTTTTCTGTGTCAGAGCACCTGGCTGAATCTCTATCATCATTCTCAACTTCATCATTTTGATCTGCAGCTGATTGGCCCTCAGTGTTGGAGGACCTGACTGGATCTCCATCAGCATACTCAACTTCAGCATGCTGATCTGACGTCAATTGGCTCTCTTTGTTAGAGGACCTAACAACAAAAGATTTTTCCAAATTCAAGTCAGATAGACAGACGCTACAAACATGGCAAAATCAATACAGCAAATTAATGTACCTCTTGCATATAAGTGCAGGGTTTGCAACTTCCCCTGTTTCAACTACATAAACGTATCCAGCACCCTCATTGAAATATAACAAGTTATTCAAGCCATTCTGGTCTTTCAAGGGCAACAGACAAGATTTGTCAAATTTAACCGAGTATTGAAATAACTTTCCTGTGGGAGTTATACAAAGTTGTTCACATATCCTGCCAACAAATGCTTCATATGAGGTGTCTTGATCAATCACTAAACCATCCACAAAACCACCTTTATATGAAACAGATCTATCTTCCTTCACCACTAGCTCTCCACCAACATGACAATAGCAAAATAAAGTCTTCTCCACTCTTTGCAGCACCATGCTGTTCTTGTCAACATAAACATACTTAGTTGCGCTAATCATATGTTCATGTGCGTGTCAAAAACAACAAAAGAATAACTTAGATTATCACATTAGGTTAGGCAATACGTTACTTCACAACCAAGACATCCTCATAACAAACATTACAGAGAACACACCACACAGTCATGAACAAGAAAAGTAAGTTAAATAATAGGGAAACGTACTCAAAACCACCCTGTGATTTTTCCCTAAACATGAAACCCCCTGAAGTTTTAAATGAAACACTAAATCCCCCTATGATATTGTTTTATATGTAAACTGCTAATTGTGTAACACGTAACCCCCCTAGGGCTTTTTAGTGTAATACAAAAACACATGGCATTGTTTTATGTGGATATTTACAGCTACATTTTCACATAAAACAATACCACAGGGGGGTTTGTGTTACACAATTAATGGTTTACACATAAAACAATACAACATAGGGGTCAAGTGTTTATACTCATTACCACAAGGGAGTTCCATGTTTTAAGGGGAAAACCACATGGGGGTTTTGTGTATTTTTCCCTATATAATTAGACTTACAAGCCTTTTCCATGTAAGGAAGAAGAAAAAAAAAAGCCTTTTTAAGTCACAGCAGAATTACTGTTTGGGAGAGCAAAAATGAAGGAAAAAAAAGTTGGAAATTACTTCAAAATTTATAAATAAATAAAAATAGTGAATTTTTTGTTGAAAAATATGCACAAGCAGCCGATGAGCTCTAGCAAGCCCAAGGAAGAACACCTAATGATTATTACAAAACATAGTTTTCCCCAAAGAATACATTCATAAGACATTTGCAATGTGAAAATTTCTGGAATCTTTTTCTATCAGCCACTATTAAATTAAAAACAAACAATTTTATTAACCGAACCAAAAAAAATAAAAATAAAAACTAATTGTGCTGAGAGTAACTTCTTTTAGTTACAGTGTTAAGAAGTGACATATATCCAAGCGATTTGCAGTAAATTTGAAAGACTCTGTGTAAAGAGAAAACTTATTTAATATAAAGCTTTCCTAGTAATAACAACAACGTAAATTCGTAAATACCCATAACAAAAATCCTACTAAAACATGAAAGGCATTTTAACAGACGCAGAGAGAGGTTTTACCTGCTCGAAGATCCGAACGGAAATGGGCGGAGAAGTATAATGGGAAGTGACAA
The DNA here is from genome assembly GCA_907173295.1 of Fagus sylvatica. Classification (NCBI taxonomy): domain Eukaryota; kingdom Viridiplantae; phylum Streptophyta; class Magnoliopsida; order Fagales; family Fagaceae; genus Fagus; species Fagus sylvatica. The sequence continues at coordinate 21,323,200 of OU015770.1, read as the reverse complement.
GTGAGTTGGAGAAAGTAACGCTGATTGGCGCTCGGTGAGTTTATTGAAACAAGGGTTCTAGGTGGGTCTAATTGTCATTTTGTTGTATCCGTTTAAAAACCCAAATAATTAATGTAGTGAAGTAACTGAACTATTTGTACTTGACACGTTGGGATATCTAAGGGTTTAACTCAGCTGAGTGACCCACTCATCATATAGTCTCCGTTCCATCATGAGTTTTTTTTTTTTTTAGAATTTATAACTTACTTACACCCTTAAAAGTTTTTTAAAATGATTTTGAATTTTTACCCAAAATTTTTAAAATTTGAATACGTACCCAGAGTTTAGAAAACGAATTAAACAATGTTGACGATATTGAAAAAGTCTTGAACTCATTGATATCTAGGTGAATGTTAGGTTTTAAAGAATTGAATTGAAGAAACCCAACTCGATCGGTTATTTTACCTGATATGGTTTGTACATGTGAAGAATCCTCATTGAATGCATGATCTCCTTTACATTTGATGTCGTGTGTCCCCCCTTTAGCTCCCTAATCGCTTTGGTTTCTCCATCACGCACACACCTTCTCTTTCTCTCTTTAACAAATCACTACATCAACCTGATGTTGGAAAATGAGTTGATTCCTAGAGATCCAAAGTGCTCAAAGAGTATATATGAAGATGAGTTTCCATGTGGAAATTATGGGACCATGGTTCTTTAAATGTGGCATTTCCTTTTAGCCAAAAAGAGGGGGCTTTGGAAGAATATGTTACACTTATCTTTTTGAATGTATCCACTACAACTTTCTTTATGTGTTTCATTATTATTTGTTTATTCTGGATACCAAAAATATATTGTTTAGGCTAATTTAACTTGAGCGAGCTGATAAATGTATTCAAATTGTACCAAGCATATGGGAAGCACATCTTTCAATCCCATTTGGATTCATTTCATCGCCTCATGAAAATTCATAATATAGCATAAGAAAGAAAGTCATATAACAAAATTTTTATTAGTAAATTACACACGTACCCAATGGGTCTTAAACACATCCTCACCGGTCACCCTCCACCTTAGATTTATAAGGGGATGAGGTGACACAGCCGAACTATTGTTCTTTGGCTGAGCAGTTATATAACTAAATAATTTTCAGTTAATAGGCAGGAAGGGTTTCTAAGGTGGATGAGTAATGGATAGCAGCCAAGACACGGATGAGCTCCCGAGATAGAGCACTCTGTTCAAATTTTTGGGCCCTGAGTCTTTACTAGAGCTTTCACCAGTTACATTATAGTATATGAGGAAATATTCGAACATGATGATTGAAAGATTTCTTGTTTATCCTCTAAGCTCGATATTATATCAAACAGAAACTATTGTAGATCAAATTACAGCTTGTGGCCTTCGTCTTTGACCCATGACTCAAAACAGTGAGATGGAGAAAGTTGGTTAAGGGTTCAGATACTTTTAGCTTTGTGCTTTAAGCCCCTTCATTTTGCTATGTGCTGTTGCTACTGTGTATGGGCATGCATTTTACTGCATGCAAAGCCGGGAGAAAGTAAATTTCGATTAGGTGGGTGACTCAAATTAAAGAAAAATTGAGACCTGAAAATTCGACCATTCTTTGGTAATCAGCCAAAAAATCCATTTCATTGTTGAAAATTTATTTCTTGTATTTAATGGTGTACATAATACCACGTCATTGAAATTTAAAATGATATACATTTTTAAAAAATTGTAATATTTAATTTGAATCATAAAATTGATCCATTTTAAATGGAGAGGATCTTACAAATCACACACAGGGTATATGTATTCACTTCACAGAAATTGGCCAACAGAATAGCAACGGTGATAAATATAAACCAAACCTGCAAATAAGTAAATAACAAATTATGCATAGAAGAGAAGGGACAAATTCGTTATACATGCTACCCTATTAAGCTTTGCTAAATTTGTTCTTTTTATTCTCCATGTCTAATATATAAACACCCTCATGGGATGTAACCGGAAGCTTAAACCTGTTAATGAGCAATGTTGTTGTAACAATCCAAATTAATTCTACACCTGAATGCATTCATACATCATTAGTAGCATGCCAACTTAGTACAACGACAATTCTTCTGCAAATGTTGACACTGAAGTTGTAAGACGAGTCTCGTCATGAGGCCAACCAAAGAGAACCAACATCTATAATATATTGACTCAACCCCATACAAGTCAAGCATGTCATCCTCTAAAATCCCTTTCATAATCTGCATTACTTTTGCACGGCATCACCTACTGTACTGAAGGTAATCCAAAAACTTCAAATTAGCAACCAGGAAGCACGGCCTCTATCCTCCTACCAACTAGCACATAGCATTTTAATTGTATCTTCGCCAGTAAGTTTTCTGGGCTCTTGGCTATCTAAAATACCACCAAGAGTGGCTAAAGCATCTTGAAATTTACGGATTTTGAGAAAACCCCTTATCATGGAAACTTCACTGTCTGAGAAGTTTGCTTTCTCCATGACCATATCAACAAGTTTAATTAGGGTGTCCTCCATGGCTAAAGCACAAAGTCCTTCAGCCAGCAAAATGAATGATGAAAATGGTGGAACAAATCCTTTCTCCAACATCTCAACCGAAAAATCAACAGCTTCTCTAATTGGTCCTCCACCATTGCAAAGCCCACGAAAAACAATTTTATACGATATAGCATCAGGGGGATCACCCTTCTCAATCATTTCTCTAAAAAGCATCATGCCTTCTCTTGTTCTCTTTTGCTTAAGTAGTGCTTGAATTACAGGATTATAAGCCTGAGGAGTCAGAACCACTCCTTTCATCTGAACAGTTCTGAGGAGCTTACTTGCAACCTCAATCCTACCTGCCCTACACAAGCCCCCAATAAGAGTCCCATAGGTGACAATGTCTGGTTCACACCCATTTGATGTCATACTTTGAACAATATCTGCTGCCTTCTTTATATCCCCCTCTCTGCAGAAGTATGTGAGCAGGGAATTGTATGTGAATTTGTCAGGCTTCAATCCTTCCATTATCATCTGGTCCATAAGCTGAGAAGCCTCTTCCACCCTCCTGCTCTTACAAAGACCATCAATAAGGCTATTGTAGGTCACCGCATTTCTCGAAACCCCTAGGAGTTCCATCTGATCAAAAATCTCCTCCGCATCCCCAATTCTCTTGTTTTTGCAAAACCCATCAATCAAAGTATTGTATATAACTACATTCCGTGCACAGCCACTTGACTCCATTTCTTTCAGCAGGCTCAAAGCTTTCTCAAGTTTCCCTCTAGAACAGTGGCTGCTAATCAACATATTGTAAGTAAATTCATCAGGTTGACACCCTTTCTTCTTCATCTCCTCAAACAACTCCATTGCAACTCTATGATTACTGGTCAAACAGAGACCTTGTATCAGAGAATTAAATGTACAAACATCAGGTAAAATTCCCTTGCTTGTAAGAACACGAGCAAGTTCAGTCGCCTCTTCAATTTGGTTCTCCTTACACAAGGTGTTAATTAGAGTATTATAAGTAACAGTGTTAGGGGAACAATCCCTCAAAACCATCTGATTAAGAACTTCCACCGCCTCTTCAACTTCGCCCAATTTACACAACCCAGAAATCAAAGAGTTATACGTAAATATATCTGGATCAAACCCCTCCTGAAGCATTACATCCATAACCTCTAAAGCATGTTTGACATGTCCCACCCTGCACAGACCATTAACCAACGTATTGAATGTAAACTGATCGGGACGGAAGCCCTCATTTGACATCTCCTGAACAAAACTCAATGCTTCCTCAATCCTGCCCTCTTTGCAAAACCCATTAATCAAAACATTAACTGTCACATTGGTACATAGGCAACCAGATTCTACCATGTTTTCTCTTATTATCAATGCACCACTCATATTACCTTCCTCAATATACCCTTGCATAAGGGTTGTGAACGTTTTCTCATCCGGCGACAAACCGTAACTTGGCATCTCTTCCATCATCAAAATGGCAGGCCTAATTTGATGAGCTTTACAGAGAGCCTTTATCAATATATTAAACGTGGAAACATCCGGCTTAATTCCTCTACTAACCATACTCGAATGCATTGTTTCGACTAGTTTAAGCTTGTTACCATCAACAAGAACATTCAACAAGAAGTTACAAAAATGCGTGTCGGGTTTCAACCCAAATTCATTTTCCATAATTTCCACAACACCAAGAACTTCATCATATAATTCAAACTCTGCGTAGCTCACAATAAAAATCAAGAAAGTACCTGAACTAATTTGACAGCTCGCAAGCTTCATTTCTTCTAAGACACCTCTCATCGATTCAAAAGACCCAACCTTTCCAAGCTTACGAAGAATCTCCTCGTATATCGCCGAAGTGGGTGTGAAATTGGACTGCTTCGAAGCCCATTCGAATATGCGAAGCGCTGAGGACTCGTCGATTTGGCGGCGAAGGGTGTCGAGGAGCTGCTTTGGGGTGAAGTCTCGAGGGAGGTAATGGGTTGGAGAGGGAGAGAGAGTAGTGGGTGTGGGTGGAGAAGGGGCTGTGAGTTGGTCATGGTGTTGTGTGGAGGCGAAGGAGATGAAGAAATTGGAGGTGGGTTTGTGAGAGAAAGAGAGCGGTGGTGGTGGATGGTGGTTTATGGTATGCGGGAGTGGGAGTGGGAGAGACCAAGGATAGCATTTTACACAGGAAGAGAAAGCCATTTTGACAATTTGACAAACAAATTAGGTGCAGAGACTTAAAGTGGCAACTGGCAAGTGTGAGTGGATAAAATTTAGGAAGGAAGACTATGCAATGCGATATTGGCAGTTATCGTAACGACCCGCCGTTTTCATAGTGGAAATGCAACCTTATATTTTGTACTATTGACCCCTAAATTTGGAGAGGTTTGGAGAAATCCTTCTTCAACCCACTAAGTGGCAAGTAAATAAATCATACACATGTGTATTTTAAAAAGTCACATAACTCATTAAAAATGTCATGTGACTAAAAGTACACTTGGGTGGTCTATTCACTTGTCACGTAGTGAGTTGGAAGAAAATTCTTCCAAACTAGGTTGAAGATAAACTATTTTCCCTAAATTTTTAGGTGGTTTTTTTTTTTTTTTTAGTCAAATTTGGTACAAAACTTTGGTCCTGAATCAAATAGACTATTTATGGCAAATGCTCCATCAATTTTAACCCAAAAAAAAAAAAAAAAAAAAATGCAAAACCTAAACCTCAGGAAGAGAATAAACTTGCCACCTATAAGAGCATGTTTGGCAACCTATTTTCAAAACAGGTTTTATGTTTTGCAATCATAGAAAATTGTGGGTCTCACCACATCTAATTATGTTTGGCAACTTGTTTTCGTGTTTTTGTTTTTGAAACATGTTTGCACAAATCACTCTGCAAACACGTTTTCTTTTCACATCCCATTTTTTTGTTTAGATTTATACTATTCGCTATAATTTTTTTTTCTTTTTTCTCTCTCTCTCTCTCTCTCTCTCTCTCTACCCAAAGGCAAGGCAAGGTTCAAATGGCGACGAGGCGACCCCAGAGCCACACGATGACAATGGCAAAGGATAGCATTCTCTCTTTCTGCAACCCAAAATGGGTTTTTTTTATTTTTTATTTATTTTTTTTTAGGGTTTATCGAATAATGAATGTTGTGGGTTGGGTGGTCATTCTTGTGTTCCAAGCCACTGTTGTGTGGATTTGTGGCCAGCGGGGGGTGGGTCATGGTGGTGATGGGATTTTCTTGGGATTTCTTGTTGTGGATGGGTTGTGATCTGCTGTGTTCCGATCGTGTGATTGCAGAAAATAATAATAATTAACATCACCATAAACATGATGGGAAAACACTTTGCCAAACAGGTTATTTGTTTTAAAAACATTATAAAATTGTGTTTGAGTACAATTATTTCAAAAAAACCTACAAAACAAGTTTGACTAACACAAAACTAAAAACAGGTTATGCTAAAAAAATCTCACTCGTTCGTCTCTCTTCCTACAGCCAAAGGCTAAGCCACCAAAACCCCATGGTCGATTAAGTAAAAAAGAATCATACTCTCTCTTCTACAAGCCTATGACTAAGCATAAATCCTTTAAAAAAAAAAATCTCACTCTCTTCCTTTCCTCTCTTCCTTCTCGCTTCTCACTAAACATACCACAGTTCAAAACACAATCACACATACAGAGGCATGTCCAAATACCCATGATGTGTTGCCCCAGTATCTCCCGATTGACCGAGGAACTGGGCCACCACTCCAACAATTACACCATCCAAGTCAACTAGGTTCGCCCTAACCTTGTTGTTCTCCCAGCATCTGACTCATCGTTTTGGTCAACGACTTACCTGACAAGTTCGGTCTCAGCCTCCACAAACTCAATCCCACTTCTCGAATTGATCTTCTTCTTCTTCTTTTTTGGTTTCATTTGAGGTCTGGTTGTGTGAAAAATGTGAGGTTTACTATGATTTGTAGATCTGGATTTGGAGAGCTTTGGTTTTTTATTTCAAAAACATAATTAGTAGATTAGGGTTTTCTACTGTACAAATTTTGGGTTGATTGGAATTATTATTATTATTATTATTTGGCTTGCTAGGAAAATTTATCAAATTTCGTGTTTGATTGTTGAAAATATTTGGTACGAGGGAAAAATAATAATTAGGCTTGAGTTTTTTTTTTTTTTGCTAATTATTTTTCTGTTGAAATTAACATAGCATTTTACAGAAGGGGTCTATTTAGTATAGGACCAAAGTTTGTGTACCAAATTCGCGAAGAGAGAGATAAGAGGTTCTTGGTGCAATGACATAAAAGTTGGCAAACATACCAAATATACTGGCAGCACAGAGCATTTCTGCTGCATCGAGCAGTGAGATTCCAAAAATCAACGGATAACAATGCACAACTCGATTATGCTCGTGAAACGGAAATAAACCAAAATGGACAAAAAACATAAAAGATAGAATAAATACAATAAACCAACACTAGTAGTTCAACACAATGCAAACTGTACACCAAATATGACAATGAAGAACATGCTCCTCTATTATGGGGAAAACAATAGGTGAATAGGTTACTCACATTATCGAGGTTATCATCAACGACATTTTCCTATATAAATTGACCCAAGTATAAAGACTTAAAGAGTGGTGGGCACATAGAGACACAGATAAGCTTCCTCATCATTTAGGAATTGATAGGCATGGACATAAACATTGTAGGCCCTCAATAATCGAGTAGATACTATGGATAAAGCTGTCATTGACCTTTAAATAATGTAGTTCACAAAGGGTGTTAAGTAATGAAATCCTGTTCTGCAACCCACAATAACTGACTGGAAAGTAGAAATTGTTAAAAAAAAAAAAAAAGGAAGAGTTTGCAATGAAAAATATCAGTTCACTTGATATATAAATATATGTAAAACAAAACAAACCAATAAATTAGCAACTTTAAAGTTTTAAAACCATTTGCCTTTAGCACTCCAAAGTTAAATGACAAGGATCAATTTAAAACTTGAAATGAACTAAAGGTGTCGTTAACCCCCCACAAACAGTTACATATTAGCTTAGTAGTAATAAGAACTATGAAAGGCCACTCGACAGTACATAGGTCTGTAGATAACAAATCACATGATATACCAAAAACCAGAGATGCTTGTTTACACAAGACCAGACCTGCCAGGAAGGCGGTAGGTGGTAAACACTTGTCCAAGACAAATAGAAGACTCCACGGCAAAACTTGGAAATTGATACCATGATTAACCAAGTTCACCATCTCACAACTATAAACAATTCACTTAAGTAAAGAAAGGCTGAAGGGAGGAACTCCCTGTGGCAAGGCCTAAGATTTGTATTTAGGTGGCACGGCTCCTAATGACATCAAGACCCATCTCAGTTGGATCAGTTGCTTGCAACTCGATCTGAATTCCATCAAGCTCTCTCTTAAATCTATCTTTGGAGCTTGCATAAATCATCTTGCTTCTAACCCTTGATGTATCAGGACACCTTCATAGACAAGGAAAGGAATTAGTAGATACAAACATCAAAAACAGGGTATCAAATATCAATTAAAGACAAGATAATCAGAATTACCACGCAATGAAGAAAATCCTGCTCTTTTGGCAATTCTCTGCCGTGACAAAATCAAAATCATAAACAGCATAACGACACTCATCAGCAGGGAGGCTTGCAGAGAAATCCTCATAACTTTCGGTTGGCTCACCAACCTTCTCCACAATAACTTGCTTTTGCTTCTCTTCAATCTTGAAAACTATGAAGCGATAGGTCCTTTTTGCCTTAAGCTCCAAAAACTTCAACTTGCATTCATCATGCACAGCAATACCCGAAGCTGCATTGGCCTGAGGAATTGCATGAACATCATAGAGATAAAATACTCATCATACTTTAACTCGGTAAGACTCATATAATGTATGTGGAATACTAACATATGAATAACCTTATTTGTTCCAATAAAAAAAAATTAGCATTCCTAAATAAACATTGAGAATTTGAATTTTATTACCCTACATTTGATTGCAGAAAAAGATTCTAGACTAACTTGATCCATCTTTTCTTTAAAAAAGAAATAAATAAAAAACAGAAATGAACTCTCGACTGTGCAGAAAGATAATGTAAAATCTAATAAACAAAATTGCCTTCGTTATTACATTCTAAAGGCAAGCGTTCAGCTCAAAACTGAAAACATATTCATATTGATCATATAGAATAGATGTTACAAAACAGATATCAAATTAAAATCAAACAAGCATACACTTCCATAGCCATCACTAAAATACTCTTAATAAATCATAAGAAAATCTGAATAATATAAAAAAAATCTAACATGCAATGCAAAGTCAGAACCGTCCTCTTATCAAAGATAACAAACATACACCTAGCTCCGAAACCATAACTAAAAAATCTGATATTATAAGAATATGTAAACAAACAATATGCACCGCAAAGCCAGCACGATCCATTGGCTAAGGGCAGTAGATCCATATCTTTTCCAATCACCCGAATTTACAGAGAAATCATTAATCATAATTTAAAATAACAGAAATCGCAATTCGTACAAAAATCAGATCTGCTAGCTAACGAAGCACAACTAAACAGTTGACGAACTACAAATCCACACAGATTTCTTCAATTCTAATTAATTTAGTTCCGATAATCAGATCGAGCACAGATCAAAACACCGACTTCAAGAAATGAAGATCCGTTTGGCTGCTAAGAAACCGCGAGAAAAGTAAAAGAAAACTTGGATGATAAAAAAATCAGAATGATCGGAGTATATAAGTAAAGTGAGAACCCTAGGAGAGCAAAATGGAGATGAAAAAGAGTAGAAGAGACTGACCATTTTGTTCGGCTTCTTTTTGTGGCAGTGGATAGAGAGAGCGCGATTTGAGAAATGAGGAGGAGAAGATATAAAAAAGAGAGGGGAGAGGGACTCCTCCGATGACGAAGGATTTGGATTTGGGTTTGGCTCTGGCTTGCTGCTAAATATATATGTTGAAATTGCCCTTTTTATTTGGTGCTGCCTCTCTCTGCTGTGCAAGGATTAGTATCGTAGTAATGGTATACGACTACGACTACGACTGGAGCGTGTGGTGTGGAGAACCGTTCAGCCAATGGCGTGCTGCCACGTTTTGTGCATATACGTAGGAAAAATGTCTCCGTAATTAGTAATTACGCTGTTGATGATGGATTGTTGTACGAGTCGGCTGCTCGCACTGCACTTTGGAGTGGAGTCGGCTAAAGATCATGGTCTTTAAACGACGTCGCTTGTCTCTTCTCTTTTTTTTTTTTTTCTTTTTTCTTTTCTTTTTTTGGGGGGGGAGGAATTAAACAATACTCATGGATCAGATTTTGATCTTTTAGTTTGAAATTATAAACCCCAGAACTTTAGTTTGGGAATACCCAAATGGCTCATTTTGTCTAAATTTTTATCACAGTTTCGGTTTATTTAAATTATAAATTCATTTTAGAATATTTTTTTTAGTAAAAAAATACTTTTGAACAAAAATTTAATTAAAAATTATTTTTAATTTTATTTTTTAATTCATTTATCCATAAAAAGAATTGTTTGGACGATATGGTCAGACACTTGAGCATGTGCTAAATCTTGAATCTACATGTCAATCTTCGATGACAACCTAATGGATGACTTACGTGCGAGAATGGCAGGACGCCATTATCCAATCACATTGGTAATAATACGGGACAAACGCATGGAACCATGCCCTTGAAGAATGTGGTCTCCTTTGGTGACACCCTACCCATAATGCAGATAATGACAAAGATCAAGGAGAAACCTGCACACCTATGAGGCTTATAAAAGTAGACTCTACTCATTTGGCCAAGTGATGATAAGTTTTCCATCACGACACTCTTACGATTAAATGTATTATAGGCACTAATTTAAGATTCAGAGAAACTTAGGCCAGTACAACATTGATGCCACCTGAGTTATCCAAGTTTCCTCTGAGCAAACAAATTGCCAAGTTTCCATTATCTCAAGTTGACCATGTGATCATTGATACTCCATCAGATACTATACACTCCTATAAAATCTTATATGGAAATATTACTAACTTAAGTATCAGAGTGCTAAGGTTGGTAACATACCAGTGTCACTTTAGTCACATTCTTTCTTTTCAGGTGTCCAAAGGCATCCTCTTATGTTCATCGTTGTCAGGTCTGCCGTGTAATCACTTATTCACATCAAATCATTTAAATCTAAGGTGTCAAGTCATAAGCAAATCATCATGAAACTGTATTGTAATCTAGTTTTTATAGTAAAACTTGCTATCCATCTACCTAGACAATCAATTAATAATCTTCATTCTCATGATCTATCAAAATTATCATAAGAATTACCATTAATGCTCAATATTATCTCACAACAACATGGAACGAACCAACAAATTATTTTAGGTTGTTTTGCTAAACATGGAGAACATATGAACAACTAAGATGTTGGATTAAATAAATACTGTTTACACCCTCTAAAGTTTGAGGTTGCTTCCAAACCATTTGTTTGACTATAAAAACTTGCAATTTTACATCCATGAGTTCTACCACAATTTCAATGTGCCCATTTCATCAACAATCGTTATAATATTGTCGTTAACCTACACAAAAATGACGTTCTGTTTAACATAAACATATAAAATTGACGGCACGTTTAGGCGGGTTTAGACAAAAATTTGATGGAACATCACAATATGGGCACATTGACATTGTTGTAATAGTAGATGGTGTAATTTTGAAGTTTTAAATGTCGAGAGATCAATTTAGAAATGATCCCAGAGTTGAAGTGTATAAAGTGTATTTTAGCCTAGATGAAACATTGAAAATTTGAGATGAGATATGTGGAGAGGGGGCAATACCAAAAAAGAAAAGGAAAAATTAATATCAAATTAAGAGGACAAAATGGAATTAGTGTGGCACCATTACTAGAAATCCAATTTGATAAAATCATATTGAAGTTCAAGAGTAAAAGTCATATTAGTTTGGCATTATTTTTTTTCTTTTAACTTTTTAATTTATTTACTAATGTTTTTAAATTTTTTTTTTTTTTTAGTACAAGTACAATTAGGGCCGACCCCGAGGTTTGGGTTGCCCAAGCCCGTCTTGATTTTGGTTGGTCCACTTATTATTCAATTTAAAAAAATAATCATAAATAAAAGTTAATTTTTTTTTATATGTAAAATCAAGGTTACATTACACTATAAATATTAAACTAATTGCACTACTTCTTATAAACAATTAGTTAACAACTTAACATTTTACATTGTTGTGAAATTATTGTAAAAATACTGTATAAATGACTTTATTGAATAATTAAATCAAGACTACAAGTGAACAACTCTAGAAATTGAAACAACAATTGAAGCAATTGACCGTGAGAAAAATATTTAAAAAAATGAGAAAGTGGGTGACAAGACAAGACAAAGCAATCAATGGAAATTTGACAACACACACATGTAGAAGTAGTTTAATAGAAAAATAAGAATTATGAAAGATAGGAAAGCAAATCACGTGAGACTGTGGGAGACAGTGAGCCTAGAAAAGCAAATAAAGGCAGTGTGCCCAGTTTTTAACTCAGTCATAGAGAAACCCAGAACACAGAGAAAAAAGAAGAAGACGAAGAAGAAAAGGCGCACTGATAAGGACGACTTTAACGTTCTCTTTGTATGTTTTACTGGCAAGATCTGTTGCCTTTGAAGGATGTTTTATTTTTATTTTTTTCTTCTATATACTAAAATTTTTTTTTCTCCCTATGGTTGCCCCATGAAGGGGAGTTGCCCTAACCCAAAGTCTTGCTGGGCTTACCTCAAGGTCGGCCCTGAATATAATTATACTTTAACCAATTTTAATCAAATAAACAATTATCGAAAAACTGTTTCTAATGCATACTAAGGCAGTAAGGCAAGAGCAATCTCGTAGGATGAATGTAGTTAATTTATTTTGACTTCAAAGTATATATATATTTTTAATAATATCTTACTCTAGGTTATTAGTTATTACAACCTTAGATAAAGTTAAAATTTTACTAATATTCATCCGTGAGTAATAAAATGTTATGACTTATGACGACTAAATTTTGACTGGGGACAAGCCTTAAACACTAAACAGTTCGTCTAACCCCAAAAAAAAAAAGTCTTGGTTGGAAGCCGCATACAGAAGCTAAAGGCTGGCCTGGCGAGTTCAGCTGGTGTACATGTACTATTGCACAGACAGATATTTGGTGATCGTTGACATTGTGTTTGGTAGTGAAAAATTTGGGTACTTTCAAGCCATTCCTCCACTTTAATAAGGAACATAATAACACTTGGCCTGGGTCCATCGAGATTCTCTTTCTGCGTCAATCCAACGCGTACCTATTTATTTATTTATTTTTTATGAAAGCAACGCGTACCTATTTTAAACTTAAATTATATTGCAAGCACATTCTTCCATATGATATCAGCACCTAATTTTAAAGGTGGAAACAAACTGCAAGTGTTTTTAATAATTGAATTATATGAAAAGTTGGGTGAAGTGGTTCATTCAGAAAAAAGAAGAAGAAAGAATTCATTATTGGACGACAAAAAAGAAAACAAAAGAGGGTTCTATCGAAAAAAAGATTGGATCCAACCCCCTTCTCAAAGCCATTGGATCCACACCCCCTTCTCTCTTTTATCAGTAGAGCAAGATATTCTCTAACCTGTACCCCAGTTTACAGCAATCAATGGTTTGACAGATGTGATGCACATGCAAATTACAATTGGCTTTCATTTAGAAACCACAAAACAATGTGATTTGAATTAAAAGTACAAAACTCAGATCAAAATATATGCCTAATGTTTTATTAATTAACAACTGTAAGATCAGATAAATACTGAATTGTATGTTGTATTGCTTTTCCTTAATCAGGTTAAGGTGAATAGTATTTATAGACTTTGATTACAAGGAGAATTACAAGATAAGTATAATCTCTAACAAACATTTGAGTATTTGAATATGTGATCACTAAGGCTGAGTATTCGAATCTTTATCACAACTCTTCAATATGCTTGAATTTATCCTTATCACATTTCTGTTTCAACTGTCTTTGATCATTATCTTCAACACGCCCCCTCAAGCCCAACGGGATAGGAAGGACGTTGAGCTTGGTCCTGAGAAGAAGAAACCGGGAGGAGGAGATGGGTTTAGTTAACAAGTCAACAAGCTGATCTTTACTACACAAGAAGCGAACAAAAATGGATTTATTTGCGACCATGTCTCGGACAAAGTGGAAGTCAATCTCCACATGTTTGGTTCTGGCATGGAACACTGGATTGGATGAAAGGTAGGTAGCACCTATATTGTCACACCAGATAGTTGGGGGAGAAGAAATAGATACACCAAGTTCACAAAAAAGAGAGTGCAACCATTTGAGCTCAGCAGCAGTGTTGGCAAGAGCCTTATATTCAGCTTCGGTGCTTGAGCGAGCAACAATGGCTTGTTTCTTGCAACCCCAAGAAATTAAATTTTTTCCAAGAACACACAGTAGCTACCTGTGGAACGACGGTCATCACGAGAACCAGCCCAGTCAGCATCACAGTAAGCTTGAAGATCAGAACAGGATGAACGAAACAGTTGGAGACCAAACTGAATGGTATGTTTGAGATAACGAAGCAGACGTTTCACAGCTTGTCAGTGAAGCAGAGTGGGAGCATGCATGAATTGAGAGAGCTTATTGATAGCAAAGGCTATGTCAGGCCTAGTAAGAGACAAATATTGAAGAGCTCCGACAGTACTGCGATAGAGGGTATGATCAGGAAAGGAGGGACCCTCATAGGCAGTAAGACTCGTGGAGGATGCTATGGGAGAACTAACTGGTTTAGCATCCTGCATATTTGTACGCTTGAGAATGTCAAGGATGTAGTGCTGCTGAGAGAGAATGACACCAGTAGCATTCTCAAGAACCTCAATGCCCAAGAAAAAATTCAGTTTGCCAAGATCCTTCATAGCAAAATCAGAACTGAGCTGGTGAAGAAGATCATCAATAGCCATGGCTTTGGAACAGGTGATGATAATGTCATCGACATAAATCAAGACATACATAGTGAAGGAATCATGCTTGAGGATAAACAATGAAGAGTCAGAGCGAGACCCACAGAATCCAAGTTGGAGCAACCGGCTACTGAGCTTTGAGAACCAAGCTCTTGGAGCCTGTTTGAGGCCATAAATGGCCTTTTGCAATTTACAGACATGAGTTGGAAACTGAGGGTGAGTAAACCCAGGTGGTTGAGACATAAAAACGTCCTCAGAGAGGGTGCCATGAAGAAAGGCATTATGGATATCAATTTGCCTAATAGACCAACTAGTAGAAATGGCAATTGAGAGAACGGTACGTACCGTAGTGGGTTTGATCACTAGACTAAAAGTCTTGCCATAGTCGATGCCAGGTTGTTGGTGAAAGCCCTTGGTGACCAACCTCGCTTTGTAACGCTCGACGGAACCATCTACGTGTCGCTTGATGCGAAAGACCCATTTGCAACCTACCAAATTTCGAGCTTGAGATTGTGGAACAAGGGACCAGGTGTGATTCTTCAAGAGTGCATCAAACTCAAGGTTCATGGCAGTGCGCCATTCCGGAACCTTCACAACTGTAGTGTAGCAGGTGGGTTCGATAATGGCGGAATCAACGGCAGCAAGGAGAGCTCGGGGTATGGGGTAAAGGATGGTGTCGTCGGTGGGATTTCTGGGTTTAGTGATGTTATTTTGAGAGCGAGTGATCATTGGGTGGGATGGGATCTAATTTGCAGAGGAGGGAGGCAGCAAGGCAGAGACGGATTTGAGAATGAGCAGATATTTGTGGAGGTTCAGGTGAAGGGAGTACGAGCTCATCTGGTGATACGGGTTCACTTGTGAGTATGGGCTCAGTGGAGTAATACGGGCTCACTTGGGCTGGGAGTGAGAGCACGGGCCTGAGAAGGAACTGAAACGCAGGGCCCAATAGTAGTGGGCTGTACCAGCAGAGTTGGAAGACCTGTAGAGTTGTTAGTTGAAGAAGAGACAGACTTGGAGATGGTGGACTCAAAAAAAGGAAAAATAGACTCTTCAAAAAGGACATCACGAGAAATATATAAACGACCAGTGGATATATGAAAGCATTTATAACCTTTATGCATCAAACTATATCCAAGAAAAACACATTGAAGAGAACGAGGTTGTAATTTGTGAGTATTATAAGGAACAAAGATTAGGCCAACAAGCACAACCAAAAATTTTAAAAAAAGAATGATTAGGAGAGGTGGTGAATAATTTTTCAAATGGTGAAATATTGTGGAGTAATTTTGAAGGAAGTCGATTAATTAAGTAACAAGCTGTTTGAAAAGCATCATCCCAAAACCGAAAAGGAAGATGGGCATGAGACAAAAGAGCAAGACCAGTTTCGACAATGTGTCGATGTTTGCGTTCCACTACACCATTCTGTTGGTGAGTGTGAGGGCATGACACACGATGTAAGATTCCACAATTTTCAAAGAATTTAGATAAAGTGCGATACTCACCTCCCCAATCAGTTTGAACAAGTTTAATTTTTAAATCAAAGAAACGTTCAACATATTTTTGAAACTTGAGAAAAATAGAAAAGGCATATTTTTATGTGTCATAGGATAGAGCCAAGTATATCGACTAAAAGCATCCACAAAAGAAACATAATATTTGAAACCATTACGAGAACAAATAGGGGATGGACCCCAAACATCAGAATAAAGTAATTCCAAGGGAGCATTTATTTGAGTAAATGATAAAAGGAAAGACAATTGTTTACTTTTTGAACTAAAACAAGCAGAACAAGAAGTATCAATTTTATTGGACACAATAGGTAGTTTAAATCTAGAAATAATTTGTGAAATAACACGGAACGTAGGATGACCTAAACGAGAATGCCATTTTGAAACGGAAGTCCTTTCACCAACCAAAACTTGAGGACGAAAATTCCTTTTATTGAAAGAGGTAAGAAAGATGTACAGCCCATCTTTACTCAGCCCGCGAAGCAGCACCTTCCCCGAAACCCGATCCTTCACAAGAAAATAATATGGGTGAAAATCAAGAGAAGTATTGGTATCTTTTGTAAATTTGTGAACTGAAATCAAATTTTTTGTGATATGGGGAACATGTAAAACATCACGCAAAATAAAAGGAGAAGTAGGGTGAGAAAGTTGGGTGGACCCAACATGTTTTACGCATAATCCAATACCATTACCAACCCAAATTTGATCTGGACCATTATAATCATTAGCACGGAGGTTGAGATTGCCTAGATCTGCTGTGAGATGGTGAGTAGCACCAGAGTCTGTGTACCAGTTGGGATCTTGATTTGCAGAAGGGGTAGCAAGAAGGGCTTGCATATTTGGGCGAGACTCACTGGTATAGGAGTTGTCAAAGCGATGGTAGCATTGCAATGCAGCATGTCCAGGCTTGTTGCAAACTTGACAAGTGGGTCGATGTGAAGAGGAGTTACCACGACCACCACGGCCTCTACCACGGTTAATGCGCTGGTTGTTATTGGTGGAACTCCGGTTTGATTGGAAAAAGGTAGGAGGCTTGCCACTACGACCACCACGGGCAGAGTTGGTTGGAGCAGAAAAATTGGCATTAGCAAGAGAGAGATCTACAGCAAGCTGATTGTGAGCCAAACGGATCTCATGAGTAAGAAGATGCCCATATAAATCTTCAATAGAGAGAGGATCTGCACAAGTTTGGACAGAGGTCACAAGGGAGTCATACTCTGAGCCAAGACCTGCAAGAAAAAAAGAAACCAACTCAAAGTTGTCAAGTGGATGATCCACAACTGCAAGAGTGTCAGCAAGGATGGTGAATCGGTGATAATATTCAGAAACAGTAGAGTCCCCTTTTTGTAAGGTTGCAAGTTGATAATGGACTTGCATGGTGCGCGCCCAAGATTAAGAGGTGAACATCCTCTCTAGAACCTGCCAGACATCACAGGCAGTCACACATCTGACCACATGGGCCAGGATATTCTCGGAGAGTGAAGAAATCAGTGCACTTAGAGGCATCTGATCTTGGAGATGCCATTGATGAAATTCGGGGTTGGGGATAACTTGAGCAGCACCATCAGTAGCGGTTGTGAGAACCGGCAGTGGAGCTAGGCGAGAGCCATCAAGAAAGCCAAACAAATGTTGGCCTTTGAGATAGGGAACAATCTGAGCCTTCCAAAGAAGGTAGTTATCCCAGGTAAGTTTGATGGTAATCAGGTGGTGAACCTGAGTGAGGGAGTGGGGTATGATGGGAGCGGAAGTAGGTGAGGCATTTTCAGTATTGGTGGAGGAAGAAGAGGCCATTGCAGCAGAGGTGTTTGATAAAAGGCTTAAGAGAAAAAAAGAAGGTATTTGACGTTTGTCACTCTAGTGCTCTGATACCATGTAAGATCAAGATAAATACTGAATTTTATGTTGTATTGCCTTTCCTTAATCAGGTTAAGGTGAATAGTATTTATAGACTTTGATTACAAGGAGAATTACAAGATAAGTATAATCTCTAACAAACATTTGAGTATTTGAATATGTGATCACTAAGGCTGAGTATTGAATCTTTATCACAACTCTTCAATATGCTTGAGTTTATCCTTATCACATTTCTGTTTCAACTATCTTTGATCATTATCTTCAACAACAACTAACAAGTTAAATGGAGTTGAATTTTTATCTTTTATTTTTTTGGTTGGGGCTTTGTTTAAATATGGTCATCTAATTTGAATGCCGGATGGCAATGGGCAGGTTTGGATCGAGGATCCTATCCCTCGCCCCCGCCCCATTTGCAGGGGAACTTTCTTCCCCCTGTCCCCGCCCAAAGGGTACCCACGAGCATCCGCCCACCCCACCCCACCTCACCTCAATATGAATTCCTTATTAATTAAAAGAAGAAAAAAAAAAAAACCACTCCTTTTGGCTAAATTACATGGAACAAAAAACAAAATTCATTTGAAATGAGTAATGTAACTATGAAGTAGACATGCGGCTACAAGCCTACAACTGCAGGTAGGGTTAAGAAATGAGAAAAATTATAAAAAAGTTTTTATATGTGGGTTAGTGGTAAGTAGGGTTAAAAAAATTGTGTGTAATTATAGATATGCAGGTCGGGTATGGGGCGGGTGATGCCTCTCCCGCCCCTGCCCCCGCCCCGAACCTACTACAGGTTTTAAAATCATCCCCACCCCGCCCCATTAACCCCTACGGATTGGGTAAAACCCATGGTTTTAAAAACCGGACCGGACCGGCCGGTTCAACCGGTTCAACCGGAGACCGGTATCTAATCCGGTCCGGTTCTCTTTCAAAATCGGAAAAATGAAAAAAAGAAGGTAAAACCGGAAATCGTCAGTTCAACCGTCAAAAGACCGGACCACCGGCGCGGTTTAACCGGTTTTGGACCGGTTTGATCAAAATCCCAAAAACGAACTTGCAGAATGGGTATGCTCCAAAACTCTTTGTATTTTGACATTCCACAAATCACAGATGAGATGGTGGTTACTGTACACTCATAAACCATATAATAGCAAAATCAAAACTTCATCTTCCATGGATGCAAAACCCCATTCAAAAACAACAAATTTTTGCATTTAGATTTGTGAGAAAGAAATGTTACAAGAAGAGATAGACAGCAGAACAAAGAGCAACACATAGAAGAGAGAGAGAGAGAGCCATAGATGCTATTTTTCAAGTTTTGGTTGGATTTTATGTTGGGGGGCGCGCCTGGAGATGATAGGAAATAGGAATAGGGTTTCTTGGTTTTTGTTTTTAACTTATACAGAGAAAACTGACGCATGTAGGTGTGTTTTTATACACTAGTGTGGGTTGTACAATATAACAAGTGAGGTAATATACCAGATGTCCCTGTAGCTTGTTGGCTTGGTGTGTAATGATCCCAGTTGGTGAGAGATTCGAGATTTGGTAGAGTGAGAAGGGTCCCATTAACCCCGGTCGGACCGTACGGTTCGACCACCGGTCCGACCCCGGTCGGACCAGGTACGGGAAACTCCTCTTTCCGGTTCTTTTCCCGTCCGGTTTTTAAAACCATGGTAAAACCCGCCCCTAACGGGGCAACGTAGAGCGGGTATTCGTGGGTCGGATGCAAATTGCCATCCCTTACCCCACCCTTAGTAGCGGTTTCAAGATTTTTTTTAAGGTGTTAAGAGAAAATCAAAGTCATAGCAAAGAGTGACTACTAGTTCACTATCCGTTAGAAACTTCTTATTTCACACAGGAGTACATGACACATATTCAAGGTTCTAACCAACGACAAAGCCAAAAAAAAAAAAAAAAGGATAAAGAAAAATAGGGAAAGTCATGAATCACAATCACATAGAAATCAAGGAAGATTTTAAAGCAAGCACAACTAAACAAGTGAAGAAAAATTCTCCCAAATATCTTTCTCTCTTTAAAACCCATAGACCAAGACTTTTTGTATTTAGGGTATCATTTCTCGGATCTCTCATTTATTACATGTCTTTTGAGTATTATGTTTTGATAGGTTTGTTTCGGATCTTGAAATAGGGTTAGAGGTATTGCGGATCTCATCTATGGGTTTTGATTTTCATTCCAAATTGGAGGAGTTTTGATTTAAGAATATGGAAAAAAATAATGTTTTTAATACCAAATAAAAAACACATTTTGATGTTAGAATCGTTTACGGAACGACATTCTCTAGTCTCTCTATATTCGACTGTTGTTGTTTGGACTAATTTTTATTGTTATTTGATTTTTTTTTTTAGGGGTTATTGGGTTGGTATTGGGTTAGTCATAGGTTCTATCTATCAAAAAAAAAAAAATATTGTTCAAATATATATATATATATATATTTTATAAATAAAACAAGGTATTCATATAAAGCTCAATGGAACATGCCCTGACTCCTGAGATAGGTCCAAGGAGTTGGCAAATATAGTGAAATTCAAACCGCCATGAAATTATCATAATAGTTGAAAACCAAAATTTCTAGTCATCTGTTTGAAAGGTAAATGAAATTAAAAAATTTAAGAGATATTTCATATATTCTCTTGTTTAGGAGTTTTATAGGAAATAAATAGAATTGTTACGAGATGTTAAAGTAATATACTTTAACACGAGAGAATTTTTATTCCATTTCATTATCATATATGTGTAATGTCTAAAAATGGGGGGAACGAACCATTTCTGTAGTGAATTGAAATGAAATTGTGTTTTTATCCTTATTTCTTTAAAAGTCAAATATAATATAATTTGAGATAATTCTACAGTATATAGCAGTGACGTAGGCAATTTTTTATCCGAAGTTTAATTTAAAAGAAACTACTTTCTTTATTTTGTTTACTTACTCTCAAATACACCCTACATCCAACTTTTAATTTCTTTTTATATTTTATTTTAAAAAATTGTTTTTTTTTTTGTATTATTTGGAAATAGTTTATCTCCAACCCAGTTTGTAAGAATCCTCCTCCAACTCATTACGTGGCAATTAAATAGACAATTCATGTGTATTTTTAGTCATATGATCTTTTTAATAAGTCATGTGACTTTTTAAAAAATACATGTGGATAGTTTATTTAATTGATGACATGTAGTGGGTTGAAGGAGAATTTCTCTAAACTGGGTTGGAGATAAACTCTCTTCTTAATCTTTCTCAATTTTCTCAATCTCTCTTTCGCTTCATCGCCCTTCACCGCGCAAGGTCTCCAAGCTTACCGCGCTCTAGATGGTTGATACTCAGATGAATAACGGCCACTCTTTGGTAACCTGAAGCCATGTGGGCTCCCATTCTTGCCAACACCTTTGATATTAGTGCCGATACACCTCCATGTAGCACCTTGAACACAATAGAAGCAATGTGGATGTTAAGAAACTTGGTTGTCCATAATAGTAATTGCCTAAATCTCATGTCCACAATCTAAGGCCTGAGAATAAGACTAAAAGAACACTTGGATGCTCTTACTGTTGTAGACAATGTGAATTGTGAAGTCTCAAGAATTATATTTCTGGGACCTAGTGATTAAGCTAAATGTTGATGCAATTGTTTCAAGGGATTATACTCCTCAGGCAGTGGTCGCCTGTGATGATTAGGGGCCGGTGCTTAAAGCGTGGACAAGAGAGCATATATTATGTGAAACACTCCAGGCCGAAGCTGCTCCTATCCTTTGGGCTTTGAAATTTGCTAATTATGAGAATTTTCGTAGGATCATCGTTGAGGGGGACGTGAAAGTATGCTTTAATGCTTTGAATGGAGATCATTGTAATGTTAATTGAGCCATTTCAGGTGTAATCAATAATATATTTGTTTTTAGTTGTTCTTTTATTTCCTGTTTTTTTGTTGGTTAAGAGGGAGTTTAATGAGGAATACAAATCCTCTATTTTACTTTTTATATTCAATTTTATACTTTATTAATCACAACTCATTATGTGTATTTTTTTTTCTTTATAAAATTACTAAGATTTAAATTGGAAAAAAATCAAACACAATCTGATATGTGATATATTAAAGTTGGTGGAGCATAAAGTGGAACACAAAAGTGGGATACATCATACATGATGAATAAATATCATCTATCCCACTTTTCATATTTTACTTTATACTCTACCAATTGTAATATAACACATGTTAGATGGTGTTTGATTTTTTTCCATTTTAAATCTTAATTATTTTATAAGAACAAAAAAAAAAAAAAACCACGTGGTGAGTTGTATTTAATGGAGTATAAAGTGGAATATAAAAAGTGAGATAGAAGATTTGTATTCTTATTCGCTAATGAAAATTACTCACGCAATAGCCAAATATGTTCTCTCTAAAAAATCATCTTATTTTTGTTGTAATAAGTTAACTTATCTATTTTATTTTTTGTGTTAAACTTTATAATCTGTCAATCACAACTTGCTACGTGTTTTATTTATTTTTTCCTTATAAAATAACTTAGATTTAAAATGTAAAAAAATCAAACACAATCTGACACGTACGTGATATATTACGTATATGTATAAACAATAGTACAAATAACAATTGGATTAGTCTCTTATTTTTTTTTACCACATTCAATGATTGAACCAGAGATATGTATATACAATAGTACAAAATTACTAATAACAATTGTATTAGTCTCTTAATTTTTTGACCACATTCGGATGATTGAAGGAGAGAGTTTAAGAATAAAAAGCACTACAAAGCGATTAATAATGCATAAAATACAATGACAAACAAATTCTGGCGCTATCAAAATCCCAAATTAGGCATCTCCAATCAGAATATCAATATATAACTAATGTCCCCAAAAAATGTAATACCATATATATAGTCATTGGCATCTAACCTCAAAATAGTGAAAACAAACACACACGGACTAAATCAAGAAACAAGTAACTCGCATAGGTCACTCAAATAGTCAAATTAATGTAAACTATTATTTGTCTCACCTACGTGATATGATGCCAATGACTTATTTCAATCTTTTATCTTTCCGTAATCCCTATACTAACCTAGCTAATCTTCATTATTTTAGCAACAACAAAAAAAAAAACTCATCTTCATTATATTATCAAAAAAAAAAACTCATCTTCATTGTGTTAAGAAAATCTGGACGCGGCAAATTCAAATGCCCCCATCATCAATTGCCAATTAAACAGATAGGGCCATATAACCATCACATCATGATTCTAAATAAACAATACTAATATATAAATGAGCAGTGAAAATACAATAAACACAGATTTTTCATTCGGTGCAAGGGAATAAAACATAGAAAGGAAATACATTATACCCATCAAGGGTTAAATCTACCACTATGAACGTTCTCAAATATTTTTGATACTTCCATAACCCAAATTAAATGCTAGCTTGCATTCATCCAAAGATAAAAATTACTCCAGTCAGTTTCCCAAATCTGTTGGTTTGGTATCGTGTTTTGGCAAAGACTCCGTCGATGCTGGAGCTGGAGCTGGAGTGTTACTGGGGAGAGGGGCACGAATCTGCTGCGGTGGCTGAGGCTGAGGCTGATTGGGTGGTGGAAGTGGAACAGCTACCTTGTCTGCAGCATTGTCCGAAGGAGGAGCTGAGATGTCATCAAAGGACATGAACACAGTCTGCGATGGCTTCCTTTGGTGGCGACCGACTTTCTGTGACATTTTTGTTTTCTTCAAGCAAAGTGATAAGAATTACAGATACGAATATGGGAGTTTGTGGAAGAAAAGGTAGGGAGAGTGATGAGAGAGACGGTGGGGTTAGCTAGATTTATGTAGCATAGTATATGGTTGACTTTTTTTTTATATGGTAATGTCTTAAGTAAGGGTTATCCAATGCACCGGGATTTATGGGCAACAATATCTTGCACAAGATGCAATCGCAAACTGGAAGGTGTAAGCATTAATGTTTCTAATGCCAGAAATGCCCCTGAGAGTAGGTAGCATGATAGTCTCCTTTTTTTTTTTTTTTTTCTTTTTTTTTTTTTTTTTTTTTTTTTTTTTTTTTTTTTTTTTTTTTTTTTTTTTTTTTAAAAAAAAAAAAAAAAAAAAACTTATTATGTATTGTTTATTAGGTACAATGTATTAAGTTGTTAAATTAAATTTAAATAAATGGTTGCATTAGAAAATGAAATACAAATAGTGTTATTTTTTCTAAAGAAAATTAAGTGTAATACAATTATGTGTTTAAATTTAATTGGAGAATATAATAATTGCACTTAAAGAATTGTACTTAAATTTACATTTTTTTTTGCTTTGGGTAAGAAAGCGACGGATAAGGATCCTCTCCATTTGGAATAAAATGGAGAGTCTCCATTTCATGGTCTAGATTAAATATCACAGATCTAACAGTGTACAATTGCCATATCATTTAAAATTTTAAATGACAAGGCAGTCTATATATCGTTAGATTTGTGAAATAAAATCTGAAACATGAAATGGAGACTCTCCATTTTATTCCAAATGGAGAGGATCCTTATCCGAAAGCGACATGGGGCTGGGCATTGCAGTAGAGGTGAGTGGCTTTAGCATGAAATTGATCCTGCAATGAAATAGTTAGAATAATGCTAGTGACGTAATATTTTTTACAATTGTTAACATGATTTGTTGTGATTTGAACAATATCAATTTCATTGTCTACCGACACCACTTTTATATACACTAATCACATGAAATC
Organism: Fagus sylvatica; assembly: GCA_907173295.1. Classification (NCBI taxonomy): domain Eukaryota; kingdom Viridiplantae; phylum Streptophyta; class Magnoliopsida; order Fagales; family Fagaceae; genus Fagus; species Fagus sylvatica. The sequence goes on along the minus strand of OU015770.1, from coordinate 21,298,577 downwards.
ATGTCAATAGATATCATCTTCAACCTAATATTATCGTAATTACATGTTATTATTGTTTTGAGAAATTGAGATAGAAAACTTGCTTAATTAGTAGTGGATTCAAAATTTCAAAGAAATAGCATTGTATTAATCTTGCTATTAATTCGGCAGCTCATGAGCTTAGCAAATGAGAGATGCTTTGAATTTATCGCGTGTTTAATAAAGATATCTCATTTAGCCAAAAGATAAAATAAAAAATCTTGCTATGAGTTATAGCACATCTTCAAAATCAGTGGGCATACTTTTTTTATTAACACCAAGTATACATACAAAAAAACCTACCTCTTGAATGCATATATTGGTTACTTAAACTCTGACACACACACACACACCCGATGTGGTGGGACTAGTAGCCCATTAAAATTAGTGGGCATACAAAACTAGACAAATATGACAATGACACATAACCATTAAAATAATTACAATAATACATTCAATCGTGTTAAATGTCAATTTCAATCAAAACCATCCCAAAACTTACCTACATGTTCTAGTCAAAGACAAAGATATCGATATAAAATAAGATTTACAAGATAAAACGAATCTTTATTTTTGTTTATATTAAATTCAATCGTGTTCATACGTAAATTTCAACCAAAACTATAACAAAACTTACCTGCATGTTCTTGTTAAAGACTTAAAGTCAAAGATGTCGAGAAATAAAATATAAAACAAAAGCCTCCTCTCCGAGAAACTTCCAGAGAAAGCAAAACCCACCCCGGCCTGAACTCACACTCCCGTTTCCAGCCCAGGTCAGGGCTGCGCCGCCGGCCCTCACCCGAGATCGAGACCCAAAAAGGCCCGATCTCGGCAGCGCGGCCCTTTCCTTCTCTTTTTTTCTGTTCTTTTTCCCTTTCCTTTTTATTTTGGTACCAAGACCGGTCGGATCCGAGCTACCTCCACCTCCACTAACGCCTACAACCACTGTTTCCACCTCTCCATCACCAGATCCGGTCTTATATGGAGGAAAATTGGTGGAGTTTTTGGGTGGCTCGAGCCTCCACCAAATTCCCTCACCTTTGCCAGTACACCCTTGCCGTTCCAGTGGAAGTCGAGGCCTTCTACGGCGGTGGCTGTTTGGGGGGCATCCGGTTTGGGGATTTCTCCCAGTGCGAGTTTATCTCGTTTATTCTACCTCTGAGGTAGATTCTTCCAAACCCTTACTTGAAGGGCCCCTATCACACCCGAATCGCACGGCCATCCAAGGCAATTTCGATTCGACTTACCTGTGGTATGTTAACTGGGTTCAAGTTTCCAAACTTGCTGCTGTTCTGGACAACAATTGCTGTGGTTGCTCTTATCATCTGCTGGATTGGAGGCAAATTTTGTGCCGAATGGTTTTGATGTTATTGTGGTTGCTGTTGGTTGTTTTGTTGTTGTTTTTTGTTGTTATCTTTGTTTCCTTCTTGTTGTTGTTATGGTTATGTACTGCTGCCCTCGCTGTAGGGTTTTTAACTGTGACGTATGTCACTCTTCCCGTCCTCTTTGTAGGGCTTTGTTTCCCTCGTAGTAGGGTTGTATAATGTATGTTTGTTTTTCAATAAAAATTTCGTTTCTATCAAAAAAAAGATGTCGAGAAATAAAATGGAACTTACAAGATAAAGATGAGTCTTTATATTATTGCTTTTGTTTTGTGTATCAAGGGACTCCAGCTTACAGCAAGTCATGTATTGAACTCAGAATTAATGGAAGCATGGCCCAATCACATGACAGCTCTTGTGCTTGTGATCGTTGCTTCGATTATTAAAGCTGGCACTCTTATTGAGCATAATTTGCAAAATTGGTACTGATTTTTGATATCTTTGTAAATGTGCACCCAATTATTATTATTATTAGTTGTTTAAAGAATAAGTGGAAGAAAATGATTCAAACCAAGTTATCCTCATATTACAAATCAATCAATACTCTTCAATCACAAAATTCCTGACAATACACCAAACAATCCTACCATGTTAAAAATGTTACTCAATTATAAAAAATAAACAAAATCATAGTATCGTCTAAATTTGTTGGAAAATAGAAGACATATTAAATATAAATTGATGGAAAATGATGTAGGAAAAAAAGAAAGAAAGAAAGTGCAGAGCATTTAAAAAAAAAAAAAAATACATAAAATTTCCATGTCCTTGACAAATGATTCTGATGGCAATGATTGGTATTTCGTGAAATGACCGATTGTTTTTACATTGAGACCATCTGACACGAATGCCACTGTAATAAACATTTTAATTTTTAAATCCAAGGTTTTTTTTTGGTCGGGAAGATCCATGTAATCTGAACAAGTACTGAAGAACATTGAATGGGGGTTTGAGTCGTGGGGTCATGGAAAGCAATGGCCCCTAAACAGAACTTCCTCTTCGTCAAAATATGCTACTAGATGACATATGGATACGTGCGTACAAAAATCAACGGTAATGAAGCTCACCCTTGAGTGCTTGTCTGCTAGACAAAGCATCCATACTGATCAATAAAGATTCTTTTTGTGTTCTACGAAAACAAAAAGATTCCAACCCCCAATCTAGGAAGCAATATAAAAAATACAAATAGTAAGTGATACAGAGAACGTGAGCCAGAAAAAAAAAAATGGTGTTTGGGTTGCAATGAGATGTTTCACAAATTCAATTGGAGTTTTTGTACACATTCAAAATTCTCAGACATCGTTTGTTTCGACGTAAAATATTCTCCACCTGTAAAATGTTTGCAAATGCAAATGATTTTAGGAAAAATAATTGTTTTTCCTGTGTTTGATTGCATTTTGGAAAATAGTCTGAAAAATATTTTACAGTGTTTGGAACAACGTAAAATGAAAAAAAAAAAAAAAAAAAAAAAAAAAAAAAAAAAAAAAAAAATTAGAAACCCGTTGCAAAGTGCAAACCCACCACCGCAATCCACCAATAATCAACCGCAAACCACCATCACAGCAAACCCAACAAACCCGCAAACCATCAAACCCACAAACCCACCATCACAGCACGTCCGAGCTCGAGTCCCACCGCGCCGCCCTCAATCACGAGCTCATCATCAACTGCCTCGTCGGGTCCGGATCTGGGGCGGCTTCGATCGCAGAGCGCTCCGATCCGAGCTCGAGTCCCACCGCGCCGCCCTCAACCACGAGCCCCACCGCGCCACCCTCAACCACGAGCTCACCGACCCATCACCAGCAACCCAAAACCGGCACACCTACCAGCAACCCATCACCAGATCTGGTAAAAAAAAAAAAAACGAAACCCAGATCTGCTCGTGCTTCAATGGGTTTTCTGTGCGAGAGATCTCGTGGGGTTGTTTGCTGTGCGAGATTCGGCGCTGGGCTGGCTGTTATTCGAGATCGGCGCAGGAGGGGCTATTATGCGAGATCGCGAGGGGGGGGAGGGCAATGGAGCTGTGCAAGAAAGAGAGAGAGAGCAGGAAGGGGGGGGGGGGTGAGAGGCTGTAATATTTTGGAAAATGGTTTACAAAAAAAAATTTCGTAAACCATTTTCCAAATTTTACTCAGCGATTTTCCGGTCAAACTACAAACGTTTTTTGTTGACCTTGGTTTTACAGCGAAACAAACGTCTGAAAATGATAAAAACGTTTTACGGAAAACATTTTACGTTCAAACAAAGGGAGCCTAAGTTCCAAACTTTTAGGTTTTTAACATTAGTGCTCTCATATGCACTTCATTGGCCTCTCACAGCCACAGGCTCCGTATCTCTAAAAGTGAATCCACTTCAACTGCATGTTTGACCACATATGTTGGGTCTTAAGGAGGTGTGGTGATTCCAATCACCCTTAAGTGTAAAATACACATACATATGTTGTTTCTTTTCATTCCATTTTAGTAAGGGTAAAATACAAAAATACTCCTTATGTTAAGAGTTAATGACAAAAACTCCTAATTTTTTTTAAAAAAATATCTAATTCACTTCCTAAGTACAAACAATTTTGGGGAAAGTACACAAACATTATTAAATGCTTTTTGTACTTAGGGAACAAATTGGATATTTTTGAAAAGTCATAATATATCATTAACTCAAATTTCAGGAGTGGTTTATGTATTTTACCCTTTAGTAAAATTACTTTCCAACTGTCGTCATAAATCACTTCTCCAACTACTTCCGTTGGTCCCCTCTCAACCAATCCAACTTGATCGAATCATCCAACCACCATACCTATCCATCCAAAATCACTGCTACCCACTCATCCCAAACCAACATGATCGAGTTGAAGATTTGCATAACCAAAAAGAATAATTAAAGATGTTTCAATGGCCAAACTAGTTAAGATCCTAATAGTTCATTGAACATAATCAACCCAAAGCTAGCTAAGCTTCGTTTTCTCTACTTAAATGGCAGTGATAATCCTACTAGTTGGATTTGCCAGATTTCAATTTTTATGACTAGTGTGAGGATAAAAACCGTTAAGGTCTACAGGGGATAAAGGGCTTTAGTTGGTACCATAGGATCAGCACGGCACGTATTGATAAGGGCGGCACGGACCACATGCACTCCGGACCGGCCCTTCTAAATACTAACGTGCCTATCCCATTTACAGGTTCATTGAATCTGCACATTAAATACTCGTCAGTCTGGTGGTTGAGAGCATTAATTATTTTTACGGCGAAATGACCTATCTGGCAATAACCCACGTGTGAATAAGCACACAAAGTCATTAATGCATTAAGGCAGATCACGCAAGCCAGAGCAGCCAGATATTTGCATGTCCCATCAGGGGATACCATCCCCTTTTTGGGGAACAGGTTCATTAACTCAAAAGGACAGGTAAGCTGTCTGGAGGCAGCCTATAAAAGGCGACGTTCTACCAGAAAAACGGGGATGCATGAACCTTCAGAGAGAAAAGTAAGAACAATATATTTCCACCATCTTATTGCTTCCAAAGACTCTTGACTGACTTTACCATCGGAAGGTAATCAGTCCCCAACACCGGGGACTTTTTTCTTCTCACTTGATTTGTGCTGTGCAGGAGCCACTCTTTCACTTTAAAGGCGATCTTCACAACCTCACCAGGAAAGGTCTGTCCCTAAAAACCCTATTGCCTTATTATTTTTCCCATTACAATTGGCGCCGTCTGTGGGAAAGGCCGATTCAGGAAGAGGTTACAAATCTACCGTTTGGAATGGAAGAAATGGCCCTCTCAGGGAATGAGCGAGAAGGCAACAGACTACCCACTTTCAACCAAAGAAGAATGCAGTCCAAAGTACGGGTTCCCGGCGGACAGGAGGAGCGCGAAGTACAGCACTCCAGAGGAAGGACCGAGGGAAGGCAGCGCTCGCGTTCCAGAGAGCCCTATTTCCTCGGAGAAGTCAGAAAGAAAAGAAGGATCGAGGAACTCAAGCTCTTAAAAGGGGGAAACGAGAACAGAGATGAGCAGCGAAGGAGCAGACAAAGCAGAAGTTATTCAGCCTCGTGTGAAAGCCCACATCACGTTCCTAGCCCGAAGGGGCGCGGCGGAGAATCACATCACAGACGCCGAAGGAAGGTGTCTCCTAAAGGGCGAAGGCAACAACATTCTAAGAGCCCTCGCCAGGAGCAGAATCCGATTTGGAGGAAGCTCCAGCAGATTTCACACTCTCCTTTCTCAGCCAGGATAGAGCGAGCAAAGTTTCCAGCTCGGTTTGTCACACCCCCCCTTGCAGTCTACGACGGAAAGAGTGACCCGGTAGGACATCTGAGTCGTTTCCGGCAATCAATGGCTATCCACAACAATAACGATGCACTCATGTGTCGCGTATTCCCCTCTAGCCTAGGTGAGGTGGGTTTGCGATGGTTTGACCGCCTGGAGCACGGGTCTATTCGCTCATGGAAGGAGATGTCCAAGATTTTCACCGCAAGATTCATCACGAATACCCGGAAGCCTAAGGAGATCGACTCTTTGCTGGCCCTTACAATGAAAGCTGGAGAAACGTTGAAATCATACTCAACGCGGTACTGGGAGGTCTACAACGACATCGATGCATGTGATGAAGACATCGTGGTGAAGACCTTCCGGTTTGGCTTGCATGAAGATAGCAAACTGAGGAAGTCCTTCACTAAAAGGCCTCCCCTCAGCATGGCGGAGCTCATGACTCGCCTGAAAGAGCACATCAGAGTCGAGGATGACCCGAAGAGTAGGGCCAAGACTGCGGAAGTAGCACCCCTTGTTGACAGAAAGGCAGCGCAACCAGAGCCCCGAGGAGAATCACGCCGGGCAAGGAAAGCCAAAGGTTCGGCAGGAACGTCCAGGCCCGGAGTGTGCCTGGCCGTGTACACGACTTTCAAAGAATCGATCTATCGGCTCCTCCCCCTCATCAAGGACAAGCCCTACTTCGAATGGCCTCCGAAGCTGCCCGGTGACCCTGCAACCAGGGAAACAAAGCCATACTACAACTATCATCGGGAACGCGGGCATCTGACCGAGAACTGCCGGGCTTACAGGTACCATCTGGAACATCTGGTAAAAAATGGGCATCTCAAGCAGTATGTAGATGAGACAAAAGGTCCCCATCAGAACGTCGAAGTACCGAGGATCAATGTGAAAGCCTCAGCCCCCATAGGAATCATTGACGTGATTCATTTTGGGTCAACTTGCCACGACCAAAGGGGGGAGATGAGGAGGGTGGCACATCTGCGAGAGGTGTTCCAAGTTCAAGACTCGCCCCAAATGGCTCCTACTCCCTTAAGCAAGGAATCTGTGGAGGAAATTGTTTTTAGTAACCAGGACCTTGAGGGAGTGCAGCTCCCCCACTCTGACGCTTTAGTAATAACCCTGCGGATCGGGGAGTTCGATGTCAAGAGAGTCCTCATAGATCCTGGCAGTTCGGTCGAGATCATGTATGAATCATTATTCAAAGGCTTGGGCCTCGGGAAAAAAGACTTGAGCCGCACAGAAGGACCGCTCAGCGGGTTCTCCGGGGAAACGGTCATCCCATCCGGAAAAGTGACGATCAACGTCAAGGCTGGAACGGTCTCATCCCCGACTGAATTCTTTGTCCTAAATACCTTCTCTCCTTATAATGCCATCTTGGGAAGACCGTGGCTACATCAAATGGGAGCGATCTCATCCACACTCCACCAGCGTCTGAGGTTCCCAACACCGCAAGGCATCATGGAAATCAGGGGGGACCAACTGGCGGCAAAACAGTGCTTGGTGGCCGCAGTCAAACAGCGGGACCAACTCCCCCAAGGAGCAAAGGAAGGCCCCAGTGGGGCCAAATAGCAATTACAGGGTGGGGAGGACAGTGAAGAGCGCCATCCCCAAGAAAAGTGTGTGGAGAAACTTGTACCAATAATAATGGCCGAAGGGGGATCCCAGAGACAGTTCTTGATAGGCGATTCTCTGACCCAGGAGCACAAATCACAGTTGTTGATCCTTCTCAACAAATACCAAGACGTCTTTGCTTGGACTCCATATGAAGCGCCTGGAGTGGATCCTGAGTTCGTCTGCCACAAACTGAATGTTTCGCCTGAGTATAAGCCAGTAGTCCAGAAAGCGAGAAGAACGGCCCCACAGCATGCCGAGGCTGTGCGGGAAGAGGTGGAACGGCTCTTAAAGATCGGGGCCATTCGGGAAGTTCTGTACCCACAATGGCTGTCCAACACTGTCGTCGTGAAGAAGAAAAACGGAAAATGGAGGGTATGTGTAGACTTTACAGATCTGAATAAAGCCTGTCCGAAGGATCCTTTCCCGCTCCCGAAGATAGATCAGTTGGTGGACTCTACTGCTGGCCACGAGAGGATGAGCTTCTTAGATGCCTTTCAAGGGTACCACCAGATAGCCCTGAGGAAGGAAGATCAGGAAAAAACCGCGTTTATCACGCCCCGAGGGGTTTTTTGCTACAAGGTTATGCCCTTCGGATTGAAGAACGCTGGAGCAACCTACCAGAGGATGGTCACTAAGATGTTCTCAGAACTCCTTGGAAGGACCGTTGAAGTGTATATTGATGACATGGTTGTTAAAAGCGTCAAGGGCACGGATCACATAGAAGACTTGGAGCGGGTCTTCGGTATTCTCAGAAGGCACAACTTAAAGCTCAACGCTTCAAAGTGTGCATTTGGAGTAGGCTCGGGGAAGTTTTTAGGGTTTTTTTGGGTAGAAGCAAATCCGGATCAGATAGCCCTATCCAGGGGCTGCAGCCCCCTAAAAATTGGTAACTCAGCGCACTCAACCGATTTATCTCTAAGTATAGAAGTGCCGCATTCTTCGAACAAAAAAGGGAAAAACTTTGCAGACCAGATAGCAGCCATCCAGGGGCTGCAGCCCCCCAAGAATGTCAGGGAAGTGCAGAAGCTGACAGGCATGGCCGCCGCCCTCAACCGATTCATCTCTAAGTCAGCTGAGAAGTGCCGCCCATTCTTCGACTTGATCAAGAAAGGGAGAAGTTTTGCATGGGGCGAAGAGTCAGATCGCGCATTCGAGCAGCTGAAGAAGTACTTATCAGCCCCTCCATTGCTCTCCTCGCCAAAGGAAGGTGAACCTCTCTATATTTATCTTGCAGTATCTGATAAAGCAGTCAGCGCGGCAATCATACGAGATGACTCGGGGGAGCAGCGACCGGTTTATTACACCAGCAAGACCATGAACGGGGCAGAGACGAGGTACCTGCCGCTGGAAAAATCAGCCCTTGCACTGTTCGTAACCGCAAAGAAACTCCCCCACTACTTTCAAGCCCACACTATGATCGTCCTGACTTCTCTACCTTTGAAGGCCCTGTTCAGAAGTTCGGATTTCAGCGGTCGGATATCCAAATGGGGAGCCCAGCTTGGGGCTTATGATGTGCGGTACAAACCCAGAACTGCAATAAAGGGGCAGGTGCTGGCTGACTTCATAGCCGAGTTTGCGCCAGGCGACAGCATACTTACCGAGGGAGAGCATCGCAAGGATACTGAGCGGGACCTCGAAAAGAAGGACTAGGTGTTGTATGTTGACGGAGCGGCAAACTCCAGGGGTTCCGGTCTGGGAATAGTCCTAATTTCGCCAGAGGGAGAACTTCTAGAGCAAGCAGTCAGACTGGGATTCAGCGCCTCCAACAACGAAGCAGAGTATGAAGCACTCTTGCATGGCCTTAGAGCTGCCAAATGACTAGGGGCTGATCCCCTTACCATTCACTGCGACTCCCAGCTGATAGTCAATCAATTGACTGGCGAATACATGGCAAAAGACGAAAGGATGATAGCTTATCTTGACTTGGCCAGGAATCTTTTGAAGGGCTTCTGTAAGTACAACATCGAGAAAGTGGGCCGAGAGCACAATGGGCATGCTGACTCACTTGCCGGGCTTGCATCTTCCGTGGCGCCAGAGTTCAGGAGAACCATAATTGTAGAAGTGCAGGATTCACCAAGCATAGCAAATGGCGGCCAGGCAAGCGTATGTCAAGTCGAAATGGGGCCTAGCTGGATGGACCCCATACTGGGATACTTATCAAACGATATACTGCCAGCGGACCAGAAAGAAGCAGCTAAGATTCGCAAGATAGCAACAAGGTATTGGGTCTCCAGAGAAGGAAAGCTGTACAAAAAGTCATATACGGGACCCTATCTCCTCTGCGTACATCCGGACCTGGTCCCGAACTTGCTCTACGAGATCCACGAAGGAGTATGCGGTAGCCATACTGGAGGGCGATCGTTGGCCCACAGGGCGATCGGTCAAGGCTATTGGTGGCCATATATGCAGAAGGATGCGGCCCAATATGTCAGACGCTGCGAGAAGTGCCAGTTATTCGCCCCAACCATACACAAGCCGGCATCCCAGCTAAACCCCATATCTAGCCCCTGGCCATTTGCGCAGTGGGGGCTAGACCTTGTCGGACCGCTACCTCGAGCAACTGGGAACAGGCAATGGTTGATCGTGGCAACAGATTATTTCACTAAGTGGGTTGAAGCGGAGCCCCTCGCACGCATTATCGATTCAGAATCGAGAAAGTTCGTCTGGAAGAACATAATAACCCGCTTTGGCATACCCAGGTGTTTCGTGTCCGACAACGGCACACAGTTCGACAGCGGACCATTCAAGAAGTACTGCTCAGATTTTGGAATCAGGAACCACTTCTCCAGCCCGGCTTACCCACAAGGAAACGGACAGGCAGAGTCATCCAATAAGGTAATCCTCAACGGAATTAAGAAGAGATTGGAAGAAGCCAAGGGAAGATGGGTAGAGGAGCTACCTACTGTACTGTGGACGTTCAGGACAACCCCTCGAAGTTCAACTGGGGAAACCCCATACTCCCTCACTTACGGGGTTGAAGCCGTCATCCCGCTCGAAGTAGGACTTCCCACCTTGCGCTCGGAAGAGTATGATCGGGATAACAACGAGCTTGTGTTGGCCAAGGATTTAGACCTGGCTCAGGAACGCAGAGATCTTGCCATGATCAGACTGGCATCCTATCAAGGCGACCTAAAAAAGAGATACGGAAGGAGTGTACGTGAACGGATCCTCGCACCAGGAGACTTGGTGTTACGAAAGGTGCTGGGGAGCAAGAGGGACCCTACTCAAGGCAAGCTGGGAGCAAATTGGGAAGGACCTTACCAGATTGTTTCAGAAGCCGGACTGGGGGCATTCAATCTTCAAGGGATGGACGGCAAACCCCTCAAGCGGCCTTGGAACATAAGCAACCTGAAGAAGTTTTACCAATAGAATGGAGAACCACAAAGCTGTACAGATCAGAAGCTCCAATGTATTCTTCATAATTTTTTGAAATACAAGAAATATTTTGTCATGACTGATGCTGGGGTATGTGTCAACCGGAGCGGCATGAAAAGCCTGGCCACACCCAGGTCCTCTGCCTATAAATCCCCAAGTGGTCTGGTAGAGTGATATCAAAAACCCTAGCCAAGCTAGGTGTTTCGCCCATAAATCCTCAAATGGTACGGCGGAACGACATGAAAAGCCTGGCCACACCCAGGTCCTCTGCCTATAAATCCCCAAGTGGTCTGGTAGAGTGATATCAAAAACCCTAGCCAAGCTAGGTGTTTCGCCCATAAATCCTCAAATGGTACGGCGGAACGACATGAAAAGCCTGGCCACACCCAGGTCCTCTGCCTATAAATCCCCAAGTGGTCTGGTAGAGTGATATCAAAAAACCCTAGCCACGCTAGGTACTTTGCCTGCAGAACTTCAGATGTCACTGCGGAACGACAGTGGAGTCCTGGCCGTGCTCAGATCTCCGTCTATGAATCCTTCAACGGGTCCGAACAACATCAATTCCTGATTCTTGCAGGTACACAATTTGCTTAACTTTTTGCTTATAACTCCACCTATGACGATTGCAGAACGGCAATAATACATCGCCGTGCCAAGACTTCTTTTTGTTTACTTGCCTAAATAATATACATGGTATGTTAGAGCGGCAGTAATATTTGGCCGCACTAAACATTTCGATTATTTAGTACCTTGCTTAGTGTATTAGAGCGGCAGTGATAGCTAGGCCGCGCCAAGTACTTCTATATTCTTGACTAACGCCACTACGATAAGTTTCATTGAAAACGTTGTTATGATATGTTAGAGCGGCGCCTAGAGACGCCGTGCCGGGCACTTAACTTCCTGGTTAATGGGTCACGTGATTGATTAGAACGACAATAATATTTGACCGTGCCAAATACCTTAGTTACTCTTCATCACTTCATTTAGCGCGTTAGAATGATGATGACGCTTGGCCATGCCAAACATTTCAATTAATTCTACACGATGCCCTACATGGCGTATTGGAACGGCAATAAATTCCGGCCGTACTAAACACTTAGTACATCCACTTACGTTATGCGGCAAGGCACTAATGGTTAGTGGAATGGCCCGGATATGTTATGACGTGCCGTAGTTAATAGGAACAGCACGGATCATTCATTCATTCATAAAACAAAGAATAAACTCGAAATAAGAAAAGCGTATGTACATAAAGCGAAATGTTTTAAGTTTTACAAAAGAAAAGGGAAAGCAAAGGAGCTAAAACAAAAATATTAAGAATTGCCCGGATCGACATCATCTGGAGCTGCACTTCCTCCATCAGGAGCGTCCTGAGGTTCGTCATGAGCCTGTCCTGCTGCTTCAGCTGATTCCACCTCTTCCAAATCCACCACATCGCCCAGTTGTGGAAGAGGGGAGTTGAGAACTGCCTCGGGGGAAGGGGGCGGAACGGCACCAGGAAATGGCAGCTTGAGCGGGTTGGATGGAAGCGTAGTCTGCCCGGAGTTCAGCACGGCAAGGGCATCGTCCCAGGCATCCGTATAATACAGATTGCACAAGCCAGGGAGCTGACGTCCCATCTCGTCCTGAGCGTCCTTGCTCCCACTTTCATACGCCTCTTTCTTGGCGCGCTCAAGCTCCAGTTCCAGAGCCCGGACTTTATCCTCGGCTTTGGTGAGCGAGTCCAGCGCTTCACTGAGGGACTCCTCAGCCTCCACTCTCTTTGAGTTTGCAGCCTCGGCCAGACTTTGGGCCTCCGCTGCCGTCTTCTTCGCGTCTTGGTACTTGGTGGCCAGGACGTTGGCATGGGCAAGATGCTCTATGTTGGTCCGAAATCGGTCCTCCAGCTCCAAAGAAGCTTGGACTCCCTGCGGCACGGCAAAGTCAAAAGCTAGAATAAAGCAGAAAAAGGAAGAAGCGACACTTACAGAATAACGAAATTAAAGTCTTTTGTATTTACCATGAGCAGGCCCCTTCTTAGGTTGCTAATGAGCTCGTCATCAGCAGCTTTTCTCCACTCCTCCATGTCCAAAGGGAGGCGGACAGCTTGGCTCAGAGCGCTGGCAACCGTAGCACTCCTGTCAACACCCACGGGGAGGATACAGTCCGTTTCTGCTACCGGGTCCGCTCCTCTGTACTCCATGCGAGGGGCCCACAAGCGTGTGGATCCTTCCCCAGCGGGCCTGATGCCGGGCCGGATTGGCGTACCAGAGCGGACAATATTACCCAGTTGGGTAACTTGGACCGCTCCTTGGGCCGCTGAGGCTGATGGACCGGGCTGGGCAGAAGTGGCCGGTCTGCTGGGCCCAGCAGAGCTCTCCACCCTGGCTCTCTTGCTTCGGGCCGGAGTGGACTGGACCGGCACGGTCTCAGAAGTGCCCTCGCGGCTCCGGGTTGGGAGCAGGTTCCTCAGGTTTATTCCTGCCATGTCAGGCGTGTCTTCGTCGAGCACCTTCCGGATATCTACTGGAGGTAAGGCAAGGTTGGCTGGGTTAGCTCGAGCGGCCTGGATGTCTTTTACCAACCTGCAGGCCAAGAAGGATTTTGTCTGAACCACGTAGCGTAGTAGCAGAGGGGCGGAGCGCGGCTGTGCGTCGTCGTCCGTGCAGATTTCGCTTTCCCAGACCTCACGAAGACTGTCTATGTTTACTAGACTCTTATGGGGATTCCTCATTCGGGGATCTGCACGGATAAAAATAAAACGTCAATATCATATTAAAGCCGGACCGTACTGTATTCCTCAATGTAAAATGACGTGAGACAGGAACGGACCTGGAGCCCCATCTTTTGTGGGGCATTTATGTCCACTTAAGAACCACTCTCCGGACACTATTAGATAGTCCTCATCAAAACCACGATTGGTGTTCGGCAAGCCGTTCACCAAGGTGAAATCGACGTCTCTGGGGCGTAGTGAGTACGCATCAGTTTTTGTGTTGTGGTGAAGGATGTAGGTCCGGAGTATATCATGTATTCCGAGTTCTAGGCCTAACCTTCTATTCAACACTGCCGTACCCATCACTATCCTAAAGACGTTCGGATTTACTTGAGAGGGAGACAGACGAAGATAACTAAGAAAGTCTGCCATCAAGGGGTCCATGGGGAAACGAATCCCCCCTTCTACGATGGCTACCATAGGGAGAAGGAGATCCCCTGAGGCAGGAACAAGCGCATCGGACCAATGCACATATTTTAACCCCACGTCATCTGGGATTTCGTACACGCGCCGGAACACCGCCATAGCCTCTGGCGTGTTCACAAAACGGCTCAGTTTTCCCCCTTTAACCTTTTTCTTCCTGCCCATTGCCTAGAGCCTAACTCCCAGAGAAAAGACAAAAAGAAAGTAAAAGGAAATGAGGGGAACGACTTACTGGTGGAAGCACAGGTAATACGGGGGCGATGAGAAGACGAGACAGGGAGGCGACTCAAGAGCTCAGGAGCTTGTTCGTGTGAAAGGAAAGCAAGAGTGTTAGAAGGGGAAGAAACAGTATTTGTGGGCAAAAAAAAAGAGAGGCGTGCGAAGGAAGCCACATTAAAGGGGCCCATTAAGATCTCGAAAAAAGTGTGACGGCTCGAGAACTGCCGTGACGTCATGATTTGACAGATCACAACATCCCAGGACCATCATTGCAGAAAACACGGAACACGAGGGGTCGCACAAATTGGGATCGTTGGCACGGCAGGCGGGACACAGCACGGATAACCACAGCCCGTCCCACACTAGTCAGTACTGTGAAGGACTGGCTGAGGGGCTATTGTGAGGATAAAAACCGTTAAGGTCTACAGGGGATAAAGGGCTTTAGTTGGTACCATAGGATCAGCACGGCACGTATTGATAAGGGCGGCACGGACCACATGCACTCCGGACCGGCCCTTCTAAATACTAACGTGCCTATCCCATTTACAGGTTCATTGAATCTGCACATTAAATACTCGTCAGTCTGGTGGTTGAGAGCATTAATTATTTTTACGGCGAAATGACCTATCTGGCAATAACCCACGTGTGAATAAGCACACAAAGTCATTAATGCATTAAGGCAGATCACGCAAGCCAGAGCAGCCAGATATTTGCATGTCCCATCAGGGGATACCATCCCCTTTTTGGGGAACAGGTTCATTAACTCAAAAGGACAGGTAAGCTGTCTAGAGGCAGCCTATAAAAGGCGACGTTCTACCAGAAAAACGGGGATGCATGAACCTTCAGAGAGAAAAGTAAGAACAATATATTTCCACCATCTTATTGCTTCCAAAGACTCTTGACTGACTTTACCATCGGAGGGTAATCAGTCCCCAACACCGGGGACTTTTTTCTTCTCACCCGATTTGTGCTGTGCAGGAGCCACTCTTTCACTTTAAAGGCGATCTTCACAACCTCACGAGGAAAGGTCTGTCCCTAAAAACCCTATTGCCTTATTATTTTTCCCATTACAACTAGTTATGATTTTATTAGAGGAAAAGTGTATTTTATCAGTTACCATAAGGAGGAATGAATTTTATGAGCAAGTATTTTATCTCTTCTTATCATTTTAAAATTGTATTTTTGTAATTAAGAATTGGGTAAATAGACAACGGTGGGATAAATTATAAGGCTAGTCTTTAATTGAATCTTACTTGTAGTAGATAAAGATAAGTTTCTTTTGAATTTGAATATTATATTTATCTTGGAAAGCCATTTATCTATATGGCTTGATATTGAATAAGAACGCACGCTAAAAAAATTGTTATTAAAAAATTCTAATTTTTTTTTTTCCTTTGAGGTTGGCTTCTCTCGAAAAACATCGATTGCTTTTTTATGTTGCAATTCTGTCCCTTAACGGGGTGTCTACTGATAATATATTGTCTCCAATATGTCTTCTGGAATTTAAAAAGCATTATTATGGGTTTGACAAATCAGCTTGTCTAAGATAGGCTTCAATTGCACATGCTAATCGGCTTGAATTGACTTAACTTTTTATGGGTGTTGGGATTTGTAGTATTAAGCTACATGTATCTCAATAAGCTGCTTTAAAAGCACACCATAATAAATAAAAATAAAACTAAAATGAAACTTTGCACCGAATCCATTACATCTTGGTTGATTGTTTTCGATTAGGTAAAGGCTAGAAAGACCATCAGACTTGGAACTTTTAGACTACCCAAATTAAAGCAATAAGTTCTCGGAACTTTTCTCCGTCTGCATCAATTGGATCAACAGTTTCCAAGTTATTAAAATTTACAGTCCTTTTAATAGTTTCTAGTCATTTCTTCTCCATATTGGTTTCTAACAAGCGAATAATTTATTGTTAAGGGAGTGTAAATTGGCCTTTGATTGGACTGTAATGTAAGATTTTATTTTGTGAGTAGCATTCTTTTGTGTCAAAACCGAATTGATAGGATGTCCAATATGACAGAGAGTTGACCGGTAAAACTCATTAAGTTTAATATGATCATATATTGTTTATTGGGCTTTGGTGCACCTTAGCTACATTTAATAATGTAGGACATAGGTATTTTAATGTGTGGGCCTAAGTTGGGTAAATCCTTTATGGGTTTAGAGTTTACATTAAGGCCCTATATTTATCATATAAATATAGTGTCATAGGGGTCCCTGCTCTTACTCTAACCTACCGTCACTTTGAAGTCTCCCCATTAGACTTGAACTCAAGAGAGTAAGAGAGTAGAAGACGCCCTATTATTTCTATTAATTTCATCAATGGATTCAGATATGTTCTCCTAATCACATCTAATATAATATTGTTGTTTATATGCTCATGCTATGATCATGTACTCGATTAGAGGATAAGTTTTACAGTTGGTATCAGAGCTTTCATGCTCATACATGGTCTATGAAGTATTATATTATTTTCAAATTATTTTACGTATGAAAATACTGAAACATTAGTGGTTTGTTTGGATGGGGTGGATTTGGGCTCATGGATTTGGATTTGAGGGTCCAAATCTAAATTCTTTGTTTGGATGACTTAAAACCATTAGGATTTGGATTTGGGCCAAATCCATCCAGGATTTTAAAGGCCCAAATCCATGGATTTCAAATGACTTCTTAGGATAAGAATTTCACAAATCCTCTCATTAGATACCAACACTCAAAATAAATAAAATATCATTAGAACCTCTAAAATATATCTAAAGGCTCTAAAATGATTAAAATGCCCACAAAATACCAAATGACAAAAAAAAAACCTTCTAAAAGACCGAAATAACCCAAAAATCTCCAAAATGACCAAAATACCCACAAAACTACCAACATGATAAAATAAAAAAATAAAAAAATACTCATGGCCAATACCCTAAAATGACCGAAATAAACTCAAAAAATAAAAAATGGCCAAAATAATCCCCAAAATACACTCAGAACACCTAAAATAACCAAAATACATACGGAACCCCTAAAATGATAAAAATAACCCTGAAAACTTCAAAATGACCAAAATAACCTTAGAAACACCATAATGACTAAAATAATACTGAACTCCTAAAATGACCAAAATAACCTCGAAAACTCCAATATGACCAATATAACCCCGAAAACACCATAATGACCAAAATAACCTTGAAAACTCCAAAATGACCAAAATAACTCTGAAAACTCCAAAATAACCAAAATAACATCGAACTCCTAAAATAACCAAGATAACCCTGAAAACTCTAATATGACCAAATTAACCCCAGAAAACACCATAATGACTAAAATACACTCAAAACTCCTAAAACGACCAAAATATCAATAAACCACCAAAATAACCCTGAAAACTCCAATGTGACCAAAATTACCCAAGAAACACCATAATGACCAACATGCACACAAAACTCCTAAAATGACAAAAATAACCTCGAAAACTCCAAAATGAACAAAATAACCTCGAAACACAATAATGACCAAAATAATCCCGAAACACAAATATGACCAAAATAACACCGAACCCATAAAATGACCAAAATAACCCCAAAAATTGAAATATGACCAAAATAACCCCGTAAACACCATAAACAAAATAACCGAAAATAATGACCAAAAAATATCAAAACCCTATAATGAACAAGATAACCCTAAAAACTCCAATATAACCAAATTAACCCCAGAAACACCATAATTACCAAAATACACTAGGAACCCCTAAAATGACCAAATAACTCCTTGAAAACTACAAAATGACCTCGGAAACACCATAATGACCAAAATAACACTGAACCCCTAAAATGACAAAAATAACCCCAAAAACTCTAAGATGACCAAAATAACACCGGAAATACCATAATGACCAAAATAAACCCGAAACACTCTAATGACCAAAATACACTAAAAAACCCTAAAATAACCCAAAAAATTCCTAGAATTGACCAAAATAATCCTGGAAACACTATCATAACCAAAATACACTATGAATCTCTAAAATAACCAAGATAACCCCAAAAGCTCCAATATGACCAAAATAATCCCGAAAACTCCATAATGACCAAATACACTTGGAACCCTTAAAATGACCAAAATAACCTCGAAAACTCCAATATATGGTTTTGGTATTTTTTATTTTTTTCATTTTGGTGATTTTAGAGGTATTTTGATCATTTTAGAGGTTTAAGGGGTATTTTGGTTGTTTTAGAGTTTTCAAGGTTATTTTTGTGATTTTAGGGGTATTTTGTTTTTTTCGCGGTATTATGATTATTTTTTAGGTTTTGGGGTTATTTTGGCCATTTTGAAAGATTTTAGGGGAATTCTGATCATTTTAGAGGTTTCAAGGATATTTTGATCATTTTAGAGGTTTTGAGGTTATTTTGGTCATTTTGATGATTTTATGTTTTGGGTCAATTTTAGGTATTTTGGTTATTTTAGAGGTATTTTGATCATTTTAGTGGTTTAGGGGGTATTTTGGTTGTTTTAGAGTTTTGCGGGGTTATTTTGGTGATTTTAGGGGTATTTTGGTCTTTTCGAGGTATTATGATCATTTTTTTAGGTTTTGGGGTTGTTTTGGCCATTTTGAAGATTTTTGGGGTATTCTAGTCATTTTAGAGCTTTCGAGAATATTTTGATCATTTTAGAGGTTTTTGGGTTATTTTGGTCATTTTGATGATTTTATGTTGTGGGTCAATTTTAGGTATCTATACTATAATGTAAAACCGAAAGTTTTTGACTTTTGGTTGACCTCATAATGTTGCGCCACCTAAGCTTTTGAGTTCTCACAATTTTACACCTCATTATTTTAATATATATATATATATATATATATTTTAATTGAATTTAAATTTTATTCTATAATTAAACATTCATTAGAATCTTGACATATTATATTTTTTTAATAGAAATAATATATTATTCCATATATATAAACACAATCATAATAAATGCCTAATACTATAATATATTTTATATATAAACACAATAATAATAAATGTCTTTTAATAATTATCAATTTTCATATTTAGATAAAATATAAAAGACAATAAAAATCATAGTTAGACCAATAATTTTTTAAATTTAATTTTAATTCATTTTCTGTGCATCGCAAGGGTTTGCGACTAGTTTTCATAATTTTATAGGTATTTTGATCATTTTAGTGGTTTAGGGGGTATTTTGGTTGTTTTAAAGGTTTTGGGGTTATTTAATGATTTTAGGGGTAATTTGGTTATTTTGGTGTTTGATGGGCATTTTGGCCATTTTTTACTTTTTAGGATTGTTTTGACTATCTTGGTGATTTTAGGGGTATTTTGGTTATTTTACAGGTTATTGGGGATTTTTTTTTTGTCATTTTAGAAGTTTCGTGGTTATTTTGATTATTTTGGTTATTTTATATATTTGGTCAATTTGTAGGTATTTTGGTGATTTTAGAGGCATTTTGATAAAAAAAAATAAGTTTAGGGGGGTATTTTGGTTGTTTTAGAGGTTTTAATATTATTTTGATGATTTTAGGGATATTTTGGTCATTTTTTACTTTTCGGGGTTGTTTTGAGGATTTTAGTGATTTTAGGGGTATTTTGGTCATTTTAGAGGTTTTGGAGAATTTTTTTTTATTTATTTTAGAGGTTTTGGGGTTATTTTGGTCATTTTGGTGATTTTATGTATTTTGGTCAATTTATGGGTTTCAAAATTCTAAATTTCAAATCCTCCCTTGTATAAATGGATCCAAACAAGAAATTTTAAAATCAATGGATTTGAAATCAAGGTATTTCAAATCTATTGATTTAAAATCCAAATCCAAATCCAAGTATCCAAACGCAACCTAGATTCGGATTTGAGTGGGTTTTGATGCTTTGGCTAATATATCTATGATTTTGGATTCAGTACCTTTCATTAATAGAAAAGTTTACGCTCCAGTGTGCTAATATGAGGATTATTGCATATTTTATTTGCAAGTGCTATCTAACTTGCTGATGTTGTGCTAATGGAGCCAACCTATTTTAAATAACGCGTTATGTCAAGAATTTTTCCTATTTTCCGCTGTAATACTAACACTTGCAAATCTCGAAAATTGGAAGTTGTTGTGCAATAATTATTGGTTTGGAATATCGCTTTATGTTAGTATTTCTAGCACCTATGTTCTACAATATACTGTCTCCAATGTGCTCCAGAGGAGTGAGTCTACATCATAGTACATCTCGTACACAACTTTGTTTGCAATAGCATCCCTAAATTTGGCAGCTTCTTTTTTCGTCAGATTCTTCTCACAAAGGATTTTCTGTGTCGTTCCCATCTTGAACCTCAATTCATATTGAGTGTTGGTAATGCAATCCCCTGCTAAAACCTCTTTAAAGGATTTCACCCTGTGGGTTATTGGATCTGCAATTCAAAGAAGTGAAAAGATCAAGAGGCTATTATTTAGGTGATTCATATTCTATTGAGTAGTATGAATATGCCTCACTGCAAGTGAAAAATCTTTCAAATTAATATACAATTTGATAGTTGAAATCAAGGGATTTAAAGAAAAAAAAAAATTGCATGAATTGTTTGATGTAGATGATTTTCTTAAGTCAAGCCCATCCACATGATGCTGACTAAAAACAGCAATTCGAACCTTAGCAGAACGGAAAACAGTCCCAGAGCTTGGTTGATGTAAAAGAGCCAATGACCATTAATACGACGTGGGGCTTTTTTTTTTTTTTTTTTTTTTTTTTTTTAGAGTTTTATACATATTTGATTGAACTTAATTTGTTCAATAATTTACTGCTATTGCAACACTGAATTGGAATAAAGAATGAAAAACAGTCCTAGCAACTATAGTAGCCTATGGTTCCTGACTTCTGCAAATTAGTCTAAGTCAATAACCAATGCATATTTTATTTGTTCTCCACAATTTGGAGATAATTTTTGTTACTAAAATTTGTTTTTCAAAAACTGTTATGATATTTTCAGCTTTTGATGACAGTATATACTTGCACTATAATTTTAGTGTGATTCACTTTTATTTTCTCATGGATTGTGCATAATATTTGTTTATGAATTATGCAATATTTAATTGTAAATTAAATGAGAAAATTTGTATACATGCTGAAAATATTTTGTTGGATATTGTGATGCATCCAAAGTTTCATCGGTTTTCGTAGGGCTGGATGACTATGTTTCCACATAGTGGACATATCATTAAGGTTGACGACAATTGTTGAATTCTTTATAATGTTTTATCATTATTAATTGTTCTTGGATTGCAATGGCATTGGGGTTCAGACGGAGTAATGATTATCTCCTTAAGAGGGTCTTTACTTGGTGGAATTTCCGATGGGGTTAAGTAAATGTATGGATGCCAAAATTTAGAATAATTCTTCTGCCCCAAAGGTGTTGAACTCTTCAAAAATTTTGTCGTCAGTATATTTAGCTTTTCCACTTGTTTGTGAGGCCCTGTGGCATATTATGGTCTTTGCTCCAAAAGCAGATCCTAATGATGCATTAGGACTCTTGTCAGATTTATGTTTATATGGTTTACTCTGACAAATTTGAATAAATTTCTTAATGAAATATTAATTTGCATATAGTCTGTTTACATATGCAATTTTGGTGAGCTTAAATATCTCATATTTTGTCAGCCTTGGATACCCTTTCTTTTTCTTCGCATTTGTCTTCTATCAAGACATTGAATGGGACAAACTTTAAGGAATGGAATGAGACATTGCATGTTGTTTTGGCTATCATGAGGTTGGACTTAGCTTTAGAGGTTAATAAGCCTGATGCGATCACTTCTCAAAGTTCTGCTGGGGCTAAGGCCTATTTTAATAAATGGGTAGAATCTAACAAGTTATGTATGATGATTATGCGATTGTCTATGGACAAGACAATCAAGAATAGCATTCCTCAGTGTGACAATGCGAAGGATTATTTTGCTGTTGTGAGTAAGAAATTTGTTGTTTTTGACAAGGTAGAGAAGAGTAATTACATGCGCCTATTGACCACCACTACTTATGATGGTACTATTGGGATTCGTGAACACATCATGAGAATGACTAATCTTGCAATGAGATTGAGGGATATGAAAGTTGACATACCTGATTCTTACCTTGTGTGGTTGATACTTGAGTCTCTTCCAGATCAGTTTAGCGCTCTTAAGACCTCTTATAATGTTGTGAAGGGTGAATGGGGGTTAGATGAGATGACTGCAATTGTGGTGCAACATGAGGAGATGATGCGAAAGAGTAAGACTGAGAGTGCCCATATGGTGACCCATAATCATAGTGAATGCGAGAGAAAGTTTTATAGGGCAACAGAAACAATCAAAATGGAAATAAGGGTGGCAAGTTTAACAATTCCAAACCCCAACTCAAGTATAAGAATAAGGACATGAAAGGAAAGTATTTCTGGTGCCGAAAGAAGGGACATGTTAAGAAAGATTGTAACCGTTTTAAGAATTGGCTTGAGAAGAAAGGAGATTCAAAAGCAAGAAGAGGCCAAATGATGGAGAGGTTAGCAGTCTATTTGGGCAATGGAGAGAAGGCTTTAGTAGAATTCATAGGAGTAGTTAATTTATCTTTAGCTTCTAGTGGTGTTTTAGTTTTGGACGATGTTGTTTATGTTCCTTCTCTTAGACGCAATTTAATTTCTGTTTCTAAATTGGATTATAGTGGTTTTGTATTTCATTTTAGTAATAAAAGATTTTTCTTTTATTCTGGTTCTTGTGAGATAGCTTTTGGTACTTTATGTGATGGCTTATACAAGTTAGATCTGGATTTAAATTATCATTTTTCTCATAATGTGGTTGCTACTATTGGATCTAAACGTGTTAATGATGAATTTTCTTCGATGCTATGGCATAGACATTTAGGGCATATTACGAGAGATAGAATTGAGAGGTTAACCAGAAATGGTATTCTGGATTCTTTCGACTTTTCATATTTTCAGAGTATTTTGGATTCTCTTAGCTTTTCAAATTTTCAGACTTGTGTTGATTGTGTTAAAGGGAAAATTACGAGAGGTAGGAAGAAAAGGGCTACCCGGAATAAGGGTCTATTGGAGATCATTCATACTGATATTTGTGGACCATTTACACTTGCTATTTTGGGTGAATATAAATACTTTATTACTTTCACTGACAACTTTTCTCGTTGTGGATATATTTCTCTCATACATGAAAAATCTGAGGCTTTGGATATGTTCAAAAATTTATAAAGCTGAAATAGAACTTAAAAAGGGAAAAGATTGTTAGATCAGGACGGGGTGGTGAGCTTTATGACAGATATGGTTTCAAAGGAAATATTGTTGATCATTGTAAATACCTGAAGATTAGTGGGAGCAAGATTATTTTCTTGGTGCTCTATGTTGATGATATTCTTCTTACTAGCAATGATTTGGATTTTGTTGCGTGAAACTAAAAGGTTTTGGTTCAATAATTTTGAGATGAAAGATCTTGGTGAAGCTTCATTTGCTCTTGGCATTGAGATTCATCATGACAGGTCTCGTGGCATTCTTCGTCTATCTCAAAAGCACTATGTTAATAGAATTCTTGAGAGGTTTTATATAAGTATGTGTTCAGCTGGTGTCGCTTCTATTGTTAAAGGAGATAAACTGAGTATGTAGCTTGTTGTGAGGCAATTTAACAGGCTATTTGGTTGTGAAATTTATTTCAAGGTTAGAGATTGTGGATTCCATCTCTAAGCCTTTGACAATCTACAATGATAATTCCGCTGCGGTTTGCTTCTCAAAGAATAATGAAAGGTCAACTGGATTAAAACATATGCACATCAAGTATTTGGTTGTTAAAGAGAAGATTCAAGAGTTGCAAACTTCTATTGTTCATATAGCCACAGAGGAGATGATTGCTGATCCCCTAACCAAAGGATTGCCTCCTAAAGTTTTTAAGGAGCATGTTACTCATATGGGGTTGGTTGAAAGTTTTGATGGTTTTGGTTAGTGGGAGTTATGTTTTTTGTTTAAGTTAAACTGCAGTTTATTATTTTGACTAAGTAAATTTACATTTTCGAGAATATTGATTATGCATTGTTTATGCGTGTTATGTTATTTGCCATATTTTGTGTGCACATGTAAGTTTATTAGGGCAGGAAAAGTCTTAAAGCATGTTTTAGCTTTAAGCTGGGCGGTTAACTCATACGGTATATAGGCTTGGACCTATGAGTGAAAGTTCTATTACTTAAGACATAAAGTTTTCGCCAGTCTTAAGGAGCTTCTTGGGAAGCGTTATTGGTTCTTGATCAGAACATATTGTTGGACCTTATGGAAATCGACATGGTGATCACAGTTGCATGTAATTTCCATACCACACATTACCATACCATATTACCTGAGTTGATGGAATTATAAGTATTTTGAATATGTATGGTCTTATATCAATTTTGGATGTATTGACCTATATAATTGGATACTTATGTTTTCATTTAACTAAGGACAAAGTTTAAGGTGTTACTCTCTTGGGCATTCTGTTAGGATTGTGGCCACATAGAGTATTATCAATTCGGAGAGTCATGTTTTTTCTTCTTAAAAAAAAAAAAAAAATTTTGACTTATGCTGCTCAAGTGGGAGAATGTAAGATTTTATTTTGTGAGCAGCATTTTTTTGTGTCAAAACCGAATTGATAGGATGCCCAGTATGACAGAGAGTTGACCGGTAAAGCCTATTAAGTTTAATGTGATCATATATTGTTTATTGGGCTTTGGTGCACCTTAGCTACATTTAATAATGTAGGACATGGGTATTTTAATGTGTGGGCCTAAGTTGGGTAAATCCTTTATGGGTTTAGGGTTTACATTAAGGCCCTATATTTATCATATAAATATAGCGTAATAGGGGTCCCTACTCTCACACTAACCTACCGTCACTTTGAAGTCTCCCCATTAGACTTGAACTCAAGAGAGTAAGAGAGTAGAAGACGCCCTATTACTTCTATTAATTTCATCAATGGATTCAGGTATGTTCTCCTAATCACATCTGATATAATATTGTTGTTTATATGCTCATGCTATGATCATGTACTCGATTAGAGGATAAGTTTTACATGTAATGCTATTTAATGTTAAGGGAGTGTAAATTGGCCTTTGATTGGATTGTTATACTATGTTTGTAAATTTAGAGGGAGAAGAGAGTAGAGGGTAAGAGCAACTCCAGCAGTGCTCTAAATTCACTTTTTATCTCCACAAATAGACAGTAAAATAGAGATAATTGCTCCAGCAGTCCTCTAAATTCACTCTCTATCTTCAATTTCGGATACAAAGTGTACAGTAGCTTTTCATTTTTGAAAAGCTACTGTACACTTTGTATCCATTAAAAAAACAATTTCCCACCCGCTGCACACCTGACTATTTAAGTTTTATTTTTTTCCTTTCTTCTCATTTGCAACGATTTTTTCTCTCTCTTCCTTCTTTGTGCTCCCGTTTTCATCAAACCCAACCAGTGTGGGTTGGTCTGGTCTCGCAGTGGAGCCGTGCTGATCTTGGCCTGGAGGTGATGGAGCCGTGCCGATCTCGGCCTGAAGGTGGTGGAGCCGTGCCAATCTCGGCCTGGAGGAGTGGGTCTCGGCCTGGAGGTGGTGGAGCCGTGCTGGATCTGGGTTTTTTTTTTCTTTTTAATTCTTTAGTTTTGAAACTTTGGAATTTGACTCTGTTTGGTTGCTGAGAAATTGATTTTGTGGTGGTTTTTGTTTTTGTGGTGGTTGACAGTTGATTCACAGTGGTGGTCGCGGTGGGTTTTGGTTGCTTTGGGTTGATTTACGGTGGTGGTGGTGGTGGCGGTGGCGGTGGGTGGGAAGGATTTGGTTATGGCTGTTGGTTATTTCGGGTAATTGTTGCCGGGAAATAATAATAAAGAATGAATAAAAAATATAATATTTAAATGAGATAAAAGAATAAAAAAGTATATTTAAATAGAATAGAGAGTGAATAGAGAGTACTGCTGGAGAGTTTGTCTGAAAAAATAAATAGAGAGTTGCTAAATAGTGCACATATAGAGATAAAATAGAGAGCACTGCTGGAGTTGCTCTAAGAGCATTCCCATTAGATGGATATTCAATAAAATAAATAGCTAAAACTCACAAAACTCTCTCAAACCAGCCTTATCAAACTTCAGACGTAGAGAAGCTTTTCTACAGTTACTCGCCCAAGAGGTTAAGCCCATGTTCATCTATAAACCAAATCTCTCCCATTTTATATTATTTTCTCTCTCTTCTCACTTCCTCTAGCGTTTCTCTCTCTCTCTCTCAACTTTGGGCTGTGGAAGCCAAGATCATACCATAGCAAGATTTTGGCGAGGTCGAGAAGTACCACAACGAGACCAGATCGGACTCGAAGGAGCCGAGATAGGCTCTGACGAAACCACGGCGAGGCTGAGAAGGCTCGCGAAAAAATGGAGAAAGCATGCGATGCCGAGAATGACCAAATAGATCCGACGATGGTTTTGTGGGTGAGTGGATTTTGTTTGTGGCGGTGGCTTGCGGTGTGCTTGCTCTGGGTTTTATGGATTGACTGTTAGATTATGGTGGAGGAGTAGGGGGTTTGATGTTGGTAATGGTGTGTGGGCTTCAGGCTTGGGCTTTGGGTTTTGTGTAGCCGGGGTGAACGGTGGGTTTGGTTGTGATTAGATTTGTGTATTTTTTTTTTTTTCACTGGGTTTGTTTGTATTGAGGAGCAGGATTGAGAAGGCTATGGAAGAAAGAAAGCTAGGAAAATAAATCTAAAGGAGAGGAGAAAGAAAATAGTAATAGCAAATAAAAATAATATTTAAATGGAATGAAGAAAAAAATGAAGAGGCTGACGTAGTTGCATGTGAATAGGAAACTTGCTAAAATAGAAGAAAAAAAAAATGGTGTTTTAGGTACAAATTGGCTAAAATTATGATGAGTCTAATGAGAATGCTCTAAGGGGGAGAGAAGAAGAGAGTGGAGGAGAATGGTTAGTCCTTCTCATTGTTTAGATGTTTTGAAAAGTAAAGAGGAATGTGAATAGATACTTCTTATTTTTATTTGGATTTTAAAATTTTAAGTAGGGAAAGAGAGGGGGGTGTGGCCATATAAATTGACAACTATGACCCACTTATGCTAATTTTAACGAAATAGATATACATTGACATTATAATGGTATAATTAACAATTTAATTTTTTTAGGGTAAATTACACTGATACCCCATTTTTTGGGGGAAATTAGACTCACTACACCCTAATTTGGGAAAATGACACTCCGCTCCCAAATTTACAAAATAATTAACACTCAGCTCCCTTTTCTCCAATTTTTAAAAGAATATTCTCCACTTAAACTTGAAATAATTGGAATATAATTTTTCTTTTTAACTTTGGTTAGTTAGACATTGGTTAAAAAAATTAATAAAAAATAAACAAAAAAATAAAAAATAAAAAAGGGACAGAGTGTTAATTATTTTGCAAATTTAGGAGCGGAGTGTTATTTTTCCAAATTAGGGTGTAACGAGTCTAGTTTCCCTAAAAGAAGGGTGTGAGAGTATAATTTATCCTTTTTTTAATATAAGTGGAACTACTCTCCTTTATTTCTCCTTCAAATTCCCTAAATTCGAGGGAATTAAAAATGAGGGGTTGGAGGTATCTTAATTCTTATCTCTTCTAATTTTCTCAAATCCTTCCCTCTCCAAACTCACCTAAAAGAGAAACCTTTCTCATTTCATCTCCTTCCCTCTACTCCCTACTTCCCCATAGCATAGTGAAGACAAGCCCAAAGAGGATCCTCATGATGAGATAGGCAAAAAAAGATGCGAGGGGATAGGGGTAACAATCTCATAGAAGGATTAGGTTTGACAATGCAAGGGTTTGTAATTTTGATTGGATAAAAAAAGGAAACATTTTTTATGCATGATAGACCATTGAAAGGTTTTGAGGGAGAAAAGTGAGAGTCCAAGGAGGATTGGGTATTAACTAGCAAATCTAGAGAAGACTAATAGGCTAACGTGAGAGAATATTTGTTTTTGTTGATAATTCGATAATTAGGAGATGATAAATTTGAATTTTAGATGTTTCCGTCAAAAACATCAGAAAAGACCAAATGAAAAATTTATCTTGAAAATCACTCTCAAACAAAAAGGGATAAAATTCTAGGTGCATTGACCTCCTTTTGGTCTTTTAAGGCCGTACTTTGAGCAGGTTCTAAAGCCCATTTGAGGCCCAAAGAGGCCCCGCCTGAGGAATGGTCCGGGGCAGTTTACAATTGCTTTGACGTACACATGCATCAAATTAACGTCTCCATATCGCCCGGATCAGAGAGCAATTGCAAATACGTGATACAATTGCGTGGACCATCCTACGGCCAATATTAATAAGTTTGATACACCAAAGGCGGCATGTGCTGCTTTGTACACGTCACTAAGAAAAAGAGAATGAAGCAAACCTCAACCTCAACACTCTATCCTTGATACACGTGTCCTGAAAATCACACTGCATCTAAAAAGAGTCTCAGGTGTCCCCAGTTGCAAGCCGCAATCCTGCCACGTGGGGACAACTTACAGGTCAGCTCCAGTGGGTTCCATCACGTTTATCCACTTTTCTTCTCGTTTCTTCCAAAAGCTTTGTCCTGTTATTTTTACTTTTTATTTTTTATATTTTTGTCTTTTCAACTACTCTCTATCTCTTTCTCTCTCCCCCGAAATTAAATCTCGACCGCGAAACCAGCTTTTCGTTTCAGTTTGTTGCCGCTCAGCACGTTGCCTCTGTGTTTAATTTTTCCCAAACACAAAACAAAACCCTAACCCTATCAAATCGCGCGCTATTCTTCTTCTTGGATCTCTGGCGAACAACCAAAAACCCGTTCTATCTGCAAATCTCAGATCTGTAATATTCAAATTCGACTCGAAGGACTTCAATATTCCGATAGATTTGTTTTTCTTTTCGGTTTCGAAGATCTTTTCTCGATTCTATTTTATTTTCAGATTTGGATTAATTCGAAGCTTTTTGAAGGTATGTATTTTTTTTATTTGTCTTTCACTCTTTATAATTTAAATTTAAATAACGGTCTAAGCGGTTATTGATTACTCTAACGGTTTTTTTATTTTATTTTTTATTTTGTTTGTTTCGTTCACGTTCAAATTCTAATTAGGTTCTGCTTTGAGTTCATAATTCATACTCGATAATTAATATTTGATACGAATTCAGTTCAATCAACGGTGAATTAGAGGGATTTCGCTTCTCGCTCTGTTCGTTTTTGAATGCTTTCGCTCGGTTTTGCTGTTTCAACACTGAGGAATTGTATTTGTGCCTGAATGGGAGAAGATGTGGTTATGGAAAACGAGAACCTTTCAGTTTCGAAGACGACTGAATTGAAGCGCGACCATCAATGTCTTCTAGAAGACGCTGAACCAGACCAGTTTCCAAGTAAGAAGCAAGCAAAGGAAGTTTCGAACGAAGATATTCGCTCGGAAGTTTCGAATCCAAATACTTCTCCGAAACAGAACGGGTCGAGTGTTCAAGAATTTACTAGCCAACCAGCTGGTTTAGGGAATGGTAATCAGGTGGAGTGTGGTGAAGTCACTTCCACGTGTTTGGGGAGTAGTTCGAGTTCGAGTTCGGAGGAGACATTGAGTGATGGTGACCGCAGTGGGAACAACAACACTTCTCGAGCTAATCACGATGGCAATGCCGATGCCTCCGGTGCTGTTGTAGAGACGTCTCGGGTTGTACTGGAAATTCCCAAGGACGCTCGCTCTACTGGGATCAGGAAAATTACGTTTAAGTTCAGTAAAAGAAGAGAGGACTATGATAACCAGTCATATGCTTCGGTGGCTCCGCCTGTGACTAATGGGGTTGCTAACAGCATGTCATATGGAGGACATTTTGAACGGGATTTTTCGGCAATGATTGATTCTCGTAGTGACATGCTAGAAAGTGCATATGGGAAGGAGAACCCTGAAACCAGCAATTTCTGTTTACAAACTCCTGATAATGAATTTAATATGTCTAAGAAGTTTGTTCCTACAAATGTCAAAAAGCTTTTAGCAACTGGTATTCTTGATGGAGCTCGAGTGAAGTATGTTTCTACTTCAGGGAAGGTAAATTTTATGGTTTTATATATTTTTGGCATTATTTTATTGATAAGTTACACATGCACACAGTGGGTTTTGAACCCACAACCTTACTCTCTATTCATTTTTATGGGAGAAGGAATTGCTATTTGAGCTAGAGCTCATTGGCTCTATATATTTTTGGCATGTGTCTTGATCTAAACTTATATATTTGTTTGTGGAATTGATATGTTGTTTTAAACGGTTGTCAGGTAGAGCTACATGGAATCATAAATGGTGGTGGATATTTGTGTTCTTGTTCATCTTGTAATTTTTCGAGAGTAAGTTGTGTGCAGTTTAAATTGTTTCTGGTTACTGAAGCTTTTGTGCTGTATTGGTGATAACCTATTGTTATGAACAGGCTTTGAGTGCCTATGAGTTTGAACAGCATGCTGGTGTCAAGACCAGACATCCAAATAATCACATTTACTTGGAGAATGGGAGGCCTATTTATAGTATTATACAAGAACTGAAAACTGCTCCACTCAGCATACTGGATCAAGTGATAAAGGATTCAGCCGGTTCATCTGTCAATGAGGAGTACTTCCAGGTTTGGAAAGGTGATGATTATTATCTGATCCTTTTTTTTTTTTTGGTGGAGGGTGAGGTTGTGGTTTCAAACCCACTAGGTGCATGTGTAACTTACCGATAATATATAGTAAAAGTAAATAAATGTATTTTATTTGTGGGTGTGGGTGGGTGCGCTGAGATGAATATCTTTGTCATATTGTGAAACCTGTGCTGTTCTAAGTGATGCTGTTGTGGCTCACCAGTTTACATATGCACCAGAAGACCAGAAGGGTAACAAAAGTGGTTGCATATATCTTTGGGTAATGAGAACTTGCATAGGAAAAGATTGAAGTTGAAGGGAACAAATGTTGTGTATCTATTCTTTCATGGTCTTGTTCAGATTTTAAGGTTCTTTTGTACCCTGCAGAAAGCCTTCAACAGGGCAATGGAAGTGTAGAAGCCAATATAAATTACAACCTCAAGCTTCCTTCGTTGCTTCATTCGCATATAAGGTAAAACATACAACCCTTATTAATCTCCATTAGTGGGTGCAAGCTCTACTGCCCTTTGGATTGATCCACAGGGCTTGGTTGGTTTGGTTCATGTAGTAGTTGGCAAAGGAAATTAATTTATCTACCTATAGATATTTGTGGAAGACATCCATCAATGTACATAAAGTTTGTGCATGATTTTATTTAGCTTAGATTCTAATTGTTTTCTTGATTTTATTTTGGGTGATTTTTAATTTTCTTTTTGGGCATGGCAATTGAACTTTTTTTTTTATGATTAGTTATTGGGTTAACAATGTTGCTTTCTTGAAACTTTTAGCTGCTCCAGTCAAGCTTTTGAAGAAAGTGTTAGCCCTGCTTCATGTTCCTTTGTGCAGAACAACCTCGTTGAAAGGCAAATGCATATGAAAGAGGCATATGAAGAGCGGAAATTTGCAATGAAAAGGTATGCTCTCTCTCTCTCTCTCTCTCGGTTTTTCTTTTATACTTTTCTCAACGGGCAATCTAGATTCTTCTTCATTAAATTGATTTATTGAACTATATGCATTGTTCTGTTTTGGAAACCAACATTATATGTGTTTTGTAGACCAAATTCCTATGTTTCTGGCTCAGTTACACAACAAAAGAAAACTACTGATGGTGGCACTAGGAAAAGGTATTTTCTTTTCATCTTCTACGGTGCTCTTACCAATTTCAATAGGCTGTTTATTAATGGTGTTTATGCTTGCTTACTTGGGGCGTTTTTTTTTTGAATTGGCAGGGATAATGATCTACACCGGTTGCTTTTCATGCCAAATGGACTTCCAGATGGGGCTGAATTGGCTTACTATGTCAAAGGACAGGTATTGAAATATTTTTGTGTTGATGATTGGTTCATGTAATGGTGGATATCTTATGTTAGTGACATATAATTGATCTGCTGATGTGTTTTATTCTTGTCTTCCTGTTACAGAAAATTTTAGGTGGCTACAAGCAGGGAAATGGTATTGTCTGTGGTTGTTGTGACAGAGAGGTATGATCATTGAGTTTTATAGACCACATCAAATTTCAAAATCTGCATCGCATGCTTGTTTACGTGTTTCTCCCCCCCACCCTTCTCTCTCTTTCTCTCTCTCTCTCTCTTAACAATACTATCACTTGTACTTGTGAACAGATTAGCCCTTCACAGTTTGAAGCACATGCTGGAATGGCTGCCAGGCGTCAACCGTGAGTAGCCTTTAAGGGACTGTGGTTCTTGTTTGAGTGATTTGGACTGCTGTAATTTAATAAGTTTATATGTCTTGTTGCAGCTACCGCCACATCTATACCTCTAATGGTTTGACACTTCATGATATAGCTATGTCATTGGCAAGTGGACAAAGTCTTACCACAGGTGATAGTGATGATATGTGTGCAATGTGTGGAGATGGGGGGGATTTGATTCTCTGTGATAGATGCCCCCGGTCTTTTCATGGAGGTGGGTACCTTGCCTCTGATTTTTTGTATCGTTTTATGCTTGGATTTAATTGATGTTATGGATTCTTGAATGTGTTATATATGTTTTGTTTTCCATATGCGTTTTATTGGTTTCTTAATTTTTTTTGAAGTTTATTAGGTACACTTGAATTGTGCATCAAATATAAAGGCTTTTCTCCCAATTGTGTTGGGTAGGCTAGCTTGTCTTTTGATACTATCTTGAGTCACATCTTTCTTCTGCATTATCATGCACTAGCAGGACATGTAACCTAAATCATATTGCTTCCGCTAGATAATGAATGGTCTTTGTTTTACATCGGGGAGTCTTCTCAATCCAATATCGCTAGACTAATTTCTTAGGGATGATTACCTTATTATATTGTTTCCAAATACCTAAAGAACACATGGCTGCTTCTTCTCTCCTAAACATATTATATATTTTGTACTCTTCCTTTGGATCTGTATTGGACCAAACATTATTTTTTGAACATTGGTTGTTTTGTTGGTCAATCTGATTACCTCTTGATTTCTAAAGTTACTCTTAATGTTATTTTGGTGTACAGTTTTCTTTCATTTTGGTTTCAGCTGGAATTTTTTTGTTGCAGCTTGCTTGGATTTAGAGAGCGTTCCTGAAAGTGATTGGCATTGTCCAAATTGTATAGATAAACTTGGCCCTGGCAGAAAAACTGCTGCTGGAGAATCTTCAACTCTTATGAGACCAATTGTTATACGGTTAACACGAGTTGTCAAAGCACCCGAATCTGAATATGGCGGTTGTGTTGTTTGCAGGTTGGTTACTCTAATTTATAATTTATAATTTCCTTACCTCACTTCCTTGTGCTAGATACTTTTGCACTTTGTAATTGCTTGGGAAGGGATTCTTATTAACCTTTTAATCATTTAGTCATTTGGTCATTATCCTTCTACACAGTTCACAATTTTTTTTTTTTTTTTGGTGAATGAGAGCAGGGTGCAGGGAACTTATTTAGTGAATGTTAGAAAATCAATAATGTTGGAGGAATTAATTGATACTTACCAAAGCAATGGGTTAACTATTATTGAACTTTCATAGATTACTTGCTAATCTTGTGTATGGACTTCCTTAATTGGCCCTAATGAAGGGGCACTTATCAAAGAAGAAAAAACTATTAAAGAAGGGGCTTCCTCTTAGTGGAAGATATGTTTTTGCTTTCCGAAGTGGAAGTTTCTTTCGTTTATTTGTTTTCTTGTTTTTGTTGTTTAGTTATTATTATATTATGTGCCGGTGATGCACTTCCTCTTTTGATTTTATAATTGGGCTAACAGACTGTTCACATTTATTATTTTGTTCTTAGGGCTCATGATTTCAGTGTCGCTAAATTCGATGAACGAACAGTTATGCTCTGTGACCAAGTATGGCTTTTTCCTAAACAAGCAAGCATCAATTGTAGTATTGATTGTTTTTTGAAGAAATTGTTTTAACCTTACTCTTTTATTTCTGTTTAGTGTGAGAGGGAGTTCCATGTCGGATGTTTGCGAGACAGTGGGCTATGCAATTTGGAAGTAAGTCTGGAAACCTTGTTAGTTAATTCTTATGAGGCTTGTTAAAGGCGCTTATATGTTTTCCTTGAATCATATCTCAGGAGCTCCCCAAGGATAAGTGGTTCTGCTGTGATGACTGTAATAAGATCCATGTGGCTCTACAGAATTCAGTTTTACGTGGAGCAGAGACAATTCCTGCATCATTATTTAACACTATATTCAAGAAGCATGCAGAGAAAGGGTTATTTATTGAAGGAGCTGCAAATGATATTCAGTGGCGAATTATGAGTGGGAAAAGTCGCTATGCAGAGCATCTACCCTTGCTTTCAACGGCTACTTCAATTTTTCGAGTAAGTTGTTTATATACTGTGTTGGATCCCAATCTTTTCTCATTACCAAAACAATGATATTTTGGAACCTAGATTGATAAAATGTGGTGAATATGTGTGCCATTTTTCCCCTATTGTTGACTATCTTCTTTTAAAGACTTGTGATGAAAATTCTTTTAGTTGTCATTCCTTTTCCCCTTTGCTGTTAAAATGTTATAATTGTGTGTTTGTGTCTGGAGAACTTTGTTATCCTCTTTTGACTACTTTTGTGTACTGTCTTTTTGGCAGGAGTGTTTTGACCCTATTATTGCAAGATCTGGTCGTGATCTAATTCCTGTTATGGTCTATGGGTAAGTAGTATTTGACATGTGCTTATTACACTGCCTTTTTATTTTCTATTTTCATTTCTCTCTCGTGGGTGTCTGTGTTTTCTAGCATATTATGATGGTTTACATAAATATTTTGCGATAGTTGAAGTGGCTAAATGTCTGACTTTATTGTAAACTTTGGGACTAGTTGATGAGAAGAATAGGCCATTTGATTCTTGTACTAGCAAATGTTTTGTTTAACAGTTGATGTGTTAGACAAATATGTTTTGGGAGCACCGTAATGTAGCTGATGTTGTGGGTACCTATCTTTCCTCTTTATTTTTATTGATGTGAAACAAGCATTTTTTAGACTCTCATGGGTCTTATGAGGGAGTCTTTATTTCATTATTTGATGTTTTAGAAGCATAATAATTTTACCCATAAATTTATTTTTCCTTGTCTAATCTATAAGATTTGTTTAAATATCTCTTTGAATATTGCATTTAAACATAGGAATATTCTATTTTTAAATATGTTTTTTTCTTATTTAACCTGGACAATTCGTTCAGCATTGCATTTAAAAACTGCCGTTAGGCTGCTACCGTATGAAAATGTGGCTAAGCTGCTGTCAGATACGCTGGTAAGCATCCTTAACTCGTATATATAAGATTGGTCATATAATTTTGGCTGCTGTATGGCTACCAAAAAAAAAAAATTTACTATTAAAAGTTTGAGATATTTTTTCCCCCTGGCCTGGTGACATAGTTCTTCAGCTTAAACTTATTTCTCCCAAAAAGAAAACTGGTATTTTTTGCCCATGTTGTGCTGTGCTTCTGCATGTGTTACCTTGATGCAATCAAGTTCACTTTCTGTGCTCATGCATGCTTGCAGTACATGTCAAGTTATTCCTTCTTGAGTATGTGATCATTTACTGATAAGCAATGAAATAAAGTGCATTTATCATGATATATATATATATATTTATTTTTGTATATTTGCATGCTTGGGCTCTCTATAAAGTTCTTGTGACTTTCATTTTCAATGTTTGGTTATTCTGGCGATTTCCGGTGATGTGTTTTTTTTTTTTTTTTTTTTTTTGTGAATTTTTGCAGGAGAAATATATCTGGGCAAGAGTTTGGAGGAATGTATTGTGTAGTTTTAACTGTGAAGTATGTTTCTTTCTTTGTACAATGTTGATTCCTTTTCTGTTCATGGTTTCTTGAGAGTATTATTCTAGTCATTTTGTTCATCATATATTTAATGGTTTAATGCATGCACAGGTCTGTTGTTGTATCAGCTGGTCTTCTCCGAATTTTTGGCCAGGAGGTCGCTGAGCTTCCTCTTGTGGCTACCAGTAGAGAATATCAAGGAAAAGTCAGTACTTTCGCGTTGTTTCTTAAAGATGCTATGGTGTACATGTTAATATTGCTTCCCCCCTTCCCCCCCCTCTCTTCTTGTAATATTACATGCCTTTTAAGGATAATCTTTTGATTTGTTTTATTGTATTTTCATTTCTAGGGTTATTTCCAAGCATTGTTTTCATGTATAGAGAGGTTGCTGGTTTACATGGACGTAAAAAACCTGGTGCTCCCTGCAGCTGAGGAAGCCGAGTCAATTTGGACAAAGAAATTAGGCTTCAGAAAGATGAGTGAGGAGAGAGTAAGTGAATTCTTTGACTGAGAAAGAGTACAAATATATATTTACCGGTTTTTTTTTTTTTCTGACAAATTAGTTATAGCCTTAGAGGTCATCTGAATGTCAGACAAAGACTATAAAAAGAAAAATGGATTATGGACATAAAAGAATGAAACAATTATCTGAACAGGTTAAAGAACTCTGAAAACAGTAAGCTGCATTTTTTTATTGTTAAGCGAAAGAACCATGGATCTTCAACCCCATGATCTCGTGCACCAACTCATTCTTATGGAGGGTAAAGGTGCCATTTAGCCATTTAGCTGTACACTATAAATAAGACAAGTTACATTTTAAATCCTATAGTTTAGGGGTGGTTTCAAATTAAACTCACACTTTCAGAAGTTTCAAATTAAACCACACTTTTAAAAACGTTTCAATTCAAACCATTCACTCAAAAAAAGTGACTGCATGATTATTTGAACATGTGTATTATATATGAAAATTATTTCACTCCAATCCATATGGTGTCGTTTTGTTCATGTATTTTTATTAACGACATGTTGTATATGGGTTTATGGTTTGAATTAAAACATTTTTAAATTATAGGATTTGATTTGAAACTTCTCAAAATATGAGGTTTAATTTGAAAATACCCCTAAATTATGAGATATAAAATATAATTTACCTTGTAAACAACATGTATCTTCAAGACAATGGATTTTGTGTGGAATTTTTTTAGAAGACCTGTTATGGCTGTGATTGAATTCTCATTACTGTCAAATATCGGTCTTAATTGTTTCTAGTCATGCCTTCAGGTCACAAAGAAAAGGAGACTATTTGTGACAATGTCTGAACGTTTGGAAGGGCCGGTTTAAGCTCCTGTGTTAGAAGATCTGTATGACATGATTGTCTTGTCTAGTTCATTTCCCATTAGTTAATAAAACATGGTGGTGGAAATAATATATTACTATTTTGGGTTTATTAAGAATGGTACTGTAGAGGAACCCCTTCCATCTACTCCATCCCTCTCTGTGTTTTGGTTGTTAGGGATGATGGGCAGTGTTATCTTCTTTTATGGAATCAATATTCTCTTATTCAAATATGAGAGAGAGAGAGAGAGAGAGAGAATGGTACTGTACCTCTGATTCCATCTTGATGTTGGTAAATAGTGAATGTGAAACAATTATTGACTGATTAATATATTTTACTGGCCAGTTGTTGAAGTATATGAGGGAGGTCCAGCTGACAATTTTCAAGGGAACAGCGATGCTAGAGAAGGCTGTGCAGGGATCAATGGAGTGACAGCTTCTCCAAGTCTAAAATGATTGAATCAGTGAAGATTGGTAAATTCATTCTTTCATTGTTGTATAAGTGACTTTTTTCCTGTATTGTTGCTGCTATTTTGTTTTTTGGCCAGCAACCAGCTATATTGTTTTGTTCTTGTACTAACTACAAACTAGAACTCAAGAGTAGAGTGGGGGAGAGGGAGTGTTAAATAAAAAATAGATATAAAAAAAGAGAGAAGAAAGAAGGGAAGAAGAGGAAGTAGAAGAAAAACAGTGCATGCTGACCTTTTATTGCGCATGCATGCGGCAAATCTTAGTCGTGTCATTGAAACTTTGCTATTTTTTTTACTGTGGTTCCATATATGTACAAAAATAACTATCCAAAATTCAGTGAGTTTTTGTCCACAGTAAAATGATTTAGTTGGCATTATCATATACTTGAAAATACTGATAAAGATGCTACTTTCCTGTAGAATTCAGGGATGGATGGTTCATTTTCATCTAATTTTCTTATAAATTTTTGGCCCTCAGGTTTCCCATTTTTCTCAATTTACTGTTACAGGTTTTGCGTTTATTGTGGTGACAATATAAATGCCTTTTTAACACCCCTTCCTCCCCGCCCAAAAAAAAAGAAAAACAAAAAGAAAAAGAAAATGTAAACCTGTGCAATGCAAACATTGTTCACTTGCCAACCACCTCGTTTAATGCTAAAGTCAATGATCAGACTATGATTGAAATACACAAATCATGAGGCGATGGGAAGATCATGTGACAAGAAAATTCCAATGAATGAGCTTGAAGTCATGAAAATAAAGAAAATTTTGAAACATGTGCAAGCAGGTACCTTCTTGCACGTAACTCACCAAGATGGAAGTGGATTTGGTCAAATCAAAGTTTACACACAAGATTGGTGTTGGTGTTACAAATTTGAACAGACACGTGATTCATGCAATTTTCGAACTTAATAATGCCTCGTAGTATATGCAAAAAATGTCAAAGTAAGGCCATTTGAGGTACTAACTTTGCATGTGAATCTCAATCAATCGAAATAGAGATGGGTCGAAAAGCACCCCCAGGCCCCATACTTAAAGTACATCGCTTCCTCTTTGAATGTACCCTCACCTTGAGGAGCTGTTCAAACTCCAGAGTGGGAGAAATCTCGCCTACAAAGTCATACCAAAATTTCAAATTTGTATATGAGGAAACTAACTTCTTAAGGTCATAACTTGTGATTCAGACATTTGATTAATGCAAACTTGGTACCGATTTTATAAAATTTCTAACGATACCCTGTTTACATAATTTGATTAATTTCGAGGTCCATGACGTCTCCAACAAGCTACCCAAACGTTAGGGGGCAAAATAACAATTGTTGGGAAATATCAAAAAAATGATAGGAAAAAAAAATGTTAGATTTTGGCTCATGATGGTTTGTCATGCCCATTCATTTTTCTATAAATAGGGGGGCCTTTCATTTTAGAATATACACGGTCCTTAGGCTCCCCTCCCTCTTATTTTCATCATTAAATTTCTCCTTTTAAGAGTTTTGTCTGCATATGCTTTGGCAAGAAGCTATTGAAACCCTACCAGTACACCTCTCCTTCTTCTCTTCTTTATTTTTGTGTTTGCTTAATCATCCATCATATCCAGATATCCTCGATACCTTAGTAGGCCTGGTTGACAGACTCTCTAGAGAATTCCACCCATCCTAATTCCATCTTCGATATCCCACCTTGTTACTATGAACACAATGGAATTATTTTTCAATGTGAAGGAAGTTACTAGGATTTAAGTAAAGTTACTATCATCATCATGTATGACCTTATTACCATTAAAACGATGAAGTTAGTGCTCAATGTGAATGAATTTACTATTATATAAGTAAAGTTACTGTCATGTGTAACCTTGTTACTATCAATATGTTGAAGCTATTGATGTTTTAAATTTTATTCCATTCTTACCGGAATATTTTGTTTTGATACGTAAACCGGTGTACTAAACCTTCTATTAGCGATATTGGTCATTTCGGCGGAACATGCATTCCAGACCAAAATTTTTTTTTTTTTTTTTTTTTTTTTTTTTTTTTTTTTTTTTTCTTGAAGTAAAAAGGCTGCTTTTATGTGATTTTTATGAATTTTTTTTTGGCTTTTTAACTACGTATGAGATTTAATAAACGTTTGTATTTTAAAAAAATGTTATATCTCTTATGAATTTATGTTTGTTAATTAGATGACATGAATTACAAAGTATAAATTTGTTATATAGTTATTATTATTATTATTTTTGAGTTACTACTCAATGTGAAGGTAGTAAAGTCTCTTGTGGTAATCGAATTGAGGGAATTTAATTTCTCATTGAATTACCTGAGGATCACTTGCGGAAAACTTCATTGAGGGCTTATACACCCCCGAGAATAGTCGAAGCAAATGCTTCGGATACCCGATGCCAATAATTAAAAAAAACAAAAAAAACAAACAAACGATGATGCAAGACACAAATTTCTAATCTATTCTTAATCTAATTTGTAGAAGGATCGAATCCACACATTCACAGAGGAATGAGTCAATTAGGGGAAATGGTCACTACTAACTATGTTGTAAGTAAACTTATTGTCATGTATGACATTGTTATAAGGAAAACGATGAAGTTATTGCTTGATGTGATGGGAATTATTAGAATGTAAGTAAACTTATTGTCACGTATAACTTTATTATCCTTAAATGATTAAAAAGGAGTTATTGATCATGAAGGTATCTACCTTCATTGTGAGTCTTTGGTATAGTTACCTTAATAAGATAGCCAAACCAGTCCCTTCCTCGATATTGAGTTTAGCAAAACCAATAAACTAGGTACAAATCAATTCAACAGGCTAAAAAAAGAACAAAAATGGATCCTTTTCACATAAAAGTAAAGCTAACA
Organism: Fagus sylvatica; assembly: GCA_907173295.1. Lineage (NCBI taxonomy): Eukaryota > Viridiplantae > Streptophyta > Magnoliopsida > Fagales > Fagaceae > Fagus > Fagus sylvatica. Next base: position 21,257,978 of record OU015770.1, on the reverse strand, counting down.
TAAAATCCATTCAATTCTTTTTTTAACCACAAACCAAAAGAATTCTAAAGATTATTATTTTCTTTAACATATTGAAATGCTTTAGAGTTTCTACTTCCCCTCTCTTATATGCTTTGGATTTTCCTATTAGTGTGAGTGAAGATATTTGTTGGAGAAAAGAGCTAGTTGCCCCTCTTTGGGCATTTGGAGCCTTTGATCAAGCTACGTGGTCTCTACATCAACCAATCTCAGAATCTTGTTTGTGTCTTTGTGAAGTTGCTCCAAGTCTACTTTCAAGCTATTGAAGTAGTGTGAGTCATGGTGTGTTCCGTGCATTGAGGACGACCATTGAGGGAGGAGTCTGACAGAGAGTTGGAGCGCCATTGAAAAATGGTATAAGTATTACTTTAGCTTGGGTGGGTATATCTTATAGCCATTGTATGTAAAACTTCGAATCTAAACATAATGGAATCTTTGTGTTTATGGTTGAGGCCATAATCACCCGTAAAGTTTTTACCCTGGTTTGGGGGGTTTTTCTTCGTGAGCAAATAACTCGTTGTTATTTATTTTCCGCTACCATATATTGTTATTGTGGTCATGATGATATTGAACATGCTCTATTCGCTTTGAAATATATATATATATTTCCTCACAAGAAGAAGTCATGTGCCACATATAGAAACTCAAGTTACTACCTCTAACTTGGAGCTTCTGCATTCTGCAATTATATATACTATTAATATGCATGCATGAGTTAATAAAAAAAATCATTTGAGTTTTTTTTTTTTTTTTTTTTTTTAAGAAAAAAGTTATAGTAGAAAGGATGGTAGAAAGAAAAAGAAAGAAAGTTTTGCATGATACTAAAAACAAGGAATAGGAGAGAGAGAGAGAGAGTTGAAACCTGAAGTAGAGGAAGTGTAACACCAAGGTTTATTGAGGTGGGAGAGACAATGGTTGTGCTAAAATGAGGATCTTGCAGTTTGGTTTACTTGAATATTCACTCAAAAAGCTTGAGAGAGGCGTGGACCTTGCCTGCTTAAGACGCCTGTTATATATGCTATGAGTGCACCAGCTAATTACTTGGGCTTTTATTTTTCTTGGTTGACTTTGAATATCTTTTGCATTTTCAATTCTTGAAAGTACCACGGTGCAAGTTGCAATAGAATTCCTCTCCTAGTTATTTAAGTATAACTTGGGCTTGGAAGTCTCCCTAAAATCAGTTTGGGTGTATATTCTATTATTCTGTATTGTATAAAAAAGTATAAATTTAGCCCACTAAATAGGACCAGAGTTTACGGGTCAATGACTCCAAATTCCTGGTTTACACACACCGATTCACAAGTTACACTTATAAAAAAAAAAAAAATTTATTAATATGTGATCAGCGCATGCTAGGTGGACCGCCATCCACATTATCGGGACCACCAATTTATAGTAAAAATTTCACTTTCTTTCCAATGTTGTCAAATATTTGAAGTTGATGATCGAATAGCAATCACTCAAACGAAAATATGGTCAATCAAAGATGAAGCAATCCTAAAACTGTTTACATTTTTATGTAAGTTTGTATGATTTGAGAACATGATTGAATTTATTGCCTTTTGTTATAGATCATGCATATTTTGACGAAACTTACAGACAATGATGCGATTATGTAATGTGGTTATGTCTTTTTCATCATTTTAAGATTGTATTTTTGTTATTAGGAGTTTTTTTTTTGGATAATTAGATAGTAGCAATAATTAGGGAGGGGAAATTCAAACACTGAGCCTGCGTTTGGATCCTTTACTTAAAAGTGATTTCATGGATTTTTATGCATAGAATGCATTCTGCAAAAAATCTGAGGTGTTTGGTTGAGATTTTGGAAAATGTAAAATGCATTCTGCCTAGAATGCATTTTGCAAATTCTCATTTCTAGAGCAGAAGTCAGAATCCAAAATATTTTGGATTCTAATTCTAACTTTTACTTTTAATTTTTGCTAAAGTAAATGGGACCCACTTACAACAGCTTATTACTCGAATGACTCTTCTTTCCTTCGCTTAATTTTTCTCTTTCTTTTTTTTAATTTTCTTTCCCCCTCTTTTGTTCCCTACTTTTTCTCTTTTCTTGATGTGTTCCCTACTTTTTCTCTTTCTTTCTTTTATTATAAATGGTTTGTTTATATCTCTATTGTACACACAATTCACATTTTTCTATATTTTTTTTATTACATTGTTCAAATTTTATAAAAATGTGTGCAAGAAGATGTGCACAAATCATAACCTATTTTTTTTTATTAGTAAACATTAATTTAAATTATAACTTAATACTTTATTTCTTTATTACATTGTTAATTTTCTATTGGTAGTAAATGTATTTTTAGCCTTGTATTGAGATATTTAAAAAAAAAAATGTTAATTACATAATGTATACTAATAATATATTATTTAATAGGAAGAATACATTCTTTAAAATACTAACCAAATACAATTTCTTTCAGCATAATCACTTCTTATAAATAATTTTAATATTTTACCAAACGCACTATTTTCAACAAAATGCATTCTAGAGAATGCATTCTAACAGGAATGCATTCTTTAGAATGCATTTCCAAAATAGAAATCTAATCTAACAATTTATCCCACCATTATCTATATATTTAACTCTTAATAACAAGTCAAGAGTCTTGTAACTAAATGAAATCTTACATAGTTGTAGTAGATAATGATAAGTTTCTTTTTGAATTTAAATGTTATGTTTGTAAAATCATATATTTTATCCAAAGTAGAAAAAATATGGTTATATAAAAAAAAATGTAACTAAAGCATAGTTAATTCCGATAATAAAGTTTGCATATATTTCATTGAGTTATAACTTTGATAGGTTTATAAAAATATAAACCGCATCTATAAAAAATAACAATATATGTTACTTATAACTATTAAGTATTAGAGGTAGTACAATTAAAAGCTCATGTTAGGTTTGGTGAAAATGTCAGTTAACTGATATTCTACCTTTTTGTTTGTTTGATTAATTTGATTGTCGATTATTTTGTAAGGGCACTTGTTGTTCAGACAAAAACCTTGGATGTTTCCATATGAAAGTTTATATACAATAGTCAAAGCCAATAGCATCTGTTAGATGAGTAGAAGCTCGCCTTGGCATACAATCTTTACTCTTTAACGTTTTTTTCCTCAATTAACAGCCCTTCTACAGTTCTACCGCCCCTTCATCCATTACTTGCAGCTATGGCATGAACTTTCTATCTTTGCTTTTCTTTATCTTTAATAAAACATAAAAGAAGCAAAACAAAGTATTTGAATTACCAATCTCTTTCCTCCTTTGCTGCTATCAAAGCCCTAGGATTTCTCTAAGCAATCTCAACTCAAAATAAACGAAAAATAGAATGATAAATATATTTCATTTGAGTGAACATTCTTGCTTGCTCAAACGAACCATCTTCGTTTGCCACGACCCTTTTTTATTCAAAAGTTAAGGGCAGTGACTTTTTTGACACAACTTCAAAAGTATAAAGACTAAAATGAAAATGAAATATTTCAAAAGATAAGAACTGTTTTAGAATATGGGACAAAAGTTGAGGACAAATTGTGTAATTAAGCCAATAAAATTTTACATGACAAGTAAACATTAGATGGGAAAATTATTCGGTAGTCCTGGACTACAAATAAATGCATAGTCTCCCCTCTCATAGAGTGGTGGGTCCTAAGTCCTACCATGAATTTAATTAGTGAGACTCACTATTCATGTGATAGGGGGACTACGCATTTATTTGTAGTATTAGATTACTGAATAATCACTCACTATGTTCAGCTTTTATCAACTTCATTAATGTGAGAGGAGGGAGTACGTCATTAATGTAGTCCAAGAGTATTTTATACATTAATCGCATACTTACTATTCTCATATGAGAGGTGGGTTCCGCTAATTAAATTAATGGTGAGATTCATAATTAATGTGAGATGATGGAATACGCCATTAATGTACTCTATAAGTATTCTATATTTTTCCCATGCTTGGTCCTCCATACAAATGACAAATTCAATATGCATTTATATAGAATGAAGCCTATGAAACTGATATATAATCTTAAGAGCACAAATATATAACATTGTTTGATCCAAACAAAGCTAAGAATGGTGTTGTTAGAGAACTAGGAAATACCACACTTGACATTAATCCCACTGTTTTAGTCAGAAAGATGAGTCCTCAACAACAACGATCAAGATCTTCTAGAGTTCTTAGGGTACTCTATCACATAGAGTTCTCTAAATCTTGACCATTCATTTTAAAATAAAAGGCTAAGATGATGTCATATCATCATTCTACTAACATAACAATAAAATAATAATTTCTAAACCAAACTAAAACACTCCAAGGTTAATCCATTCAACTAAATTATTATTTTATTGTTATGTTAGTGGAATGATGATATGACATCATCTTAGCCTTTTATTTTAAAATGAATGGTCAAGATTTAAAGAACTTTATGTAGTAGAGTACCCTAAGAACTCTAGAAGATCTTGATCCCAACAACAACATGCATAGTGATGACACTCAGAAGTAATTATTTAGTACTTCCAGAGCACGATAAATATGTACTCCTCACTCTCACATAAATGATAAGTCTCACTAACTAAATTTATAGTGGAAGCCATCATTTAGTGAAGACGAGGAGTACACGTTTATTGCTAGTTTTAAGTTTGGTGTGGGTATTTTTTGTAAAGCACACTAAAAAAATTGCGTATTGTGTTTCGTCAAAATTGCTTAAAAATGTGTGTTTTCAAATTTGGAGAGGGTAGCCTTCAGTTTGCTATCGTGCTATTTAAAATCACCAATTTTAGAAAATGCAGGCCAAACGACTGGTTTTTTGCGTTTTCGATTAAAAAAAAAAAAAAAACTCGTGTCTCTGGCATGAGAAGTTGAGAATGTGAGGCCAAACAAACCCTAAAAAGAAGAGAGAAATATATATATATATATTCTATGTTTATATTAAATAAGATATTCACAATCATAACAAATAAAAAAAAATGCCTTCACTTCAAATATTTTAGGGTAATGGTTGTGAATCTTGATATGCCGACATTTTATCTAACGGTGAACGACCAAGAAAAAAAGAAAAGAAAAGAGGGAACATCGAAGGGTTGAGAAAACAATTAATAAAATCAGACGTTTGAGAAATTTGATTACACATAGTACGCCATGGTCACGCTTCTAACATATCAAAAGATTATATCTCATTCCTACCTTCATTTTGAGGGGTTTAGTAGGGTTTTACGGATCCTCTAAAACCCTAATCAATCCCCTTAGCTGAGCTCAAAATTCTATCATACATCCCAAATGGCCTTTGTCTCTAGCATTCGACGCGTTCTTGCTGGATCTTCCTCTGCTTCTTCCATTCTTCAATCGCACTACACTTCGATTCGTTTCAATACAACTCTCACTTCCCCTAAGCTCTTCATCAGCGGTACGTCTCTTTCAGCTTCTCATTCACTTTTTTTCGTTTGGTTCCCTAGAAAATTGTACGGTAATAAATGATACAAAACTTGAGTAATTAAGAAAGCTATTTGACTTGGTAATTTTGGGTACCGATGAAAGAATAAGAATCCTAGACCAAATGTCTAATCTTTATTTCTGTTTCTTCTCAGCAATCAAATGTGAATTTCTGGCTTTTTCTGTCTTCTTATGATTCGTTTACTATGGGTCTTCCTTTGATATTGTAACTGCTTGTGCTTTAGCACTCTAATCAACCGGTTGTAATTCTAATGTATTTGTTTTGTTCTAACACTGTTTTCTGATTATTATTCTTGTCTTGGTTCTGTAGCATTTAGAAATCTTCCGTATTTCAAGGCTCCGAATTTTAAGCTCGATTGATAAGTAAGAAAAATTTATTTAAGGTCAGCCAAAGTACACTAGAAATGTACCAATGGACCGCCCAAAAATCAGAAAGTACATATATCAATCAAATCCACTAGGGAATTGAGAGAGAGAATAAGCCTATCGAAGCCACCCACTCATACAAAGTGTGCAAAAATAAAAGTTTCAACTCTGGAATAGTTCTCTCACAATCCTCGAAGTGCCGAGAATTCCTTTCCCGCCATAGACACCACATCACACAATGAGGAACAACCCGCCAAATTACCATGTGTCGATGCCCACCAAATAGACCCTGCCAACCAACCCACACGAAAATGATTTCAAATGTCTTTCATTTTGGCGATTCATTTTGAGCTGAAACTTAAAATTAGTTCATTTGACTTTTTGGGGGTGAAATTTCCTGGACGGCACTTCTATGTGCCAATTAAATTGATCTTGGGGTCAATGAAGGCGAACCCAATGTAGTAATGAAATTGTTTATGGATCTTGTTCGCATTTTAGCAGTGATGCTCATGAGATATAAGTTAAGAATTCTAAGGTTGTTAAAAGTAAGGGATATTTATCTCTATATCTGATAAAAACTAGTGGAAGTCTTCACAATATCGACCTGATTATGTTTGCAGGTGCTTAGTTCTCATATCACCATCTGTTTCCCCATCACTTGAATGTAGAGCCTTTTTTTTTTATAGGTACTTGAATGTAGAGCTTGATTGATTGCTCAAGGAAATATTATCGTAACTTAGGATGGTGTAGATAATTGTTACTACTTTAGAGCACTGACATTTAGGATAAATACTTATCAATCTTCAAACAGCTCAAATCCCATTTTATAGCTTGTGCTGCCTATTAGCGAATCCAGGTATCATGTATGGGGAATCATCTGAGTTAGTTCGAATAGGGAAGGAGTGAATAAATTAGTAAAGAACTTATTTTCCAAGATGTGCATCTTAAAATTTAACATAGGTTTTTATTAATTGTTTATTATAAAAGTATGGATTTCTTTAATGCATTAGTGACCTTTTTGGTTGTGTCGCATAGGCCGTTTTTCCCCTAGGTCTTTTTTTTTTCCAAGTATTAGAACATTAAGATTTGTTGGATGTTACGGCCCAGTATTAACCATATTGCTAGGCTTTACCATCCTATATCTTGAGCTGGGTGCATCTTCCCTGTTGACCTGAATCTGTTCAAATTTTGGCTGGGACAGTATAAGGCTTAGTACAAATGGATTCTGTACACATGGGACATTTTTTTATTTATATATTCTTAGCAAAGAGAGTCAAATAGAAGCTAAAGAGTTAAATACGAGACTGGTAAACATTTAGAAATTGCCTGGAGGCATTAATAGTTCTGTACACATGGGACAGTTGATAATTGATAGTTCTTTTTTACAATCTTATGAGGTTATCATCAGCTATGTAACTTACCCAGTTTTTTATAAATTATCATAATGGCATCAATGGTTATGGAATAGTTACTGGACGGTAGTAGCAATTTTATGCAAATTTGGAGGTGCCTGTACTGTCTTTTTTCAAGGCTATGTAAAACAGGTTGAAGATAGTAGGCATCTACCTACAGTTTGCATTTGACGTGATAAATTCTAATTTTGAAACATGACTATCTTTTGTCCTTGTGTAACGCAAACAGGTCTTTCCAGGCTTACAACAGATGAAAAGCTTCAAGAGGCATTTTCTCCTTTTGGTCAGCTTGTTGATGGTAAAAAGAAAACATATTTTGGTTATATTTCTTCCTTGGATACCTCCTTATTCTTCCATTTTGACCAACTGGCTTAATGATCCTGCAGCGAAAGTCATAACCGATAGAGCCACTGGAAGATCAAAGGGGTTTGGGTTTGTTTCATATGCAACCATAGAAGAAGCTGAGAAGGCCAGAGAAGGAATGAATGCCAAGTTCTTGGATGGATGGGTTATTTTCGTTGACCCTGCCAAACCAAGGGAACCTAGACCTCCACCTCAGCCACAGCAAGAGCCTTCTGAAACAGGTTTCAGAACAAACAAGACGATTGGATGGTGTGGATGAATGCATTAGAGCTGTGGTGGATCATATTGGGATGAGAGGATTGTATAAGGCTATACTACACATTGGATTGGTGAAAATGGAACACTATTGCATTAACCATTGAGAAAAATGAAACCTTTTGACCTTTTTTAATTTAACTCATTGTTGGTCTATTGCTGTTACTCTATTAGGCTTTATTATTTCTTTTGTTGCTAAAATTCTGTTTACTTGGTGAGGAACTTGTTATGTCTTTTTTGCACTATCCGATTGTTCAAATGAATCCTGAGAAGATTCTGACTTCAAATTCAGTTGGAGAGCAATGAATCTCTGAAGGCCCTCTGCCTTCGCCGATTGATCGTGGCATCTACTTGGATACCATGAAAAATGAATAACAGTTCAAAGTCTGTTGACACAACCAAGTACTTTTATTTTACCTTGAAAATTTCTCCGGCTTGAGTTGAGATGGAATCCACACGTTTGTAGCTTTGACTAGTAGAGTCAAACCAAAACCAACTGACCCAAAGCCCACCACCCATGGTGGTCCCCTTGTTCACCCCTAAGTCCAACTACCACAAGCTCAAAACCTATTTTCACAAACCGCCACCAACGAAGCCCAACCACGACAAGCTCAAAATCCATTTTCACAAATCTCCACCAACAAAGCCCAACAACCAGTAGACCCCATTGAGCTTCAACTGATTCATAATCGACCAAAACCACTACACCACGCTGCCAAAAAAACTAATTGATTCGACGTGGATCCCAAAATCAAGTCCCAGGCCAAATCCTCTTTCATTCTTTGGCCTTGACTTCCGATAATCCCCACTTAACCCATAACCATGTCACCTTGTAACCCACAAATGATGATGCTATGTGGGCATTGTTCACCGAAGATGACAACAACATCAATGGCCTGATGGGAAGAGAAAGAGAAGAGTGGCAGAGGCTAGAATAAAGAAGAAAGAGAAGAAAAGGAGTTGGCATGAGGATTGAAGCGAAAATCTGCAATTTACAACCAAAACTTTGAAAGTAACCTTTTTGTTAAAATTTGGAGCATTCAACCTCAAAGCGAATTGGCAACTGGAGAGACCCTAGATCTTATATACCTATTACTTACTCCAACTCTTTCCAACATGAGATTAATAATCTCTAACATCTCCCTCGAACTCAAGGTGGTAGAAGATTGAGTTTGGAATGATAGCAGAACCGGATTACAATTTGTACTTTCAAAGTCAAGTATTAGGTTGGCTAATAGTGCATTGAGTGCTATTAACTTAAGTAAAGTAGAGAGGACACAAAGATTTACGTGGAAACTCTCTTGGTTAGGGGAGGAAGCCAGGAAAGATCCTAATCTGAAGCAATAGACTAAAATCTCAAAGGGTTAAGAGTGATTCTCTCTTGGAAACTCTCTTGGTTAGGGGAGGAAGCCAGGAAAGATCCTAATCTGAAGCAATAGACTAAAATCTCAAAGGGTTAAGAGTGATTCTCTCTAGGCTCTCGCTAATGCTCTATTCAGTTATGTCCTCAAAGAGGGAACCTCTCCTCAGTAGCATATTAGTGATTGGAACCTCTTATCAGCAGCTACCATTGCCATGTGAGAGTGTTCTTTGGACGCCTCAGTTACATTCTTCAGAGATTGCTCTTCAGAAGTGAGTAACACATGCACATCCTCAAAGGAAGTGACATCCTTTTGAGTGCGAATTGCAGTACCAAAGGCACCATACTCTTAAGGTAGTCCTTTAAGAACAAATGTTAATCTCTTCATTATCGATTTGTACACCTACAACAATGAGGCGAGTATGTGCCTCCTTGATACGCTGCAAACAGACACTCACTGTGTCATTCTCTTTCCGAATGTTATGCAGATCCATCTTCAGATTCAAGATATTAGATCTGGATGCTGAAGTGTAGCGTTTCTCTAGGATATTCTAGACTCCATGAGCAGTAGTTTGGCCAACTACTAAAGAGAGTGCTGATGCAGAAAGTTTTGAGTTGATGACAGTCAACAAGGCTCTCGATCTCTAGCAATCTGCTGATGATACAATGGATTCTCTTGTGTTGTTGTGTTGCCCTGATCATCTTGAAGAAATTGACCGGGACAAGATAGAAAGCCATCAACAAAGCTTAGTATAGAGTAAGCTTCGAGAATAGAGGAAATCTGATACTTCCAGATGACATAATTTTGGAAATATTTGAGAGTTGGGAGTATAGGAGCTTGTGTGGACATAGTGTTGGCAGTGCTTGTAGAGGAAGAGGAAGAGGTCAGCAGTGTAAAATCTTAACAAGGCTCTGATACCATGAAAAGTAACTTAAAGAGAGAGTGTTTGAAGAAAGAAAGAGAGCCCAAGTAGCAGAGAGAGAGGTATATATAGTGAGAGACAAAATGAAAATTAGCTTGTATTAACATGAGGGTGATTACAGTATTTATAGGAGAGGGTAAATTGCTTAACCTCTCTTAAATGCATAGCACGGATATACCACTAGTTGCAAATAAACAGAACTCATTCGTACCCTCATCAGAAAAGTTTAAAACCTGAACATAGCATAGGAAATCAAATAATATCTGTACGGGAGTATAATGTAAAAGCTCCTTCCCATAATTCACTGCATGATCAGCCTAAAACGCATTTGGTATTCAATTCATGCAGCAAAAAAACAACACATTAATTCATGGTAAGTTGCAATATTTGACTCTAACAAAAACATCTACTTAAAAAAAGAAAATTATCACCTAGTTACAAAAATATGAAGATTACTGCTTGTTCTTCTTCCCTTCCTTAATTTTCATTGTTCTTCTATTCTTTTTTGCATTTTTCTTGCTGCTCCTAGACTCTGGTTGCAAACCCTTTCCCTTTTTTCTAATCGGTTCTAACATCACAGAATTCGTTACATCTTTCACATCAGGATCCCAATTCACAGTCAGTTTCTTCAGTGGAATTCCCTCTTTTTCACGGCTACCTTTCATGGCGGATACAAGCTTCAAAGGAGTCTGTGTCTGTGAGATATAAATTAAGATGTTAGGCATAAAGTTAACAAACAAACAAACAAACAATTTTTTTACAATGAAACCTGGGAAGCTAAAAGCACAATATTATGACATAAATTTAACATATAAATAAAAAATTCATGTGCAGCCAGTTTGATAAATCCAAAAACCATCTTACCGTAGACATGATTTGCGTCGAACAGAATCCTTAATGTACTACAAATTTTGATGTATAATTGAGAAATTCAAGACTAAATTAGGTTTCTAGATGAAATCTTGAAGGGTTCTTGAATGGGTTTCAAGTTAAGGGTTTAGGTAGCCAAGGAAGGGTTAAGTAAAATGAAAAAATTGAATCTTGAATTAGAACCGTGGACAGCAAGATAAACCCTAGGCAATCACATTCTAGAAACTTGAAATAAATTGTTGAAATCCCGAGTCCTAAAAAGAATTCTGCGCACACACTAAATAGGCCTACTACTTGAAAAAAAAAGAGCAATTAAAAACTTGTAAACCAAATAGGAAAAAAAAAAAATATTTTTATTTATTTATTTATTTGGCAATGCAACAAAAAGAAAATAAAAAGAAAATAAATTTGTATCTCTCTTATCTATTTCCTCCAAGAAATACTAGTTGGTTTTGTGAAAACGTATAAGACCAGCCGCAAAGATTGAGAGAAATTACTTGAAAAAATTAAGATATTATCCGGTAGCTTTGACGAGTATCTCTCTTATCTATTTCCTCCAAGAATAACGTAGTATTGTCTAGTTGGTTTTGTGAAAATCTTAAGTGAATTTTAAGACCAGCTTCTAAATAAGCACTTCAAAGATTGAGAGAAATTACTTGAAAAAATTAAGATATTAGAGTGGTGGCGCCACAAACAAGGGTATGAACACCCTCATTTCTTAGAACAAATGTAAAAAATTAATTTTTTTATATAGATAATTTTCTTTAATGCATGTTTTGTCTATCTTCAAATAAAATATTGAATACCCTTTTATCTTCAAAATATATGTACTTGGCCCCATATCCCAAAAAAATACATATAAGCCCATAAAATCCAATTATTATTTTTTAATAATATGTGATAGGAAATTTAGACCCCAACTGAATTGATTTTAAGTTAAATTAACTCAAGTTGAATTTAGACAATCAAATATTTAGCAAACAATTAGAGTAAAACATAAACACAAATAACCAAAGTGCAGAATTTAAATAAGACCGTTTTTTCGTGAAGGAGAGAAACATAATCAATGATAAAAGCTCTAGAGGGGTTTACCGCGCCTCACCCTCAATGGAACAAATCTACAATGAATTGAAGTTTTTGCTTACAACAGGTCACCTATGATTTTATTACTACCAAAAAAGAAAACTGGCTAACATGAACCCATGTAGCTTCAACTTGCGATTGAACTCTTCAAGTGTGATTTGCTATCCCACGAACCTACTCAAGTCCGTGATTCCAAGACCCCCCTTGAAGCTTTTGACCAGTAACTTCAATTGTGATGTTGATGATTTTCTTTTGTGCATCGCCTTCAAATCATCGAACGCAACCCAGATTGATGAAGAATGTCAATTGGCTTGGTTACAAAACCCTAGGTGTATAGAACTCAAGCCAAGACCTTGATTCTTTCTTAGAATATGTTTTCTTGTATGTATGATATTTTTTTGGTTGTCCAAATATGTAGCTTTTATATCTGGGACCACTAAAGAATAAAACCTCTAGGTTTGGACGTGAGCTTTTAAAACTAGGTTTCAGAAATCCCGACTCTCAACAGATCTCGAACAACATGTTGTAGTACATGTTGAGCCTGGTAGCAACTTTGCGACAGATCGAAGTAAATGTCAAGGGACATGTTGACCAAACAAAAACTTTCGACATGTCGACATACATGTCGTGATGACAGACTACAGCTTCTTTTTGAATCTTCAATGTAACTTATTCTTGACCTAAGAACACACAAGTTTTGACAAGATTGGCAATCATGACTGGCCCAGGGATAAGCCCAGCAAGACTTTAGGTTTGGGCAACCACATAAAAAAATATATATGTACAAAAAAAATATATGTACAAAAAAAAAAGGGTTTCAAGGGTAAACGATGTGGACCACACATTTTGCGCGAAACACTCTCAATCTTTTGTTTTGTATTTTTATTTTCTTTCCCTTCTTCGTTCGGGCTTTCTTCTTGTCTTCACACACTCGTGCTAGATTTGTTAACGTGCTGACCATTTCTTTTCTTATGCGTTCGTGCTTTTGCTTCTCCATATGTGCTTCTTCTTCTTCTCCTCCTCCTCCTCATCTTCTATGCTCTTTCTTTGGCTTTAGTTTGTCTCTTCTATGCCCCTTTCTTAAGTTTTTCACTTTCTCCATCCGTGGACTCCACTGTCCACCTATCACATTACACCTAATCATCACCTTTTTGGTAAAATATCACCCCTATCATGTGAACTTATCTTTGTATTCCCAAGATATTGCTTTGTCCTTTCCCTAAATTTTATTTTTTGGTTAAAATGTATATTAAAATTTAATTCAATTTGGTTCTCTGAGTTTTAATTGTTTCAATTTAGTCCTCTAAGTTTGGTTAAAGTTCAATTCGATCCTTTAAGTTTTGACCATTATAATTTAGTACTCTTAAGTTTGGTTTTGTTTCAATTAAGTTTTCCAAATTTTTATTTTTTCCTTGATTTTTTTTTAAATAATTAAAACGGCCAAAAATTAGAGTATCAAATTGAACTTTGATCAAATTTAGATAACTTAATTGAAACAATCAAAATTTAGAGTACCGAATTGAACTTTAATCAAACTTAGAGAACTAAATTGAAACGGTCAAAACGTAGAGGACCAAATTGAACTTTAACCAAATTTAGAGGTTGTAATTTGTAAATTAGCCAATATATTATTATTTAATTTTAAAAATAATTATGATATAATTTTCTTATTTACAATATGATATATATATATAATAGCGGTAATCTCGAAACAGTACGTTGGAATACCCCGATACCAAAATATTCTGTTCCAATGGACAAACCAAAACAGTCACCAGAATGAAATTGACAACTCTGTCTCCAACTCCTAAAAGTCAGTTGCTTTATCTTCCTCTGTCTCTCTCTTTATTTTTTTTTTAATTTTTGGAAAAACCTTAGCCACTCCTCTTCTTCCTTTTCAAGTACAACTCAAAGCCTTTTTCTTGTTTTATTTTTGTGTTTTTTTTTTTTTATTGTAATTCAAGCTAAAACCACAATGTAACATTAATTTTGCATAATTATTTTTTTGACTTTTATGTCTTTTTTTAATATTTAATAATAAGTAAACAACTAAAATCAGGACGAGTTTGGGTAGCCCAAATCTCAAGACCGGCCTTGTTGATAATACACATAATGAAAACAATATGCTTCATTTTGACCTAACAATATGTGAATATATGATAACTAATACAGTAAACTATTTCCTAAATATAATAGTCATGTGAACTTTGAAAAGACAAAATTTAAAAAGACAAGACGTGCGGATTTGCCTTCATGGTTTTGGGAGAAATCAGCTTGTGTTTGTAATTTTTTTTTTTTAATGGTTGTGTTTGTAATTGTAGGTTAGGCGGTAGAGAGTGTGTGCAAACATTGGCTATGTTTGTTAATGCACGAAGTTTGTTTTTGTTTTGTTCAAAAAAATTTATTTGGGTAGACTTTAGTTTCTTCCAAATTGAAATCTTGATTCTATCCTTACACTGGATCTATCAACTCTAATGATTATTTAAGTTTCTTTTTTTTAGTGAATCTCAAGAATCCAAGACCCGCCATAACGGGACGAATTAGAGACATGATATTTGATATTTCCCCTACTTGAGGGAAGATTTTCGCAATCATTGGGATTTTAATTGATCATAAAAACTTTATTGAAGATTTTCTATGTAATGCGTTTAAAAATGATTGAAAATTGCACATAAAAAATGTCAAAGCCTTCGTATATCTTAGGCCATCTCCAGCAGTCTTTTATCTCTATCTTTATCTCTATCTCTAAAATTACACTTTTTAACAACTTTCTATTTTTTTTTTAAACAACCACTCCAACAGTACTCTTTATCTTTATCTCTATTCTATTAAAAATTACTTTTTTATCATGACTTCCCACCAAAAATAACCAACTCCCACCCAAATCAATTTCTCACACCAACCAAACTCATTCCGGTGACCAACCACCACGCCGAATCAACTGCTCCGCCGTCAACCTCAAGCCCAAACCCAACAAAATCAACCTCAAGCCCAAGCCCACGCCGGCAAGCCCAACCACCGAAGAACCACCACCACCGAAAACCCAACCACAGCAAACCCAGTACACAAATTCAACCTCAAGCCACCGATTCAACCACCCCAGGCCTCGGCAAAGACCCAACCCACCACCGTTCACAAATCACGCCGGAATAACACCATAACCCCACCATGGCAACACCAAAACCCACCTCTACCAAATTCCACCGCCACTCACAGCCTTGAACCAAAAAAAATCAAGAAATCACACCAATTTCAAGCACAAACCCAACAACAAATCCCAAATCGCACAACAACCCACCGCCTATGGTGACCCAACGAAGCCCCCAACGCCGCCGCGATCTGATTCTCAAAGGGAACAATCTCCAGACCGGCAGGGATCGGGGACGGCGAGCCCAGGCCGTGGCGTGGGTCTCTCTCGTCCAGGCCGAGATCGGCACGGGTGACCTCCAGACCGTTGGGATCGGGGACGGCAAGCCCAGGCCGTGGCGTGGGTCTCTCTCGTCCAGGCCGAGATCGTGGGGTGGGTCTCTCTCGTCCAGGCCGAATCAACCACCACCACCACCGAATCAACCGAATCAACCACCACCACCGAATCGCCGGCAAGCCCAAGCCACCACCGTGCTTCAACAGAAAACCCAAAAGGCTGAAAGAGCAAAGAGAGAAGAGAGAGCAGAGAGAAGAGAGAGCAAATGAGAAGAAGAGAGAGAAAATTCGGAAGAAATGAGAGGAGAGAGAAAAATTCGAAACAAATATCAGTTGTTTGGGTGGGGTCAGAAGTATTAAAAATTGGTTTTTTAAACTTTACAAAGTGTACAGTAGCCTTTCAAAAATGAAAGGCTACTGTACACTTTCTATAAAAATTTGAGGATGAAGAGCACGGATGAAAGACTGCTGGAGGTGGGATTTTTGGGTTTGTTCTCTAAAAATAGGGATGAAGAGCAGTTTTAGACTGCTGTTGGAGATGGCCTTAATGAGTTACTCCATATCCATATGTCACCACTCTACTTTTTTGAGTCTTTTTCAAGTCTCGGTTATTACTTACTGAGAACTTCTTCTTTAAAGTTTAAACTCACTATTCCTCAATTCCAAGTCCAGACTCCAGAGATCACTCCGCGCAAACATGTATGCTCCTCACTACGTCTCCTCCATCAAACTTCCACCATCACTATGTGCTCCAAAGCCAAAGGTCCGTATCACTCTCTTTGTTTCATTGCTTAGATAGCAAAGTTAACTGTGCTTCACACTTTCCTTTTCTCTCATTATTTGGCACAGATTTGGAGCACCTTTGGTTCGTCTCAGAGGGAATTCAAAATACGCGCTGTTTCCATGTCTGGGAATGACGCTTCCAATTACATTCCAAAGGCTCCCATTTTTCTCCCCGAAGGCCCATGGAAGCAGGTGATCATCTTTATTTATTTATTTTTTAAAAATTTGCATTATTTGTCAAAAAAAAAATTAAAAGCATATGTGGTTTTAATCTGATTTAATTTAAGGACTATGAATGTGTAGATTCCTGGGGGAGTGACTGCCGCGGAGGGATTCAAAGCTGCCGGTATGTATGGCGGTTTGCGTGCTAAAGGGAGAAACCTGATCTTGCACTTGTCACTTGTGATGTGGATGCCACATCTGCTGGTTAGCTAGCTTTCATTTTGCGTACTTGCAATTATTTATATGCAATGTACTCAAACTTATTTTCCATTTGTTTATCATTTGAAGTTTTTTTTTTGTTGAGTTTTGTGTGCACTTGGAACAATTATGGGACGGCTATAAAATTTATATGCAGGGGCGTTTACTACGAATGTGGTTGCAGCTGCACCAGTGTTATACTCCAAGAAGGCGGTAGACGTTTCAAAAAGGGTATGCCGCCGGAGTATCATGCTAAGCTCCTTTTTGTGTCAATTATGATTTATGAGCCAGTAAAGAGAGGGATGAACTTGTAGTTAGCATGAATTTTAGAAATTATATTATTATGATCATCATTTTTTTCTGGCTAGACTTCAAACGAGGTAAGATTATATTTTTGAAATTACTTTATTTTGAAACGCTTGCTACCTTGAACATTTGATGTATAAGTTACTCACATTCAACACATATTAATATAGGGTTTTTTGTTGTTGTTTTCACTGTTCAGATTCTTTATCATGTTTTCATTTTCTTATCTTTCTGCTAATGACTAAATTCGGCAACTTATCAGGCACGTGCAGTGTTAATAAATGCTGGCCAAGCCAATGCAGCAACGGTAAGATGTCTGAGTATCTAGATGTTTTGCTTGTACTTTCTTGTCCAGAGTCTAGACACTGCATAGTTTCAGTCTAAAAGTAGTAAACATGCTTGTTCCCCTCTGTGGGGGCATCTGAGGCGATATCCATCAAGAGTTTTGGGATTTCTTCAAGTCACCCACATGATTTGTTGTTAGCTTGTTACTGTGAGAGTTATTCATCAAAAAGGGAAGAGAAAAAATGTTGTTGCTTTGAGTGTGAACCGAGTCTTATGTGGCTAAATGACCTACCAATGATGTCCAGGGTGATGCAGGATATCAGGACGTGATTGAATGTGCCACCTCACTTGCTGAGGTATGCTACATTCAGAGTTTTGAACAACTCATTCCCATTGGTGTGGTTGTACATGTTCAATCTGTGTTTACTAATCAAAGTAAGAATATTCATTTTTGCCGCTACTTCAAATGAAACCGGAGGAAGTGTTGATTGAATCCACTGGTGTAATTGGTCAAAGAATAAAGAAGGTATCTTGGTGACCTTATGTATGTTATACTGATCACATTGATGTGCACCATGCCTTGTTGCTTTCAATGTTTTACATGTAATTAATATTTTATTGCATATGCAGGAAGCGCTTTTAAATTCACTTCCAAAACTAGTTGCTTTGATGTCATCATCAACTGAGGGGTAATGCTCATGCTTTGTTCATTTTAGTTTGTGTAATTGACGTTAATCCATGTTTATGAAGTGGACTTGCTTGTCTATGTTTTGCCCTTCCAATCTTCTGTTATATTTTTCAATGTAGTTTTTTATATTGTATTGAAATATGTATAAGCTTCAAGTGATCTTCTTGATAGGTTGTTTAGTCTCCTATGTCCTGCTTGTTAAAACATTCTTGAATCTTATCAGCACGTGTGCAGGGCAGATTCTGCAGCAGTGGCAATCACAACGACTGACCTTGTTAGCAAGAGCATAGCAATTGAGTCTCAGGTGTGCAAGTACTTGTTTTCTATGTGTATATGTTTTACCTTGACAAATGTAAACCAATGATTATCTGTATGCATATATTGGGTTTGTGATTGTGCTACTTGCTTGAGACATTGAATATGGATACTTGATCAGCGACCCAAACAGGAGCAACTCTTACATTGGTTGCTTGATTTCTAATGCATAATTGGTGACTCCGCAAAGTTTAGATAAGACAATATCTAATGTTAAAGTAATTGTTTGATTCAGCAATGGGCTGTATTTCATCATACTTGTTAACAAGTAAATAGCAGTAAACAAGTTAAAATTCTTCCTTTGTAGAAAATCTTTTTGGATGTATACAAAAGCCTTATCTCAACTTTATAGAACTTGCATCACAAGAAATTATAACTTCAAATTTATTGCTCTTGGAATTAGCTTCCCAGCAAAGAGCAGACCTTTAAAAGTTGATAAATTCCTCAGGTTGGAGGGAGAACAGTAAGAGTTGGGGCAATGGCAAAAGGTTCTGGGATGATCCACCCAAATATCATATTTACCGCCTGGTAAATATGTGTATTCTTGAAGATTCACAGCTCAAATAAATCTGCTATACAATTTTTGATAGTCAAATCAATAATCCTATAAAATGAACTGGAAAAAAGCAATGATATTCCATACAGTTATCTGGTTGAAACTTCTGTTTACAGCAATCTGCACCATCTTTCTCCAAACATCACTTGTAACCAGGGCATCAGTTGTTATTACCTGGAACACACAAACCAATATGAAAAAATGGAAAAAAAGGAAAAAAAGAAGAAAAAAGTATGCTTCCCGCAAAAAATTCAAGAGAACTGTGAATCTTCAAGAATACACATATTTACTAGGCCTATCGTTTCTGTGATTTTTGCCGCCTCCTCTTTTACATGGAAAACTTCCTTTAATTTAGGTGTTATATACCTCTTCCTCTTATGTCCCTTGCATGCATGATCATCACCCGTGAATGCAGTTAATTCATACTAGATAGTTAACTTTTATACCCATTTTACAAACCCTGTTTTCTCGTATTCTCTCCTGTCAGTGGGATGAACTTTACCTCATATTGGCCTGCTTGATGTTTAGACTGCCATTCTTTGGCCAGCGCATCCTTTTTTCACTGCTTAATATCAATATTACTATATCTTCTGTGTGCATCTTTGTCATGGTTCTATGTCATATGCAATTTCTCTCTAAATTTTATTGGCAGTACAATCATGTCCTTTCGTAAATAGCTATACTTTCAAACAGCAGAAAGGTGCTCTTTAACTGAGGCTAACTTTCAAAGCCAGCAGCTCCTTACTCCAAAAAAAAATGTTATATGATGCCAAATCAATTAAAATTGTCCTCTTTATATGGAGTGGGTGATATCTTCTATTGAATGATGTGTAATCCACCTAATGGTCAGTTCTTGGTGGGGTCTGACCTCCTGATCCGGAACTAAATTTGTGTACAATTATTTACATTCAGTTGATACAAATCAGTGGTTTAACTAATTTGTTTATTGCTCTTTGTTTTTATTTAGTTTCCTGATGATTTTTTTTTTTTTTATCAATATTTTTTAGGCTCCGTTTGTTTGGAAGTAAAATGTTTTACGGAAAACGTTTGCATCATTTTCAGTTGTTTGTTTCACTGTAAAATCGGGTCAACGGAAATCATTTGTTTCTTTGACCGGAAAAACCTTAACAAATTTTAGGAAAACGGTTTACGGAAATATTTTCCGTAAACCATTTTCCAAAACCCATTCGCACAAACCCCCGACCCCCTTTCTCTTCTCTCTCGCACAAACCCACCCCCTTCTCTCGACTTTCTCGCACTGGACCTTCGCCGATCTGATCACTGGGCTTCACGGTGGGCTTCGCGACGAGGCGGTTGAGCGGCGCGGTTCGCGGTGGGCTTCGCGAAGAGGAGGTTGAGCGGCGCGGTGGGACGAGCTTCGCCGATCTGGTCACTGGGCTTTGCAACGAGGCGGTTGAGCGGCGCGGTTCGCGGTGGGCTTCGCGAAGAGGAGGTTGAGCGGCGCGGTGGGACGAGCTTCGCCGATCTGGTCACTGGGCTTCGCAACGAGGCGGTTGAGCGGCACGGTGGGACGAGCTTCGCGACGAGCGGTTGAGCGGCGCAGTGGGACTCTCGGCTTTCTCGCACTGGGCTTCGCTGGGTTTGCGGGGTTTGTGGTTTTTTTGCTGTGATGGTGTTTGTGGGTTTGCTGGGTTTGCGGTGGATTAACGGTGTTTGCTGGGTTTGCTGTGATGGTGTTTGTGGGTTTGCTGGGTTTTTTTTAATGGTGGTTTGCGGTGGTTAACAGTGCATTGCGGTTGTTGATTTGCACTTAACAGTGGGTTTTTGTGTTTTTTTTTCTTCATTTTACGTCGCACCAAACACCGTAAAATATTTTCAAAAGCATTTTCCAAAATGCAAACAAACACTGGAAAAACAAATATTTTCATGTAAATCATTTGCATTTACAAACATTTTACGGTGGAGAATATTTTACGTCGAAACAAACGGAGCCCTAGTCACCATTGCTCAGTAACAAGAAGTTCTTCCGTCTCAAAACAGGGTTTATTTCTCTCCCCTAATAATTAGCCTTAACAGAGGTTTTTACTTCCAAGAATGAACACCCCTTTGCCTGTTCATATCAATGGATATAGGCATATACATAACTTAATTTCTTTTCTTATAAATATGCATATGAATGGTACTCCTGTTCTATGAACTATATGTCATCTTTGGCTAGCGTGCTTGTTGATGTGAATAGGCACCTAAGTTTTTCTTTATGACTTGTTGTGATTAATCCTACTTCTGGGACATTGTGAAAGTTTTAAATAATAATAGCTGGTTAATTTGGTGCAACAGGTAGATGGAGATACTAGTACCAATGATACTGTTATTGCTTTGGCTAGTGGGTTATCTGGATCTACCAGAATAGCTTCGATAGACAGTTACGAGGCATTGCAACTCCAAGCATGCCTTGATGTGGTAAGTTATGCTGCCATTAAACTATTCACTAGTTTATATAAATTTATAAGAATTATTTTGCTTCTCATTGATAAAGAACCATTTTCTGCAACACTGGTACTAACTTTTCATTGTAATGCCTCTGTTTCCTTCCCCCTGGCACTAACAAAACCTTGTGTTTATTTACACCTAATCTAAATTTTTTTTCTTCACTAACATTGTAAAAGATCATATTTCTTCGTCTTTTTTGTATTTGTTTTTTTATTCCCTTTTTTTTTTTTTTTTAAATATAGTGTTGCACTTTACCAAACTCTTTTCAATTGCTAGTTCTCAAATTTGTTCCTAGGATTTGGTCCTGCTTTTGATGGTTGCATGAGAGGGGCCATTATTAGTCAGAGGCCTCAAATTGTATGGATCTAAACCAGGTATAGGGTTCAAGATATTCGGAGTTTTATCAATTTCAAATTTTCAGGTAATGCAAGGTCTTGCCAAATCAATAGCTTGGGATGGAGAATGAGCAACATGCCTAATAGAGGTCTGCATCTAATGTTAATGTTATCTCTACTTATGAGCCAAATTTGATGCTGCACATTTGCCCCATACTATAAAATTGGACAATAGTAACCTACCAAGCCTATTCTTATGGCTGAATCATAACTAGTGCTCGATATAATTACAAATATGAGTAATGAACAAATCACTTAGAGGAGTAATGTAAGAGGGAATATCTATGAAGCAGTATCCTCTTATTCATTAAAAAAAATTGTGAACCAGTTTGATTCTTTCACAATGAATGAGAAAGCAGAAACTTGAAGGTTATTTTTGTGAATTATGACACTTCCCCCTCCCATAATAATGGGTTGCGGGGTGAGGTCATGCCGTCATGGGTTCATGACCCATTGCGTGTGTAGGTAACTTACGGATTAAAGAAAATATTTGTGAGTTAATTATGATTTCAAAATCAGCAATATGCTGTGATTTTAGAGAAGTGACCGGCCTATACGTCAAAATCTTCCAGCTAATTCTATCTTGGGTGTGTAGGTGTCTGTGACAGGTGCAGACAGTGAGGCTGAAGCAGCAAAGATTGCACGCTCAGTTGCATCTTCTTCACTCGTTAAGGCACGATTTTTAAACTTGGCCATCCCTCCAATACCTCACTTTAGCTAAGTCTAATCTGCTGTCGGTTTTGTTAAGCAGGCTGCTGTATACGGCAGAGATCCAAATTGGGGGCGCATTGCTGCTGCTGCAGGCTATGCAGGGATTTCTTTCCACCAAAACAAGCTACGAGTATTGCTAGGAGATATTCTGCTCATGGATGCTGGGGAACCACAACCGTTTGACCGGTAATTCTAAGGCTTGACTTTAAAATTTAAAATCTGGGACATAACCAAAACTAGTTCTTTTCTGTAAGATTTGATCTTGCATATGTTTCTTTTCTTCTCCTCATTTAAGTTCCTGCCAGTATACATCTATTACTTCCGTTGCTCTGTGAATGTAGATCATAGGGATATGCTCATTCCTCTGATTAACTTACTGTTACCATCCATGCATCACTAAAATCTAGTGCCTGTCACAGCATGTGGTATCCAGCTTTACTAGAAAATTTTCTATATGATGCTTTTTTTTGGTTGCTTTGTTTTAAAACATGTAATCAATTTTGCAATCATAGTTACAGTTTTGATAGCCACAAAATGTAGCCATCATCTAAATTCCAGGGGGAGCGCTTAGTCTATACATGATGTTTTGTTCATGCTTGATCTAACTGAATTTTTGAGGGGGAGGAATCTCTTGTATGTAAGAGTGCAGGTTTGGTTGTGTGAACGAATGCATGTTGTGTTTGCACTTTTCCTTTTAAGCATGTAACTATAATCTTTTGAGTAACTGGAGATGTTTTCAAGGCTGCAGCAAGTAACTATCTGAGGAAGGCTGGTGAAACCCACAGTACAGTTGAAATTCATATATTTGTTGGTAAGCTTCTGAAGTACACATGAACCATACTTATGCTACTTTGCTCTATTGACAGTTAATCCTAAATTACGAAGTCCACTATTAGCAAGTTAAAAGATCACACTCCCCTAGAGAGGGTGGGATCCACATAATTTTTTTTTAATAAATAATAATCTGCAATTTGGTCTACTAACCTTGGTGTGCATAACGAATACTAGTATTAGTTTAGTTTGTTTGTCCATCAATCTAAACCCAAACAATTCAGTTAGGTTGCATTTGCATCTGAAGAGTTAAAATTAGGAGATTTGAAGAATAATTACTAGTATAAATTGGTTGATATAAATTTAACCCATGATAATGTGAGCTTTGAGAATTTTGCTCAAACAATTGCACTTGTGATATTATGTAAAATGACATCTTACTCCTTGTTATTTCAAATCCACGAATTAATAAAGTTTAAATCATTCCATAAATTTCATAAAAAAAAAATAATCATTTCATATTCTATTCAAATCATTTAAACTAAATATTGAAATCCAAATCATTCTCTTTAAATTCGTTTATCCAAATGAACAATTAGGGTGATGCTCACATCCCTGCTTATGCTGCATATTTGCTTGGTTGTTGAAGGGCTAGGATTCTTGAATTCTCTTATAAAATAAGTTAAATAGCTTCTATTCTTTTTTAAAAGAAGAATAGAAAACAATGTGTTAGCTCTTTCGCTATACGGCAGCTAATATGGGTTGTATTTCTTTTGCTAGCTGAATTTAGTATTGCTTATTTGGGCTGTCATCTTCACAAAAAAAAAGATTTAGTACGTAGGTGACAACTCATGTTTAGTTACCCAACAGTTGATGGCTCCAAGAGAATTAAGAAATTTGGTAAGATATCAGCCACCAACTGGTTCAGCTTTGCTGAGGTTAACTAAGTGCCTGTTTGGTATCAGCTTATTTTCAGTAGTTTATTTACCATCGAAAGAGCTGAGACAAAAATTAGAAATAAGCAAAAAGCTAAAATCACAAAAAATGCTGCCAACTCACACTTAAGTCTTGTGGCTACTCATATTCTCATTGCATCAGTACTCTTTGCAACTATAAATGACTATAATGGGATTGTACATCTTTACGCGTTTATCTTATTTGATTTGCCTCATCTCTTCTTTCAATCAGGTGATGGCTTGCTTAGCGGGCAAGCATGGGGATGTGATTTAAGTTATGATTATGTCAAAATAAATGCAGAATACACAACATAGAAGAATTCTTGTTGTGCCGTCTCATATTTCTTCTCACTAGTCACTTCACGGGATTTTTAAACAATTAAACCCTCTCATCTCATTTGCTTCTTGGTTTAACATTTTATCATTATTGTATCTTACCGATGACAAGGTTAGCATGCATAATGTAGATCTGCTTGTGCAAAGCATTTTGTATTTTGCAATCAACACAAGCCTATCCTTCACGTTGTATTGAGATGAATTGGCATAATCTATTCTAAATTGCAAGTAAACTTGGGAGCTCGTTCCTACTATCAGGAGAAATAATTAAAAGTATAAAATCTGAACATTACATAGAAATCACATATTTGAACGGGAGTCTACAATAAAGCTCCTTCCCATAATTCACTACATGATTAGCCTAAAACCTATTTCGGTATCATGCAGCAATAAGCCAACACATTCGTGGTAAGTCCGCAAACAACCCTTAAAAACACATTCCCATACCTTGGAAAGAAAAGGTATCACCCTATTTACAAGACTTTATGTAACACTTAAAAATACATTCCCATACCTTAGAAAGAAAAGCACATTCTACATTCTCATAGCATTGCAGTATAACTAATTGGAATTGGGAACATGAATTCTGCCCCCAATTCCAGTATAATTTACCCAAGGTTTTGAATCCAAACCAAACTGCCTCCAATAGTCCACTAAGATTTAACCCAACTGTGAGAATTGACAGGCCAGGCTTAACCAAAGTCAATATGCCGGTTAAACATGAAAGCAAAATACTTTTTTTTTTTCTCATCTTCTTTTAAAGAAGGAATTTGATAATGTCTCCGTGAGAGAATACTAAAAAAATGTTTGTTGAGTTACAAAACTCATGACAAAACTAAGGTTCTACCTGTTAAGCGCAAAAAAAGGGAATCCTTCACAAAATTAGCACTAGGCAGGCCTCTTTCAACACAGAATAGACTTTTTTTTTTTAATAAGACACATATACAAATCTATGGGCAGTACAACCTTTGAAACCAATGCTGCTATATACAAAGTGTTGAACACCATATATTAAACTAGTTAAAAAGTCATCACCACACCGTCTACAAAATATTGCACGTATCATCCAAAGTTCTTAAGACCATCCAAAACAAACAAAACATTAAGGCAAACTTATTTATCAGACACCTGAGATCAAAAGATAGGATATAGAACGGAAATGTTGGCTCATAAAGCTTCTGCAACTGAGAAATGCACCTCAGTGCGTGATTTTCTACGGAAGCTATTCCCACAGTGGGAGTTGGAGCTGCCAACTTCAAAACCCTCAAATTCATTAGAACTCTTAGAAGCTTTGCGAGATTGTTTCTTGTCCTTGCCACTGCCCCCTTGGGAAGAGTTCTTATGCCCTTTCTTTCCATTTTTCTTGTCATTTTTCTTATTGTTCTTAGACTTATGCGAGCTCTTGTTTTTAACCGAGTGTGACATTAAAGTGGGAATTGGATCATACACATCAGGAGCCCATTTCACAGTCAGTTTCTCCCGCAGAATCCCCAGTTTCTCACGGCTACCTTTCATGGAAGATACAAGCTTCAAAGGAGTCTGCGAGATATCAAGATGTAAGGCATAAAGTTAACAAACAAACAAAAAAAGTTTAAAATGACACCTGGGGAAGCTAAAAGCACAATATGCCATAAATTAAAAAATAATAATTACAACATTAATAATGATAATGATTTCATGTGCAGCCAGTTTGATAAATCCAAAAAAAATCTAACAGTAGATATGATTTGCGCAGAACAGGAGCCTTAATGAACTTTGATACAAATTTTGATGTAGAATTTTTTGGAATTCAAGACTAAATTAGGTTTCTAGATGAAATCTTGAAGCGTTTTTTAATAAGTTTGATTTAAAAGGTTCATTAGGAAGGGCTAAGTAATACGAAAAGATTGAATCTTGAATTAGAACAGTGAATACCAAGATAAACACTAGGCAAACACACTTATGTTTAAGTAGGAAAAGGCAATTACATTCTCAAAACTTAAAATAAGTTGTTGGAATTCTAGTAAAATCAATCTGATGTAAATCCTTTATTAAAAGACAAGGACTCTAAATGATCTATTCCTAAAAAGCCTTCTAAACCAAGAAGAATTCTACGGCACACACTAGAACCAGCTTTCAAAAGGGGGTTGCCACTTATTTTTCCATCACGATTTTGTCACATCTCAAATTCACATTAAAGATCTATTGCTCAAAAAATTTCTACCCAAAATAAGATGGTAGCAAAGAATATTGGGTTAGAAACTGAAAGGCACTCACATGCACACATGTACACATGAGCTCAGGAGTGTGTGTATAATCATAGCAAAAGTTTTTGCTATGAGAGGCGGAAATAATAAAACATTATGCTTTACCAATGATGAGAACTTACAGGAGAAGATATTGATTGTGAGCAGGCTTGATCCTCAGATTCCATAGAAAAGACCCCTTGCGATACTGTTTCAGGTTCCTCATCTTCTTCACCTTCCTCATCTGAAGAAGAACTAGGAGGCAACATCATATTTGGATATGGAAAGCTTCCACACTTGTTTAAGCGCTTCTTTGAGGAAGTTGCCTCCCATTCACGTATGTCTTCCTCCTCATGCCAATCAGATGCAGATTCAGACTCATGAACATCTCGGATATTTAGTGACTCATTAAGAGCATCCCCAAGGGCATTTACATCAGAAGATTGACAATCCATTGCCAAAATCAGGTTCTACAACAATGAGAGCCTACACATGAATAAAGTATATTGTTGATCAATAGGTTCTACAGGAACATGCATGTTAGAAAGACCAAGTATAGTTGTAATCAATCTAGTACACATAAAAACAGCAATAATATATTTAACAACCAAATAAACCTTAAACTCCAAAAGAAATTACAGTGACAGCATGTACAAAAGTGCTCTTAACACAACCCCCCCCAAAAAATAAAAAATTCTACATTCGGATGCTAGAGAATAAAAGTGAGTACTTAACTAACATTATTTTTGGTGTCCAGAACTCTTCAAGCACCCGATCGGTGTGTGTAAACCACTGTCCCACACACACCAGGTAATTACAGGGAGGAATCCCTTGGTGGCACTACATTGCTCGCTAGAGGTTTCAACCCAAGCAACAATATCAAATTAAATTCATTCAAGCAATCTTATCCAGGCCACAAGGCACATATCATTTACAATGTAATATGAATATCTAATCTCCCAAAAAATTTAATATTAATAATAAAAATTTGTAATATTTTCTTTAGGGCGAAATAAAAAAAAGGACCGTTTATCAAAATCAGATGATCCAAAGCTCTTAGGCAACATTTAAATTATAGTCCAAATTTAAGAATTCCAATTGCATACACATTATTGAATTAAAACTTAAAGATTATGATGAATAGTCGATAAAGTGAGATATTTACCTCAGACAATTTGATAGCTATGACAAGTTCGGAACGCGTATTTACTATTTACCAAACAGCCTTTGTCCACCCAAAACTACAATTACTCTCGATCTTGAATCTCTCGACAAAACTCCTTCTAATCTCGTACACAAACCACCGCTCACGAAACGAGAAGAACAACCCAGAAAAATATCACCGAAGACCAAAAACCACAACAACAAAAACGACCAAAGAGAAAAAAGAAAAAAAGCAAATGTTAACTAAGATTACCACGCCGATCACCTTTTTCGAGACGCTTGAGAAGATGAGACGAGGAACCAGGATCTAAGGAAATCAAGAAATGATTCAAAGGACCCATCAAGACTCCGAAAACGGGCACCGAAGGCATTTTTCAAATGCTCTTCGAAACCCTAATCCTGTAACCCAACCCCACACCGCCAAAACCCTTAATCACTATAGAAACAAATCGGGGTCTGAGGAATCAGCGAGCCATGTGCACGTGAGAAATGGATTTGGGTCAGAGAGAGATTTTTGCGTTATCGGAGAGGAAGATAAGATCGGAAATAGAGCAGGTACGAGGGTTTCTATATCTAGGGGAAGATTGGAATCCTTGAGTCAATGGCCGATACATTTGGCGCTTTCTCGAACCTAATCAGGGACGTACACGTTTATATCACAGGTCAGTGTGTGCATCTACCGTTGGATCTTGTCAAGTGGTTTTTCCACCGAATCAAATATTGCCACTTGTTTTAAAATATCTGGCTTAAAACCAGAACTTAAAAGAATTTAAAAATTCATGCTACCTGTTCATATCCTCTTTTTGAAGAAGATAAACTCTATAATAATATCAATATGTATGAAGTTGATTTGAATCTTGGAAAATATGAAGAAATCTTTCGTGTATTTTTTAGATATTTGAGAGCCTTTTGATCATAGTTACTAGTTAGTAATACAGAATACGTACACCTTTAATTCAGTTTAAGATTTTAAAAGATGTTATAAAAAATAAGGCATAAAAATGAAAATTAAAATAAAATAGACGTACGTATCAGATATATTATGAATTAGAACAGAAAAAAATAAAAAACGACTATATATGTTATTTTTTTGCTAAATGACTATATATGTTATGTTATTTCCCTTTTAACATATTCTAATTTAGTAGCATACTTATTGTTTGATCTTTCATGCAATGATATTTCAATGCATTTGCATGATTGTTTGATCTTTTCCTTTACCATATTGTGGAATTATTTATAAGTCATATGACGTCATGAAAACATAACTTGATATAAAATTTTAATTTAAAATTATGACATGGGGGAACCCAACAGTTATTTCTTCAACACTTTTTTAACAATTTGAATGTTGATTAATGCTAAACAACAGATTGCACTTGCAATCATATGTAGACCAATGGATGTACATGAATTTCTTGACTAATTGGTTTCTCTTGTAGTGATCGTATATAAAATTTTTTCCCCGGCATCTTTAGAGGCATATCTAATTTCATTTTGTGGAATTTATTAATGAGCATATCTAGTTTTTTTTTTTTTTTTAATGAATAATGAGCATATCTAGTTATTTACGGATAAGGATCCTCTCCATTTGGAATAAAATGGAGAGTCTCCATTTCATGGTTCAGATTTTATTTCACAAATCTAACGATATATATACTGCCTTGTCATTTAAAATTTTAAATGATATGACAATCTGTACACTGTTAGATCTGTGATATTTAATCTAGACCATGAAATGGAGACTCTCCATTTTATTCCAAATGGAGAGGATCCTTATCCACATGTTTTTCTCCCTTTCATTAGTTGGACTTGTCAATGCAATGTAGCCAGTATGAAGGATTCATATTCTATGTAATACTCAAAAAGTATTGTTCATGTGCAATTCCTTTTTTTCTCTCACATTTTCAAAAAATTTTACTTTTTGAATTTTTTTAATAATTTTTTATTAAGTGGTTGAGATTGAAAATTAAGAAATTAACTTTTAATTTCAATCACTCAATTGGTATTGCATGCAATACAATGTAACGTTTTATGATTTTATAAAAAGTACTAAAACTGAATCAATAGTTTTTTTTTTTTAACGGCAAGGCAAGGGTATTCAAGTGTTGGGGAATGTCAAAGATTGCGGGGGGTCAAGAGCACTTGAAATGTTCTCATTTTTCTTTTCATTTGACATGTATAGATGATGTAGTACAATAATGGGTATGTAATTTTCAAGTATTCAAGATGCAACCATTGGAAGATTAAAAGTAATTTGGAAAGATGCTTTTGGGGAATTAATTTTTGTCTTGAGAATAAGATTTTGTGTTGTTAGATATGCCTTGTAACTTGTGAGTTGTTTTTTGTTTATCGGAAGTTGTAATAGCTATAGGAGCAGTTATTATTGGAAAACGTAGTAATTATACGGGTGGGTGACTCTTTATGCTATATTGATTTTGTAAACAAATGTTCTTATTATGAGAAATTATTCAGTCTACCAGGTGAACCACGTCATTTATCCATCATTCCAATAATTAAACGCCACGTATGTTAATTTAATGACTCATCAATATTCACACAACCAACAAATAAGAAAAAAGACCAAAATACCCTCTCTTTCTCTCTCCATCATGGTTGTGTGAATATTGATGAGTCATTAAATTAACATACGTGACGTTTAATTATTGGAATGGTGGATAGATGACGTGATTCACCTGGTGGACTGAATAATTTCTCACTTACTACACAGGTGGGTGATTCGTTTGATTATATGGATTTTGTTAACGGATGTTCTAAAGGTATTCGTTAAGAATCATTAAATCTTTTCACTTAATAAAAAATAATATCTTTTAATATTAAAGTAATAAAGAAAAATCTAAAATACCCTTGTGTTATTTTTATAGGATTTTGTTAACGGATGCCCCAAGGGTATTTGTTAAAGAGTATTTAATGCTTGTACTTTACGGAAAATAGTAAAATTTTAATATTAAAATAATAAAGAAAAAAACTATAATACCCTTAAAAGTTGTATTTTTGTTATTTTAATATTAAAATTTCACAAATACCCGTAATGTGGAAGTATTAAGTGCTTCCTTAATAATTATCTTAAGGGTACTCGTTAACTGGAACTATTTTGATATGGGTAAAACTTAGGTACAGTTACTTAGGTTAGGTACATTAAGTTCCTTAATTGAATTCAAACATATGGTTGCATTAACCAATGAA
Source organism: Fagus sylvatica (assembly GCA_907173295.1). Lineage (NCBI taxonomy): Eukaryota > Viridiplantae > Streptophyta > Magnoliopsida > Fagales > Fagaceae > Fagus > Fagus sylvatica. The sequence goes on along the minus strand of OU015770.1, from coordinate 21,226,863 downwards.
ACACAAACAATGCTATATTTTCCAAGAATATTTAAATTCAATGTATTTGAATTCAACTAAAAACCTAATGTACTTGACCTAAAGACTTGTATCTAAGTTTTACCCTTTTGATATTAAAGTTTCACTTATTTCCATAAAATGGAAGTATTAAATGCTTTCTTAACGGATATCCTAAGGGGAATGAATATCTTCTATCTCACTTTTTGTATTTCATTTTATATTCCACCAACTATAATATAACACGTGACAGATTGTGTTTGATTTATTTCCATTTTAACTCTTAGTTATTTTATAAAGAAAAAAAAAAAACATGTGGTGAGCATTCGTTAAGTAGCATTAAATGGTTCCATTTGACCGGAAATAACAAATTTTTAATATTAAGATGGTGAAGAAATGAGAGTCCTATTCGAGCCTTTTGTATTGTATTTAATAAAAAAATTATCATTTAATTGAGCTTGGCTCTCAATTATCAATCGTCTCTTGTTCGTACCTCTAGATCTCTTATTACTCTCTCTTCATCCCTCTTTCGCATCAATAACATAAGATTTATATATGCACCTAAGAGAGAATAATGTTAGGTCAAAAACAATTTTATAGTCAAACAAAATGCTTGTTGTACATTTCTCTTTTATTTCCTAAATATGTATAACACAAGATTATGGACAACTTCAATCCTGTAATTGCAGTGCTAGCAAGCCGTTAACTGTATTACAATTTCAAGTAAGGTAAAATGTATTAAGACCCTTTGAACTATTATGATGTTGCAGTAAGAACCTCCTTAATTTTTTTTTTTTTTTTTGTCAATTTAATACATAAACTTTAGTATTATTGCAAATAGATCTCTTTTGTCCATTATCTATCTATTTTAAAGTTTTTTTTTTTTTTTGGCAGCAAATTGTTAAAAAAAAAATACACTAAAACCCCTTAAACTTTTATTTTGAGGATGATCTAACAGTTGCATCAAAATTCACTTTGACCAACCGTTAGGAGGGGGCTCCAAAACATCACGATTTGTTTATGTGATCCTATTTCCATTGCTCCCCAAGCTTCTTGTGGTTGATAAAGATTGTTGATGTCTTTGGCTACCTTCATTAGATCAATTCTGCCTATTTATCTTATAAGAGAATTTTTCAACAGCCAAATCAAATCATAGCTCACAACTGCAAAAAGTAAAAAAGTTTGTGAAGTTTCTTGGCTGGAATATTAAAGTAACCCATGAGCTTGGGGTAGATACTTGAATATGTGAGAGTCTCAAAGGCCACCTAGGGTTAAGTGTTGTACTAAAAATTTCACACGTTCTTTATTTTAAACGAAAAAAATTATGAATTTTGTCTATGTTTTCCACAAAAAAAATAAAAATAGAGATAGAATGAAAGACTTTTAAAAGATAATTTGGCAAACCACAAAAGTAAATCATTTAAGATAGAATTTGAATAAAAAACATTACAATTTTAAATTTGAACTAGTTTTATTTTATAACAAGTTTTAGTTAACATACATTTCAAATTTTCAAGTTTAAAACTATAGTTTGGTAGGAATACACTTGGTCTTAGTTTTTTTTGCTACACTTGGTCTTATTTTGAACTAACAAGTTGTCAAACTAAAATAATAATAATAATAATAATTAAAACAAATCTAGTTAGTTATATTATTCTTGGCTGGTCTTGTTGTATGACAACCGTTTGGCATCTTTTTTGTTGCTTTTTGCTTTTTGTTTATTTCCACCTTTTGTCTTAGCTTTTAGCACAAAAGTCAATAAATTATTATTTTTTATTTAAAATAAACTACTTTCATTAATTTTTAGGATAAATTATAGCAATCTCTCTTGAGGTTTGGCGAAATGACACTAACCCTCCTCTAGTTTGAACAATGACACTTCATTCCCTGAGAAGTTTAAGAAATGACATTGACTCGTGGGAAGTTAACACCGTAAGCGATCGTTAACTTTTTTCTATTAAAAAAAATATTATTTAACTACATGTTTCTCTCTCTCTCTCTCTCTCTCTGGTTTATGGGTTTCTAGGTTAATTTTCCAGCGGGAGTTGGTTTTAGAGCTACCATTTGACACAAAGTTCAAGCATCTGATTGACCCATTGTGTGGTGCGATTAATCCACTGATTGATTTGTTATGCGCAAAATTTTATAAAAATTACCCAAAAATCTAGCATGCCTTTTTGGGTCTTTATTCGTCGTGGGTTTGATGGTGGTGGTGTGGGTCTGTACTTGGTTGGTTGTATTTTCAAGTGTGTGTGTGTGTGGTTTTTGGGGGTTGTTGTGTGTGAATGGAGATCAGTTTTTATGGTGGTTGGGTTATTGTGTGTGGTGGAGGCATGGCTTTTTTAAAAAATAAAATAAAAATAAAAATTAACTGCCATAATTGTTGATAGTTGTGGTGGGGTTTTGTGGCTGTCGAAGAGAAAGAGCAACTTCAAGCTCGAGTAGAGAGAGAGAAACGAGATCGAGAGAGAGAAGAAGAAGAAGAAGAAATATAAGGAGAATGAAAGCTTGAGATGAGTGGCGATCACCGTTGGTAGTGGTGTTGGTGAGAACCAAGAGAGAGAGAGAGAGAGAGAGCACAGGAAGGGAGGGAGCTTAGGGAAGAGAGAGTGGCGAGGAACAAAAGAGAAAAATAAAATGCAGTTAATTAAATAAATAAAATGTTAATGTCCTTTTACAGTTTACGATATTAAATTTTTAAGGGATCAGTATCATTTTCCAAACTTTTCATGGGCGAATTATCATTTTTCAAACTAGAAAATGATCAATATTATTTCACCTAAAGGGGAGTTACCGTAATTTTCCTTGCTTTTTATCTCATCTTTCGAATAAATAAACTATCCTTTTATTTAATTTAGCCAAAAGCTTAGAGAAAGATACTCCTAAAATTTAGGGTCCAAATGATAAATTGGTCTTAGTTCATTTATCTAAACTCACGTCCTCACCCCATTGGTCCATTCAACATCGCACGGATCGCCAACCTCAGCATTTCTTAACCGTCGATTAAGCCAGATCCAACGGTCAAGATTCCTCAACCGTAGACCAGAGTTCTTCCGAACCCTCACCAAGTCCGTAATAAATCTCACCCATCCAACCATTTCGCTCGCTCACACAATTTCCATTTTCATTTCTAGTCAAATTCTTTCTTCTTTCTATTCATAAGCTCTGTTTGTTTCTCGAGAAAATTTTGTGATTCTCATGGATACCGGAGGAAAAGTAAAGAGAGGTGCTGCAGGGAGAAAGGGAGGCGGTCCGAAGAAGAAACCCGTTTCCCGGTCCGTCAAAGCCGGTCTCCAGTTCCCAGTCGGTCGGATCGGCCGATACTTAAAGAAAGGCCGATACTCTCAGCGTGTCGGAACCGGTGCTCCGGTTTACCTCGCCGCCGTGCTCGAGTACCTAGCTGCTGAGGTAAACAAATTTCTTAATCTCTCAGAGTTTGTTGCTTGGACTTGTTAGGGTTTCTAGTTGATTGAGCTGATTCTGTTTGATTTATTGATGAAAGAATATGAAAAAGTAGCTTAATACTAATTAAGAAAGAATTTAGGTTTTCCATCTAACTTAAGAATTTAATGTTCATTTATTGGTTTTAATTGCAACCAAACATGTCCTATGTTGTTATGATTGTCTAAATTAGTTTATTTGTTCCATTCTCTGTACTATGATTCGGTTAGATCTTGAATTGGTTATATTTGTATATGTTTGGTAAAGTTAAAAAATTTGTGTGTTTGAGAATTTTTATTTTTGGTTTAGGTTTTGGAGCTGGCTGGAAATGCTGCAAGAGACAACAAGAAGAACAGGATTATCCCGAGGCATGTGTTGTTGGCGGTGAGGAACGACGAAGAGCTCGGAAAGCTTCTTGCTGGTGTGACAATTGCCCATGGAGGTGTACTTCCCAACATCAACCCTGTTCTTCTGCCGAAGAAGACTGAGAAGGCGGCCGCGAAGGAGCCCAAGTCTCCTGCCAGGGCTACCAAGTCCCCTAAGAAAGCTTAATGTGTTATAACAATGTCAGTCTTTTGTGTCAATCAATGTATGTAATTTCCTATCTGTATGTGGCTTGTAGGGAAGCTTTTCATTTTCTTAGGACTTAGAACCATTTGTACCTCTTTGTTTCCATGTCCTTGTAGTGTTAAAAAAAAAATCCTTTGCTTCAACTCATTAAAATGAAATTGCAGCCCAGTTTGGAATTCTCATTTGTTGCTTTGGTTGAAGTTATTGTAAAACAATAGGGCTTAATTTGGGTTGTTTATGGATTTTAATACATGTGTGGATAATTCGTTACGTGTGGTGCTTGTGTGGATAATGAAAGTTTGGTTTAAATTTAAGGAGCAGGGCAGTGATGAAAGCTGTCATTTAACAATCAGGCTTAATTTGAGGGGGCATGGAAATGTACAAATTTTGGAGTGGAGTAGTTAATTGTGGAAGAATTCAATTCATATCAATGAGTCTTGAGCTCTGTACGTATTTGGTTCATTGCTAGAAATGGAAGATGTTTAACCCAAGGCATGCCAGAAACAAAAATATACGGAGGCCCAGCCAAGGTTTCCTATTGGAGCCATTAAGTGACTTTTAAAACACTAAAAGTTTAAAAAATATGCAAAATTTAGGTATATTTTCTTAGGTGCAGAACATTATGTTAATTAAATTTAAATATGTAATTGTATTGCATTGATCAATAATGCATGAACATCTTTTTCAAGAATAATTAAATTTAAGGCAATTATATGTTTGCATTTTATTGAATAACTTAATGTATTGCACCTAAGAAAAAAAAAAGTGTACTTAGGTCTAAGTATAATATTGTACTTCATGTTAATTTTAGATTTGCTTTTTGAAAGTGTCACTTTCCCTTGAAAACAAATGAAGATGACAGTAGGCGGGGTCAAATTAGAGAGTAACTTTTTGTTAAAGTCATGACGAAGATGTGTTGGTGTGCAATGCATAAATTTGAAACCAGTCCATTAGCACACCAATGTATAACTTTTCAGTCTGATGTTTGTTTAAATCATAAAGCAGATTGTGTTGGCGTGTGCAATGCATAAATTTGAGATCAGTCTTTCAATCTGATGCTCGCCTGAATCTCGTTCTTGTATATTATCATCACCACCATTTTTCTTCTGGTCGGCATCAGCTTGTGAAAAATGAAATTCATCATACAATATGATAAAAATATAATAGAATTCTCCTCATTACGTGATTCAAATATTCATTTACATTTATTTTTAATCATAGGACTTATTTAAGAATCATATAATTTGTTAAAGTTGTGTAATTAAAATATATAGAATTGTGGCGAATTCTTGCTACCGGACAGATACCTTACTTTTTTTTTTTTGGTAAGTAACCGGACAGATACCTTACTAAGAAAGAGACTTTCGTTTAGCTAAAACCAATCAAGAGTTGGCCAAAGAGGCTCCAATGGCTAAGTCAGTAGACTAGTGGGGGAGAGAGAGAGAGAAATGAAAAATGGTAGTGTAATATTGTGAGATTGTGCATCTCATTCAACAGAATGGAGGATTATCTATAGAGCATAGTGGTGTTGTATTTGGTGGGAAATTACTTTAAAATTGGGTAGTAGACTTGCCAACTAGTTGTCTACTCTGGTTAGTTGAGGGGATGTGTCTGGGCAGTAGTCCAATTTGCAAGTAGATGGAATAGGTGTAGGAGTATTAAATACGATTGTTGGTTGCTGGGGTCAACTGGACATTTCTTTTGAGGATGGTTCTAGTGACTGACTAACTAGGAGGAAGAGATCCATAAATTAGTAGCCAAGTCATCCAAGATGACTGTCTGCATGGTTTAGTCTTCTAAAGGAAACTCGGCCTTCGGTTTAGGATCTGGTCATCTCTTCATCGACCCTGTATATATAGAGTTGTTTCACCATTCCAAGAGAAAGAGATTGCGATGGCAATTGACAATGATAATTGATGAATTTGGTCATGCATATAATTTGTTTTAAGTTACTATTTCCTGGCTTATCATTGGTTACAAACCCTCCCATGATTTGTTTCTTGTTTTGTGCATCCTAGTTCTGTACAATTCTTGCATCTGCTTTTCTTGCAGCATCATGGTCAGGATTACTCTTAACAGTTTAAAGTAAGCTTTGGGGTTAGTCTTTTATGGTGACTTGATTTGGCATGTGAAAGAGGTCTGAGTTTCGTTAATCTGCCCCTACAGGATGCCAACTTGTTTATTTGATTTGGGTGTCATCAAGTGATTTTCCATTGAATTTTGGTTTGGGTTGATCATTAATGAGTGGTTCTTAAAATCTTAGAAAGTTTACTATATTATATGTTACCCACATTGGTTAAACTTGGGCTTGGTTATGTATATATATTAGCTCCTAGGCACCTTGAAGCATGATCCTTCATGCTGATGAGAAATGGAGCAAACTGTAGAACTGAAGCAGAAGAAACATCTTTATGTGATATCTCATTAATAATTTGATTTAATTAGCACTCCTACTTTTTTAAAAAGGTAAGAAACACAGGACCCGAATTTGAGGGGGGAATTAAGGTCTCCACCAAATGGATTTATTTGGATTAACAATTAGTAAACTCTTGATGTCCAGAAGAAGTTACTTGTTAGTGCTGTATGGTGATATTTGAGGGGGGAATTAAGGTCTCCACCAAATTGAACAGATGAAAGACTTATCCAATCTTCCAAGTTCCAAGCAGTCAACAGAACATTCACAAATCACACATACAAGCATTTGATGAAATCTTGATTCCCAAACCGCCATCTCTTCAAGGATGTTAAACTTTAATTTAAATTTCAGTCATTGATCAAAACAAATCCTGGAAATCTTTCAGCAAAATTTCAAAATTCCCACACTTGCAGTTGCATGTTGAAGTTAAAAGTTCAAATGTTCTTTTTAAGTGTTTGTAAACATGAGTCATTTTCTAGAAAACGTTTTGCTTGAAACAAATGAAGCCTTAGTTAAGAGAATCATATATGGATTGATCTAGTAGTTGGCAAAGGAAATTAATTTATCTACCTATAGATATAGGTAAAGCTTAATTAGATTCTAGTTGTTTTCTTGATTGTATTTTGGGTGATTTCTAATTTTCTTTTTGGGCAGGGCAATTGAACTTTCGTTATGATTAATTAACAATGTTGCTTTCTTGAAATTCATAATGCAACACCACAATATAACCATTTATATATCGAAAATGCAAATGCAAATCAATATTTTTGTTTTTGTTTTTCTCATTCACGATTCATCCAATGCAATTTCTAATCGGTAATCAGTTATTCCAAACACTTGTCAAATGTTGAAATCCAACAATTCCATTTAATTTGTCTATAAACGATTACAAGCAAAAACACAGCCAAACAGCCTAGACAAAAACAAAAAGCCCTAGATCCCAAACCGATCAAGAGCTAGTGAACTTGGTTACAGCCTTGGTTCCTTCGGAGACAGCGTGTTTGGCCAACTCACCAGGCAAGACCAATCGCACGGCAGTCTGAATCTCACGGGATGTGATTGTGGGCTTCTTGTTGTAGCGAGCCAATCGGGATGACTCCTGGGCGAGCTTCTCGAAGATATCGTTGATGAAGCTATTCATAATCCCCATTGCCTTGCTGGAAATCCCGATGTCAGGATGGACTTGCTTCAGAACCTTGAATATATAGATCTTGTAAGTCTCGACGTTCTTCTTTGTCTTCTTCTTCTTCTTCAAATCGCTGACACCACCGCCTTCTTTGGAGATCTTCTTCTCGGCTTTCGGTCTTTTCTCCGCGGGGGCTTTCTCCGCCAACTGGCTTCTTCTCCGCTGGTCTTTTCTCGCCCTTTGTGGGAGCCATTGATGGATTGGTTTCGTTTGAGAAAGTGGGAAGCTGAGAGAGAGAGAGACGAGTATTTGTGATATATGAGGGATTGGCAAGGAAAAATATGACGAAGGAGATGGGAAGAGAGGAAGAGTTTATATAGGGAGGCGAGGTGGGTTTTTATTGGAGGGTAGGGTTTCACGCGGATCGCTGACGTGGTGATTTTAGTGTTCGTTGGATTGTGATTGGTATGTTTTGGCGGTGGGGATTGCCTTTCACTATCTGTTTGAGTCGTAATCTCGCGGATTCGGAGACGTGGTATCAGGCTTTATCTACGTCACAAAGTTATTACTGTACGGTTTATTCAATGACTATCTTCATTTCTTTTTTTCTTTTTTGCCTTTATTTAAAAATAATAATAATAAATAAAATCTTAAGTCAAATTATGCCTACAGATTTTTCTTTTTAATAATTGGGAGTGAAGGAAAGTGAATCATAATTCTTTTTAGCTCGTGATTACAAGACTCTTGGTTCTTTTTCTTTTTAGATTTAATTGCATATTTAGTCATCAACCTTCATCTAATATTCCCTAATGATCTATATCTTTTTAAATGTTTTTATTTTAGTCATCAATATTTGTCTTATATTTCAAAATGATCGCTATCTTTTAAAAAGTTTCATTTTAAACTTTATACTTTGAAGATTGTGTTAAAAAGATCTATGATCCCTTATCGTTCCAACAACATAGATCTTTTTGACACAAACTTAAAAATGTAAAGATTAAAATGAATTGTTTCAAGGATAAGGGTCATTACAAGGATCATTTTGAATCATGTGACAAAATTGAGGATTATAATAAAACATTTAACATAATAAAAGACCATTTTAAAATACAATGTAGAGATTGAAGACTAAATATATAATTAAACCAACAAAACAAATATATGGTTAAGACATTTTGGATGACGTGACCGAGTTTATCAAAGATTACTTCCATATTATACATTAAACCTTATTTTTTATGCTAAATAAAAAAAATTATAATAGGTCATGGGATAAGAAGGAATCTGTTTCCTTGTGTACACTTTATACATATATTGTGATTTAAAAAAAAAAAAAAAAAAAAAATCATTTTTAGACTTGATGTAAGTTACAATTTAGTTCTTGGAATTTTGATTTAAACAATTAATCCCTGCACATTAGCTTTGTAACAAATTGAACATTCTGTTAATATTTTTCGTTAAATTTAAACATTTTTAATTTCATATATGTGTACATAATAATAATGACATTAGAAATTATTAATGATTTGGAAAAAGAAAGATATTATTCAGTCTACCAGGTGAATGACATCATCCGTCCATCATCTCAATAGTTAAATGACATGTGTCTAAATTAATTGAGTCGGACCTAATGATAATATCCTAATCACACTGTCTAAATAAAAATAATAATTATAAAAAAATCACCACCATTTCCCCCTCTGGCGCTAGCAAGTGCTCCGCATAAAAAGAAATCACAGCAAGCGAGACCGTGATTTGTCTTGAAAGCCCACTGAAAAACAAAGGTATTGATATAGATAGGTAATGGGTAACTTGAAAAAAGAAAAGGCATTTAAAATACCCCAAGTGCTTTGCAAATACCATCGATGCCCGTTGATATCCTCTAATCCCAGCCAACGCAATAAGCCATGGCCAGCATCTTTTTCTACCACTTTCAAAAATTAAAAATTTCGATTCTTGCTTATGAAAACACGTTGGTTAGAGTCATGGTAAATGCATGAAAGATGGGGCGGGATTTAACAATCTTCAGTTCAAGTTGATTTTTGGTAAGGGATTTCAAAAGGAAAAAATGGTTTGGTTAATTAGTGCCCCTTGGTAGCCTTTTCTCTAACATTGACCTTCACAAACTTATGTATTGGAGGAACATAAATTGTAATTTTTACAAGTATAGGGGTAGGAATAAAATAGGAAGCAAAGTTGGAATAATATCTCTATTTTATAGCTTACACCACACACACTTTACAAATGGATAAATATCCCACAAAAGTATCTCACAAATATCCCATAGAAATATCTCATAAATATCTAAACTATATTCTATTAGTTTCTAAGATATTCCAGGTACATAAACTCTATAAAAGGGGAGAAGAAGACAACGTAAAGGGGATGGCTGAAATGGCATGGGAAACAAGAGGCAAGGCTGAAAAACCAGAAAAGAGACTTGAGAGAAAGGTCTCTCAGGTGCTCCGAACAAAAGATTTACTATATTTGTAGCTATACTAGTTATATTATAAATATCTAAGTGGACGTAGGTAAGTTGTCGAACCACCTAAAATTATTGGTGTTATATCTGTGTGCTCTGAATCAACTATTGTTCTGTTTTATCATCCAATCAGTCTCCAATGGACTGAGAATCATCATGGCCAAGGTTTATTTGCGGTTCTATAATTGTCATATTTTAAGTTCCTCCATGTATAATACTTGAGAATAGTGAAGAACCTCTGCCATCCTCATTTCCTGTGGATGTCTGCTGACAAAATTAGACGTGGCTTCTTCTCAGGTGGTGTGGCTTCTTCTTCCGATGTCGTTTTCTTTTTTGCTGGACATTGAGAAACGTGTCGGAGTGGGGGAATGGTGGTGATGGAACTTTTTTAAATTATTATTTTTATTTAAACAGTGTGACTAGGATATTATCATTAGGTCTAACTCAATTAATTTAGACACATGCTATTTAATTATTCAAATGATAGATAAATGACGTAGTTTCTCGTATATTATGTAATTACATCAATCTTGAATGGAAAATAATAGTAAAAGGTTGTGTAAATCAGAAGTCCAGTAATCAATTCACACTCACATTAAGGGCCTATTTGGTACGTGTTTTAGTTTTCTGTTTTGGTTTCGTGACTTTTTACTTTATTGAAATTGGAACTTTAATCCTGATTTGAATTCAAGATTGTAAAAAAAATTATGTTTGGTACATAGTTTTGGTTTCACAACTGAAATCACAATTTAAAAAAAAAATTATGTTTGGTACATCGTTTTGGTTTTTAGACTTAAATTTTATTATTACATTATTAATTATTATTATTTTTTTTTTTTCCTTTTTTCTCCACCACCCACGTACACCACCCTTTCTCTTTTTTTTCCTTTTCTTTTTTTTCCCCACCACCCACGTATCCCTTTCTTTTTACTTTCCCCACCAAACATACATCACCCCTCCCCCATTTCTCTCCAAACAACAGAACAGAAAGCAAACTTTGTTACGCCTTTCTTTTCAACCTCTTCTTTTTGCATCTTTTCAGTTCAGTTCAGAACCCTTTTGTTTTGTTTGGTAAAAAAAAACCATGCCATCTTCTTCAGTATCTCCACCATCCCAAACCCACTACTTCCAAAACAACCCGCGGCGAACTCGAATCCATCGACAGCAATTTGCCTTCACTGGTCTCCGTCCTGCGATCCGTTGGGGCCGTTGAGTGCTGGCACAAACATGGCAGCTTCCTTGACCACCTTGTTGACATATATCGGATTCTCAAGATTTGGAAAGCACCAAACTCCGTCTGCCTCTGTTGCCTCTTCCACTCCCCTTACTCCATTTCTCTCCTTTTTTCTTCCTTTTTTTTTTTTACTCAGACTTAAGATTGTTTCTTGCATTTCTGTTTGTTTTTGTTTTGTTGGGTATTTTTTTGTTTGTCTTCTACAGTGAAGTGGCCGTGAAATGTCTGAGAGAGAGAGGCAGAGAAGCAATGGAGGAGAGAGAGAGAAAATGGGAGAAAAGAATAAGGTGGGCCCAGCAACGGTAATAAACTGGGACCCACAAAAAAATTGAGTCTGGATTTGAATCCGGCTTGGATTCAAAAACAGCTGAAGGGGTGAACTCAAATTTTTCATGAGACCCACATAAAATTCAAGTTGGGATTTCAATCCTCATTTAAATCCCGTGTACCAAACAAGTTTTTTCACTGTGGGACCCGCGATTTTTTGGATTTGAATCCAGAATCACCGTTTGAGTTGCGTGCACCAAACACGCACTAAAGTTTGTGAAATTTGTAAAAATTCCTACACACTTTTTTGCCACGTGGTGTATTCTTATTTGTCAACCCATATAAACCAAATATTATGTTAAAAAATATGGTCGTTGGGCCAAATTTGTACAAAGCCCAAATGACTCTTTGAATATTAGGCCACACGGGTTGGCTTTTTTACTCAAAACTTTTTACATGCAAGGGTTTCTTATGTAACACAACTACATCACTTCACGAATCAGGCAACCAATGGATTTTTTTTCATGATGTTGGCCTTTTATAACCTATGGACTTCACGATGTTGGCTTCATGAATCGAGCTCACGGGCCACGGCCAATACTTTCCTTACTTCACAGTGGGCCTCACGACCCAGGAGCTTTTGCCACATAATATGGGTCCATGGTTCATATTCTCTCTCTCCATACGGATTGGACCCCAGAATATTAGCCCTCTATTTACACAACATGGTCCTTTTTATATGGGAAATGGCTGAACCCAAGTCATTTACCAATAACCAACAAAGCAAACCGTTTGGAAAATTAATTTCTCATGGAAAAAACACTTCCTACAACACATCAAGTTGGGGATGTCACTATTATCCTAAAAAAAAAAAAGGTTGGGGAGGTCACTTCAAACTCTGATTCATAGTCAAAGCCAACGAGTTTTCATAGGGATAAGTTTAGGTCTTGTGATTTGGAAGGTAAAAGTAAAACTACAATTCGACAACTCTTCATTAAGTTCATGCAAAATGCTACATGCATGAGCTTGGCATGTCTCGGTCAGGGGTGGAGCCAGAAAAAAAATTTAGGGTGGGCTAATTGCAAAAAAAAAAACTTCTTGATTAGGCTAACTGTTTAATTTAAGGTATTTTTTTTTTTAAATATAGGTTAAAAAAAAAAAAAAAAAACCTTGGCTGGGCTAATGCCCAGCCTACCCATAATGTGGCTACGCCATTGGTCTCGATGGCCTCGTGAACTTCTAAAATGGTAGAAGCAGTGTAAATATTTTTGGAGTCAAAACCCGAATCGCATGGCATTTGATGTCATGGACAATCCGATTTGACTTCTTTGTTAGTTGCTCGAATGAGAATTTGGCTCCAAACTTTCTATCTTCTCGGACATCTCTAGCAGTTGTTGCTCTTGCGATCTATCGGATTGTTGTCAAGCCTTGTGTTTGTTTGTTGTTTTTTGTGTATTTTTTTTCTTTGTTTGGTGTGTTTCTTGTTGTACTGTAGTTTTTTCTTTGTACTTTTTATCAGCTGTCCTTGTGGGGCCTTGCGCTATGATGTATGTTATTTTTACCGCCCTCATTGTAAGGTCCAAGGACTTTGCTGTATAATCATTGTTTTGATTTTCAATGAAATTCTTTTTTATTCAACAAAAATAAAAAAATAAAAAATAAATGGTAGGAGCAATGTAAAGATTTTTTTTGGTCATGAACTTCAATCACCAGCTGGTCTTGGGGAATGATCTTTTTCATCTTATTTAATTTATTTGAAACCTTAAACACTAAACAATATATGACACCACTTTCGAATAAAGACCAAGTGCATCCAAATCTTGCTAGGTTGCTATCTATAGTCAAGGATTTAGGGTTAGTGATAGGGCTCTCTACCCCAAAAAAAAACAAGCCCTCTCCCACAACTACATTCTCTTCATTTTTTCCACATGTTATATATATAATATAAAAGTTTAATTACATTTTTGTCCTCAACACATGCTATTTATTATTATTTTGATAAACTTATTTTGATAAAACCATTAAGATCCATTTTGACACAAAGAGTATAGGGTCCAACTCCCTTCCCATTAAAAAACCTTTAGTTCCCTCCCATTTTTATCCTGATGAAAGACACGTGTCACAAATAAAATCCAATGGTGAAAAAAAGACATGTCTATCCCTAATTTATTTCTCAATCAACACCCTCAACTCCAACGCCGTCCACCGCCAAGACCTCCGTCATCTTCTCAAAAACTGTATCGACCTCCACCTCCACGTTTTGCCTAGACCACCACCACCATACCTTTCAACAACTCTAGTTTCCTCCATCTCCTTCACACACAAAACCCAAATTTTCTTACAATTTCACAGCAACCAAAAAGAGGGCCAAGCAAATCAAATCCCTCACCCAAAATCAAATCCCAACTACCACAAAACCCAATTCACAAAAAACCCCACTCACACCACAGTAACAAAACCCAAAGAACCCACATCGGAAAATCCAAATCAACCTACCCAACCCATCCATAGCAAAAAAAAATCATCCAAATCATCACCTAGATCAATCCATCCACCGTGAAAAGAAAGAGTGAGAAAGCAAAAGAGAAAATCCACGCAGGTCCCATGATGAGGGGGGGTTACTGGGGGAACAAGATCGGGAAACCCCATACGGTGCTGTGATGTGAGAAAAGGTTACCGGGGGAACAAAATCTAGAAGCCCTATATGGTGCCATGAAAGGTGTAGTGGTGGTGGTGGTCTGGGTGAAACCTTGAAGCACATGTGGAGGTGGTGGCCGACACGGTGTTGGAGAAGATGGCGGAGGTCTTGGCAGTGGACAGCGTCGGAGTTGATGTTGCTAAAAGGGTGTTGACTGAGAAATAAATTGGGGATAGTTGGGGATAGATGTGTCATGTTTTTCACCATTGGATTTTATTTGACACGTGTCTTTCATCAGGATAAATATAAGAGGGAACTAAAGGTTTTTTAACGGGAGGGGAGCGGGACCCAAGAGTATATGTTGAGAACCAAAAATGTAATTAAATCTTAGAAATAACAGCTCTCTTAACCTTATTTAAAGGGACAACATTAAGAAATTCAACTCGTGCAATGAGCCATTACATAAGTACGAGAAAGAAAAAAAAAAAAGGAGATCCACAAGATGGTCAGGCCATTACAGAACCCAAGCAATAACATATATATCTCTCAAAACAAGACGGGGGAGAAAGGAACCCCAAGTTCTCCTTATATAAGAGAGAGTGAGACTTGACAAAGAGAGAGTGCCTCCGAATGCCAAGATTTTTTACAACCACTCCTGCACTTACAACATTGCAAAACAGCACCACCAGTTTTCAATTATGGACACCTCGCAGAACAACTTTACTCTTTCAAGACTTCACTTGACCTCTGAATAGACTTATCAATTTGGCAATTACCCAACGTTTTAATTCTAAAATTACCCGAAGCTTTTTTTTAACCAGAATCACTTCAATACCAAAAATCTTTTCCTTTCACGGCAACAATGTAACATATGTATGGTTTATTTATTTATTAATACAAGACTATTAAGACTTGCAATTCAAACCATTATGCACTGGTCTGACCACACTCCCAAGATATATATACAAAAAACATTCATTCCAATTGACAGAGAGAAGTGATAAGACGGTTGTTCTTGAAATGACTCCACAAAAGATCCCAAACATTTTATGAAGTACTACCAGTCCAGGAGGAGAGAAAGAACAGAAAAGCCTAAGGTCCATATAAAATTTTGAAAAAACACAATCAGCATGAAATTTTGGAATTTTCACCATACTACCAAGTAGGCTTGCAGAGACTGGGGAACCAAGGGACACCAAATGTGACCATGTAATTACCAACCAGCTCTGCAGGCAGACAAACTTTACAGCAGATAAGTAAATTAGCAGATTGATGCAAATATTCGTTCTGCTGAATAAAAAAGGTACTTTAAGAAAAGTATGTTTCACATCTTCTATGATGTCAAACATGTATTCGAAGTCCAAATACAGCGAGCGCAAAAAAGACCCAGATGAAAACTTGAAATTGCATTGGACATCATGTGCAGAATGATAAGCATCAACCTCAACCTCCAATCAACATTGCGGATGACAGGATGGGACATTGAGTGCAGCTTCCTTTAAAATCCCAAATTTCTTATGCTATGAGTGAAAACTTGACTAAAACCTGTCAATTTAGAGATGGGAGGAAAATCAAAGAAGAGGAAGGATTAATGAACAAATGAACGAATGAATAGAACATCATTCATTCAAAAATGCATGGAAGACACATTTA
This sequence comes from Fagus sylvatica, assembly GCA_907173295.1. NCBI lineage: Eukaryota > Viridiplantae > Streptophyta > Magnoliopsida > Fagales > Fagaceae > Fagus > Fagus sylvatica. Next base: position 21,211,039 of record OU015770.1, on the reverse strand, counting down.
AAGAACTATAACATAAGAAATCAAACAAGGTACCATAAAATTTCATTTTATTTGCTTTAACAATAAATAAATAAACCATGAATTATAATGCAGTATATATTAGGCAGCTTATACAGTAATTCAGAATCAGGTTTGAGAAATTCATGCGAGTTAGCTTATGCTGGAGTGCTGAGCAGCAGCATGTCCCGAACATGAGATGACATGCAGAGTTAAAAGGAAATAGAATAATTAATTTCATAGAAAAATATGCTTCACAAAGACATCATGAAGACATTTATATGAGGCCTTCATCTGCTCCTTTCATTCTCCTTAATTACTTAGCAAAAAGAAAAAAAGAAAAACCCTTTAAGGGGTCCCTTGTGGCCTTTTTCCCACATTGCTAAGGAGGTTGGATATTGGCTTTAAAAGGGCCTAAGCTACCTTGAGAGTTTTGAGGTGGACTTGGGGCTACACCTATAACACCTTCATCTACTCCTCTCATTTACCTTAATTACTTAGCAAAAAAAGAAAAAAGAAAAAAAACCCTTTAAAGGGTCCCTTGTGGGCTTTGTCCCACATGCCTAAGGAGAAAAGTTGGATGTTGGCTTTATAAGTGCCTAAGTTACAACCAAATGGAATTAGCACCTCTCCTTTGATGGTCCAAAACATTTCAAGGCATTCATGAGAAAAGAAATCAGAAACAGGGCCTTATACATACTAGGAACAAAGCCTTGATGATCTCAAAGAGAATCCCATATATATTATGACCTTGTCATTTGGTCAAACCATGTTACATTTTATACATGTGTGTCACATATGCATTTGCTTGAATCCAACTGAAACCAATACCTTGAATAAACAAATAAATTAGAGTAAGCCTCAAAATAGGTACAAGAATTTGGTTGAACTAAAAACTCAGCAACAGTAGCTTAGGCACTTGGGATCTAGCCTGGTCCACCAATTCCTCCAAAACCAGGCAGATTACCTAGTAGATTTCTTGTTCCTTTTTTTTTGATAGATAACGAAAGATTTTATTAAGAAAGAATCAAAGAGCCTCCTCTAAGGGCATAAAGTATGCACTTAGGAGAAGGGAATACAAAAGACGAAATAAAGACAACTAAGCAAAGCTCAAAGAAGCAACAAAATCAGCAAGGGACACAGCTGAAGTTAAACCCCAAACCCGAGCCCAATCAAAAAGTGTCCCAAAAAATAATTCTATGAGTTTGGTCTTGGAATGATCCTTATCTTCAAAAATACGACCTTTCCGCTCTCTCCAAATAATCCACATTAAACACAAAAGCACCAAGTTCCAAACCGAGGAGTTAGTTTTTTCCAGTAAAAAAATATTTTTTTCATAAGTAATAAATTTTATTAGAAGAGCACAAAATAGGTGTGCCACCCTAGTGCACGGGGAGTATACAAGACCAAAACAAAAAATAATTCAAATTAACACTTTAGCAAATAAAAAAGATTCAACTATTTGAAAAAGAAAAACAACCCGTTATTGCCTTTGCCAGTAAAATAAGATTACATGTTCGCTAAATGTTGAAGCTGGATAATTTTCTCTACTTCTACTACAGTGTGCTTTTTAAACAATAAATGGTTCGTCAGTCATCCTAATTCAGCTCTGAGCACAAAGGAACTCTCCCCCCTTAATAATTTTGATTCTGCATATGCTTCACAGAAAATTATAATACACCTCCAAGCAGGGTTAGCTGTGAACAGAATTTACAAAGTTGTGAAAACCCACCACAAATGACTCCAAAAAATCAAGCGGCATACTAAGACCCCTTCTAAACTCTTGCAGAAACAACTTGCTGGTAAGAGCAACAAATGGCAGGACTGAGCCAGCACACACCGTAAGGGACATCTCATTCTAGGGCTATTTTCTTAAAAAGAACTCCACTCGTAGTCTTTTTTTTAAATTATTTTATTTGAAATGGTATGGCCTCAACTCCTATCTCTATAGACAATATCCTAAAGAAGGCTGAGACAACCATTCACTTGTAAGGCACAAAAAGTTCATGAAACCACCAGTCAGGCTTTGATTCTGACATGATACTGTGCCTACATAGCAGAGTAAATGGTCTTGTGTCTTCCTGGCATGAAAACTAGGTCACTCATAATCCTTAACTATTTCCTTTGTGATCAAGGTTTTCCTTATAGCCACATCCTAATGCTAAACTCCTTGCCATCAGATAAGGCAATTTAGAATACTTATAACTTAGCCCCCCCACAAAAAAAATAAAAATAAAAAATTTATTTTTTTATTTTTTTTACTTCTTTTACTCAGCCTATCTGGCACTATATAAACAAATATTTGGCAATTTAAAGGCTTTTTAGGTGACTTGAAACAATATTTCACTTTACTCTAAACATGGATAGATATCTGGTTCCCATGGCTATAATTGGCTTTCATCAACCACCACATACTTCTTTGTTATAGTGCCAAGAATCTCATAGACCTGATCATATGCATAATTTATTCTTGAGGCTTTCAACCTGATTAAACACCGCTCTATTCATAAAGTAACTCAAGTCCAACAAATTACTAGCTAAAACAACAAAACATTAACACAAGAACAGATATACTACAAACAGGTTATCAAGTTGCAAAAAGTGCAAAAGACACATTTTCATTTCTAAAACCCACAACACCACTAAACCAACCAAACACTAAGAAAACCCCAAAACAGCTTCTACAATACAAAAATATGGTATGAAAAAGGTATTGTCATATAAACCTTGGAGAGCCAGCATTGACATTTCGATGAAGAATCCGAGCCCCATTCGAATCCCCAGCATCAATCAACTCTCTTAGCCCCAAGTTGCTCACCTTCTCTTCCTTCTCCTCTTGCTCTTGCTCTTGCTCCTCCTCTTTCTCTTCCTCAACGCCACGCGACTTAACCAACAACCTCTCGAAGTAATTCCCATATATATACTCAGGCGTGTACCCGTTTTCTTCGTCGAAGAGCATTATATGCCCGTGCCACTCCCATACCCGATAATCCGAACCCGTTTCTTCGTGAAACCCGACGCAAATGTGGTGCTCTCCAATAGTGACGGCCTGGCCGGAGTTGGGTTTCAGGGAATCGGTCTTGCCGCTAAGGATGACTCGGACGATTTCCTTTTCGAGTTTGGATTCTTCTTTGGCGAGCTGAGTTTTGCTGCTATTATTCTCGTCGTTTTCGTCGTCGTCGTCGTTGTCGTCGTCGGAGAGATTTGCGGCTTCGAAGAGGAGGTCCTCGAGGGACTGGGAGTGGAAAGGGTTGGTGGGAGGGCGGATTTGGAGGCGACCCATAAGGGTTTGGAGGAGGAGGTTATCGAAGTTGGTGGTGTTGGTGAAGGAGGACATGGTGTTTGATTTAAGTTCTCTGAGAAAGAGTGAGTCTTTCAAAGGGTTTTAGTGTTTTCGAAAGAGAGTGTGAAAGAGGAGAACCTAAGGCGGGCCCGAGGGAAAAGAACTGTGGGAGAGGGTTTTACTTTTTTATGATTAATTTTTGTTTGAGATGCCAGGTATGGGATTCTGTTGGAGACACGTGTAAGCAAAGGATAGATATGAAATGGTTGTGCTCATCAGCAAGGGACTGGGACTGGGGGGGGGGTATGATACCAACAGACCCCGTTGTTCCTATTGTCAAAATGTCAAGGCTTAATTATAAATCACACCCTTTAAGTTTGGTTAAAATTTAATTTAGTCCTCTAAATTTTGATTATATCAATTTAGTCTTCTAAATTTAATTCAGTTTCAATTAGAGAATTCTTTTAAAATCTGTTTAATATCTTCGTTAGTTTTAAATACATTCTCACCAACGCACAGTGAGTATATATATATAAAAAAAAAAAGATTGTATACAATTGTTATAAAGATGAAGTTACACGTGATAAAATTGATTTATTGGGCAAGAGATGGGAGATTTATCAATAGCATCATTCCTAAATCAGCAGTTGTATAAAAAAACTGCGAGAGCACCTGGCTTTCAAAGATTGTTAACGATATTCAGCACTAATACACAAAGGCAATGCTTTAAGGATGATCCGGTCTCACTCGACAGCAGCAGATCTCTCACTCAGACTCGGCGATTTCTTTTTTGAATAGGACGATCTCTCTTTCTGCAGTTCCTGTCAATGAGTTTTTTTAATTAATCAGTGTTTTGTTTTGCTTACCAGTGTAGTTTGATGGGTATGGGTTAAATTAGTTTTTAGTTATTTAATATCTAGGCTCCGTTTGTTTGGAAGTAAAACGTTTTTCGTAAAATGTTTTCAGCATTTTCAGATGTTTGGGACACTTTAAAACCGAAGTCAATAGAAAACGTATGCAAATTGACCGGAAAATCGCAGAGGAAAATAAGGAAAACGGTTTACAGAAAATTTTTTCGTAAACCATTTTCCAAAACACGCGTGCGTCTCCCTCTCGACTCATTTCACTCTCACTCAGTCTCTGCTCTCTCTCTTTCTTCACTGTCTGCTCTCTTCTCTTCACTGTCCCGAGCCATCGAGCCACGCCCAGCCACCCCTAGCCACCCCCAGCCATCCCGAGCCACCCCCAGCACCCTGGCCTAATCTCTGCTCCCTTTCTTTCTCTCTCTGCTCGCTTTCTCTCTCGCCCAGCTCGTGCCCAGCCAACCCGAGCCAGACCGAGCCACCCCGTCGCACCGTCTCACTGATCTCTCTGCTCGCACCGATCCCACCGTCGCACCGTCACACCGATCGCACAGCAAAGGCCTGCCAAGCATCCCTGCACCGATCTCTATCTAACAGATCAAATCTTGATCTGATCTGATCAGATCTTGATCTTGATCTGATCAGATCTTGATCTGATTTGATCTGATCAGATCTTGATCTTAATCTGATTAGATCTTGATCTGATCTGATCTTCATTTTTTTTTTTTTTTCGTTTGATATTTGGGATTTGTTGATTTTCTTTGATCAACACAATGATATTTGGGAATTGTTTATTTAATTACATTGGTAAACACAATTTTACATTCCAAGTTGAATTTCTTTTACTATAATCTGATGCATTTCATATGTTCTTTCATACGTTAAATTCAAGTTTAACATTGCATTTAGGTCTGTTAATATTATATGGATGTCATAAGCTTCTTCTTTGGTAATCTGATTCTGATTCATGTCATATTTTCATGCATATCCAATGCCAACAATGAGTTAATCATCTTGGAGTATTTGGGTTTTCTGGCAGTGATTTGGGGTTGTGGATTGGTCATGGGAATGGTGGGTAATTCGGTTTTTTTTTTTTTTAATTTTCATTTTACGTGCGCCCCAAACACCTGTAAAATATTTTTCAGAGCATTTTCCAGAATGCAAACAAACACCGGAAAAACAAACGTTTTCCTGTAAATCATTTGCATTTGCAAACATTTTATGGTGGAGAATGTTTTACGTCAAAATAAACGGAGCCCTAATTAAAATCCAGGAAAGACAATTTTAATTTAAAACTAACGGAGAGATTTAACAGATTTTAACGGAATTGTTTAATTGAAATTGAATCAAACTTGGAGGACTGAATAACTTAGAGTATTGAATTGAACTTTGACTAAACTAAGAGAGTGTAATTTGTAATTTGGCCAAATTTCAACTAACTTTGAGAGTTGAAATTTTGTGATGGCATTTTTTTTGGAGGGTAGTCTAAGTTTTTATTTGATTCTATTAAACTTTTTAATGAAAATTGAGTTCAGCTCGACACTAGTCTTTTTATTTTTTTTGGCTTAATAAGATAATTTTATTGAAAAGATCAAAAGCAAATAGAAAAAAAATAGGCTCCTCACCAACGTAGCCCTCCCACTTAAAAAAAGAAGCCCATTAGCCAACACAAAGAGCCAAAGAGTTCAAATCTTTTTTTACAATAGAAAACTTCCAATCAACAAAGGAATTATAAAGTGAGGAAATATCAGCCAAGATTGAGGACACTTGCCAAGGGAGCTCACAATTTGGATCCACCAATGGGGAAAAGACTAATTTAGCATCTCCCTCAAAGATAACTCGAGGAAAACTCATCTGAACTGCGTTAGACACAGCAAAAAGCCTTGCCATTGCTTCTGCCCAAACCGAGTTACCTTGGTTTGTAACTTGCATCCAAGCATGGGAAACACTGCCATCCTCTTTTCTGCAAACCGCTGCCAAAACTACATGGGATTCTTTGATTGTTGCATCAAAAGTTACTCTAACCCATCCGGGAGGGGGGGGATTCCAACATGTATTGTTTTTCCAGTCAAGAGAGTGCTCCTTCCATGCTTTCTAGTGATTTTCAAAAACTTTGTTAGTCTTTCTCATCACAATAATTGGGTCAACAATCATATTGTCATGAAACACCTTATTTCTAAGCTGTCAAATTTGATCACAAACCGCAATAGCAAACAAAATAAAGGCATGCTCATCCTCTACTTTAATACCCAAATGAACCCACTGTGAGATAGAGTTGATATTTAGCCTATTTATTCTTAAAGACCATCTAGAGTTTGCCCAAATAATTTCTGTAACAAGGCATTGGACAAAAACATGCACCAGTGTCTCCAACTTTTCCAGACAAAGCATACATGACTCTTCTTGCACCTGAAATCTCTGTTGAAGTACTCCCCTTGCTGGTAGTATGTTCCAAGCTAATTTCCACAATAGCATCTTTAGTCTTTCATAGATCTTAACATTCCAAAGCTTGGTCCAATCCTTCTTCTGGAGGGGAGATTATGTAGTAAATCTTCTATGTTGATCAATATGATAAGCTTTCTTGACAGTGAAAGAACCATTTGTACTTGGTGCCCAACAGATCTTATCATCCTTGTCTTGGAGTGGATTGTGTATATTTAGTACTTTTGTTACCATTTGAGGATCAAAGACTTCTAGTATTTTAGAGTGGTCCCATTGCTTAGATTCCCCATCAATTAAGTCAGTCACTAAAGCAAAATTTGTTGAATAGTTTCCTCTTGGTCGAGGTCTAAAACCCTCTATGTCAGGAATCCAAGGGTCATCCTATATAGTGATGTTTCGCCCATTTCCCACTTTATAGCACAATCCCTTTAACAAATCCTTGCACATATAAATGCCTTTGCAAAGCCAGGAAGAGTTACTTGGTTTATTAGATCTTGAAAAAGATCCTCCACGAAGATATTTGCATTTGAAAATCTTTGTCCATAGCCCATCCTTATTATCCACTAGTTCCCACGCCAACTTGGCTACCAAGGCTTTATTAAAATTAGCACATCTTCTCAAACCCAAACCTCCATTAGCCTTTGGGCAGCAGATTGAATCCCATGATTTAAGGAAACAAGCATGGGATTTTGATTCACTCACTCCCCACCAAAATGTACAAAACAAAGAATCCAATTTGGAAGTAACTGATTTGGGAAGGATAAAAGATGACATAATATATGAGGGAATTGAGGAAGCAATAGACCTAATCAGCGTGGTTCGTGTGTTTCTTCCAGCTTGTGAGAGTGTTTTCATTTTCCAACCTTGCATCTTCTTTTGCACCTTCTCAATCACCTCTGCAAAGGCTTCTTGTTTTTTAGCACTAATTTTCAATGGAAGTCATAAGTACTTCCCTTTAGGTGCAACTTGTTTAAGACTTGTGGATGCTAAAAATTTCTGCTTTGATGGGCCACGTATCAATCCACGAACGGGCTGGGCACGGGCCGGATTTGTATAAAGGGGGTGTTGAGCCCAAAACTCTACATCAAGTGTGGTAGACTACTTGATGGCTAATGGTGCTTTCCCTCTAGTACCTCTTGATCCACCGGGCTGCGATGTTCACGTAGGGAGTTGCGGTGGACGAGTAAAGTCAGCACCGCAGATCATAACGAGCTAACAATTATAAATTTTACTTCCACCAGGACATTCAATAATCATAACACACAATGACAATAATACATAAGGAATGCATTGCAAACTTGTCTACAGACAAAGAGAGCCAATCCCGCAAATTGAAATTTAAGTAAAATCAGTACCGTAGATCAAAATGAGCTAATAACCATAGACTTTTGCCTTCTCCAAGACGCTCAGTAGCCACAACATACAATGAGAATAATATGTAAGAAGTGCACTACAAACTTGCCAACAAGTAAAGGGAGTCAATCCCGCAGACTGAAATTGAGCACAACAGGTTTAGTTCTTTCAAGAGTCCACGGTGGGTGGCAGTGGACATAGCACACATAATGAATAACAAAGCTCAGGCATCTGCACCGTAGACTAAGAAACTGAGTATAATATACTTAGTCTTCTCCGTGACTTTCAGAAAATAGAAGCAAATAAGAAAGTTATAATAAACATGGAACTTAGGAGATTTGGGGAGTAAGAAGAGAATCATCTACTATGCAAAAACGTACATGAGTCAGTACTAGTGATTGGGCTAAGTGTTTGATGTAAGTGTTTGGTAGGTGAGCATGAGTATTTCTGTTGTGGCAGACTAAAAGTATTTTTGGTCTACCGTAGACCTACGGGAAGTGTCCCGTGGACTCTTTTTTGGTTATCTTCCTCCTTTGAGCTTTTGAAGTCAGCTCTCATGGTGGAGTTAATTTCAGTCTAAAGCTTCACCAAACAGCCAACCAACCCTTTCTCCCTCTTTCTCAACCCTCTTTATAGTGGTGTTATTGTCTTGTGGTTTCACTCATTGTTTTCCTCATCATGAGCATCACCGTTTATCTGGGAGACAAAGGGGCGGGATTTGACAAAAAGGTCAGTTTAAGATCAAAATAATGGTTTTCATCTGCTGCAGACTTGATTCGGTCTGCGGCAGACGGCGGATTTTCAGCTCATTTATGGCGTTGGACGTGATGAGCATTAAATGCTTAGTGATGGGCTGAAGTAATTAAATTGATTTGACTCATATACGTTTTGCATTAATTAAATTTGATCTTACCATTTTTGGCATTATTTCCCAGCAGATTAATGCCTTTTCTGTTATGGCAGATCAAAGAAATATTCAGTAGATTGATTCCCTTACCTCCAAACCGTTATTCCTAAGCTCCATGATGAGGATGAGCAAGGACCACCGGAGTGCTGGGCTGCGGTGGTCGTTGCCCTTGAGTGGTGCTGGTTTGGGCGGCCATGGCAGACCTCTTGGTCTTTTCCGTTCTTGTCTCATCCTCTCAATCAATTCTTTTTTTAGCTGGTTATTACTGTAGATGGTTTTGTGGTGGAGTTCGCCGTGGACCAATGGACAATGGCAAGGACCAGCTACCTTCTTCATTATTTCTTGTTTCTATTGGTGCTGCCGCAGACCATTTTTTCTGGAAGCAAGCCATGACTGCTGGTTAATGAAGAAAACCAGCCCTCTCTCATAATAATGAAGCCTGGAAATCTGCCCCATCAATCTTGGCAATATTCATCTTTTAATGCATTGAGCTCCACACCAAAAGAGGAGGGAAATGGGCATCACGTGGGAGCCATTTTCCCTCTCTTTTTCTGAAATATTTTGAATCTGCTGATGTTGCTTTGGCAGACATGAATTTGGGATTTGAATGAGCTGGGTTTCTTTTTGGGCTTTGGGCTTGATTGATGGCTGGGAGCCATTTCTTTTATATCCCTGCTACCGTGGATCACTGGGCTTGGTGGGTTTTTGGGCTCTTAAGTAAGTTTATGAGGCTTTATTCTTGGTCTGCGGCTGGCAGAAAAAAAACGGGCCTCTACAAGACTCATGATGAAGGATAGATTAATGTGAACTTGTAACCTTAGTGGAGGCACCAAAGTAATGGAATGTTGACTTGGCTTCAGCTGGCAGGGTGTGGTGTGGCTATTTACTAACTCACCCATTCCAAGCTAAGACTTGAACCATGTGGCTTGTGCGAAAGCTCTGGGTCACTAGGTTTTTAGAGAGGAAGGCACCGAGTGAGGTTGGATTCAGAGCTCGAGACTAGTCAACAAACTAGAGGAAATCGATTGTTCTTTCAATTAAAATATGAGAGATAAGCTCAAATTAAATTGATAATACATATTTAATACATCATAAAATTTCAAAATTTGGTATATTCCATTAAAAAAAAAAAAACCTTCCTCCACCGAAATTATTACACCTACTCACTCCTATCTCTATTTGCTCTTGGGCTTTGCCTCAATATCAACCTTCCCCAACCTTTATGACAATAACACATCGGGAGCTAAGCAGCCTCGATAGCTAATATCAAAGAAATCGATGGAACCAATTCACACAGCATCGTAAGTCAATGGAAGACACTGACATGTCAGACCGTCCAAAAGAAAAAGACAGAGTACGTAGTAGTGTTAATGGGGATCATTTAGGTCATCCCTTTGAGGATGACGGCACCAGTCGCCGGAATAACAAAAAGCACAAAGAATCTCATTCGATTCCTGTTCCAGATAAGGGTCATGGGTCTGAGAGTCCTATTGGAGATGTGGAGCCAACCAATACTCCAACCTCTCCTATTAGAGCACGGACTGGTATTAGCTATAAGGATTCTCTTATTGGTGTTATTCCAGGAGCATATGAGCATGCTTTCTTTGGAAATAATATGGATGATGATGAAATCATAAGCTCAGACGAAGAAAATGATGAGGAGCCACCGGAAGAAGGTGAAGTTGTAATAAAATTCACCCGTGAATTGAAACATAGAATCAGGGCTCCTTGGAGCACTTCTCTTATTGTTAAGGTTTTTGGACGATCAGTTGGTTATGTATTCCTTGTGAATAAGCTTAAAACTATGTGGAATTTTGCTGGCAATTTTTCTTGCGTAGATCTTGGCTTGGGGTTTTTTCTCATAAGGTTTGATTCTCAATCTGGGTTTGAGGAAGTCCTAAAGAGGGGTCCTTGGTTCATAGGTGAGCACTTCTTGTCACTTAGGCCGTGGGTTCCTAATTTTCGAGCTTCCGAAGCTTCAGTCAAAACAGGTTCTATTTGGGTTAGACTTCCAGAACTCTCTGTGGAATACTATCATAAGGACTCTCTGCTTCATATAGGAAGTGGTTTAGGACCGGTTTTGAGAGTAGATTTTAACACGGCAGCTGGTACAAGAGGGAGATTTGCGAGAATATGTGTTCAAATAGACCTTGACAAACCACTGGCTAGGACTGTTAGAGTTGGGAAAACAAGACTTGCAATGATCTATGAGGGCATTGGGTTATTGTGCTTCCATTGTGGTCGGATTGGTCACCGGAGTGAGCTTTGTCCAAGCCGTATTCTGGAGAAAGAAGATAACCCGACTGATATTGCAGATTCAAGAGCGGAGGAGGAAGAAAAATTGAAAAATTTTGGACCATGGATGCTTGTTTCCCGCCGTAAACGCCAAAACAAGATTGCTGTTACAGCTGTGCCGCGTAATGATGCCTCTGCACAAGCCGTTCCTGACCGTGACTGAGCTGACCGTGCTGTAGATCTATCTGCTGTGCAGGGACACGTTAACATCAACCAGCATGGTCTTGGCGTGATTGAACAAACAGCTGGCCAGTCTGATGTACAGAAAAGAGATAAGGATCCGCTTTATTTCGGTTTTAATGCAAATAGGCGTGTAGCAGGTTCAGCTGAAGGGCAGAAACGGGTCAAGTCTAATAAGCAATTTCGATATTCTCATCTGGATAAGGGGAAAAGTAAACACGTGGGTGGGCCCGGCCAGCTTTATACACATGGGTTTGGTCAGTCCGTTTCGGTACTGAGTGAGCAATTATCAAAATTTAAACATTCTGCGCCCATTTTATCTCCTGTTGAACCCGTATTTGTATTTAATATACCAAACCCGAATGTGATCTCCCTTCAATCCCAACCTCCTGACCAAAATACCTAAACAAAAAATATTCCTTTTTCTTCCATTTCTCCATAACAACCGCCAGCTTCCAGTTCTACCATCTCACTCCGCCCTCAACTCCCTAAATCCAAAGGTGGTAATGACAAGCACTCAATGGGGGGTGTTTCCATTGTTCAAAGCTTCTCCAAGTTGGAGGATTCGTCTGGGAGGACAGTCCATTCGGATCGACGAAGATGTGATCGAGCTGATTCGAAAGGATCCATTTCATGTGTGGGGTTGGTACGACGCCGAGATAGCTCGAGCATGGACAGAAATAGCTCCAGCAGTCCAAGAAGAAGATCCACCTCTCCTTTCCGACATGGTTTGGATGCAAGAGATAAGCCCATTTTGGAACTTCCTAACGGACATCCCGAGAATCGATGGGATTCATTGTCCACTAAGAGTTCGTTGTCAGCCATTGTGGGAGCTGAGATATGTCCAATTTCTGGAGGAGGTGTTTTGCGCAACAATGCCGGAATTCGAAGAGAGGAAGGTGATGCTCTCAACTCCAATCCACTTTAACTGGGTAGGAAATCAGAGTTCTCTCAAATTAGCTCAGATTGCGAAATGCGTGCCTCTGTCCAACCTTTGGATCCGTTGCTCAGAGTTGAGGGGGAAGGGGTTCCTAGAGTACCAGTTTACCTCAACGGTGATTCGGAACAACATATGGGAGATGTGGCCAGAGAGGGCATGGAACTCGTTGGAGGAGGAAGGAACGTTGTTTCCACCCAATAACCCCCCTTTTATGTCAAGTAGTGAGATTGGTGTGAATATACTCACTTGGAACTGCCGAGGAGTATTGAATCCGTGTTTCCGCAAAGCGCTTCTTGATACTCTGAATATCAACAATCCAGATATCCTTATTTTGACCGAGACCAGACTTAGTGGTGATAGAGCTGCGGAGCTTGCTCGTTCTTTTCCATTTGATGGATTCTTGTGCACTAATACCATTGGTTTTGCTGGGGGTATTTGGATCCTTTGGAAAACAGAGGCAGTGGAAGTGGGTCACTTATGCTCTACTGAACAAGAAATCCATGCTTCAGTAAAGGTAAGAGGCTCTAATTCTCTTTGGTTAATTTCTGCTATCTATGGTAGCCCTCGTAGGTTTGAACGTAGGATTTTGTGGGAAAACCTTAAGATTATTACTGGTTTGCATAATTTGTCTTGGGTTATGCTTGGGGATTTCAATGATATTTTGCTTTGTGAAGAGAAATGGGGGGGTAATAGACCATCAAATAGTAGAATTCGGGAATTTAGAAATTGTCTGAATGCTTGCAACATGATTGACTTGGGGTTTTTAGGTCCTAAATATACTTGGAGTAACTGCCATGATATGAATTCTTTGATTATGGAAAGACTTGATAGAGTCTTGGCAAATTCTGACTGGAGGATCCTTTTTCCTGAGGCCTCAGTTACTCATTTGCCCCGTACTCACTCTGATCATTGCCCTGTGTTTTTGAATCTTTGTCCGAATATACCTTGTACTTTACCTAGACCTTTCCGTTTTGAAAGCATATGGTTCTCTCATGTTGATTTTCTCTCAGTTGTTGAAAAAGCTTGGGCTACTCCAGCCCTAAATTTGTCAATTACTTTTTCTATTTTTGCTGCCCTTGTGTCTGCTTGGAACAAGTCTAAGTTTGGTAACATTTTTCATAGGAAAAAACGTATTCTTGCTAGGTTAAATGGTGTGCAATGTGCTTTGACCTCTAAGCCCTCGGAATCTTTGTATAGGATTGAGAAGTCCCTTAGAGAGGATTATTTTGTTATTCTCAAACTAGAAGAGGAGCTTTGGCCTCTAAAGTCTAGAGTGAGGTGGGTAGTAGAAGGGGATAGAAACACTAAATTCTTCCATACATCTACCATTGTTCGCAGAAGGGCGAATAAGATTGTTAGGCTTAGGAATAGTGTTGGGGAATGGATCACTGATAATGACCTCATTCGCCTCCATATTCAACAGAGATTTGTTGATTTGTTCTCCACCTCACATCTCCACCCTCCTAGTGGTTTTTGTCTGCCTATGTGGGCTCCTAGAATTTCAGATCAAGAGGCTTTGTCTCTAACTGCTCATGTAGATGCCAATGATGTTAAACGGAGTCTTTGGTCTTTGAAGGCTTTTAAAGCTCCTGGACCCGACGGATTACATCCGGGTTTTTTCCAGAAATGTTGGCCTACAGTTGGTGATTCAGTGGTTAAAGAGGTTAGGCGAATATTCTCTTCTGGGAGAATGCCTGAGTACTTGAATAGAACTTTGATTTCTTTGATTCCCAAATGGCTTAGGCCTATGATAGGCAATCTTGTTTCCCCTTTTCAGGCTGCATTTGTTCCTGGTAGGAGGGGGTTAGATAATGTTGTCATTGCCCAAGAGCTAATCCACTCCATCCATAGGAAAAAGGGTAGAATGGGTCACCTCATCCTCAAGCTTGACTTGGAGAAAGCTTATGATCGCCTTGAATGTGATTTCATCCGTGAGGTCTTAACTTTCTTTAAGTTTCCTCCTTCCTTTGTGGACCTAGTTCTGGAGTGTGTGCCGACTTCCTCTTTCTCTATCCTAGTGAATGGAGGTCAACTAGAAAACTTCAAACCTTCTAGAGGCATTAGACAAGGAGATCCTCTATCTCCTTACCTGTTCATACTCTGTATGGAATACTTGAGTCTTAAGATCCTTGAGGCATGTGATAACAACAGTTGGAAAGCCATCAAAGCCTCTAGGACTGGTCCATCCTTCTCTCACCTGTTTTTTGCGGATGATCTCCTTTTATGTACTGAGGCTTCTAGCAATTGTTGTCATACAATTACTAGAATTCTAGAGGATTTCTGTCTCCAGTCTGGTCAAAAGGTTAGTTTGCCTAAATCCAAGGTGTTCTTCTCCCCTAATGTCAACCCTAACCTTAGACAGCACCTGTGTAGCATCCTTGGGGTTTCTAGTACCCCTAATCTTGGTAAGTACTTGGGATTTCCTCTTAGATCCAATGGTCGTAGTACTAGGGACTTTGATTTTGTTGTGGAGAAAGTTCAAGCTAAACTTTCCAGCTGGAAAGCCAAACTTCTCTCTCCTGCAGGTAGAGTGATTCTAGTTCAATCTGTCACCTCTGCCATCCCTGCTTATTATATGCAAAATGTTGCTCTACCCATTAGAGTTTGTTCTAACCTTGATAAGTTGAATAGAGATTTCCTTTGGGGTTCCACTGATGATAGGAAGAAAATGCACATGGTTAGTTGGGATAAAGTTTGTAGTTCTAGAGATCTGGGAGGCTTAGGCTTATACTCTACAAAAGCTAGGAACCTTGCTCTTCTTGCTAAGCTGAATTGGAGAGTTATGGAAAACCCTAACTCCTTATGGGCCAAAACTTTGATTGCAAAGTATTGTCCTAATGGCATTATGGATGAGAGATTGGGAACACGCAGGAGTGGGTCTAGTAATTGGAAAGGTTTGAAGAAGGGTCATGAGGTTTTTAGGAAAGGTCTTAGATGGGTGGTTAACAATGACCAAGAGATTTCCTTTTGGCATGATTTATGGGTTGGTGATAGGCCCCTTCGCTCCTTGGTTCATGGTCCTTTGTCTCCTTGGGAGGATTCTCTTAGAGTTTGTGATGTTGTTGAGGGTGTGAGTATGTGGAATCTTTCAATCCTATCCCTTGATTTGCCTACTTGTATCCGAGAGTCTATTAAGGCAATTTCGGTTTGCCCTAATAGGCCTTTTGTGGATAAGCGTGTTTGGGACTCAGTTGGCGGTGAATTTAAACTTGGCAAAGCATATTCCATTGCCTGTAACAATTTTTCTGAATGCTTTAGTCTTAATCCTTCCTCTTGGATTTGGAAAGTTAGGACTAGTCCTAGAATTAGGTTTTTTCTTTGGCAATGTTACCATCTTAGTGTTCCTGTGCGGGAAATACTTGCTTCTCGTGGCATTAATATCCCTACTTTTTGTCCTAGATGTTTGGCCCCTAATGAATCATTAATCCATATGCTTAGAGATTGCCCTGATTCCATTGCTTTTTGGAGCTCATTTCGTTTTCCATCCTTGGGTAGTCACTTTTATTCTGCATCTTTGTTTGATTAGATTCATTCTAATTGTACTGTCACTTCTACTCATGATCATAATATTCCATGGCAAACTCTGTTTTCCTTTGGTATTTGAAAAGAAACCAATTTGTTTTTAAACCTGACTCACAACTTTTGGATCCTGTGGTAAATGCCATTTCATATGCATCTGAATTCTTTTATCTTATTGGCAGTTACTCCAAAGTGAAAAATATGATCTCTACTCCTATTAAATGGGTTGTACCTCCTTTGGGTTGGTTTAAATTGAATACAGATGGTTCATCTTTGGGAAATCCAGGTCTGGCAGAGGGTGGGGGAATTATCCGTAATCATGAAGGTGATTGGGTGGGTGGTTTTTCTTGGGCTATTGGTATCACAACTAGTGTTTAGGCAGAATTGAGGGCTCTCAAAGATGGTTTAAATCTAGCCATTGATCTTAGGATTCTTAACCTTGAGATTGAAATGGATTCTTGGCGTGATAATTGGCGTGATAATATTAGCCATTGACTCCAAATTTCAATACTTGGCGTGATAATTGGCTCAAATGTGAGAGCACTGGTGAGCCAAGTTCCAATTGGACAAGTTGAAGTCGTCGACTATCGAAGATGACACACTACAAGGAAAAAAAAAGTTATTGCAAGGAAAAAAATCGTGACAATAAACAACCTATAACTAAAAGGACATGACAAAATCTCAAAAAAAAAAAAGGACATGACAATAGATTTGATTAAGAAATTTTGCAATGTTATTACAACGAAAATTCTGTAGTAAGAATGTATTGCTTCGAACATGTTGTAGCAATAAATTAAAAAATTCTTTGGTTAATAACATATTGTTCTAAAACATGTTATTGCAATAAATATGATAACTATTTGGTTCAACGTTATTGCAACGAACTTTCATAATGACAACCTATTGTATCAATCATGTCGTTGCAATAACTAATTGGTCTTATTTATTGCAACATCACGTTTGTTGTAATAAACTATTGCTTCAGAATTTTTGTTGGAATGGTTTGTATTTGGAGGAAGGATTTCAGTGTTACTCCAAAGTAGCTCCATTATTGAGACGACAATATGGAAAATTAAAAGCTTTTTGGTCAAAGCTATTGCCTTCGCATTTTCCACCATTTGACGTGAAAATTGCCTTTCCAAATAAAGAGGACGTAGCGGAACATTTTGAAGAAAAGTATAATCCCATAATCAATAAGATATATCAAATTGAATAATGAGAATTAGTGATTTTAGGAATTTGAGATTTAAATTTGGTATATATGTATAAATGGTAATATCGATATTGACTAATACTAAAATATTGTATTCCTCTAGTTAAACCGAAACAACTCTTCTTGTATTTGCAAAAATCTTTTATATGAGCAATAATAAACCATGTAGTTGAAGACTTAATGTTATTAAAAATGCTACAGTAACTCTGGGCTTGGCTGATCTGGCCGTGGGTGGCTACGGTGGGACTATTGGCTGATCTAGCCGCTTGCTTCAGCTGTAACTAACGGAAGAGTGTTGAAAAATGTATAAAAATAGTTATTTAAATTATTTTAACATGAAACATTGTAAAATGAAGAGTGGGGGGTAGTTTATTGTATAAATGAATGCCTATAGGAAAAAATATAAAAATAGAAAGGGACTTTTTACTGCAAAATTTGGCAAAAACTTTGCAACCTAAGTCTTTTTTATATATTTATTTATTATTAATTCGATAGTTGAGGCATGAGAAAGTGATTTAAACTCTGAATGTTTCATTTGAAAAATACCAAGAAATGACAATCAATTGAGTTACAAGGCTCTTTGCAAATGCTCACCAAAGTATTTTTATACTCTCTCTCTCTCCCGAGTAAACCTGCGAGCATCTTCTGAGCAATTTTGAAGCTATTGAACGTTCCTCAATATTTAAGAGTTGGAAGTACTGATTTGTATGTTCCACATTTGCACATTTCTAGACAAGTAATAGCATAGCTAACGTGTAACAAAACGTATTTTAAAAAAATGGGAACAAATTGACTCTGCATGCTTGCATACTGCCAAGAGCTTTACAATAAAACGGTGACAAATTGAGGACCAAAAGAAAAAATCATCACAAGAATCGAAATACTCTCTTCCCAGACTATTTTTCCTCCTCTAAAATATTCATTACAGCAAAAGTCGTTGAGTACTAGTCATAAGCATCATGAAAAAACAATCCATTTAAAGGTTGTAGTATTAGCACAAATTCGGTGAAACCAATGAGGGCACCAACATATAGAGGTGTGAATTGTAACAAAGAAAAATCTTATATAACAGCAACTTCATTATAAGTAAGAGAACCACATCCCAAGATGTATGGCTTGCACAACAAACTACCGCCTCAAGCTCTCCACTATGTAGTCTGCATAGAGGTTCCTTCACAAAGAAAATAAATAAATGTAATCAGACGATAAGCATAATATGCACATAAAGGTACTAGATAGGAATTACAAAGAAAAATATAATTTAAGATATTCTAGATGAACACCTAAAACTAATTATAAAAGAATGGCACCTGCCTTGTCCAGGTATGGGCACTACAAGCATAACCCTTTTTAAGAGATGGGCAGTAAATGCTAATGTAATTAAACGGCAATGAACAGAAGTCCATAGACTTGGTCTTCGGATGATGCCAGATGAATGAAAAGTAGTCCAAAAGAAAGCATAAGAAATAGAAACAACAATTCAAAAGCTTTACAGTTTACTATACATTTTACAATTAAATCACCTGCCCAAAACTCAAACCAGAAATTGGAATATTTTCAGATAAAAAAATATCGAAGCATTTTCTTCGCTTCTGTTTGCCCACGCACTCGTGTGTGTGTGCATGAACACGTGTGTTCATGCGTGTGTAAGAGAGTAAGGTCAGAGAGGAATATCACTTACATGGAGTACTGGATTGCTTC
The DNA here is from genome assembly GCA_907173295.1 of Fagus sylvatica. Classification (NCBI taxonomy): domain Eukaryota; kingdom Viridiplantae; phylum Streptophyta; class Magnoliopsida; order Fagales; family Fagaceae; genus Fagus; species Fagus sylvatica. Next base: position 21,192,346 of record OU015770.1, on the reverse strand, counting down.
ATAGGCAGCAGAAGCAGGTAGAAAGTCATTAACTGCAACTTCCTTGTTCTCATTTTTCTTGTCTGATTATTGTATTAAGGATCAATTATACATAGGATTTACATAAAGAAAGAACCATTATACAGCTTTGGATTATGTTTGCAGATGTACACAATAATTGCATGCTAAAAACTGGAACTCAGAAAGGATACAGTCTTCAAAGAAGCGGCGAATCTCAGCCAAACGATGTGGTGGGAGATCCTTGATGTCATTGTAGTCTCGGTACTCCGGATCATCAGCACAAACAGCAATTATCTTGTCATCTTTCTCACCCTGTGTAAATCAAAATTAACATTTTTTTTCTAAGGATGAAGACTTTCTTTTGGGTCTCAGAATATTTACCTGGTCAATCATAGGCATGAGGCCTATAGCTCTAGCCCGAAGAAAGCATCCAGGAAGAACTGGCTCCTGTCAATGTTTGCAAGACAAAGTTATATCAGGCAGGTTTACAACTCCCTACAGTTAAACCATTGTTTTGAAGGCCACTTGTGGGGTTAAGTCCATCATGAATATGACTGTATGTACATACATGAGACTGTTAAAGTAGACAGGTGTAGATAATCTAATGGATGTAAGTTCTGTCAAGTTTGAATGCCCCATTGTTTTGAGGGCCATTGTGGGGTTAAGTCTACCAATCATGTTCAATGCTATATACATATGTGATATGTATAAACATACATGAATATGATTGTATGTAGATACATAGGACTGTTAAAGTAGACAGGTGTACATAATCTAATGGACATAAGTTCTAGTCAAGTTTGAATGCCTTGAACAAACAAACCAATTAGATGACATTAACTATGACTCAAAAAAGAAGAAGAGATGACATTAACTATGTTTGGATGGAGGGAGATGGGGTGAGAAGAGAGGAGAGTGAAAGGGAAGGTCGCCAGAATGTTCTAAATTTTAATATATTCAGGTCACCTTGCCCCCTCCTGCCAAGTATCCCTCCATTCCAAACATACCCTCATAAGAAGGATATCGAATGATCAATTCACCATTGAGAGCATTACCCCCAAAAGGAAGGATATTGTGGTGTTCTAACGGCAACAGATCAAACAAGAACTTTGAAAATTGCAATAGAGATGTGTATACCTGCATAATAACCAAGACATCCATGGGGTCATTGTCCTCACAAAGAGTACGAGGAATGAAGCCATAGTTGTGGGGGTACACAACTGATGAGTAGAGCACGCGGTCAACCTGCAAATATATGTACCATTTAGAAACCCATTAACATATATGAGGAGACCAAGAAAAAAGGCTTAGCTCGCAACATTACCTTAATCAATCCAGTTTTCTTGTCGAGTTCATATTTCACCTTGCTTCCTTTCCCTATTTCAACTACCTGCATTAGTTAACCATCAACAAAAACAAAGTCTAGTCAAAAGGCTGAATGCATAACAGATTGTCACTAAATATCTAGTCAAATTTTCCTTATTCTTCTAAAATAATAAAAATTCTAACAGCTAAAAGCTGTAACTGTACAGAAAGTAATATAAAACTGCATATTCAAAGAAAAGTGCAAGATAGTATCTTCTGTACCATCTGGGACAGATTATTTAAAGAAAAAATAAACCAACATTACAGTTCCTGAAAATTATAGATTTAGTCTGACTTGTCTAAACAAGCTACTTATTTCAATTCCATAGTCACAGATAAACAGTTTCGTTAGATAAGAGAGCTAAATTTTGCAGATTATGGCATGTAGTGCCGCACAGAACAATGGCATGAAAATCAAGATGTATTTTTATATGTTGATTTTCAAATTATCCCCAAATTACATGACAGGAACTACATCCACAAATCACATGACAGGAGCTGCAAATCTGTGGCTAATGTGGCTCCAAGGTTTGGTGTGTTTTTAAAGTATCCAATTCAGTATTGGTTAAAAAAAATCCTCTAATAAGTCAAAATAATTGAGAGGTTAAAATTACACAGTATTAAAACTTTGGACTAAAATCCAATAAAATCTAGCAACGTAAGTATGATGTGTTACATTTATCTTTTTCTTTGTTCTTTCTGATACTTTCCTAACTAACAGGTGGCCTAAGAAGTTACCCAGCATTCGCATGTTTTGACCATACAATTCTTGGTCCACATTGCAAAGTTTCCTCAGAACCTAGGGGCCATATGATTAGTTTAGAAAAGGAACTCTTGTTCCAAACAAGAAAAGAACATATAGATTTTCTGAAACTTAGGTGATGGCAAGCTTTGTATAGAATATAACGTGTCAGTGATAACTAAACTGGTTTGTCCCTCTTTTGGGTGATGGCTAGCTTTGTGTAGAATATATGATAATCATAAATCACTATTTACACAAGCAAACTGCAGAATCAGTTCCCAAGCAAGCACAAGCCAGAACAAATTATACAACCATTCCAATGTAGTAACTGAACGAATGATAATAAAGGTTTGGTATCCTTACACAGTTGAACACGGTTGGAGCTCCAGGTCCTGTTTGAAATGAGAAGAATGTTATATGATAGGTCGCCACATTTTACAAAGGGGTAAAATTAGGTGCAATTACTTAGGTTCAATACATTAGGTTTCTCAATTAAATTCAAACACATAGTTGCATTGACCAATAAAATACAAACGGTGTTATTTTTTCCAAGGACAATTAAATGTAATGAAACTATGTGTTTGAATTTCAATGGGAAACATAATTCACTGCACCTAAGGAACTGTACTAAGTTTTATCCATTACAAAAATAACAATCAAGCATTAACTACACATGGTTTACTATGACATTGCTTACCTATCTCAAGATCATGCCATGGGTGTGCAGCAGCAGACCTTCTGGTCAAGGATGAAAGTATCCTCTCATTAAGAGGTGCATGTGAGGCATGAAAAACATCATGAGTTTTGTTGGGGGTTTCAATTGGTGGAGCCATAGCTGCAAGCTGAAATGCATGTAGAGATATTTCAAAACACAGCTACTTTGACATCAAGCCAATAATGTATCTTCTAGCAATTACTTCTCAAGCTAAATAATCAAAGCAGCCTCACATATACAATATTCTCAGAGAGTATAAATTATTTAAACAGAAAAAAATCAAGAAATTTCAAATAAATTTTTAAGTAAAACAAGAAGAATACGTGCATCTTTTTAAATGACGAGAAACCTCATCAAGGTAGGACCCTTCGGACCCAACCATGGGCAGTAAACCCCATATACACAACCCCACCCACCAAAACTATGCGGGTAATCCAGGGGAAGCTTCTAGTGGGGATCGAACCCATGATCTGGATCTACAACTCATCCCAAGCCTCCTACCACTAGGCTGCATCCTGACGGGTACCCTAGTTTATGTGCATTATATGCAAGATCTTATTAATTTTATTTGGAATAAGTGATATAGAGATGCTTAATGATTAATGGCTTGTAAAGACATTGTGCAAACCATAGATAGCCATTTATCAACTTGTATCTATTAAGCCCCAATTCCTAAATCAAACGCCAACTACACGATTACAACATGTAACGATAGCGTTTATTAGACTTTTACCGTGTCAACTTAAAATAACATCAACCAGAAGCGACCAAAAAGAAAAAGAAAAAAAGAGATATCTCTTTAATTTTTTAAAGTCATGGGCAACGACAAGCACAAACATGACAGAAACATTTCCAGCTTTGAAATTCGTAAAAGTTTTTGGCATTATCTGATATTTTTTATATCAAATTACTTGTCTAACATTTTAAAACTTCCAACAGGTAACAAGATATTTTTTATATCAAATTACTTGTCTAACATTTTAAAACTTCAATACAAAAATCAGATAAAACTGAATTAACAAACGCCCTAAGCTTCTCGATCCAAATAACTATTGAGGCGTAGCCATTGATGCACCTACAGCGCTAGGAATTTTTTATTTTTCAGTTCCTCGCACTTAAAATGTAGAAACGCTCAGACAAGACAATTTCATTTTGAAACGTATCAGCAAAAATGAAGTGTACGGAAAATAAACATCCACCAAATCAGTCACAGATCTGCCACCAAAAGTTGAATCCACAATCCATACCAAAAATGACAACAAAGATTCGACAGAGTTTCCTTCAACAATCACATAGATATATAAAAGTAAAAAACCGCTTAAAAATCAAAATAAGATTCGGAAATCAACGGAGAATCAACGCTTCTTTTGTTCACACACAAACAGAGTACTGTTGTGTCACACGCGACGAATGAGAACGGAACAATTGGATCCACGCGAAAAAAAGTATAAAAAAAAAAAAAAAAAATCAAAATCAAAAGCAAGAGCATGAATTTTACACATGAGAAGCTGAAAACCCTGGAAAAGGGAGATCTACGACTGAGAACCAAAACCTGAAACGTACCTCTACCGGTTCAATCTCTGGCTCCAGCGCTTACAAATTAATGAAGCCTCAAGAAAAAGCACAGATCTCGAGGAAGAGAGAGAGAGAGAGAGAGCGAGAGAATGAATCAACGAAGAGAGAAAGAGAAGGTGAGAACCTAGAAAGAAGGAAGAACGCTTAAGTAGAGGAAAGCGAAGGAGCTGTACGTGTTCCCGCTCTCTTTCCTGTTTGCTATTTAAAGGCTAAAAGAAAGTGATGGATAACAGAGAGAGAATTCTTACGTTTCAATTTAGTACAGTGAAATGCTTATGGAATCCGTATATTCTGTGAAAACGAATATATCGTGGCACCAGCTGTTAGACGGTGGGCTACGCGTCGCGTACTGATTGGGTAGTTGGAACTTAGCCCGGGCCCCTCTTATGGTGTTCCTTCCTAACGGTCGTGCGGTGCGGTTTGGTCCACTGCGTTATACTTATAGTTAGTCGGACGTTGGGAAGTCTCGGTTACTGTTTATTTAGACAAAATCTTATTTACGAAAATACCTATATTAATTATGTATGGAGGTAATTAAGTGTGAGTCGGTGCTCCCATTCCCTGTGGGGGTTCGTCTAACACCCAGCTCAGATGTTGCCACGTTAGCTTCTGACTAAAAAAAATCCTTTACGTGTGGAGTTCAAATGGCATATCCACTAGCATAGAGAATAATTTTAATTCCTTTTTGGCAAGGGGGGTCAAAAGGATTTAATTATGACTATTATAGAATACCTTTTTTCTACCGTATTTAGATTTCGTTCTAACACACACTTGAGCACAATTTTCACATGATTACATTACATTAAAAATACGTTATTAGGTACAAAGTCATATTGGATTGGGCACGCTGACGTGGCGGACAAGTTTGGGGTCAGCTCAATAAGGAATGTGTAATCGCGTCCACACGTAATTTAGGCTCTTCAGCGGAGGGCGGAAGGACGAAGGAGTGGCGTTGGAAGTAATCTCGACCAACAGGGCGGCATCAATTCCTCTATCTTAGCATGTGATCCGTGTAAGAGCTGTGTGGGAATGCCTATCCAATTAGTCTGGGGCTGGCAAAAGCCACAAAGCTATATTCTCTTTTTGACTTGGATAAACCTACCAGTCTTCTGAAAATTCTTCATGCAAGACTTTGTTTAGTACTTTAAACACTTCTGCGGGACAGAAAAATCGTTGTTGTTTTGGTCACGTTTGGACGGTTTGAATTTTGATTATTTTTATTTTTTTTCCTTTTTTGACCTGGACAATGGTCTGAACTCTGAACCATTTTATTCCATAAAGATCGTGACCACTTCAACTAATGGAGTCTTCATGAATCATGACCAGCGAGGCACTTCTTGTGATTTGTTTAATAACTATGCTTGTCTGTCATCCTAAATTTGTTGCACTAACTATTTCTCATGAATCTTGGCCATGTTTTGGGATTCCATTTAAAATTGAAATTGAATAATGTCACCAGAATTGTTTCTTTATTCTTTTACATGAAATTGGTTGTAATAGAACCTTACCTTTGCCACAATATTGGTAACTTTTTGCTCGCGTTTTGGCCAGCACGTTCGTTATTGTATATAATTTTATTTTCTCATAAGTAAATCCAGAAAGAGAATAAGACGACGTTATTTGTATTGATGATAATGGATAACATTTTAAAGTGGATTGTACTTTCAGAAAATATGTAAATTAAAAACTTAAATTGAGGAGAAGAGGGATTGAAATTTGAATAACACAATGAAATATCACTTAAATCTAATGCAAGTATTGAGCTTGAGCATTTACTAGCTTTTATTTTAGAAATTTGTTTCCATCCTATCTGTTTGTAATTGATTTGCTTTCATAGTCTAATCTATTACACCGACACTTTTCGTTTTTTGCAATGGCATTTCAGAGCCAACCCAGTAATGTTTATTATGGGCCCTCCATGGTCTCTGATAAGTGTGTGTGTTTGCATCCCACATCAGGTAATTAGGAAAAAAATTGCAAAGCCCCAAAAAAGTCCTTTTGGGGTAAAGCGCAGATGTGGCTAGCGCTTTCCTTGGGTTGTTCGATACCCCAAATTCTGATAAGTGTGTGTGTTTGCTGAATCATAATTGGGTTCTTTATTAACAAAAAATAATAAGACAGATGTGGCATTTTTTTTTTAAGTCCCAATCATTGGGTCGAATATACTTGGACAATTGTAATAAGTCCTTTTGGGGAAGGGGAGCGCTTTCCTTGGGTTGTTACATTCAGAGCCAACTAGTAAGAAATCGTTAGGGATTTAAGTGGGGGAAATGCCCCAAACTGATAAGTGTGTGTGTTTCTAGCTATTAAGGGCTTTATTAACCAAGGAGCCTCAATTGTAACTTGCTAGCTTTTGGGGTATAAGGCATGTGGCTGACTTTCCTTGGGTTGGACAGAATTAGCCTTTATGTATGTACAACTAAAGGACCAAGAGGAATGGCACTCAGTTAGTACAACGATCTATAAGATCAAACTTGAAATACACCAATGGGCCTTCATCTGATTGCTATTAAGGCTGTCAATGCAAGACTTTCAGTCACTCTTAATACAGACCCTATCCACTCCAAGATCCTCAGCAATTTGGGCAACTCATACTATAGCTTCAGCCTCCGCTTTGAGAGGGATCATGATGTTGACTTTATTTTTTTTGTTAACATGTATATACCATTTGTTATTGTACTAGTCTAGGGTTTCTTAGGGTTTACTATGTATTTACTATACCGTACACTAGACTAGGCCTATATATATTCTTTTATCTGTACATGATTATTTAGAATACACAATATACAGTTTATTCTCTCTGTCTGTGCTTCTCTCTCTAAACTTAACATGGTATCAGAGCCAAATTAATCTTTTGGCATTGTGATCCTTAAAACTAGTCTAGGGTTTTCTGAAAACAATTTTTCCCCAAAAACAGCCGTGCCTCTCTTCTCCTGCAATTGCTTCCAGAGACCTCCGTTCATCCTGTGCTGCCTACCGCTCTGATTGTCATAGCTCGATTTCCAAAACTTGAAAAATCTCATCGCCAGAAACCTCTCCACGCGCCCCGTCTGTCTCCGGCAAACCCGCCGGTTCTGATCTCCGCTGCCGCCTCTAGGCTGCTCCGTTTATCTTTTGAGAGACATCCAAGGCTTCGTCTCCTCAAGACGAATCTCCACCAGAAATATCGCAGCCAGAAAACGCCCCACGCGCCGCCACGCGCCGGTGAAGCTTCCGGCTTTTTTTTTGCTCAGATCCACGCGCCCGACCTGACCCGCGACCCGACCCGCCACGCAACCCGCGTGTTCTGTGAGTCCTCACTGCTGACGTCAGCCCTAGCTGGAAAAAAAAAAAAAAAAAAAAAAAAAAAGGCTTACCCATTTTTTTTGTTTTTCTCATTTGTTCTTTTCAGGTATTTCCGATGGATAAAAATGAACTTCCCAAGACTGTTACCACCATTCTCAATGGGCACAATTATGTTCTGTGGTCCCAAGACATGCGCAGCTTCCTCAAAGGCCATCGTTTATGGCGTTATGTTCACAGGTGAAATCCAAGCTCCTGTTCATTCTAAGGATGAAGAAGACACGAAATTTGCTGATCGTCTTGAAGATTGGGATTGCAAGAATCACCAAATCATCACCTGGTTTCGCCACTCTACTGTACCTTCCATTCATCAGCAATTTGGTCGCTATGAAAATGCTAAGGATGTTTGGGATCTTCTGAGTCGTCATTATACTACTGCTGGCCTTTCTCACGAGTATCAACTTTGGGGTCTTCTTGTCAATATGAAATAAACACCTAGGCAACCGATCAATGAGTTTCTTTCTGGTATGCAGTCTATTTGGGATCAGATGGAGCAGTCTACCCATATTGTCAAGGATCCTGCAGATGCAGCAATCTTAGCTACCAAACGAGATCAGTTTCATCTTATCCAGTTCCTGATGGCCTTGACTTCTGAGTTTGAACCAGTTCGTGCTACTTTGCTTCAACAGGTCCCTCTCCCTACTTTGGAATTTGCTATGAGTCAGCTTCTCTCTCATGAGACCCGTCTTCGCACTCTTCAACCCCATCACCCTGATGCGGTCCTTGCTACTGCTGCACGTCCTTCAAGCTCTTCCTCATCTAGGAATGGTCCGAAATATTGCAAGAACTGTCATAAGCAGGGACATCTTTTGGCTGAATGCTGACCATCCAATGTCGGTATTGTCACAAGATTGGTCACATTGTCTACAACTGTCCTACCAAGCCTCCCAAGCCAGGTCAATCAGGCATTCTTCCAAGGCCTGTTAATCACTCTGTTGCTGCTGCTGCTGAAGACTCACCCTCTGATCCCTCTCTCTCCTCTATCTCGGTTAGTGAGTTAGGACCAATGGTCTTTATCATGGTCAAACAATTTTTGTCCACCTCTGATAAGGTTTCCTCTGCTATCTTAGGTAATACTTGGTATTTTGATTCTGCCTGTTGTAATCATATGTCTCCTGATTCTCAGCTATTTTCTTCTATTATTCCTATTACTCATGCTCCTCTTATTTAAACTGCTAATGGCTCGCACATTGCTGCTAGTCATACTGGTTCTGTTTCCACCTCTACACTATCTTTATCTGACACATATCTTATTCTCAACCTCACTCTTAATCTCATCTCTGTTGGTCAATTATGTGAACTTGGTTTTGACTTGTGGTTTGGTTCTTCTGGTTGTCGTGTGCAGGATCCTTAGACGAATCAGGTTCTTGGGACAGGCTGTAGAGTGGGACGGATGTTCGAGCTCACTTCATTTCACCTACCTACCACATCGACACCCCCTCCGTCTCATGTTGCTCATACTGCTTCTGTTTTTCCTTTGAGTCTTTGGCATTTACGTTTAGGTCATGTGTCAGTTCAAAAACTTCGCACTTTAATTTCTAGTGGTTTTTTGGGTCAAGTCAAATATGATTCAGTTGACTGTGTATCTTGTCAGTTGGCCAAACAACCAGCTTTATCTTTTAATAATAGTGACTCTTTGTCTCATGCCTCTTTTGACTTGATTCACTCTGATATTTGGGGACCTAGCCCCACTGCTACTGTAGGTGGATCTAAATACTTCGTCATATTTGTTGATGATTTCTCTCGATATACATGGATCTACCTTATGCACAATCGTTCTGAATTAGCTTAAATCTATCGCACTTTTGCCCAAATGATCTTCACACAGTTTTCAAAAACCATTAAAATCTTCCGCACTAATAATGCCATGGAATATAGAGACTCTCAATTTCTTGATTTCATTCACACACAAGGCACTATTATTCAACGTTCTTATGCAGGAACATCTCAGCAAAATGGTAGGGCTGAACGCAAACACCGCTACATACTTGATTCTGTTAGGGCTTTCCTCATTTCTGCTTCATGTCCTGAACATTTTTGGGAGGAAGCCGCCTTCACTGCTGTCTACACCATCAACCGTCTTCCATCCTCAGCTCTCCAAAATGTGACTCCCTTTGAACGTCTCTATGGTACTCCAGCTTCCTATTCTTCTTTTCGTGTCTTTGGTTGTGCATGCTTTGTTTTACTTCAGCCACACGAACATTCCAAATTAGAACCTCGATCTCGTCTATGTTGTTTTCTTGGGTATGGGATTGAACACAAAGGTTATCGTTGTTGGGACCCTATCTCTCAACGTCTTCGCATTTCTCGTCATGTTGTTTTCTGGGAACACACCATGTTTAATTCCCTTTCCAAGTTTACAACTTGTTCCACCCCTTCATTCTTTACCAATCCATCACTGCCTTTGTTTCCTATATCTCCTGCTGATTCTCCGGTTTCTCTTATAGGCCATCCACTAGCTGTGGATCCTGTCCTTGATCAGACTCCTGACCTCCCTCTTGCTGCTCCTCCTGCTGACTCTCCGGCTTCTCCCCAAGAACCTGCACTGCCCGTGGATCCTGTCACTGATCAGACTCCTCTCCTCCCCCTTCGTCGCTCTGACCGAGTAAGAGCACCTCCTGCTCATTTGCTTGATTATTCTTGTTTTTCAGCTGTACTTTCCCTTCATGAGCCTCACACCTATCGTGAGGCCTGTACTAACCCTCTTTGGTAGCCAGCAATGACAGAGGAACTTCAGGCTTTGGAGAAGACTCATACTTGGGACTTGGTTGATTTGTCTCATGGTAAATCTGCTATTGGCTGCAAATGGGTCTACAAGATCAAGACCAAATCTGATGGCTCTATTGAACGGTATAAGGCTCGTCTTGTTGCCAAGGGATTTGCTCAGGAATATGAAATTGATTATGAAGAGACTTTTGCCCATGTTGCTCGTATTACCTCTGTTCGTAGTCTTCTTGCTATTACTGCAGTTCATTAGTGGCCTCTTTTTCAGATGGATGTTAAGAATGCCTTTTTAAATGGTGATCTCACTGAAGAAGTCTATATGCAGGCACCTCCAGGTTATTCAGACTGTCCTGACAAAGTTTGCCTCTTTCGTCGCGCTCTTTATGGTCTTAAGCAAGCTCCTCGAGCCTGGTTTTCCAAGTTTAGCAGTATTGTACATCAGTTTGGCTTCTCATCTAGTTCTCATGATACAGCATTATTTATCCGCCAATCTGATAAGGGTATGATTCTTCTTCTACTATATGTTGATGACATGATCATTACTGGGGATGATCACTCTGGCATTTCTGATTTCAAGCTATTTCTCCACCAACAATTTGAGATGAAGGATCTTGGTCATCTGAGCTACTTCCTCGGCCTTGAGGTCTCTTCTGATTCCACTGGTTATTATCTCTCTCAGGCTAAGTATGCCTCTGACTTGTTATCTCATGCTGGCCTGACTGACACTAAAGTTGTTTCTACACCCCTTGAGATGAATGCTCGCCTTACTCCCTTGGATGACACACCTCTCAGTGATGCCACTCTCTATCGTCAGCTTGTTGGCAGCTTAGTCTATCTCACTGTAACCCGCCCTGATATTGCTCATGCTGTTCATTTGGTGAGTCAATTCTTATCTGCTCCCCATTCTACACACTATGCTGCAGTGATTCACATTCTTCGCTATATCAAGGGTACTATGTTTCACGGACTTCACTTCTCTGCTCACTCCACCCTTGACCTCTGTGCTTATTCTGATGCTGATTGGGCTGGGGATCCTACTGACCGCCGCTCTACTATTGGATTTTGTTTCTTTTTGGGAGACTCTCTTATTTCTTGGCGCAGTAAGAAACAACATATTGTGTCTCGCTCTAGCACTGAGGCAGAGTACCGTGCTCTGGCTGATACTACTTCTGAACTTCTTGCTCTTCGTTGGCTGTTGGAAGATATGGGTCTTACACATTCTTCACCGACTGTCATACATTGTGACAATCGTAGTGCTATTCAGATTGCGCATAATAATGTTTTCCATGAGCGCACCAAGCATATTGAGATTGATTGTCATCTTGTGCGTCATCATCTGTTTAATGGCATCCTACATCTTCTTCCAGTTAGCTCTTCTAATCAGACTGCTGACATCTTTACGAAGACTTTTCCTCCTGGTCGTTTTCGTGATCTTGTTTCCAAACTCAAGATGGCTTCTATCAGACCACCTTGAGTTTGAGGGGGGATGTTAACATGTATATACCATTTGTTATTGTACTAGTCTAGGGTTTCCTAGGGTTTACTATGTATTTACTATACCATACACTAGACTAGGCCTATATATATTCTTTTATATGTACATGATTATTTAGAATACACAATATACAGTTTATTCTCTCTGTCTGTGCTTCTCTCTCTAAACTTAACATTTTTTATAAGGCCAACACCATTACCCCTATCCAAACTCTATCTAGCTACAACAGCTATTGAGAAGAATAAATTACCTGCTACAACATCACAATTAATTTTGACACTTCCACAAGGTGGTTTATGCCAAAGAATAATCTTCTTGATGGGAGGGCTCTCGGGGGACACTCCTTCTAACCCCCGTGTTCAGCTCACAAGGAAGAAATATTCTCAATAATCCTTTCCACAATCATATTAACCCCTTCATGCAATTTAAGATTCCGAATTTTCCACAGCTGATCTAGAATTAGAACTCTTACGAGCATGGGTTTTTCCTTAGATTCACAATCAATCCGCAAATCCCTGGGAGGGGAAATGAGATTTTCAACCAACCAGAAAGAATTTTTCACTAAAACAATATCCGTTTGAATGCCCCATTCACTCCCAAACCATAAAGCTCTAGCGAAAAGATGGGTGGATGTTGCCCACATGAATCATATTTTATCACACTAATCCCCCAAAAAACTAGGCGCGTGCAATTTCAATCAATTCTGACCCATCACCTATACAACTTTTATTATAAGGTAATCGCAAAGATCATAGTAAACAGGCAGAGACCTCTACTCCCTAAAATTGTTGATCCAACGCAAGTGACTTTCATTCCCAATAGATAGATCACAGAGAATGCAATGATGGCCAAGAGATGGTGCAGTTTAAAAAAGAAAAAAGGGGTATGCGAGATTCAAGCTTGATTTTCATAAAGTTTATGATTGCCTAGAGTGTGAGTTCATCCTCAGAGTATTAAAGGCGTTGGGCTTTGATCAGAAGGTGATTAGGCTAATTGACCCTAATATCATAACCCAAAATACCATAGCCATAACAGAAACTATCTAGCTTCTCAAACTTGGAAGGGATCCATAACGTAAGAAGATGGTCCCTATCAAGAGGAAAACCTATGAGTGAAGGCCAACTAACCTCAATCCCAACTATGACCCTCACAAGACGCTCCCCCCCCACCTCACCCATTCCACTCCCAAAGAGATCTGTCTTGAAGACATTGCCCAAAATTTCCCCAATCCTTTGGTGATTAGGGATGTTTTTGTATTGAAAGGTAATTCATAAACATATGAGTCCACTTGTATGTGAGAGGCGTACGGCATATGTTTGTAATTTTCTAATTAACTGGACTTTAACTAAAAGTTGCTTTTTCTTTTTCTTTTTAAATGTTTTCTAGTGCTTTCTTTATCCTTGTATTTATTTACCTTCGATTTACGATACTCTACTGTACAAATAGTAAATAAATAATCTTAATGCTCTCATTCTTTAATTGCGAAAATCATTCGGACCCATCTAGTTGAAATTTTAAATGAGAAAAAGGTAAGATTTTCTATATATAGTGCGAGCTTGAAGCAAGACGAGGCACCAGAATACATTAATGACCGCCTACCTAGATTTTAATGTGACATACGCATTTCCACCACCTAGATAGTAGATACCATGTAATGTAGGGAATAATGATACTCATCACAACCCCAGCGCACACTAACTATTATATCCTTCTTCTCATAAAAAAAAAAAAAAAACTATTATCCTGCTAATATATCCCGAAATGGACGTTAGATGGTCAAGCAAATGAATTAAATATTCACTTTTTGCTTTATAAATAAAGACGTGTCAATTCAATTAGGTAGCCCTAAATCAGATCACCAAAAATCAATTGGAACTTGTAAGGATCTAGCTACGATCTCCTTATGATCGTGTTATTTATATGATTGATAGTGTAGTTATGTTGTGATTGTTTTTGTTTAATTCTTTCTTCTTTTACATATATGTATATATTGGTCTTTTTTTAAGCCTAAATTGCTGAAAAAATAAAAAAATAACATATTGGAATTGATTGTAAAATGTTTTATTTTATTCACATATGTACAGTTTTAGGGTTTCTAAACTTAGAGGTATTTTGTCAAAAGCCTTATAACCAGTGGCGAAACCAAAATCTGTAAAAAAATATTTCAGGAGAGCCGCTTAAGTAAATTTTTATTAAAATTATACATATTTTTTAAATTATAAAGAAAATTCAATAAGTTAGAGGGAGCCCTGACATTTTGAGAAGAATCAAATTCAAATATCTTTCTCTCAATTATTAAAGTATCAACCAAAAAAAGACCTAAGAGGTATTTTAGGAAACAAATTATTTATAAATGGAAAGTCTATACGAATTTTGTTTTCTTTTAACTATTTAAAAAAAAAAAATTATTAGCTTTCTTTGAACTATTCTAAGAATTCAAATCAATCTTAAATAATAGAGAATGTGAACAAAGGGCGGAACTATTAAATTAACTATATTTTTTTATAATGTATAAACGCCCCCAAAACTCTTTATATTTTTATATGCTTAGTCATATGACTTTTTAAATATATAAATGGCTCAAACTCTTAATTCTAGTTATACCTAACACATTCAAACATAAAATAGTTTAGAATGTCATATATATATATATATACACGATCATCTATCTCTTTTCTCATTACGCAAGACTCATTCACCATTAATCTTTACTTATCATTATTATTATTATTTTTTATAACCTTGGGTATCCAAACTAACGTTCTGTAGATATGCGCACCTCGACTAATTCCAAGGAGACACGCAACACCCTACTAGCACGTGTATTACAATAGGCGCAAGGTTTTGCCTTGGATAGGTGGTTCTGAGGAGACTCGAACTAGTGACCATTGGGGAGCACACCTAGGACCGGACCAGTTGAGCTACCCTGAGAGGGTTCACCATTATTCTTTATATCACTCGTATCTTAATGTCTAGATTGTACAATGGGGGGGCGGGAACCGGGCAATAGCCCCCAAAATTTTTTAAAATTATAATTTCCCTTAAATTAACTATATTTTTTTATAATGTATAAATGCCCCCAAAACTCTTTATATTTTTATATGCTTAGTTATATGACTTTTTAAATATATAAATGGCTCAAACTCTTAATTCTAGTTATGCCTAACACATTCAAACATAAAATAGTTTAGAATGTCATATATATATATATATACACGATCATCTATCTCTTTTCTCATCACGCAAGACTCATTCACCATTAATCTTTACTTATCATTATTATTATTATTTTTTATAACCTTGGGTATCCAAACCAACATTCCGTAGATACGCGCACCTCAACTATTCCAAGGGGACACGCAACATCCTACTAGCACGTGTATTACAATAGGCGCAAGGCTTTGCCTTGGATAGGTGGTTCTGAGGAGACTCGAACTAGTGACCATTGGGGAGCACACCTAGGACTGGACCAGTTGAGCTACCCTAAGAGGGTTCACCATTATTCTTTATATCACTCATATCTTAATGTCTAGATTGTACAATAATATGCATATAATATCTAGATTGTACAATAATATGCAAAGATAGAGCCACTTGGGGACCAAAGGGGGGGCCCCTGCTGGCTCTAAAAAAAAAAAGGCTAGAGTAGGTATAAAAAATTAATTGGCCTCCACTTAGATAATTTTTGGGCCCCTATTAACACTATTTTTGGCCCCTTCCAACAAAAATTAGCCCAAAAAATAATAATTATCCCAACAAAATTCAGCCAACAAATCAAATAAAATATATATATATATATATATACAAAGTCAAAATCATCCCAACAAATCAACCCAAGTCACAACAGCACCAACAAATAAATATAAATTAGCCCAAGTCAAAATTACAACAAATCAGAAAATGTATTAATCTATTAAATTCAAAAGAAAAAATTAATAGTTACGGACGGCAGCCAAACCGAGTAGAAGAAAAAGAAGAAGAAGAAGCAAGATCTAGGGACTAGGGTTAGTGAGTTACGGGCTTGCCGAAGGCATTGAAGGCTAACAAGACCTTGCTGGACTGGACCGGGACCACTAGAGGCTCGACTTGGCTTCGCCTGGAGGCTCATGCCTGGCTGGAGGCCTAAAAAGGCACCACACGTCCGTAGGACCACATTGCTGCCACCATCTAACCATCTCGGCATCTCGTCGATCTCGGCATCTGCGGACCCTTCTTTCGCCGAAGCAGCAGCTCGCATCTTGGCACAACGGCACTAGTATGAGACTATTCTCTGTCTCTCAGATTCTCACTCTCACTTGACTACTTGAGCATTTTCTCTCTCACTCTCTAAATGACTAAGTCTTTGACTCTGTTAATATATTTGGGCATTTCACATTTGGATATTTGCTTTGATTTTTAGACTTTTTATTGAATACTGAATAGTAACCGTCAATGGTCAATGGTCAATTGCTTTGATTTAAAATGTTAGCACTGCACACATTTATTTATTTTAGTAACTAATCTCATTGTCACCCACTCACTCTTAATTATTTTAGATTTTTAGTGAATAGTCACCATCACTATTTCTTTCTTTTTTGTTTCTTCAGTCAATTTCTCACATCTCAATGCATTTTTTTTTTTTTGCTGAGTGCTGTGTACTGTTTGATTATTAATTGCTAGATAACTTGAGTGCTCTGTGTAAGTATTTGATTATTAATTATTGACTTGTTGTGTTGTGGGTCATGGGTGTCAAATATGTACTAGTGATGTAGTGCACAAAATAAACATAATTTCTATTTAATTTGTAGATTATGGGTAAGTCAACTACAATAACACACTTTTTCAAAAGAAAGAACTTAAATGATTCAGAAGCCACGGTTAGTGATACAATATTACCAACCACTAATGCCGACATCCCAATTCCAGGGAATATCGAAATTCCAATTCCGGAAAATGTGGATGTCCCAATTCAAGAAAATTCTTAGCCAAAATTTCAAAAAATTGATACTACTTTGTTGGAATGGGATCCTGGATTGCGTCAACAAATATGGGATTATCATGTTAATCAACGTGATGAAATTCAACGAGCTTACCGTAACTATGGTGTTTTCCAACCCAAATTGTCTACATACAAAAAATCCGGACCAGAAAAGCATCATCGTAGCTTTCAACACTCTTGGTTCGAATTCTTTCCAACATGGCTTGAATATTCTCCTACAAAAGATGCAGCATTTTGTCTCCCATTTTTTCTCTTTCATAAGCCATTTGGGAATATTGGACAAAGTGCATTCATGGTTGATGGATTTAGTAGTTGGAAGAAAGTTAGAAATGGAACAAGATGTGCTTTTATGTCCCATGTAGGGAAGGATTTTAATTCATCACATAAAGTTACCGAGAAAAAATTGGATGATTTGATGAACCAACATCAGCATATAGACAAGATATTGAACAAACAATGTCATACTGAAATTGCAAATAATCGGCTACAGTTGAAAGTCTCAATTGATGTTGTTCGAGTGTTTGCATTGCAAGGTATTGCTTTTAGAGGTCGGGATGAAAGCTCTACTTTAGTGAATCGTGGAAACTTTCTTGAAATATTGGATGTGATAGCTTCATATGATAAAAAAGTTGCTGAAGTGATAGCAAAAGCTCCAAAAAATGCGACTTACACATCACCACAAATCCAAAAAGAAATTCTACATGATTTTTCCAACTAAAGTGATGAATGCAATTCGTGAAGAAATTAGTGATGCAAAGTTTTGCATAGTTGTTGATGAAGCCCGTGATGAGTCAGTGAGAGAACAAATGGCTGTAGTTTTAAGATTTGTTGACAAAGATGGCTTTGTGCGAGAACACTTTTTTAGGGTTGTTCATGTTTTTGACACTGTGGCATTAACCTTAAAAAAAGTGATATATTCTTTGTTATCTTGTTATAATCTAGATATTCAAAATATTCGGGGGCAAGGATACGACGGTGCAAGTAATATGCGAGGTGAGTCGAATGGATTACAAGCTTTGATTTCACATGATTGTCCATATGCTTATTACATCCATTGTTTTGCACATCGTTTACAATTGGCATTAGTAACAGCATCAAAAGCAAGTATTCCTGTTGGTAAATTTTTTGATCGGTTGGCTTACATTATCAACATTGTTGGTGCTTCATGTAAGCGTAATGAGCAATTGAAAGTTGTTCAAGACGCTGAATTTGCATATTTGATTGATATTGATGAGCTTGAGACTGGAAGGGGACTTAATCAGAAGTGCACTTTGCAACGAGCTGGAGATACTCGTTGGAGTTCTCACTTTAGATCGATTTCTAGCTTGATAAAGATCTTTTGTCCAACATGTGAAGTTTTACTCAAAATCATTAAGGAATGATCTATTACTTCACAGCAGGTAGAAGCAAACACAGTTTATAAGACCTTAACTTCATTTGAATTTGTCTTCATCTTGCATCTTATGAAAAAAACTATGGAGCTTAGTGATAAACTTTGTCAAGTTTTGCAATGCCAAACTCAAGATATTTTAACTGCTATG
The DNA here is from genome assembly GCA_907173295.1 of Fagus sylvatica. Taxonomy (NCBI): domain Eukaryota; kingdom Viridiplantae; phylum Streptophyta; class Magnoliopsida; order Fagales; family Fagaceae; genus Fagus; species Fagus sylvatica. The sequence goes on along the minus strand of OU015770.1, from coordinate 21,173,869 downwards.
CACCTTGTTTCATCTACTAAAGAACTTATCCAAACATTCAGAGATGATAAATGGGATGACTTACTTACCAATGTGATATCATTTTGTGAGATAAAATCCATAGATGTGCCGAATATGACTGCTCATTATGTTGATAGATGAGGTCTAGCTCGCCATTAGCAAGATGATTTTACATTGAGCATCATTATCGAGTGGATTTTTTTGTGCTACAATAGATTCTCAATTGCAAGAACTAAATCATCGGTTTAATGAGCATGCAATTGAGTTACTTGTGCTTAGTTCAACTCTAGATCCTTATAAAGGACGTCAATCTTTTAGAATCAATGATATTTGTTTGTTGGTAACTAAGTTTTATCAACAAGACTTCACGGAGCATGAAAAAAAGGTTTTGGAAACAGAACTTTGTCATTTTGAGCATAATGTAGTTCGGCATCCAGAGTTCGAAAATTTGTCAAGCATTTTTGAATTGTGTCAATGGCTGGTGAGGACAAGAAAATCAATAGCCTACCAACTTGTTTTTAGAGTGGTTATTCTTGTACTTACTCTTCCAGTTTTTACTGCAACTACAGAGCAGGCATTTTCAACTATGAATATCGTCAAAACTAGGCTTCGCAAAAAAATGGAAGACGATTTTTTAACAGACTCCATGCTTTTATACATTGAAAGGGAAATTACTCAGTTGTTTAGTACGGATTCAATTATAGATGATTTCAGTAATGTGAAAACACGCCGACTTTTATTTTCTTTGAAAAATGCATTGTAATGTATTAAGAATAATTATTTTGTATTTTTTCTTTTGATTGAATATTTTGTATCTTTGCAGTTGTTGATGTTTTGTTAATACTATATGGATACTATTTTGGATTTTCAAGAAAAAAATTTGATTGATACACCGGCCCCTACTCATGTAAAATCCTGACTACATCCATGATAATATGCATATAATATTGCTTTTTAAAGCATCATTTGTTGTCTGGGACGCTTTTTTACTTGTTTTTCAAAAGAGAGGATGAGATATTACTTATTAAAGCAATTCCATGGAGCAATTTTTTTTTTTGATATGCCATGGAGCAATTGATAAATAGAAAACCTAAATCTAATGACAATGAAATATAAAATCAGTGATTGAGAAAGAGAGGAAGAGATAATGGAGGCTAAGGTTTTCCACGTGGTTCGGTATATAGTGAGCCTACATCCACTGGATGTGGCCCAATGGGTTACATCTTTATTATATTCTCTCTTTGATATTTTTGGATGGTTACAATGTGTTGTGAGGTATCCTATTTATACATAGGACTACTAACACATCCTCCTATCTAACCTATGTGGGATTCCTTAACATTCCCCCTCAAAATCAAGGTGTAATTTTAATGAAACCTTTGAGTTTGTTTACAAATAGAATAGCTCAAATATTTTGGCTCAACTCGGTTTCGCTCGTATCTCGGACTCGATGGCTCGGATGGCTCGAGCTTGAAGTCGATCTTGGCTTGATTTGGCGGATCATGGATCAGATCGCGACGCAGTGGAGAGGCTCGGATCTTGAAATGGTCTTGGCTCCAGATCTCAGCTTAGTGACTTGATGGCTTGGCTCGATCTCGGCTCATCAATATATATCAAAAATTGTTAAATCCCATTTTTTTTTTTTTTTTTTTGAAATTCAAAATGGACAAGGTTTGGCTACAAATTAGTTTGTAGCTCGTTTGCTACAATCCACTATGTGGCAGCTTATAAAACCATCCATGTTATTATTTAAAGAAGTCACAATTTGAATAGGTTGTGTAAGTTGACAATGGGTTGTAGTAAGCTGGCTACAAACTGGTTTGTAGCCAAACTCTGTTTATTCGAAATTTGAATTTTTTTTTTTGAATATCGCAAACAACAAAAAATAAAATCACTTCATTTTGTTTTTGGTTGTGAAAGTGAGGCAGTGACCTTTTGGTCAATTCCTCTTTCACGCTATTCCCTTTTTATTTATTTTTATTTATTTTTTAGTTTTCTCAAATTGTGGCTAGCCTTTCTCTGTTATAGTGTTCAACCCACAAATACTTTTGCTGCTCCTTTTGCAAAGAAACCACCCCCACTTTTTCTTTTTCTTTTTTTCTCGCACCAACACAAACTAGCATCTTCTTTCTTCTTTCAAGAATTTCTTCTCCCCAAAGCTAGCTGTGTGTTTATACTTTGTTGACATTGAACAATAGAAGTCAGTAGACAAAATTAAAGATTAAAAACAAATCTTTGACCTCTTAATGCACACAGATTGAATTGAAGACTTGATCGAAAATGACCAGATCTAGAGATCTGGTGTTGCTGCTGGGTTTGGATAGAATATATCTGGATCATACACAAAGATCCCAGATCTGACAATCTTGGTGGTGGTGACGAGGTGCAGTGGAGTGTGTTTGTAGGCGCTAATGGCTGAGCGGTGCCAGTGAAGGCTGCAAACAGTGAGAGAAGAGCTCGGCGGCGCTGGGAGTTGGCGTCGTGGTGGACCTTGCAGCAACGGCGGTGGCACACTTGACCCTTGGAATTTTTTTTTTTTTTGAAAAAGCGGAAAAGGATGATGGTGGCTGTTGGGTTTGCACTGTACAAAGCAGATCTCTGAAGGTTTGGAAAAGGAATTTTTGGTGATGATGAAAAATATTGATGTGGCGGAAGCGATGTCACAGGATGGAACTGACTCGTGTGAGCTTTAGGGCTCTTATACCATGTAGAAAACCTAAATCTAATGACAATGAAATATAAAATCAATAAAATATAAAAGTGATTGAGAAAGAGAGGAAGAGAATGGAGGCTAAGGTTTTTCAAGTGGTTCGGTTATGTGAGCCTACGTCCATGGGATGTAGCCAATGGGCTACATCTTTATTATATTCTCTCTGTATTATATTTTAGATGATTACAATGTGTTGTGAGGTGTCCTATTTATACATAGGACTACTAACACAACTCTCTTATTGTAGACACCTCACTTTGCCACCTACATTTCAATTATAATGTGCATGGGGCTTTACGGACTAAAAATCCAAAAAACAGACCCTGACACAGAAATCTGTGCACATTTAGGGTTTTCGGTCCCAGTTTGTTCTGGACATCCGATTGACATAAAAATGCATTCACACGAGTCGTTAGGTCAACATGATCACAACGACACGATTTGCACTCAATTTGGACTTCGGGCGTTTCGGCACGAAAATCCGTGCATTTCTAGGGTTTCGACCCAATTTTTCTTGGGACATTCGATCGACCCCAAAATAATTTGAAATGATTCCTTAGGTCAGCACGATCAAAACGATGCGTCACACACTCAAATCGGACCACAAATGAGAAAGTTATCACTAATCGAAGTTTTAACGTTTCGGGTCTGCGTTTGCTTAAATGTGCATGCATACATAGGATTATATCTCACTCATGCATGCCAAAAATGCTTTTGGAATGGCAGAAAAATCAGTTTTTTCTGTCCATGCACGTTCCACAATGTATGGCCAAAAGAGGTAAGTTGAAAAAAGTCAAAAAAAGAATGTTTTAAATAACCAAAAATCCGGCACTCCAATTTTTAGGCCGGCACTCAAATTTTAAAACACAGTGCCGGCCGTCACTGTGTCCCTGGATCCATTTCTGCACTTTTTTGTATTTTTTTCAGCAAAGGGGGACAAAGCATGGTTGACATACACGTGAGGCAGCTGCTGGGGGGCAAAAAAGCAGCCCCTTCCACCCCTCTTTGACCCTTTCACACCCCATTTCTCTATAAATACAACCATGGTCTTCATGGCAAAGGGGTTGGAAAGTGTAGAGAAAAATTAGAGAGAAATAGGGAAAGTTTTCAAGAGTGTTTTGAGCAGAAAAATTCTTTGAAGCAAACTCTCCTCTTCAAGGTTCTAAAGCTCTTGAAGGTTGAAAAATCTTTTAGATTTAACTCACCCTTCGTTATCTTTGGAACCAAGACTTGGAAAATATTTGCACTTAAGCTTTCTTAAACCAAAATTCCTCTCCAAAAGTCTTAAAGGTTTTGAAGGTTGAAAAAATCATTTTGATTTGGTTCACCCTTCATCATCTTTACAACTTAGGTTTGGAATTATTTTTCCACCAACCCACATACTCAAACACTTCTTAGGATTACCCATACAACCCACAAATTGTATACACATCCTTAAAGTCATTGAGTCACAAAGCTCACAACCACACAAGTTGTGAAGCACATACTTGATTTTAATTTTGTTTTGCATGCAGGTTAGTTCTCTAACCCTTATGATTTAATTTTTATGTGCTTACATTATGCTCTAATTTATTGTTCTTACATTATGTTTTAATTTCTTGTGTTTATATTTACAAGTTCATTATGATTATGTGTTTAAGCTTACAACGTTAACATGAACATCATATTGCAACCAACATAATAACAACACGGACAATTAAAATTAATTTGTTTGCACAACATACACATACATGCATTGACATTACAACATGCTTGGTCATTTTTAATATAAGAGGACCGATGTAAATCGGGCAAAATGGGGTGCCTAACACCTTCCCATTTTGTAACCAAGCCTCGAACCAAAACCTTGGTTTGCATACATAGTGCCTTACAACAACATTTTATTTTCTTTTTACATAGATTGTAACTAGGAAATTCATACAATATTATTTTCTTAGATTGTATTCTAGGGGAATTTTATTTGTAACATTTACACACACTATTTCATTTAGCAATTGTACAAATTCTAAAATGGAATAAAAGGGGATTACATTACTCTTGTCTTTGTAATTTATTAATTTGTCCTTTAAAATAAATTAAGTGGCGACTCCACAAACAACATGTCACATCGACTTTCAACCTCGAGGGTCGATTAAAACATTAAAATTTTCATCTCATCATTTGAGACATGCTACCAATTTAATTTCTAAACCGAAACTAAAATCACTTGAAACCAATTTTAGGGGTTTTCGCTTCGGGTTTGAGAAAATGGGAGAGGTTCTCACACCTATCTAACCTATGTGTGATTCCTTAACACTCCCCCTCACGTGTAGGCTTAAACTCCCCCTAATGAACGGGACCCAACACATGAGATTTTTAATTTTTTAAATGGGAGGTAGAGTGGAGTCAGAGCTCAAATTTGGAATTACCTGTTTTGATACCATGTAGAAAACCCAAATCTAATAACAAATAACAATGGGGAAAGGGTTGAGAGAGATATAAAAGTGATTGAGAAAGAGAGAAAGAGAATAGAGGCTAGGGTTTTTCAAGTGGTTCGACTATGTGAGCCTACGTCCACGGGATGTAGTCAATGGGCTACATCTTTATTATATTCTCTCCGTATTATATTTTGGATGATTACAATGTGTTGTGAGGTGTCCTATTTATACATAGGACTACTAACACAACTCTCCTATCTAACCTATATGAGATTCCTTAACATCATGTATCAAGAAATATGCACATATATATATATATATTTATATATACCCAAAATAACATCCCTCCTATCAATTAGAAAGAGATTATAATTGTTGTCATGCATCACCATCCTCTAAATTATCTTTTGTAATAATAGAAACTGACTATTAATTGTTTATAAATGTGTGTCCTGTGATGAGCTGACAGTGCCAGGTGTCAGAAATGTATTAATTACCTACTCAATCAAATCTGATGGTATAATAAGTGCGTTATAACAACCACGTATTTGAAGGGAAAAAAACAAGAAACAAAGAAAGAAGATGGCCGCCGACAGGGTAAAAAGACTGGTAGGAAAGGATCAACCATTGCATTGCATTGAGAAAGCGTCCAAATGGACGTATCTTTAGGTAGCTTAGATGTCCACATGGGTAAGAGACTAAGGGTGACATTTGTATTAAAAATAAATACAATTACGAGAATCATATCCAATTGAATAGAAACCATTTTGCTTCTCTTACCAATCAAAATATCTTTTGAACATGATAACATCGATCTGACACCCCAGTATGCGCAAGTGTGTTCTCTCTTGTTTTTACCAAACACAATATATATATATAAGAAATCGTCTACTTTAATTCTTCTCCATCTCTTGTTTGTTAAATATTTAAAAGTATCCTATGCATTTTTCTCAATTATATTTATGGTATGCAACTAACGGGGTACCAAAGAAAAACAAAGGGATAGTGTCTTCTTCCACTTTTCCTTTAATTTAAATATTTAAAGGCACATATAGCTTTAAAGGTACATATAGCTTTTTGATTCTTAATTAGGCCATACGACCAAGCATCAATGAATCCATACAGACGCAACAGAACAAAATACGGAGGTTACATCATCAACAACGAACCTGGAAAATAGCTTCCTGTAGGAGTAGAACCATATATAGTAAGGAAAAACGATTAGAAATCAACAGTGTAAACAATGCCAAGTTGCCAACCCATTGAGACATCCAATTTGAAGTCATTCAAAGAGGCACTTTTGGAACAACCAAGGCATGATTTCCAGGGTTTCATGAGAGGAACATGCAATAGCATGGACATCACCAATGACAAGCAAAAGCTCCGATCATTAACCACGCAGGATTTAAAAGAAAGATCTATGCACCTTAAAAGATAAGATCTATGCACCTTGACTCTCTTCTTTAATTGTTAAAGTAGCAAGAAAAACACTAGCATTTAAATATGATAATTTACTCATTGTCTCAAAAATTTAAACTTTAAACATTATGCTAATGCTTTTTCTTAATAAATGGGGCCCAAAACATAATATTTTGAATTTTTAAATGAGAGGTAAAGTGGAGACATAGTTCAAACTTAGAATCTTATGCTCTTATACCATGATAAATTACTAATTCTCTTACAAGTTTAAGTTTTTAACACAATCAATAATTTATCATGGTATCAGAGCCAAATTTTGTGTCTGAGGTGTTTGTAGTTTATCCTGGTGACGTGCTCCTTGCTTCCCATAATACATGTGTTAGAGACATGCTTTCTCGTGCTAGTGCAACAAAGCTCTTTTGCGGTCTTTTCATGTGCATCATGTACTTCATGAGTTCATTTTTATATTTTACTGTGATTTTTTGTTCAGGCATTTTCTTTCGTGGATCCAACTTCATGCAATTTCATACTCAAATTTTGGATAATTATACAATACCTATGTGGGTACGGTACTTCTAATAGATAAAATCTCACATTAATGGTACCTACTTCACATATGATGGTACCTACCATCACATTGCTTGGTACCCTAAATTTTTATTTATTATTTAAATTTAATATATAAAAAACAGATAGTACCAACATCACATATGATCGTACTTATATCACATTTGCTAGTACTAATTGAATGGGTACCATACCCACAAAAAAAATGTTGGTATTGTAGAATGACCCCTCAAATTTTCGTCATGCTATACCTTGAGTTTGAGGGGGATGTTAAAGATATACTAAACACATTCTTGGTCAAGCCCCAAGTCCAATATTTGGTATGTAAAAAAAGCATTGTATTGCAATCATATAACCTCAGTTAATGTATGATTAGTTTATGGTTAATCTGCTATAAATATCTTGCTAGGGGATCATTGTAATATAGGAAATTATATAGTAAAAATGTAGTCATGAAATACTTTCCTCTGTAATCATAGACCGTGTTACGTAATCCTACTTTCGCTCTCTCTACTCTCTACACTCTTTACATAATTATTGCTTCTTGCTATTCAAACACCTATCACAATAGTGATTCTAACAAAATCATTACAACAACGTTTGTTAGGGATTCGGAAACTATGGGACATATGGTAGATCTTGGGCTGCCAAGATGATTATACGAAAGGTCTTGAACAAGGACCTTGGTTTGTTGGAGATTATTATCTCTCCATTCGTAGATGGGTGCCTGAGTTTCAAAATTCAACTGCCAAGCATCATCTATGGGCCGGAGTGTGGGTTTTGGGCTCCCTAATCTACCAATTGAATATTACCTTGAGATTTTGAAAGCAATAGGTTCTAGCAGTTCTGATAATATTTCTTGATGGTATTATTAGAGTTTTAATTTGATAATATATTAGAGCTTTAGTTAAATTCTAGTATCAAAAGTGGATTAGTAGATATAAATGGTAGAGTTTTAGTTAAACTTTAGTATCAAATGTGACATTAATTGATAAAATTAGTCCAAAAAACTTTTTGTTGAGATGTAAAATTGTGAAATCTCTAAAACTTATATAGTACAATTTCATGAAGTTAACCAAAAGTCAAACATATATATTTGCAACTATGCATCTTTTATCCACCTTCAAGGTAGAATTTTTGGACAATAAATTATTATTTAATTCCGTCCCATTTGAAAATTTCGAATGTAAGCTTAAGTAAAAATATAAACCCTTGTTATGGCTGCTTCTTGTACCAGTATTTTGTCCAGTGGAGATTTTTTCCAAATGCATATGCTCCCGCAGTTTCGGTTGGTCTTCATTTTGCTTAGGATATTGGTATTTGCGAGCAGAGGTGGAGGTTGGTTGTCAAGATCTTGTGGGAATGGTGAGGCAGGGTACCCCTTGTTTGGCGTCCAATGGTGTCCTGGTTGATAACATTTGTTTTCTAATTGCGTCTTTCCATTTTATCCAAAGTTGTAAATACCGTTTCGGCTCCCGTTTCGATTTGACCATTTGAATGGAATATTTCGATATCAGTTAATACCGGCGTTTTGTTTCGGGTTTATTGCAAATATATATATATAAAACACATTTTTAATACCATATAAAATTATCAACTCTAAACAAGTAAAATCAAATAATACAAATTCTTAAGTCTTAATATCACATAACAACTCAAAAAAAAAAAAAAAGGTTTTTGATTTAAGTGAGACAAAAATAAAAATAAAAAATTAAAAGTGTATCGGCCGAAATTGATATTTCGCTCGAAATGGCCCAGAATGACTCGAAATAACCGGAATGGCTCGGAATGGCCCGGTATTTAACCCGAGGTGCAATAGGGGGTACCTCGTACCGGTTTACATACCGATACGAGATATTCCGCCCATTCCGGACTGGAACGGAACAATATCACCAACAATGATTTTATCAATTTTCTTTCATTTGAATATTTGTGAAACAAAGTTGTGCTAGCCTTAACTATAGAGGTTCTCTCCTCAGCTACTATGTTAGCATTATTTACTTCACTTATAATATGTATTTTTAGCTATGAAATAAAACTCTGTGGTGGAGTTATTAAATCTTATCTATCTATTTTGAAATGTATGGATTGAATTTTACCACATTATCAATAATTAAAATGTTTATTTGGTATTCGGCCCAGTGGTAATTCCCCTCCCAAAAAGCCCCACCCCTCAATGAGGGTGTGGGTTTAATCCCCGGGATTTTCAAAATATATGCGTGTGTGTGAGTTTAGATTAGAATTTCTATCATTAAAAAAAAAAAGTTCATTTCAAAGGGCAAAACTTAGGTGCAGTGCCTTATATTAGGTTCATCAAGTTCCTTGGCTTAGAAGACCAACACATGGCCATTTAACGTGAGAAAGAAACGGAGGTTAAATACTTTATTGTTTTTGCCACGAGTTAGCAAGAGAGAGAAATAGACTTTATTAAAATCATTTTAAAAATAGAGAGAGAAAGAGAGAGGGATGAGGGAGTCAGAGGCTCTTTAATGCTCTTTCTCTCTTCTTAGCAACTCTCTCTCAATAGAGGATCACCTTCCTCCGTGTCTCCATCGCAACTCCACCATAACACCACCAACCTTCCAAAAAATCACCATCATCACTCCACAACCAACCTCCTCCGATCACACATCCCGACACCCATAAATCTTGTCAAAACCCCATTTTTACAGACCCTATCGCGACACCGAAAAACCATAAAAGAACTCACTGTAAACCCACAAAAAAACCCCATACAAAATCCACCTAAAACCCACCAAAAATCCACAACAAACCCATTGCAAACTCACCATAAAGCCACCGCAAGGGCACAAACCCACCAAACATCCACCCCCACAAACCCACAACAAAACTCATCACTCAATCAAAACCAAGAAAATACACAGATCATCACAACCCACAGATCAACCAAAACCCAAAACAACCTTTCACCCAATCGCGACCACCGCAACAACCGTTGTCATCGAAGAAGTAGCGAATCCACAACCCAAACGCGACCACTGTTGCCTCACCCCTGCCGTCTCCGCAGCCTAATATCGTGACCATTGTTGCCTCGCCTACCATCTTCGCAACCCAATGTTGCAACCCATTTTTACGGAATCACCCTTTTTACCGATCTCACTATTACCTCAGATTCGACCACAAACTTTCGAAAATTTTTCCAAACCCTAATCACGAAACCCACCCACAACAAACCCTCAATCCTTGCAACTAATGACAGAAGCAAAAAATTGGGTTTTTCGGTGAATCCATTGGTCTGTGAAAATTGAGGTTTGTGGATTAATGTTGATGGTGGTTTTTTGCAAGGTTGGTTGGTGATGGTGGTGGAGTTGTGATGGAGACGTGGATGAAGGTGATTCCTCTGTTGAGAGAGAGAGAGTTGCAGAGAAGTGACTAGTAAGAAAGAGCAAGCCTCTGACTCCCTCATCTCTCTCTTTCTTTCTCTCTTTATTAAATTGTTTTAATAAAGTTATTTTTCTCTCTTGCTAACTCGCGGCGAAAAAAAATAAAGTATTTAACCTCCGTCTGTGTCTCACGTTAAATGGCCACTTGTTGGTCCTTAAGTAAGGAACCTGATGTACCTAATATAAGATACTGCATATAAGTTTTGTCCCATTTCAAAATAGATAAATAAGATTTTAAGAATTTTAAATTAAAATTAATCGAAAAACTTTAAAAAATTCTTAATCCATTACCGGTACACCCTTATAATTCCCGCATTCTCTAAGCATCAACGACGTGGTTCCCCCTTCTCCTCATCAAAACATCGTCGTTTTACTCAATACGTCAACACAGACTCTCCTACATAATACCCCACCACCGATCATATTGACAAATGTCACAAATCTATTAACATACGCTTGATCAATCAAGATCTCAATGCGCAATAATCCAACGGTTAAAAACTCCTATCCCACAACATAATAATTAAAACGCACCCTTCCCAAACAATTTCTCTCTCCGAATTTCATTTTTCAACGGCCGACCGGTGGTGACGTACCATCAGGGACCCTTCATTCTCTCTTCTCTCCACTCCTTCGAATCTCGCTCCCTCACTCTTCTTCCTCATCTGGTACAAATTCTCCATATTATCCTTTTCATTTTTATTTTTTATTTTTCAAAATTTAAATTCATTTTATGTTTTTATTTAAATTTTAGCTTTAAACATTTTCGTTGTTTTTATCTTATTAACAAGTCGGAGGCATTTTCGGTGATAAAACTTCAATGGCCGCTCCACCTGCCAGAGCTCGAGCCGATTACGATTACCTCATAAAGCTCCTACTGATCGGCGACAGCGGTAACGATTTTTACCTTTTTACCCTTCAATAATCTAGCGTTTCCTTGATTTTGAAACTTGATCTTCATGTCTTGTTTCGTTTTAGGTCTGATTCGATTATATTTTGATTGTTTGAGCTAAATAGCAAGGATTGGCAGAGATTCTTTCTTGTTTTTGTGTTTAACTTGATATTATAAATTCAATCAGTTTTATAAGGAAATCATGTGGATCCCTTTGATATGTTGATCAGATTGATTATTTAGAGGGGAGGTTAATTGTAATTTGTAATTATTTGGTCCATTTTGTCATCAAGTTCGATTTGATTGCGCATTTCACTAGTTTGATGGGAAAAAAAATTGATGGTTGCAATGCTGATGACTCTCAATTTTGTTATGTGTATCTTTGCTCATTGCATGTATCCCTTGTATTATCTTTTGGGTTAACATCATATTCTTTTAACTTTAGTATCAAGCAACCTATATGGTGTGGTGTGGAGAACTTAGGCCTACTGTAGAAGAAGGGTTTAAGAAGAAAGTGCAGCAATAATCAAGATTGAAGCAAAGAAAACGAAAATAGAATTGAAGTTGGAACAATCAAATATCAATCTCTAGGTTCGAAGAGCTCAAGAAATATTCAAACCTGAAATTTCATGAAGTAGATAAGAAAATGCTGCTTACAATAACTCAAAAGAGGCTACTTGTGGTAGTCTTTAGTAACCCTAGAATCCTAGACCTTGATCTTTACATATAACAATTAAATCCTAACCATCCTACTTCATTAAAAGTTATATGCCAGTCACATGACCTTTTAAAATATTATAGACGTAAAAATAAATAAAGCATAACATAAAGTAATAAAAGACAATGGACTAATGGGCCTTTTATCACCCTTTTGGTTAGATCCTCCGACATCAGTTCTCCCAAGTTGGACAAAACTCATCGGTTTCATTTTTCATCAATCTATTAAAATTCCGAATAATATTTTCCATCATTTCTTTCTTTGTTGTCTTTAAGTACATCAGGAATCAACTCCTTAGCCTTAATATGCCAATAAGAACTTGTTCATAACAAGCTTGAGAACCTTTCTTCAATTTGTAAAATTAACAAATCACATATCATATAGTACTATCAACTGACATCTTAGCACTTTGTTCTAAAAATTGGCTCTACCTCATCCTTGATTCTCTTGAATCTTGTTGAATTGAGTTTCGCTCCATAAATTCTTCCCAAACACAAACACAAACACAAACACAATCCAATCTTGTATCTTTATGCTCATAATTAAATATTCCCATGATTCAACATAATGCTAATAAAAGAATGATTAAAAATCACATCTTTAGAAGTGAAAGTACCCATCCTCACTCAAATTTATCTCTTTGTAATTTCATCAATACTAGTGGGTTATTCAAATTAACATGTTTATGCAAACCTTCCATGTCCAAAAGAACACCCTTAGGACTTGCATCAAACACTTGGTGTGCATCACTCTCTTGAATAGTTTCTTTAACATGCATTGAAGTGCTCACCTCTAAATCACCATCATCAAAGTAGAGATCATAATCTGGTGGAGGATCCTAGTCTACGATACACACTCTTTCAAAATTTTCATCCTTCAATTCAACTGCAAACACCAACCTAGAGGTGATCACGGTTGTTGGGCTTGGGTTTGAGGTGCAGTTGTCACTTGACTCGATTGCAACAGGTGGGGGTTCTTGGACCCACCGCCGACCGAATAGTTGGTCGAAACTAAATGCTCCCTACTTTCGCATAGGTGTCTGGATGTCCGTTGGGCCATCAGATTGGTTGTCTTAGCCCAGACTCCTCAAATTAATCTATTTATCTTCTTAGTTTCCAAGCAAAAAACATTTGAAAGAAAATTCATTTAGATTTGGGAGAGAGATGATATTGTAACAAAAACAGACTAAACTAAATATTCAACGAAGCAAAACATAACAAAAATCCTAGAAATTAAAAGGTCAAGTACTTCGATTCAACCATGCAAAGCATATCTCAGCAATGCCAACCCACTATCTTCACCGTTAACACCCTCCTCCATTAATCCAAGTACTTCAATTTTGGGGGGATTACACCTTGGTATGATGGCAGCATCGAGGATCATATGTTGGCAAAGATGGAAACGTTGATGCTGGTCAATCTTGGTGAGTGAAGTAGTCATCGATATTGATTGATGAGAGGAAGAGACCCTTAAGCACAGTTTGGTAGCATGGAAAACATGGGAGAAAGAAAATGAGAGAGAGAGAGAGAGAGAGAAGTCAGATTGTTAGAAAAAAGAGAGAGGAGATAAGGTAAAGTTACAAGGAACCAATAAATTCATCCAGATGGCAAGATTAGATTACATGCAACCAGTCACAAAGAGCCACATGTAAAGCATTTATAATAAAGGCGGTCAGGCCGTGTTAAGTCAGACAACTTTATTCAAATCCGATATTCGACCGACTAATCATATTTTTAAAGCAGACCGACCCATTGTCGACCTACTGGACCAACAAAACCGTCCGTTTGCCTTTGAGCTGGTTCAGTTCAGTCGGGTGGGTTCGGGCCTGACAGTTTTTTAATCAGTCCTACACCAACCTATCCTCCAATCCGCCTCATGTTGCATTGGTATGTCCAACGGGTCGTAGTTGCCTTCTAGATTCTCCATACAGGCTTCTGCTAGTTCCCATCGCACACCTCATGACAAATCTTCAATCATATGCCTCATCTAAGTCTCTGTCTGTCAGCCCTGATTTCCTCTACCCCAGAACTTCTACCATGACCAGTCATAGCTTAAAGTTGCAACATTTGACTTAAATATGAATTTATGGCTTAGATCTAGGACCTTTTACTTTGATACCACTTGATGTAGTGAATAGAACTTAGGTCTAGTGTAGAAGAAGGGTTTAAGAAGAAATTCAAGCAACAAACAAAATTGAAGCAAAGAAAAGTATAATAGGATTGAAGTTGGAACAATCAAATATCAATCTCTAAGCTTAAAGAGCACAAGAAATATTCAAATCTGAAATTTCATAAAGCAGATAATATAATGCATCTTACAATGACTCAAAAGAGGCTATTTATAATTGTTTTTAGTAACCCTAGAATCATAATACTTCATCTTACATTTAAAAATTAAATCCTAACCATCCAACTTCATTGTAAGTTACATGCCGGTCACATGACCTTTTAAAATATTAAAGACATAATAATAAATAAAACATAACATACAGAAATAAAAGACAATGGACTAATGGACCTTTTTTCTCCTTTGGGCTTAAATTCTTCTACATCACTATCACTAAATGTCACTTAACTTTACTGCTACTAGTGTTTGTCTTGGGCTACTTAGCTTGTAATGTGGGACTAGAAAGAGTGATTTTATGATCATTTAAGCGCTCTCATTTATATTTTGTTTTGAAATATCTTGTATCTTGTATATATTGAGTTAGGATGCTAAATACTTCTACCGTACCTGTTATGTGACATGCCAGGTGTGGGTAAGAGTTGCCTTCTCTTGCGGTTCTCAGATGGGTCCTTTACTACTAGTTTTATTACAACAATTGGGTAAGTTTTTTTAAACCAGTATATACTCGGAATTTTCTTTTTGTTTCTCCATATTTGGCTTCTAATGTCACTGGGTTGGATTATATTTGACAGTATTGATTTTAAGATAAGGACCATAGAGCTTGATGGCAAACGAATCAAACTACAAATTTGGGATACTGCTGGCCAAGAGCGGTTTCGAACGATTACGACTGGTTAGTATCTGGCCTTAAAGGTGATATCGAGTAGGATTGTAAATGTACTTTTATGCAAATTTAATGGTATTGCACACATTATGGGTAATGCAGTTTTGTGTTGCATTTGTTTGGAGTTGTGATAAGATTTGAAAAAACTTGAGTTTGTTTATCTTTGGCACAAGGGTGATGGAGAAAGCTCACGATTGTGGTTGTTTCCGTATGTATTAGAACAACATGCTTTTATAGAGAAATAACATTTATTACGCCACATTACTTGCTTATCAAAAAAATAAAAAAAGAGAAATAACATTTAGTGTTAAGATACAATTGTTTATCTTTGGCACAAGGGTGATAGAGAAAGCTCACAATTGTGGTTGTTTTCGTATGTCTTAGAACAACATGCTTTTATAGAGAAACAACATATAGTGTTATGATATAACTACAGGAGCTTACATAGTTTGCATAATCAATCAAATCGGAGTTGAAGTAAGGATTAACAGGCTGGCATTTTAATTGGTTTCTCCTGCTTTGCCAAAAGCTGGAGCACGAAGGCTTAGCATATTATGTGGATTTACTGTAAAATACTTGAGCCTCTTGACATTGTGGAAGCATTGAAGGGTAAATATATATGATTTGCTCAATTCTATCCGAGCTGTGGCTGCTTAGATATTGGTGTTTTCATAATTTATTAGTATTTTTTATAGTATCATTTGTTCAAGAATAATACTTGCAGAGCTTTGTTTTTAATTTAAATGTTTTTGTTTGATTAATCTCCAAGTGTTGTCTTTCATGATTTTAAGTGTTTTAGGAGCTTGATTGATTATCTTCTGCAGTATACCGTGGAGCATGGGTATTTTGCTCGTTTATGATTTCACTGACGAGTCATCTTTTAACAGTAATGTCTTCCTTTACTCGTTATTTGAAGTTTGGAATGCTGTGCTAATATTGATAACTCTTCTGCTTTACTGTATTCCATTGTAAATTATATAGCAGACTAGGGCTCCGTTTGTTTCAACGTAAAATATTCTCCACCGTAAAATGTTTGTAAATGCAAATGATTTACAGGAAAATATTTGTTTTTCCGATGTTTGTTTGTACTTTAGGAAAATGTCAGAAAATATTTTACATTGTGTGTTTGGAGCAACGTAAAACAAAATAAAACAAAACCCACACCCAAAATCACGGAAATGGCAACCAGACTGCCAACCCACCGCAACCCACCACAAATCCACCAGCCACAACAATCCGCCGCCTACAACAACCCACCGCCAACCACAGATCCTCAAGCAAACCACAAAAACAAACCCACAGATCCATCCTTACCGCCGATCCTCAAGCAAACCCACAACAACCCACAGATCCATCCTTCAAGCAAACCCACTTCCTTCGGCTATCCGGTTGAACGAAACACTCCGCGAAGAGATCGCCCGAACCCGGGTCCTCGAGTCGGATCTCGCAGCGGGCCTTGCACGAAACGACCCGGAGGCGACCTGCCCAGATCTTATCGGGGTGGCTGGGATGCTCGGGTGTGCTAGCAAAGCCTATGCGTGTTTTGGAAGGAAAATGGTTTACGGAAAATTTTTCCGTAAACCGTTTTCCTTTTTTTTGTTAAGGATTTTCCGGTCAAAGTAAAAGAATTTCTGTTGACTTTATTTACAGCGAAACAAACACCTGTAAATGATGAAAATATTTTACGGAAAATATTTTACATTGAAACAAACGGAGCCTAGATTTTTTGTGATGCTATAGTTGTGACACTTGATATCTTGAGGAGCTTCGAATGCTTGGATGGAGGTTTATCAATGGTGAATATTAACTTTTCTGAATATAAATGTTATTTAAACTGATTTCTTTTTACATTCAGACATTAGGAATTGGATTCGTAACATTGAACAGCATGCTTCTGACAATGTCAACAAGATACTAATTGGTAACAAGGCTGACATGGATGAAAGCAAAAGGGTCTGTCCTCTGTTTTGTGTGTGGGTGTGTGTGAGTGTGTGCACGTGCCTTCACATGCAGGTGTGTGTGCATGCGTGCATCAGTTTGCCTTGGTCATCACTGATGTTGACTTAATGATGACCTATTTTCAGGCTGTTCCTACCTCAAAGGGCCAAGCTCTTGCTGATGAATATGGCATCAAGTTCTTTGAGACTGTGAGTAAAATTTGTTGCTTATGTTTAACTTACAGCACTAGTTGGATTTGTCTTTCTTTCTTTCTTTTTATGTTGAAAAGCCTGTGAATTACAGAGTGCAAAGACAAATTTAAACGTGGAAGAGGTTTTCTTTTCAATAGCTAGGGATATTAAGCAAAGGCTGGCTGATACTGACTCAAGGGCAGAGGTATAATTTTTTTTTTTTTTGGCTGAATAACTTGTTTGAACTATGAAGTCACAAGTGTTGAAAAATAAATTAAATGTAAATGGGTTGCTTTACATGGCTAAGTTCTGGCATATTTTTACGACTATCTCTATTTTTGTGGTATTTACATTTAAACACAAATCTACATTAAACCCAGGCCCAGACATGAATCTATCACCTTGTAGAGTGTTCTAACAGAGTTTTAATTGTTGGATCTTTTCAGCCACAGACAATTAAGATTAACCAACCGGACCAGGCAGCAGGGGCTGCTCAAGCTGCCCAAAGATCAGCTTGTTGTGGATCTTAAGCACATTCAAGGCAACCATTTTGATGGAAACAAAACTAATTTTGTTATAAAAATGTCTTTGTTACTTGTATTGCTTCTCTTTGTTATTATTTTACGATCACTGCTCATTTGGGTATGGATGGTAGATCTCCGTATTCTGAGATTAATTATATATTAGCTTGTTTTCCATTTTTTGTTTTTTGGAACTTGATAGAATCTGAACTGTTCTTATTGGATTGCCATTACGAATTCTGATGCTGAGAGTTGATTAGCAACAGCCTGCCCTTTTTCATCAGTGTTTTAAGATCACTACTCATTTGTGTATTGTGTGTTTGGATTAGTTTATTTTATTTAAAAAATAAGTTTATACCTAAACAAAGGTGAGTATTTAGGAATTAGTCAAATAAGCTTTACTTACATTTTTTGCTAATTAAGATTTGTTTTTTATTATTTACTAAAAGATTTTAGCTTATAAAATAAAGAAAAAAAATAAAAAAATAAAAACTAAAAATGTTTTACGTTAAAGAAAATTAAAGTCCACTTTTGGTCCCTAAGTTTGGTGTAGTTTTCATTTTGGTACACTAACTTTTAAAGTTTTCATTCGGGTCAAGAAAAATGTTTTTATGTTATTCCTTAAAAGAAAGTATTTTGAGTCGAGTGAAATTTAACAAAAGAAAGTTCTTTTAAAAACGACTCAAATTCCAAAGTTGTTAAAAAATATATTTTTTTAAGTTTTTGGGCCAAAAACTCTATTATTTTCAAAATCTTTTTGAAAATGTCTTTTAAACTTTCTGACCAAAATTTTTATATTTCTCAAAATCATCTTTTCTAAAGAACTTTTTGATCAAAATTTTTATATTTCACAAAATCGTCTTTTCTAAAGACACTTTGACCAAAATTTTTATATTTTCAAAATCGTCTTTTTAAAGACAACTTTTGGCTAAAATTTGGTTAGAAAGTGTCTTTCAGAAAGATGATTTTCACGTTTAAAAGTGTCTTTCACAAAGACGATTTTGAATGATTATTTCAAATAGACATCACTAGAGTCATGTTTAGCCAAAATACTTAAAAAAATGTATTTTTTAGCAAGTTTAGCCCAACCTTAGGGGACTCGAATGAAAATTTCAAAGTAAGAGCCAAAATGAAAACTACATCAAACTTAGGAGACCAAAAATGGACTTTAATGAAAAAAAAAATTTATTTAGGGGAGTGTCACAAATTATAGGCTAACCGATAATTTCCATTTTCTTTTCTTTTTATTTTTAGCTGGATGAATTGAATTTTTAGGAAGATAAAATTTAAAATTTAATAAAAACATTAATTTTGGATAGGATTGTTTTTGGTGCGAACGTTTTTTTTCAACAAGCAATGATATTTCGTAATTGCAAGTTGGCGGCGCCACATACATCCCAAGGGATCATTTACATTTAAACCCTCAAAAAATATTTGAACACCCTAAAAAAAAATTCTTGTTTTTGAACATGCTTTGAGATCCCAAATTGAACACACGATCCCAATAAATCTAACCCATTAAACCCCTAAAAAAAAGCTCAAATAACAAATAATAACTAAACTAAATTAACAAAATGGCTTAAATCTCATACATATGGCCCAAACTTTAACATGTTAAAAAAAAAAATAATACTAAACCCACCTACCGGGTTTCTGCCTTTTAATTTTTTTAATTGAAATAATGTAAAATTGGATTAAATAATAACAAGAGATGATGAATGAGAAGCTTTATTGACTGAAGTGTCTTCTTTTTGTATCAAGCATATAATCTCTATCCCGAACATGGATGAAATATTTGTAGTTGCTGGGAGGCTACATCACAAAACCCCATAAATAACAAATTTACATTACTATCGTGTTGAGCTATTCTACATAGTCATAAATATGCAACTTCAAGAGCTCAATAACCGTTTTTCAGAGGGAAATACCGAGTTTCAACTTTGTATGACTTGCTTGAATCCTAGTAATTTATTTTGTGCATTTAATAAGCAAAAGTTGGTACATCTTGCAGAGTTCTATCCATCTAATTTTTCTGGAACAGATTTTATGACACTTGACATTCAACTTCAGAATTACATTGTTGATATGCGCTCCAATGACACATTTTCAGAACTTAAATGAATTGGTGATCTTGCTAGAATGATGGTAGAGACAAAGAAGGATGTCATATATCCATTAGTCTATTTGCTTGTGAAGTTAGTTTTGACCCTTCCTGTCGCGACAGCAACAATAGAGAGAATTTTTATCAGTAATGAAATATGTAAACAATCAACTACACAATCGAATGAGAGATCAGTGGATGAATGATTGCTTGGTCACGTACATTGAAAGCGATGTATTTGATAGTATTGAAAATGAAAGTATCATGCAACGATTTCAAAATATGAAAACTCGTAGAAGGAAATTGTAAAAGTTAATATTTTTTTAATTTTGGTGATGTCAATATAATATATAGTCAAGCTTTTTAATGAACCCCTTGGAAAAAATTCCTAGAGCCGTCGCTGATTGCAAGCAAGTGTAGTATTCGTTGTAATAACTTGAACAACCTTGTAACACTTACATTAAATCTGGACTGACAAAAGCGACCAATCTTTGACATTTGGTGATACAACACATATAACTTAGAGCATTCCCAGCCGGTTATTTATAATTTCTTTATTTTACCTCTTCAAAAACCCATTTTTCTAGTTTAGCTTTCCACTTTTACAAAACAACTCACATCTCATTCTTTATTTTACAATACATCATCTTAAAATAATATTATAATTTTATTTATTTAACCATTTTTTTCCATCAACACCCACCACGGCAAACATCAAAACAAAGGCAACCATCAACACCCGAACCCAACCACAACCCATTAACACCCAACAACAACCATCAACACCCATGGAAACCATCAAAACCCATCGATCAGCCATCATTAAGAATCCACACCCGCCTTCAACTCCACCTCCACCGTGTCCTACAGCATTGGCAACGCCACCATGAGCTACGACTATAGCCTCAGAGCCACTTGGTCCTCGTCGTCCCCAGACGACCACTCCAACTCTATCTGAAACCCTAGCTCCTGATCCTGCGCCACTATCGACACGCCAAGGATGACCTCGACGACGATGATGACACAGAAGAAGAAGAAGCACAGCCAGGATTCTCCAGAGGCTCTTCATTGCCGTAGGGTGGATGATGTGGACGCTGGTGCCCATCGACATTTTTGGACGATGGATATTTTGGATCGAAGAAGATGAGAGAGATGTCTGAGAGGAAGTCAAGAATAGTAGTTTCTGGAGAGAGAAAAGAATAAAAAATAGTTAACAAAACTTCTATATGAGAGAGTAGTAGTCATCGATCTTCTCCATGATTGATAATTGTCTTCAGTGAGTGGCTCAGGAACTATACGAATTCCTGGATTATCTCCACTGTTGAGATAATAAGGGCTTCGAGAATTCTCAATGGAAATAAGAGAATTTTGAGTCGAAACAAAGGAAGAAGAAGAGGAAGCTTCAGTGGAAGCCATGTATGAAAAATCAGAGTAAAGATCAGAATGAATGAGACAAGGATAAAGACAGAGATTGAATCAAAGGTTCATCAATGGCTTAATTGCTCTAATACCATAATAGAAATTGCAAGCTCGAGATGGAGCATAGAGAGAGAGAAAACAGAGAATGAAAGGAAGGCTCTAGAACATATTAATGCTTGCTTAACTTTATTAATGAGAACTGATTACATATTGATCAAAAGTGCAGAAGAAGCTAAGATAATAACAAACTCTATCAAAACTCATAACAGACTCCACTAACTCTAATACCCAATAAATGGATGACAGCTGTACACCGATAAAACAAATACACTACACGACATTGAGAGAGCATGTAGACTACAAGTCGTATGGAGGCAGCAGCTAATCATAGCAGCAACAGAATTGAGACTTGCTAGATAGCTGCTAACTGATTGGAGCAGTGATCAGATGTTTTAATAATTTAAATGAAATATTTCGGTATTAATTGATCTATTTTTACTTGTCATTTTAGAGTCATAGTTATTTCTTTATATATATATTATACCATGATCAATTCAAAGCCTACTAATACAACTCTAACTAAAGAAAATTAATATAGAACCACAACAACAAATTCAAGCCTTAATTCTAAAATTTTGGAGTCAACTATGGATTTTCATCTGACTAATCAGGGTTTGGGTAAATGTAGTCTTTTTTGTTATTCTATTATATTTGAAGTCATACTCTTTGTCACCTTCTTAATTAATGATATTTTTTTTACTATTCTACTAATTTTATTTTAGATCTTTTTCTAACTTTTTTCCGTTCCTCTTTGACTTGAATCAACTCACTCTTCCTTACTAGTGCATTAATTTTTCTGCCTTTTACATGACCATCATCAATGTGCTTGAAAGATAAATATCACCATCATTAATCAATATAAAATAGTGATAAAAAAGAAGAAGAGAAATATAGATAATATATGAAAGAAATTTAAATTTTGGTCAAAATTGATTGAAATTTGACTCAAGGTGGAATGGGAATTAATTGTATAGAGTTAATTAAAAAAAATGAAATATTTTTATCATCCAATCGATCGGAACCAAACAAAATAGAATTGACAAAAATAAAATCATTCATAAATGTGCCACTTTCTTCGAGCTCATATTTGCTTTAAAGTATCTATAACTACCACCTCTTAACCAAGATCCCATGTCAAATGGAGAAGAAAAGAATGTGAATGTGTACCTGTCGCCATTGATTAAAACGGCAAGTGTTCTTTTGACGGTTGTAGTCTTCTACCTTCAGGTCCCTTTTCTCTTTGTGTTGATTCTCACACTTTGATGTGATACATATGAGGAAGAGAGTATAGGGTTTGGACTTTGGAGTGGACACTTCAACCACATATATATCTATATATATATATAAAGCCCAAATTTCATCTTTGTCCATCAAAAGGACTGATGTTATATATTGGCCCTAAAAACATCTCCAGGAGACTCTACATTTTCACCCACATGTAAAGAGTTCTTTACATGTAGCTAACCACTTTTTCAACTATATTCAAATAAACACTTTATATTTTGATCTCTACTTTTATTAAAATAATATTTTCATACTTTTATTTTAACTTTTTTTCTCTCTCCTCATTTAATATTTCTGGGCTGGGAGAGGAGGGAGGAGAGAGGTGAGAGGCAAGAGAGAGAAATGGGATAGATTAAAATATGTGAGATTAAATAATTTTTTATTAAAGTGGAGAGCTATAGTAGCTCTCCTCATGTAGAGAGCTACTATAGCATTTAGGATGGGTGGAGAGCTTGAAGCTAGTTTGTAAGAGCATCATTTTTAAGTTTTGCTCTCCATAAATAGAGAAAATTGTGGTTTAACTAGTATGATGGAAAGCTCTTAGACAAGCCTCTACACATAAAATTGAATCCTTACTCACTTTAATGTATGGTACAAGACCAAACGCGCATTAGAGATGTGTTGTTGACCTTGATCATTTTTTATTTTTTTTTGTCAGAGTCACAACTTAATGGGTTTAGTTGATACTACTCACACCTAATTTAATAGTCCACAATTCCTAATAATGGGATCTATGTAGGCCTACTTGAGATTCTTACACCACCATACCACAAAAATTAATAAAAACCTTGTTACAAGCACTAAAAAATTTCAGCGAAAAAACATAGCCTCAATTGGACCCACCACACAAAGCAGAAAATGAGGGTATGAATTTTTTGGTGAAGAATTATGTGACCTTATAAAAATGTGCAATGTGTTTTCTGCTTTTCATGGTGAATAAGTGATGTATGTAGGGCCGACTGAACCCATAGGCCACTTAGGCCATGGCCTAAGGCCCCCAAATGGAACAAGGCCCCCCAAAAATAAAGAAATGGAGTAGAATCTTTAAAAATAAATCTCAATTATAAACTTAAAATCTTTTGGGGGAATGTCCACAAAAAACTCTATAGTTTTAACCTTATGACAAATTAAACCCCATATTTTTAAATGTAATGGTCCACCACTTATTGTTTGCAACTTATAATTGCGAAATTTGTGGCACAAAAGTTATATCTTTTGATTTTCTTTTTAGTTAATAAATAAAAATATCTATTTTAATAGGTTTTGCACTTCACTTACTTTATTTTGTCTACACATATTTACAATTAAAATTATCACCTCACTTAAAATATGAATTATTATTTCACAATAAGACCTCACATAAAATTATCACTTTAGTTCCCAAAATACATTTAGCTGGTTTGGGACTAATGCTGGGCATAATGATCTTTGGAACAACCTTTTACTTACAAACAGTGGCAACGAAAGAAAAAGGCGCGGCAACGAGTCCCGTGACCTGGGTCTTTGGTTAGAAGGCTCCATCTTTTCAAGGCGCTTGGAAGGTCTGTTATGAATGAAAGAATGATAGTAAATTATGTAATGCCACATGTTAACATGTACAGGGTCATTGGCGCCATTGTGATCATCTTAGGCCTATATCTTGTTATGTGTGGTAAAGCCAATGATAACAATTCATTTCTCTCCGTGGATCAATGTCAAATAGCACCAGCTAGGGAACTGGTTAATGCAAGTAGGAATGGCAAGGAAAATCCTAATCATGAGGCTAATACCATAAGCAAGTGGTGGGTTACAGTTAACTTAACTGGTAAAATTAATCTCTCAGCATCATATAAAGGATTTAGATTTGAATTTCGCTTACACCAAAAACCAACTAGTGTCTTAACCTGATGATAAAAAACATTTATCATGAAGCACACATCATAAACTCAAAAAAAAAAAAAAAACATTTTGTGCGTGTAAATGGGAAGCTTATTCCCATGCGTACAAAAGTCAATTTTTTGTCTAAAATATTAAGCGAGGACTGCAATTTGCCTATGTTGGTTGGAAAGCATCAACATCAAAAGCTTAAACAATGTGAAAGTGGATTATATTGCTTAACTATGTGAAAGTGGATTATATTTTTGACATCGCCCTCATTGGCAAGCCCACCCGCAATAAGGGAACCAGATGTTTGACCAAATGGTTGTAGTAGGGTTTGTAACACCGTGACAGACTGACAGAAACCATCAAACTTCGAAACTAAGGCTTATATCAATTCCAAAGGGTTCCCTTAGTAATTCTTAAGGTGATCCATGAAATCTTAGGTTTGAAATTTTTTACCAACATCTCACGATCCCCTTAGGGTTGGCTATGTACATTTTAGGGCCTAAGGCAACATATTTAAATAAGATCTTTTATATTTAAATATTAATTAAATAATGTGATTTTTTATATCATAATATTCTTCTAACTTTTTGAGATGCAAAATTACTAATTAAATTTTTGTATTCAAGATTTACTAGCATTTCCTTTTTCTATTCAATTTGACTCATAATATGGCTTGTCCACTTAATTTATCGATAGATATTTTTTAGATTTAATTGGTTTCTCTACTCTCTCTCTTTTCTTTTTTCTTTTTTTTTTAAATTTTTTTTATATCGTGATGCACTTTTTCTAGTAAATATTTAGAAATCAAGGAGGTCTTATTTATAATATAAAAGTATAATGTGTAGAAGAAAAAAAATTTAAGCCTAGAACAATTGAACCTAATTAAAAAAAAACAAACACACACACACATGGTAGATCTAACAACAATTTTGGATTGTTGAGAGAGAGGTAAAAATGAATTGCAATTTTTCAATCTTAATTTTGGATTTTGGTGTTGAAAGAGAAAGTTTGATATATTTTTGTGTGAGTGATGGAAAGGAAAGAGAGAGTTAATGGGCATACAAACATATACGTTTTATGTATTGGGTAATTCTTGGGCTTAGTTGGGGTTTAATTAATACTCAACTAATTTATTGTCTAAAATTTATGATTTTTTTTTTAAATGGATTTAAATTTAAAAATATTTGGGGTCCTTTTCTATTTGGACCAGAGTCGGCCCTAGATCACCTCTAAGGAATTCTCCCTATAATTACTTGGTGTGTGTAGAACGATCGACTACACATACCCAAGAGAATAGTCAAGTGCTCGGAAAACTTTGAACACTCTCGTTAGGATTAAAAAAAAGAAAAGAAAGAAAAGGGGTCAAAAAAGGACTTATATCATAAAGGCTTATATCAAAAAAGGGGTCAAGATATGCCTTTCAAAAAAAGTAGGCTTATATCATGAAATGGGTGAACATATGCTTTTCAAGTGCTTCAACAAATTTCTAATTGCTATCTATTGTTGTACTTTAAGTTTTTCATTTAAGGTATATATGGACAGTGTTTATCTACAAATAATTCCTTGGGGTCACATCTCCTGGTGAAAAGCCAGCGATTTACCTTGATCCGTATAAGAAAACTCTCGAGGGTGCGGTGCATGGATCCCGTTGGATTAGTCGAGGTGTGCGCAAGCTGGTCTGAACACCCAAGATTATAAAAAAAAAATTAAAAAAAAAAAATTGGAGAAATCTCCTTCAACTCTTTATGTGATGATTCATAAAAATGATCCATGTGTATTGTTTGAACAAATCATATGATTCATTAAATAAATCATATGACTAAAAGTATAAGTAAATAGTCTTTTTTCTTTAATGGTCCACACTTAGGCTTCCTCCACATGGCCTAAACCCAACAGTTTTTCCTGGGTCTTTTTTGGGAGGGCCAGGTTGTCGTTTAGAAAGGAAGTCTAAATCCAATTTGCTGTACCTCTTGTGAGTAAAAATTACCACATTTAATGACAGAAATGGCGTTTTCCATATTAACAAAAATTATCTGTCGGCCAAACTTCTTCTTTTTTTTCTTCTTTCCTTTTTCCTACTTTATTTTTATTTTTTTTTTTTTTTTTTTTTTAAATGTAAAATTTTCCTACCTTTAAATACTGAAAGACATAACGACAATCTTTGTGTAACACTGCACGCCTCAATGACACTTCTACACCCCAATAATGAAACATTGTGACGTTTAAACGCTGATGATGTACAACACCACTGTCTAATACAGCAAGAGCCACTGACTCACGAAAACTAAAGTTTCACAAAATGGATTCCAGAGTGGAAGTGGGTAGGGTATATCATAGGAGCAGTAGTGCACAAAGCATAAGGAAACAAAATGCTAGTCCAGACTAATACTATAGACTACGAATAATGGGATTTACGTGCTCAGCACAAGCTTGACCATGGACTAGTAGGTGTTTTCCCAGAATTGCTAAATCATATTAAAAGCAGAAAAAGGTGATGATATAAAGAAAGATTCTAATGTTAGCCAACCATTTTTATTTTTTGACCAAATAAGATAAAGAGTCAATTGCTACCTTTAATAATGTAAATGACCAAAAGCTTTATCCGTCCCCTTTTAAGATATTATTGGCGTATGGGCAACCTTTTCTGTACCTTATCATCGATTTTTTGCAGATTCAAGACAATATTGTATATTTTCTAGTGAGCACGTCTCTGAGACCAAATTAATCATATTTCCAAAGCTTTTTTTATCAATCTCCTTAAAGCATTGCGCAAAAAAAGAAGTCCAGACCATTACAGAAGATTAAAAAGCGTGACCAAAAATTAAAAGCAACTCTTTTTGAAAATGGTACAAAGCAACTCCACCAGAGTGACCCTCAACAAGTGCCAAATTAACAGTTAAATAAACTAAAGCTAATGCGTTTATGGACACACTCATTTCAGGTTGTGAAACTAAAACTAACGCGCTTACCGACACACTCAAATTCACACCAAAATTCACAACAAAATTCCCAATATTTTAAAGTGACAGATTGTAAAACTAAAGCTAACGCGCTTACGAATACACTTAAATTCACACCAAAATCCACAACTTTCTAAAGTAACAAGTTATGAGTGGTCAACCATCACTACAATGGGTTCACCGTTCATGCTGCCTACTTTTTCTAAATTAAAAGGCCGTGAATTTTGAATACAAATCTTCTATCTCACTTTTTGTATGCCATTTATGCTCCACCAATCACAACTTGCCGCCGTATGTCTATAAGTTTTTCCATTTTAAAGTTTAGTTATTGTATAAGGAAAGTGAAAAGAATACATGACAAGTTATAATTAGTAGAGTATAAAGTGAAATACAAAAAGTGAGATATAAGATTGTTATTCATGAATTTGGTGTGTCCGTAGAGTTTTCCAACTAAAACACTAAGGTTTAAGTGTATGTTTCTCGTGAAAGAAAAGAAAGAGTGCGTTTCTCGTGAAAGAGAAAAATAAAGAATGTGTGTCGATACAATTTTGCTGAATGTTGATTGCTTATTTGCTGAGACTTGAGAGTCCGTTAAAGCATAATTGTGCTATGGAAAAGTGAAACTTTAAAAAACCGTACATAATCAGATGTTGTGTGCACCATGCAACACTTTTTTAAGGGTTTAGATTTGAAAGTTAAAAAAGCTAACTTTAATCTAAACCCTTGAATACAAAAACTTTTTAACAACATTTTAAAGTTTTGGTGTTTTACTGTTTTACCCTCAAATTTTTCAGCTTTTATCCGGTTGTGGGAGTAAACTCGATTAGTGCCAATAATTGATGAGTAATAATGAGTTTAATACATTAGTGGAATCCATGCATTTGAGAATATCATAATGTTTTCACGTTTTACTAAACAGCTAGCCCTTCTATATAAGTAAGGATCATTGATACCACTGGATACTCTCATGAGCGATAGCTGTTTCACAATTGAAGCTTGTGGAATCTAGTACAAGAGAGGAAGAGCACGTACAAGATGCAGAAGAACCAAGCAAATACTGTGTTTGATAGATTAAAACCATTTCTTGCCGTTATATTCTTGCAATTTGGGTTTGCAGGGATGGATGTTCTTTCTAAGGCTGCACTAAACCATGGGATGAGCAATTACGTACTCGTTGTCTATCGCCATATAGCTGCTACTATTGTCATTGCTCCTTTTGCAGTGATTTTTGACAAGTAATCTCTTTTGTCTCTATGCTTACACACATACACTGATACACATACACATACACAGGGAAGGGATAACTAACAATATTTTTCCCTTACTATCTTACAGGAAAGTAAGGCCAAAGATGACAGTTCCAATCTTCACCAAACTAATTGTGCTGAGCTTATTGGAGTAAGTATTCTATAATACTAATAAAATTCTTCTTCTATTTATTATTTTATAGTAGTGTCTAAGCATATCTTATATCTTGTTCTCTAATTCTCTTGGCAGGCCAGTAATTGACCAGAACTTGTACTTTCTAGGAATGAAGTACACAACTGCAACGTTTGCAGCGGCTATGACAAATGTTCTTCCTGCCATCACTTTCCTAATGGCTTGCTTGCTTAGGTAACCAAAACGTAAAGCAAGATGTTGTAGCCGCATATGTTTCACACCAACAAAATCACTCATCACTAAATTTTCCTAGTAGTTCATTTGTATTGAAGTATTTAAAGAGAATGATTTGAATTTGAATTTTTAATTTAGATAACTTGAATAAAGTACGAAAGTCAATTTTTTTTTTTTTAATATATTATTAAATTCATGGACGGATTCAAAATGATTAGATGCTTAATGTTAATCCAAAATCACAAGTGTTTTTGCTATAGTGAAATCTAAAAGCTTAATTCCATAACGTGTTATTAAAATTCATATCAAGCCATTTATATTAGAAATTCTCCTTAAAAGCCTTATTTTAAATCCTCAAATCCAAATACAACATAAAGGATTTTAATCTATAAGGATTACTTGAAAAACCCCATGTTAACACAATCTAATAATCTTTAGTCATATTAGTGTAGGAAGCTAAAGAAATTTTATTGTCTACAATTAGATTTTTCAAAATTAAGCAATAAGTAGCTTCAAACTAAACCTAATCCTAAACAAATCTTCTTAATCTGTAAAACAAAATCTCGAAAACAAATGGTGAGAGACAAAGAGAGAGAATGTTATAAAGAAAACGCAAAAATTATTTAGGTTCATCGTTTCAACATGATAAATCTATCATCAAGACCTAATTAGCCCCTACAAATACAATCTGATTCTTCATATCCCTTTCTACCTGTTGTCTTTTTTCAATACAAAATGACCAATTAGAGCTTTATTGTTTTGGTTTTTCTAAAAGATTTTTTATTTATTTAAATAGTAGAAGTTTTTCTAAAAGATTGCGTAGACAGGCCCATAGCCAGAGGCGTTTCCCGTCATAAAATAAAATTTCCTCCATTAGCAAAAGCCCAAACCTAACTTGTGAAAGCTTAAAACTTTTAAGTTTCAAATAGAATAACTTCTTAGTGTTTAAAAAGAAAACAGATATTCCAAATAGAATATATTCTTAATTAAAAAGGAAAACAATTTTTTTATGTACAGGGAATTCATGAGAAGTCCCATTTTTCACCATCTAATTTAGATGCTTCTTATAACAGAATTCTATTTGTTTCACCTGTTACAAAGGCTTCCAAAAATATTTTCAAGACAAAATTCATATATAGATGTAAAATCCAAAGAGAGATCCAACGTTGAATCCTAAATTCAATTATGTTTCCATCGCCTTGTTTCTCTGTTCTTTTTTATTTTAATAAGATTTGAGCTCGTTTTACCATTACTTAAAAGAACTAAGTTAGTATTGTGTTTAGTGTAAAACTACTACATTCCTCAATTTTTATAAATTTGATATAAGACGAGATGATTAAATGGTATAAACACAGGTTTTACAAAGTCTTTATAGAATTTAAATTCCTAAAAGATTCCCAAGCAGTTCTTTATAAATGTAAAACGTTTGCTTTTTGTGTCTCTGATAGGCTTGAGAAGTTAAATTTGAGAAGTATCCGCAGCCAAGCTAAAGTGGTAGGGACAATAGCAACAGTTGCGGGAGCCATGGTCATTACACTGGTAAAAGGCCCAGTTGTCGAGTTGATCTGGACAAAAGGAAAAACTAGCCACGAACAGCAAAGTGCGGTGAATCTTCATCATTCAATTACGGGTGCTCTAATGATAACAGTCGGCTGCTTCAGCTGGGCTTGTTTTGTTGTTCTGCAAGTAAAGTTTTTCCTCATAAATTTACATACTAGTACTCATTAGCAGATTCGTTTTCTGTGGTTTGACGGATCTCCTAAGTATACCACCTCATGCTCTATTTTTCCAGGCAATCACACTAAAGACATACCCTGCTGAGCTTTCCCTTACAGCTTGGATATGCCTGTTAGGCTCAATCGAAGGCACCGCAGTGGCACTGGTGATGGAGAGGGGAAATGCTGCCGTCTGGGCGATAAATTGGGATGTTAAACTACTGGCAGCTCTCTACAGCGTAAGAATATAACATTTCTTATTTTTAAAAAGATCATATATATATGTGATAATATGATACATACAACAAAAAAAATTATATAGCCAATGCTCCTATTGTATCCTTTAGAATTCTCCTCTTTTAGGCTTCGCCCAAAAATTGTCATTGCCCTGGGAACTTTATCTCCTTCATCTAAGTTACTCTATGCAAACCTTTATGATATCAAATCTCAAGCAATAATACAGGAGATTGTATATCCCATAGGGTTAAAAAAAACCCAATAATAAACCTTCGTCTGTATCACCTGTCCAGAGTTCCACACCACCACCAAAACTGATGCATTATTGCATCTCCACAAATCTAAGGGAAATATTTTTTCATCATTCTAAAGAAATGGAATATCCTACCAGTTTCTATATTTTCATTTCTCCAGTCATGGAAAGAGGGATTTTGCCCAAAGGAAATATCAGATCCTAGGCCAGCAAGTGATATATTTACAACTCTTTATATCTAGAAATACATGCATGCAGGGCATAATCTGTTCAGGACTAACATACTACATTCAAGGAGTTGTGATGCAAGTCAGAGGCCCTGTTTTTGTAACAGCTTTTAATCCCCTATGCATGGTTATTGTTGCTATCATGGGCTCCTTCATCTTGGCTGAGCAACTGTATCTTGGAAGGTATCTATCACGCTTAATCCACAACCAAAGCCACACACTAGAACAAAATGACTAACTAATTTCATCAATTGTACAGGATACTTGGTGCTATTATCATAGTTGCGGGACTATATCTTGTTGTGTGGGGTAAAAGCAAAGATTACAAATCTCCAACACCATCAAACGATGAGCAAACAGCACCAGCTAAACAAATAACACATGCAGGTAGCACTGGAAATGAAAAATTCAATCATGAGGTAGTCACAATTGATATGTCCGGAGGAGAAATTGTAACTAGAAATTAACAAGTTCATGGGCAAAGGAGTCCAATCACTATCTAGATTATGACTTTCCTGAAAGGTTCCATGCACATCCACAGTTCCAAGGGAGAACAGCAGTATTGAACGTATCTAGCGGTCACCTATATTAATGTTATGTACACTAAAGGGTTATGTTTTTTTTGCTACTCACTAAAGGCTCTCTATTTATGTGTGAAATGGTCTCTAATTATGATGCAAGGAATATGACAATTGACTTAAAAACATAATGAAGCAGAGCCAACTTATTTGACTGGATAGCACTTGAGTCTCAATATGGTGGAAGGAAGATCAGATGATTATCTACAAGAGAATGTCACGGCTCAGGACATATGCTGTAGTGTCTGATCAGCACCAGTTTCCCACAATAAGTGAGTCAATGATCTGGCACTGAATCTACTATAAGGTTGAGTATCACCATCTCATTCTTTCCTAGGATATCAATTTGGCTGATGAAGCATCGAATAATGGCCAAGCATTTCCTCCATCTTGCACTATGACATACATTCTTTTGGGCTCTCGTCTTCCTAACACCCTTAGACAAAACCATAATGCTTATCGCCTTTATCTCATCTTTCTAAGACCCTTAGACACAACCAAAATGTTTCTCACTAATATATCAGATGGTCTCTGTTTAACATTGCAGAAACACCAAATTGTGTAATAAAGTGCCGTAAGATAATTTAATGGTGCTAAAGAATGGACTGAAGTAGAAGATGAAGTCCTGGCACCATACCACTTCAACACAATTTAGATTGAAATAAATCAGTAATATCGCTGAGTTAGTTCTTACAGAATTCTGATAGAATAAAGAAAACCAGACAGATATAGCCCTAGATCTTCCTTGAAAAACAATTTGTTCCATTAACAAGCGTATCACAATCATATCCAAGCAAGATAAATGAGAATGAAGGGGCATAACGAAAGTAACAAAATATCCTTTCTGTCAACAGGTAACACATCTTAAATTTAAAAAAAAAAAAAAAAAAAAAAAAAAAAAAAAAAAAAAAAAAAAAAAAAAAAAAAAGAGCATGGACTATGATCTGTCATCATACAGCGTTCTCTTTTCTTTCCCCTTTTTTTTAATAAGTAACCTGTCATCATACATTTCTCCTAGTCCCACCATGTACCTTGCCCTCAAATTAGAAAAATATCCAAGCCCTTAAGTTAGTGGTGCAATCCCCATATGAGTACAAGGTATAGACAAAAAGATTCCTTCTATGCACAAAACGGAGATGATCCTACATTACAATTTAATTGAGCTTTGCTTTATGACAATTGCTTCCCCTCATCCTTTCCATATATACGCTGAAGTTCACGTGTTGCAGCTAGAAAGGATTCTGAAAGTAGCAAGAAGTGCAGGCATGAGAAGAAAGGCATATATACACACATCAAAAAATAAAGGAGAATGTTTGACACACAAAAAATCTAAAGCAGTACAGGTTAAAGAGGTAGTTTTGCATCACCTTTCCAAAGTCGGAAGGACTTTTGATTGATAGGAGAACCGGTTATAGTTTGAATAACTTCGAATAACATATTTTGAGGCGTGCTCCTGAGCTCTTGGACAATCCCATAAATAGTCTTTCCATTCTCAAAGTAGATGTGATTATTTGGATGTTTTGTTTTGCATCCAGCATGACGCTCAAATTCATATGCATTGATCACCTATAAAATCAATTAATCAGACCATTGGGTCAACTGATCTTGCTTAAAGGTCATTCTACAATACTCACACTCTTTTTGTGGGTATTGTACCTAATCAATTGGTACCATCAAATATGATATAAGTACCATTATATATGATATTGGTACTATCTGATTTTTTATATATATTAAATTTAAATAATAAATAAAAATTTAGGATACCAAGCAATGTGATAGTAGGTACCATCATATGTGAGGTAGATACCATCATGTGTAACATTGGTAGCATCAATGTGAGATTTTATCTATTAAAGGTACCATACCCACATGGGTATTATAGAATTACCCTCTTGCTTAAAACTTCCTTATAATATAAGAAACTAAATCTACACAAACTTACCTTAGAGAAGTTACATGACTGACAGCCACAAAGATATCCAGAACCTTTTATAACACCACGAAGTTCCTTCTACCATGCACAGAATGAACCAGTCATTTCATCAATGATAAGCCAATCTAAAAGATAAATATGAGAACTGATATTTACCTCCCGTGACCAGGCAATATACTTTACAGGAACTCCATCCAGCATACCAGTTGATAGCAAACTTCTGACATTTGATGGGAAGTTGTTTGGAGGAACCTTCTTGGACATTTTTAGATCATCTTTCTTTTTGGAAATATTTTCAGTTCCAGAAGCAGTTATCTGGCCAGTACTTGTATGTGCATCAGCATTTGATGTAGCCAACTCTTTCTCATTTACTGCTTCTGATCTTTGCACTGAAGGATGGCTCATCATCAGTTCATAACTAGATATGAGCCTCCCCGAGGGATTTGTATCATCATCATCATAGCCGCCGAAAGATATGATAGTACTCTCTCCCTTATTATAAGAGTGACCAATTGATAGGGTACTGTTTTCATCCTTGTTGAAGGAATGAACCATCGATACAGTATTGTCTTCCTCCTTATTGAAGATGTGACCGATTGACATGGTATTGTCATCCACCTTGTTGTAGGTTTGACTAATAGAAATGATATTGTTGTTACCCTTGCTGATTGTTGTCTGACCTGTTGATATAGAATTAGCGTTCTCTTCGTATGTTTGACCCATTGATAGGTTTTCATCCCCCTTGTTATAAGGTTGTCCCATTGATATGAAATTGTTATCCACCCGGTCATAGGCATCATCTATAGATAAGAGGTCATCCCCTTTGCCATAAGTGAGACCCATTGATATTGAATTGTCATCAGCCTTGTACGCATGAGCTGTTAACATGGTGTTGTTATCCCCCCGATTATAGGCATGTGGCATTGATACAGACATGACATTCTCAGAGTCCTTAACTTGGCTGACTTTAACTTTTCTAAATGCACCATAATTTAAACCGGATCTAGGATCCTCCAGTGCATGTGACATTGATAGACCAAATGAGGAATCGTTCCCAAATGTATCCTCATTAACCTTTCTTCCCACATTCATTTTTTCTGTGGTAAGTGACGGAATATTTCTATCGTCAAAATTAGCTGTCCTGGTTGTTTCGGAATCAAATAACCTTTCGGTAAATTGGCCAGAGAATGAATGAAAACTAGGCACATTTCCCCAGGGAGAAATATTTGTATTTAACATTCCCGAAAATAAATGATTGGTTGGAACCTCTACCGCCTGTTTCTTGCTAGGGAACAGCTCCACCTCAGGGCCATCCATGAACCACTGATGAGGACGCTTCAGCTCAATCCTTGAAGAATTATCATAAGCTGTCTCACCATCATTTAGACATCCAGCACCTTTTGTCATCCAGAAGCCTTGATTCTGGAAAGACTGTCACAAACAATTACTTACAAAGATGCCCTTACCATATAGCTAATTAAAAGGAGAGTAATGAGGACACTTTATATCTGTATCTAGTACATAATAATAAACTAAGATCAATGTACCATTCACATTATTTGCATTACAACTACTTAACCAATCAGTACAACTGTTTTAGTTTCAACATTCAATGATAATAACAATGCAAGATTACTTAGCCATGAATGACCAAATGTGTATGACTGAAAAGTTAAGCATTCATGGCAATCTTTACACATTATTCTTCTCCACTCTCCACATCTTTAGATAATCTTATTCCTACCCAAAAATTCAATTACCAATCAATTTGTACTTAGAAACAACGATGAGAAAGAAAGAGAGGAAACACACACACAACATCAACAACAACACTCCATGTGTTTGAGAACTAATGTATAAACGATACACCATCAATGAAAGCCTAGACATGCTGAAAGCAACTTCAATGATTAATACTAATAATAAATTCAAAGTCCAATTCCAATTCCAAGGATCCTTCTGGATTGTCAGTAGGCAACAGATTCAGAAATTTATTTTCTACACATGCTGACAAGTCCTATTTAAGCTTCCGATCAAAATCGATGATTTGAAGTCTGGTTTAAGCTTGAGCCTTTCCTAACACATGAGTTGACAGGTTCTGTCTCAATCTAGAATTTAAACGTTATAATTATGCAAAAAAAAAAAAACCCTTAAATTTATGGGAATCAAGATTATGTCTATCAAACTTAACCAGCCAACAGGAAACAAAAGGCATCTTTCACTTAAAATGACAAAACCATTAAAAATCCTATTTGGATTTGCTCAGTTCTCAATCATTCTATAGCATCTTCCTTTGACCCCATTCTTCCAATAACCACAAGAAGGGACATAAAGCCATACGAAGATGTATTCCCTTGGTCAACGACACACACACACACACACACACACACAAAGTTTCATTATAAAACATTAAAGGGCCCCATTAGTTTTATTCATTCAAAAAAGGAGACACATACTATAATTCTCCATGGTTTATTTAAGTCACATTTTGAAGCTCCAACTTCAAGGCCCAAATTTCGTAGCAGAGATGCAAAATACGTACCATTTCGTGTCGTATGTCAAATTCCTCTCCAATGTTGTTCTCGCACTTCCCTAACTGGTCAAATGATTAAGTTAATAGCTATATACAGATTACACACGCCTTCAAGCATAAAAAAAAATTCTCAATATCAAAGGCTACATAACGTAGTGGACAGTTAAGCTCGCCGCCAATTGTCCAAAACTTATCTGCCAAAAAATAACAAAATAAGAAAATTCAATATACAAATAATGAAACAAATCCAAAATAATTTACTTTCAATATAGAAGAATAAAACAAAATCATACTTATTAAAAATAAAAACAAAATGATTAATCTCAAAGCTTCATGATGCACGAAAGGGAAAAGCTCAACTCAGATAAGCTCAATGCAACTATGGCGCTCACTTGAAGTGAGAGTTTAAATTAATTTCGGCGGAAACAAAAGCAAATATCACATTTCTGCGATGAATTAACTCAACAGAAAGAAAAAAGTCCATTTTCGAAGCAACGAAACTGATACAAAACAGAAAAAGGACAATGAAACCCTAGCCCTAGAGCACTGAGTACCGACAAAAGCAGAAATCTCCGTGATACGTACCTGTCGCGAGAAAGAACAAGAAGACGCCCTGATAACCGTACGATCCGTGATCGGAAATCGATGAACTTTACGGCAACGATCTACCGGAAAACGCGCCGGAGATTGTACGGACAGGAGAGATCTACCAAATGGGGGCAGTTTGGAATTTGGATTCGGTTTTGACAGGTTTTTGGTTTTGCTTTTTTTTTTCTTTTTCTTTTTTCTTTCCTCTTTTGGTGTGTTTAGTTTTGTTTGAGGAAAAAGATATAAGATACTTATCAAAAAAAGGAAAAAGATATAAGATGGTGCCCCGCACGATCATAGTTCGTGGAGCCTCATCGTGGCCGTACACGTGGCGGGAACTAGTTCGATCAGTTTAGCTTGGGCAGGGCAAAGGATACTCTGTGTTTATTTATATGCCAAATTATAAATTACACCCTCTAAGTTTGGTCAAAGTTCAATTCAGTCCTTTAAGTTTTGACCATGTCAATTCAGTCCTCTAAGTTTCACTCCATTTCAATTAAGTATTTCCGTCCATTCTCGTTAAAACCCCCGTTAGTTTAAATTGATTTTTAACAAATACCCATAACTAAATACCCAAACCCGATTGAACAAATGCCCAGACAAAAAAAAATCCCCAGCGACATCCATGCTCTGAATGAGAGATCTGTAATCTTCAAAAGCTGATCCCCAATTCGCGATCTCCAAAGTACAAGCCCAAATCCTCCCATGTTGATAATTAGTCATATGTGGAATGACATTACTGAGAATTGGCAACCACGTGGGACTTGGTTATTTCTTGAGTTGATTGAGGAATATGAGCAAGAGACCCACCTTGGTGTTTCTGTGAAGCAAATTTGGTATGACTTGCGTGATAAAACATGTTTTGATAAGATTAAGGAGTGGACCTGTGTGATGAGAGATTTGTGGAAAGGGTTAGTGTTGCAAGTCATTAATGAGAACCTAAATATAATTCTAAAAGATGTGGTCAAGGTTTTAGAATGTTCTGGGGGCTTGTTTCAAGAAACCAATGGAGGATTGGAATTAGCTAGAACTACTGTTGGTGTTGATATTAGCTCTGAAGCAGATTTGGCTAACGCTCTCGCTATTGTCCCTGTTGAGAACTCATTTTGTAGTGATATGTAGGTTGATCAAGAGAAATCTGCTATGGATGAATTCATTTCTACTTTGGACGTTGATGGGTCAGATGTGAATATTTTGGCTGACTCAGATGTGAGGATCTGAGCTTGCATTTTGGAGATCGCGAATTGGGATCATCTTTTCGAGATCACACATCTCTCATTGTATTGCGTAATTGGGGATTTATTTTTTGTCTGGGCATTTGTTCAATCGGGTTTGGGTATTTAGTTATGGGTATTTGTTTAAAATCAATTTAAACTAACGGGGGATTTAACGGGAATGGATGGAAATACTTAATTGAAATGTAGTGAAACTCAGAGGACTGAATTGACACGGTCAAAACTTAGAAAACTGAATTAAACTTTGGCCAAACTTAAAGGGTGTAATTTGTAATTTTGTCTTATTTATAAACAAGCCAAGTTAAAACTAAGTTTAGATTTGATTATTAAATGAGTCAAACTTAAACATAAAAACATGTTCTTAAACAAACTCCTGAGCATAGGGTTCAATTTAATTATATATAATATTATATATTTATATAAACTTGATATTGGATGGTGTAAGTTTGTAAATAAATTAATAATCTTTCAAATTAATATTTGTAATTTACTGATAATATAAGTAGTCCATTTCGTTGTATTATAATTTTTAACAATATAAGGTTGGTAAATCTAATTTTTATAAGCTTGTTGCATGATGGCTTGATTGTTTATATATGAGTGGATGCACATGAGATTATAACCCATATGTGTCTTGCCGACTTAAGGATCCAAGATCTACTTGGATTGTGAGTGTGAGTGTGTCCCATGGCACTTGTGCACCAAGCACTAGCTTGCCCAAATGTTATAACTATATATATGGGTTCTTGTTTTGCTTAAGTGTGCCACATTCAGGGCCGGTCCAAACTTTTTGGTGGCCTCAAGCCAAATATTAAATTGAGGCTTTTTTTTTTTTATTCAATGCTAAATTAAATTAATATTTATGAATTTTTTTATTGGAATTTTATTCAAAATTATTAATCACAATTAAAAAAAAAAGTCCTATACCCATCAAATAGAATATTTGATTTTCTTCAAGGTCATCGCAATAACTCACATGGCTTTCATGCTTCACCCATCAGACAAATAAATGCAAAGGACTTAATCTAACTATTGGTTCATGATATTAAAAATAAAAAAAAAAAAAAATGAAATTGCACGTGGCTTGATGTTGACCACAACCAACATTAGATATTTTCATTTAACACGGCTCACGAAGAGCTCTTGCCAAAAAGCTGAGAAGAAGATTGTGAAGAGAAAAAAGAAAAGAATTGAAAGAGAAGCAGACTCACAGTACGTTGAGGGAGTGATAGACGTGGAGTAAGAAAGAAACGGAGAGAGAGAGAGAGGAAAAAAAAAATTGTTCGGGAAAGAAAAAGAGGGAAAAAAATTAGGCTTTTTTTTTTTTAATATATATTACATATGGATCATCAAAAATTTGGGGGCCTTTCTAATTTGGGGGCCTCAAGCCATTGCTTAAATGGCTTATAGGCTGGGCCGACCCTGGCCACATTATAGGAGTAGAAAGAGAATTGTTCCCTAGTTCTATTCTCTGTGA
The DNA here is from genome assembly GCA_907173295.1 of Fagus sylvatica. NCBI lineage: Eukaryota > Viridiplantae > Streptophyta > Magnoliopsida > Fagales > Fagaceae > Fagus > Fagus sylvatica. The sequence continues at coordinate 21,133,999 of OU015770.1, read as the reverse complement.
GAGAGAGGATTTAGAGTGTATTTGGGGTTTGTGTTCCTTGAGAGAGTCCTAATGTCACTGTTGTAATCTCCATATATTTTTAGTGAAACTTTCTCCTTGTGCCTGCCCTTAGATGTAAGCATATTGTCAAATCATGTCAATTCTTGTGTTTATTATGTGTGTTTAATCTTTTTATCTCTTCTTTAATCTTGTGCAAACAATTAATTCTCACAACAATTGGTATTAGAACAAGGATCTTGTCACTTATGCCTTACTTACCAATAGCGAGGATCCCTCAAAGTTTTAAGGAAGCAATTGACAGCTCTGAAAAGAACAAGTGAGTAGAGGTTATGATGGAGGAGATGGAGTATTTGAGTAAGAACAAAACTTCGGAGTTAACAAAACTTCCAAAGGGGAAGAAAACTGTAGGTTGCAAGTGGGTGTTCAAAAAGTAGGAAACGGTATTAGAAAATGAATGAGAAAGATTCAAGGCACAGTTAATAGCAAATGGATATTCATAGAGACATGAGACTGACTACGATAAAGTCTTTTCACCTGTAGTCAAACATACTTCTATCAAGGCAGTGTTGACTTAGGTAGCACATCAGGATATAGAATTGGAACAACTGGATGTGAAGACGACATTCCTTCATAGGAATTAAAAGGAAGAAATTTCCATGGTAAACTAGAGTGATTCAAGTAACCTAGTATGGAGAACCTTATCTGCAAATTAAAGAAGTCGCTCTACGGGTTTAAGCAATCTCCTAGGCAATAGTACAAAAGATTTGATTCCAATATGATTCAGGATTAATTATACTCACTGTGAATATGATTTTTGAGTATATATTTGTATACTTGATGATGATTCTTATATTTTTCGGCTACTATATATGGATGATATATTAATTATTGATAAGAGCATGTGTGAGGTCAACATGTTGAAATCTCTTTTTTACATAAAGAGTCTGAAATGAGAGACCTTGGTGCTCCTAGAAAATTCTAGGTATGGAGATTCGTAAGGATAGAGAGGCAAAAAAGCTATGGTTATCTTAGAAGAACTACATCACAAAGGTGATTGACAAATTTAGCATGTTGAATGCTAAGGCTATGAGCATACTATTAGCGAATCACTTTAAATTATTTGGTAGTCAGGGCTTGAAGAATTATGAAGAAATTGAAGACATGTCAAAGGTTTCATATGCTAGTGTAGTCAAGTGCCTAATGTATACAATGGTATGCACTAGGCTGGATCTAGATCATATAGTGATTGTTACAAGAGAGATTGTTCTTAAGAAGATTCACATTTCAAAGAATGCAGTTTGTTAGCCTCAAGGTTTCAAAACCTATTAATTGACTAATTAATCCAACGACATTTATGTAATTTTGATGATAACAATAATGTTAAGAATTATTCATAATTGATATTTTTCATGTGAACTAATGATAATGTTGACTAGCTATTTTATTGGACCGACATGGTCAATCAATATCAAGCAAATGCAAAGTCGACATAAGTACAAAATCATTGAAGATCAAGTCATCAAAACTCAAGACAAAGGAATCAAGCTCAAGAATTATATTCCAAGATATATGAGATGTAAGAGTTGAGTTTTTGTAAAGTTTATCAATATTTCATCTTTATGGCTCAAACTTTAAAATCCAACTCAAAATGATTTTCAAAAATAATCTTTCAGTCCAAAACTCATTTTATAAATAATATTTATAGGACTAAAACATTTTCAAGAAAAATTAATCAAACCACTCAATAAGATAAAATTATGAAAGTTTGATTAATCAAAATGATTTTCAAAATAAAATTTTAGTCCAAAATTCATTTGATAAATAAATATTTATAGGACTAAACATATTTTCAAGGAAAATTAATCAAACTGCTCAAAAGGATTAAAATATAAAAGTTTGATTATTTAAAGAAAGCCAAAATTAGCCTAAGGTTGAAAACCCTAGATGCAAGCGACTGCATCAGGGATCCAAGCGACTGGATGGTAACTAACTCTTGGCCCAGGTGACCTAAAAATCAACCCAAGAGTTTCTGCCTGATCCAGGCGACTGGATATATTAAAATGAAAATATATATAATGGCTAGTTGCCCACTATTACGGATAAAATTCAAGATTGCTACAACTTCAAGATTGCAAACCCAAGTGCAGGTTGTCGCAAAGTAATAATTTCTCAGGAGTCCGAGTGTCGAACCACAGGGATTGGTGGGACAAAGAACACTGTTAAAATAAAATAAAGAAAGATCAATAATAGTTGAGATGGTTGAGTGATTTTTGTAGAACACAACAGAACGTGTAAAAGAAATGATATTTATGAGAAATACTAAGGCATTGGGGATCCACTCTTAACAAAACTATAACACTTATTCTCCAACCTATTTTATAACTCGATTGAAAATCAACTAAATAGTGTTCTCAACCGGAAAATAGAGCAATGATTATATCAAAGTATATGACCAAAAGATTAATCTTTTAATTGATTGATTCAACTTTGAAAGACTGGCTATTTGATTCGCAGAGAATTCCAAGCATTAATTGTACCCATGGTTAACAATGAATCAAGGAATTTTACAAAATAAAAACCTTTTAAGATTAAATGAAATAATCAATTGGAAAAGATTATATATTAAAAACCATAGAAGATTGAAGAATAAATACTACAATTTCATTCAAAGTTTCACCCCTAGCCTTAGCTAGGGTGATTAGCTGCTCATAATGTAGCACAAATAATTCAAATTAAATAAGTTAATCATCCTCTAAAACAAACTGAAAATAAGAAATAAAGAAGAAAACTGAGAATAGAAGAAGAAACCGCCTTCCAAACGCTGCCAAAGAGAGAAACCCAGCCTTGCTACTGTAGTTGTAAAGAAATCTTCTCTCTTTGCAGCTCCAGTTTGGACTGTGTTGCTGCCCAAAAGCCCAGGAAAAAAAAAATCCCCTTTTTCTCACTATGTTGCTGGTCTAAAAGCCAAAAAGATGATGCCCTAAAACCTCCTTCCTTTCTTCCTTTTATTCCAGCTGCTGACCCGAAAATCTCTCCCTTTTCTTTTTCTTCCCTTTTTTTCCAGCTACTGCACTTGCTAAAATTTCTGCTTTTTCTTCTCATTTTTCTGTCGTTTCTTCCTTCTTTTTCTTTCCTTTTTTCTCTTCTTTCATCTTTCCTTTTTCTGCTGCTGCTGCCTCCGAAAATCTCTGCTTTTTTCCCATCTTTCTGCTATTTCTTCTCCTTTTTCTGCTCTTCTCTTTTCTTTCCTTTTTCTGCTCTTCACATGCCGCCTGCCAGCTTTTCCTCTAGGTCCAGCTGCTGCCTCCCTTTTTCTCCAGCTTTTTCTTTCCTTTTTTTCTCTACTTTTTCTGCCTGATGCTTGTCTCTAGGTCCAGCTGCTGCTCCCTTATCATATAGGTTATAGAAATAACCTATTTCTCTTTCTTTCTTTGGCCCACGTGCAAACTTGTATGGGCTATCACCTAGCCCTTTTATTTTCTTATTTTTTTGTCTCTTTTCGGCCCACGTGCAAACTCATATTTGGCCCTTGTTTCTTTCTTTGCTGGGTTGTTCCTAGTTTGACAAAATGAGCATTTCTCTTTAATACACGTAAAGTAATATTTTTCATGTTATGCAATGATGTGGAAGAATTGTCAAACTTTGCTTGTAACTTGGGAATTTTACGTAAGAAAATTATATTAATGCCTCATGGAAACGATGTCAAAATGTATAAAATCATGACTTATCAAACACCCTCCAACCTGGCATTTTGCTAGTCCCTAGCAAAACTAACAAGAAAAATAAAACTCTTAACTACACCACTTTCACTGGCACTCTCGATTGCATTTAGCATATGCAACAAGCCTTTAAACCCCTAGGTGTCCCTAGTGAACGAGTTATAGTCTCGTGAGGGCTTACCAGAACGATACCCACAAACGTTTTGTTACTTCAACAAATATGCTCAGTCTTGACTTTGAATTAAACAAATGCCAACTATGTTATTAATGAGAATAAAATATCACAAAACAATGATTCTCATTCATTAGTAAGCTTAAAAATAAGAACTCCATCTTCAAAATTTTCAGGAAATCCAAACTAAGTCCAAATCACTTATAATCAAATAGTAGAATGCCACAAGTCTCCTTTGGTGTAAAGTGAAATAACACATAATCATGGGGTTTCAAAATAATTCCAATATAAATGATCCAATACTCTAGAATTCATTGGAATTTCTATCAAATGAACTAACCAAGGCATAGACAGCAATAAAGGCTTCTTCTTTTTTTTTGGCACGTGTGGACTGTGCAATGTCTAACTCCCTTAAGCTTTCTAATTGACCCATGTATAGAGCGTTAGACCAGTGACTCCCAAACCAGATGGCTTTAGGGCACTAGGTGTAGAAACACCCCTATAGGCTTACTAACTCAAGTAAAAAAGGCTACGAAGTTAAACTAGCTACACACAACATTAACCAATTCAAGCTCTTTTTTTTTTCTTTTCTTTTTTTGGGTGCTAATACCATGCCAAGGTTACTCAACTAACAAGTCAACCAACTAATCTTAAGATACTAAAAACATGAATATTTGGTTTCAAATTTCATACCCCACAAACCATATGCTAGTGTGCTTGTGCCAAGTTTCAAAGTGTAACAAGTGAAATTTTCACTATCCAAAAACAAGTATCAAAGGACAAAATTCAGATTTCCTAATCAAATGATCATGTGTTCATATGTTTAAGCTTGTTAATGAAATTCGAATCAAAGTTAAAATTCAACAACATTCTAAAAAATAACACAACCAAGCATTCATATTCAACATAATCACCAACTAAGTCAAGACATCATTGCACAAAATCAAGGCATTCGAAATTTTTAATTTTTTTAATTTTTTTTTTTTATATACAAAAGTGGTTCCACTGCAACTTCAAAAAATCAAAACATCAAAACAGCTAAGGATACTCCACCCCCCAACCTAGATTAAACATTGTCCTCAATGTGAAAAAAATGCATATAAAAGATCATGAGAGACATGCTAATAGAAGTAAGGCACAAAGAAAGGGAAAGAAGGCACCTGGACAATGATGAATCTCCGAAGCTATTTTTTGCAATTTGTTAGAAACCACAAGACCAAGAAAAAAAAACGAAAAGAAGAAAAGAAAAGCAAAATAAAAACTACTAGTATACAATGGTCATTAGAGCATACCAATCAATCCTAATAGACTGGGTCTTCCAGAGGAGTGGACTCTACCTCTGGAATATAGTTTTCCAAGAATGGTTTAAGACGTTGTCCATTAACCTCAACAAAAAATTTCTTCTTGTCTTATGCAATCCAATGAGATGGGATTTGCCCTGTAACAAGAAAATTAACAATGTCAGCAAACCAAGGCAAATCAGAAATATTAAAGAGTTGCTCATCCGGGAAAGTGTCCTTGATCGGCATTGTCTCCAAGGAATCTTCGACTACAAGTCTAGACAAGTGGTCAGCTACTACATTTTCTACTCCCTTCTTATCTTTAATGGAAAGATTAAATTCTTGGAGCAGGAGGATCCACCTAATCAACCTAGCCTTTGCATCCTTCTTGGTAAGAAGGTATTTTAAAGCTGCATGGTCAGTGAAAACAACAATAGGTGATCCTACCAAATAAGCCCGAAATTTATCCAAAGCAAATACTACTGCAAGTAGTTCCTTTTTAGTTTTAGAATAATTAATTTGGGCACTATCTAAGGTCTTACTTGCATAGTAAATAACGTAGGGCTTCTTATCCTTGCGTTGCCCCAAAACAGCCCCAATTGCATAGTCACTGGCATCACACATAATTTCAAAAGGCAAACTCCAATCAGGTGGCTGCATAATAGGGGCAGAGGTAAGTGTGCCTTTTATCTTTTCAAAAGCCTCTTGGCAAGCCTCAGTCCATTCAAAGGGAGTGTCCTTTGATAGGAGGTTACATAATGGTCTAGATATAACACTAAAGTCTTTAATAAACCTCCTATAAAATCCAACATGTCCTAAAAATGATCTAATATCCTTAACAGTGTTTGAGGTGGGCAATTTGGATATCAATTCAATTTTAGACTTATCCACTTCTATTCCTTGAGAGGAGACAATGTGACCAAGAACAATTCCTTTTGAGACCATGAAGTGGAAATTCTCCCAATTTAGCACAAGGTTCTTCTCTTCACACCTGATCAAGACTTTCTGCAAGTTAGATAAACAATCATCAAATGAATCACCAAAAACAGAAAAGTCATCCATAAAGACTTCAAGAAAACGTTCCACCATATCACTAAAGAGACTAAGCATACATCTTTGGAACGTGGCTGGGGCATTACACAATCCAAATGGCATCCTTCGATAAGCAAAGGTACCAAAGGGACATGTAAAAGTGGTTTTTTCTTGATCCTCAAGTGCAATTTCTATTTGGTTGTACCCAAAGTACCCATTTAGGAAACAATAATACTCATGTCCAGCTACCCTTTCTAAGATTTGGTCCATAAAAGGCAAAGGGAAGTGGTCTTTCCTAGTCACTGAATTGAGTTTTCTATAGTCAATGCACACACGCCAACCAGTAGTAACTCTAGTTGGGATTAATTCATTATTTTCATTCTTGACTACAGTAACTCCAGATTTTTTAGGTACTACTTGGGTAGGGCTCACCCACTTACTATCAGAAATAGGGTAGATGATCCCTACATCCAATAACTTAAGAACTTCAGCCCTCACAACCTCTTTCATATTAGGATTTAGCCTACGCTGCATCTCCCTAGAAGGTTTTGCATTATCTTCTAAGTAAATTCTATGGGTACATATCAAGGGACTAATTCCCTTGATGTCAGCAATGGTCCATCCTATTGCACCTTTATGCATTTTCAAAATTTTCAGCAACTTACTCTCTTGCTCATCATTAAGTTTAGAAGATATTACCACTGGAAAAGTTTCCTCTTGCCCCAAAAATGCATACTTGAGTTCAACGGGTAGCGGCTTCAATTCGAGCTTGGGTGCTTCGACACTTGATGGCACTGGCATAATATGTTAGGAATTTTAGGGAAATCAAAGGAGAACAAAAGGCTTTGAGGCACGATAAATCGCTGTCTTTAAGACTAGATTTGCCCCCTCTCCTCAGAGATTGCTAAGGGTTCAAGCAAATTAGTCTCCAGGATACAACAAAGCCAAGAATTAATGATAGCAAAATCAATTAATTCTTTAGAACTTCTTAGAACATATTGTTTTCTTGCTTATAATGACTGAACACGAAAATCCCTTTTATTGCAAGTGTATAACAGTCAAAAGTCACCATGAAAATGCACTATTTCAGCCTTTAACGGTCAATAACTGCCTTAACTGCCGTGATCCAGTCGCCTGAATTAGTGGTCCAGGCGACTTAGTCAGGCAGAAACTCCCAGGCACGACATCCAGTCGACTGGACCACCAATCCAGGCGACTGGATCAGCCAAGTATATGTCATCCAGTCGACTGGATTGGTGGTCCAGTAGACTGGATTGGGCAGAAACTCCAAACTTGCAAAATCTGTCAAATCCAGTCTACTGGATTTGACTATTACAACCTATTTGATATTAAATATCTAACAATCCCCCACTAGGTTGTAATATTTCTTATTCAGTCTACAGCACACACAAAGCTTATGCATCAAAGAAGGTGTCTTTCAACTTAAACCCTCTCCTAGTGTAATTACTTCAAAGTTTCAAGAGAGTTGTTGGTGGCTCATTCGCTTAAACCAAAACTCTTTTCCTCAAAACCGGAAATAACACACACACAGCAATGATCTTTAACATTAGAAGTTCTCCTATAGTTTAGCACTTAAATGGCCTTGTGCTCTACCTGGTTTAGTGAACATTTACAAGAGAAAACCTTAACTCTTATTTAGAAGCGGCACCACTCCTATGTTCACAAAGGTGAAGTTCCTTCTTTATGTCCCTGTTACACAGACATCACTTGATTTGAACTTCATTAAGAGTAAAACTCATCCTCCTAACGTAACAGACTGCACTATTCCATCCTGAATGGGACACAAGTTTTAGTGCTCTTACTAATCACGAATCAACAGCTTGTTATTACCCTTTAAACCTCTTCAAGTAAATCTACTCAAGGTTGGGTTCCCACTGTTGGTGATTCTTTTAGAAATGTTTTAGTCCCATTCCTATGGAAGTTACCCTTACCATATCTCGAGATAAACCTTTGGTAAACGGGTCAGCAAGATTTCCACTTGACTTTACGTAGACAATAGAAATTACACCATCTTCTATTAGCTGTCTTACGTACTCATGTCTTAGACTAATATGTCTAGACTTTCCATTATAGATTTTATTGTATGCTTTTGACATCGTGGCTTGGCTATCACAGTAAATAGATATGGCTGACATCGGTTGTGGCCACAACTCTATATCATATAACATGTTCCTTAGCCATTCTGCTTCTTTACCAGCCGAAGCCAAAGCAATAAACTCAGATTCCATTGTTGAATGAGAGATACACGATTGCTTTTTAGATGCCCATGATATTGCACCCCCACCAAGAGTGAATATCCAACCAGATGTTGACTTATTGTCACCTACACTAGTCACCCAATTAGCATCTGAATATCCTTCTAACACAACTGGATATCCAGAATAATAGAGTCCTAAATCTTTGGTTTTCTTTAAATAACCAAGGACTCTTGCAATGGCTTTCCAATGCTCTGCACTAGGGTTAGTAGTATACCTTGAAAGTCTGTTTACTGCGAAGGCTATATCTGGTCTTGTACAATGCATGGCATACATCATGCTTCCTATTGCACTAGCAAACTCGAGCTGTGCAATTGCCCTTCCAGTATTCTCAACTAATTTATAGTTGGAATCAAACGGTGTATTTACCTCTTTAACATTGAGATGCTTATATTTAAAAAGCACCTTCTCAATGTAATGATTTTGACAAAGTGCATAACCTTCACTATTTCTTTTAACCTTGATCCCTAAGATAGTATCTGCTTCATTAAGATCTTTCATCTTAAACACCGAAGCTAAATACTTCTTGGTTTCATATACACCTAACATGTTTGTTCCAAAGATAAGCATATCATCCACATACAAGCACACAATTACTCCATACTCACTAGTAAACTTAGAGTAGACACACTTGTCAGCTCCATTGTGTTTGAAACCATTAGCTAGTATAACAGTATCAAACTTTTCATGCCATTGTTTAGGTGCTTGTTTTAAGCCATACAATGACTTAACTAACTTACAGACTTTCGTTTCATTTCCAGGAAGCACAAAGCCTTCCGGTTGATCCATATAGACCTCCTCGTCTAACTCTCCATTTAGGAAAGCTGTTTTTACATCCATTTGATGTACCACCAGCTTATAAATGGATGCAAGTGCTATTAGCACACAAATAGATGTGATCCTAGCAACCGGTGCATAGGTATCAAAGTAATCTATTCCCTCCCTTTGCCTAAATCCTTTAGCCACTAACCTTGCTTTAAAGGTTTGAATTGTTCCATCAGTCCTATATTTTCTTCTAAATACCCATTTACAACCAATGGTATTAGAGCCCGGAGGAAGATCCACTAGAACCCAAGTATTGTTAGACAATATTGAGTCCATCTCATCATTAATAGCTTCTCTCCAAAAGGCTGCATCTCTTGAAGCCATAGCTTCACTATAAGTATTTGGATCTTCTTCCACATTTCCTACAAAAGGAAGCTTGCTAAGGACCTTTTCTCTGTTTCCTTCTACAAGGTAAACATTCACTTGGTATGAAATGAAATCAGGACCAAAATCCTTTTCTTTTCTTACCCTTTGACTCCTCCTTTGTTCACTTGGTGAACTTGGTTCTATTCTCTTGTTTCCACTAAGAGAATCATTAACCAATGAGTCAGATTCTTGTGTTTGTTTTGGTTCTATTTGAGAATCATTTATAAATTTGTTCTCAATGAATTCCACATCTCTTGATTCTACTATAGTGTTGGAACTCAAATCCAACAATCTATAAGCCTTAGAATTCACTGCATAACCAACAAACACACTTTTTATAGCTCTAGGTCCAAGCTTGGTTCTTTTAGGATCTGGAACTCTAAAGTAGGCTATACACCCCCACACTTTAAGATAATTCAAATTAGGCTTCCTACCATTCCATAACTCATATGGAGATGACTGAATTTTCTTAGATAGAACCCTATTATGCACATGACATGCAGTTAGCAAAGCTTCACCCCACAAGTTGAAAGGTAGCTTTGCACTTACTATCATTGCATTCAACATGTCAACTAGTGTTCTATTCTTTCTTTCAGCTAAGCCATTTTGTTGGGGTGTATAAGGGCTGACCTTTGGTGAATTAGTCCATTTTCCTCACAATAAATGGTAAACTCTTGTGGAAAATATTCACCACCTCTATCACTTCTAAGAATTTTAATTCTTTTATCCTTTTGATTTTCAACCTCAGTTTTATACTTCTTAAACATATCAAAGGATTCATCTTTATTCCTCATTAGATAGACATAAGTATACCTAGAGAAATCATCTATGAAAGTGATAAAGTAACGTTTTCCACCTCTAGTCAAAATACCATTCAATTCACACACATCAGAATGAACTAATTCTAACAATTGTGAATCTCTATTAGTGGATGGAAATGGCTTCTTTCTTATCTTAGATTCAATGCATATTTCACACTTATCATGCACATCTTGTTTATAAGATATCAGCCCATGCTTTGACATATATTTCATATACTTGAAATTTAAATGTCCTAATCTAGCATGCCACAATAGAGAAGAATCCACAATATAAGCACAACCAACATCATTCTTATTAATAATCAAACTGAGTTTGTACATGCCATTACAAGAATAACCCTTTCCAACAAACACACCACACTTAGATAAAATAAGCTTGTCCGACTCAAGGACAGCTTTTACACCATTCTTAGACAATAAACTAGCTGAAACCAAGTTCTTCTTAATATCAGGAACATGATACACATTGGTGAGTTTGACTTTCTTTCCACTACTCAAAATCAGCTCCACAGTTCCTGTTCCAAGCACTTTAGCGGTGTTATGATTGCCCATTAGGACCTCTAACCCATTGCCCGCTTCCACATACTCTTTGAACAGCATCTTGTTGTTGCAAACATGGATTGTTGCACCAGAATCATACCACCACTCGGATGAATTTTCTGCTGCATTAACCATATGCACTTCGGTAATCATACCGATTTGCATTTCACTCACCATGGCCACAATCTCATCAACAACATTTGCCTCACTTGTGTTCAGTTCCTTTTCTTTCATTTGGTTCTTCAAGAATCTGCATTCTCGGATGTAGTGACCTTTCTTTCCACAATGAAAACAGGCCCTACCTTTCTTGTCTTTGTTGGAATTAGTCTTCTTAACTATTTTCTTGTTTGGCCTGAAACTCTTATTAGTTTTACTACTTCCAACTCCACCATTTAGGACATAATTAACAGTCCCTTCATTTACTTTAGACACAGAATTGGTACCCTCACGAATTCGACTCTCTTCTTCGATTCGAAGGTGTGTACCTGATGAGTCATGAATTATGACTCATTAACCTTATTTTCATATGACTTTAATGGAATTTTCTTGCATCCAATTCTCAATTACACGTAAATTATGACAATTCTTTCACACCATTAACATAGCATGGAATCCATTCTATTACGTGTATTATTTCATTAAAAACTCTGCATGTCTCATTTAAATTTAATTTAATGATGCAGGACCCATTTTATTTTCTCTATTACCCACCAGGATTACACATAAATGGTTGGCAGCACAGTGACACAAAATGGAGCAATATTTGTTATATATTAAATGATAGAAGTGGTGAGCCACGGAGGATTATTCCCTAAAATTATAATTTGATTAAGTCATTTGCTTATGAAGCCATGCCACTTGCAAGATAGAGTTGCCAGGAAACTTCACGTGGGCTAGAAGAAAGCAACAAGAAATAATTTACCATATTAGAGGCAGCACGTGTGTATTGGAGGGGGAGGTTATTTGATAACCTTGAGAAGGTGTGCACGTGGGCCGGAAAAAAAAAGAGAGGTTAAAGTGGAGATTTATTTCTTTTAAGAGGGGGGATTATTTCTTATGATAAGAAAGGAGGGAGGCGGCAGGAAGCAGGGGAGGATTATTAGTTTTATTCCGGGGAGAGTCCAGCCGCAAGGGAGAAAGGAGAGGAGGCAGTGCTGAACAGAAAAAGTGAAGAAGAAGAAAATCAAGACCACGAGTTTATCTTGTGCTTTGATATTTTTCTGCACTTTAATATTATTTTTCAATACTATGAGTAGCTAAATCTCCAGCTAGGGCTAAGGGTGAATCCTAATATATCTTCCATGTGTGACTTGGATTAGAGGATGTATTTTCTTGAATTAATGATTAATATTGGGTTTGATTCATTATTTGAAATCATTGTGTGTTGACAAGTTATTTTGATTCAGTATGATTTTAATATATCAAATGCATGAATGCCATGATTTGTTATGATTCGAAATATGCTGAATGCTTAATCTCCCCTGTAGCATGCTTTGGAATTTATTAGCTAAATCAACCCATATACTATCTACATTACCCTTATCAAGTGTTTTATTATTGAATCTTCCGATTAGGCGAGTGGCCTCTCTAACCTAGTTGAGTAAAAGAATAATCCAAGTTCACATAGATATATATTAGGTGGATCCTTAAAACCCTAGTGCCTTTCTCCATTAATTTCAACCAATTTTATTTATCTGCTTTTAATTATAGTCTTCATAATATTTTGCTCCATCTTCAGGTGGAAACAACCAAATCAATTTACTATTTTCTTTTCTTTTCATAATAATAGGAGTTTTTACACTGTGTCAACCATTCCCTGTGGTTCGACCTCGGACTTACCGAGATTTTATTACTACTTGCGAAACCTGCACTTGGGTGCACTTTAAAAAATCGCAACAAGTTTTTGGCGCCGTTGCCGGGGAATGTGTCTTGAACACATTGTTTTAATTTCTATTATTTTGCCAAGTTTTAATTTTAATTAGTTTTTATTAATTTATTTTTTTGTTTTTGTTTTTCTTGTAGGTACCAATTCTCATCAAGAAGCAAAGTTTGGAAAACCATCAATTTTTTTTAAAAAAAAGCTTCTCAGGTAAACGGTTCCAATTTATTTGAACTTAGCATGTTTAGATTTGTATGAGCGTTTGGCAACGTGATCATACAAATCGTTTATATAGAGTAGAATTGGAACAATTTTCCGTTGATTTACCTGACTCTAATCTAGAGCCTCTTGATAATCTGATAATTATGGCTGATCATGATGAGGTTAACCAAGGGGAGAATGAACGTAATAATGCAATACCTGTTAGAACCCTTAGGGATTACCTACAACCCACTAGGGCCAGTACACCTTCGTGTATTGTATTCCCTAATGTTGTGGGAAATTTTGAAATGAAACCGGGTGTAATCCAATTACTCCCCAAGTTTCATGGGCTTGATTCTGAGAACCCTTATCTGCACCTCAAGGAATTTGATGAGGTTTGTGCTACCTTACAGTACAACAATGTTACTGATGACGTTGTGAGACTAAAACTTTTTCCCTTTTCATTGAAGGAGAAAGCCAAATCTTGGCTACACTCCTTGAGGCCTAATACCATTAGAACATGGCAAGAGATGACTAGGGAATTTCTGAAGAAATTTTTCCCAACCCATAAGACTAATACTCTTAGGAAGAACATAATGCATTTCTCTCAAAAGGAGAATGAAACATTTTTTCAATGCTGGGAAAGATTTAAAGATTTATTACTTGCATGTCCACACCATGGGTATGACACATGGCGAGTAATCAGTTTTTTTTATGATGGTATTACCTCAAACATGAGGCAGTTTGTGGAGATGATGTGCAACGGTGAATTTATGAGTAAATCACCGGATGATGCCTGGGACTATTTTGATCTCTTGGCTGAGAATGCCCAAGTTTGGGAGACCACAAACACAATAGAGAGGGCAAAACCTGGACCTAGTTCTAAGGGAGGTTTATATCACCTCAAGGAGGAGGATGATGTAAATTCTCGAATTGCCAAATTGACTAGGAAGGTAGAGGCCATTGAGTTAGGAAAGACTGAGAGTAAAGCACCTACTTACTTTGAGAATAGTTGTGGGATATGTGAAACCAATTCTCATCTAACCAAAGACTGTCCCACAATTCCTGCATTCCAGGAAGTGTTACATGAGCAGGCCAATGTGGCCAATGCTTATAGGAGGCCCTTCAGTTCGCCTTATTCTGAAACTTATAATTCTAATTGGCAAAACCACCCCAATTTTAGTTGGAGGAATGGGCCCTCCATTAATGAATCCCAAGGATCTTCTTCACATGCACCCTATGTACCACCACATAAGAAGAGCCTTGAGGATACATTGCAGGCCTTTATACAAGGCCAAACTCAGATCAACCAAGCTGTAATGCAAGATATTCAAGAGTTGAAAAATTCAGTTGGTCGAATTGACTCAAAATTGAATGTGAGGGAAAAAGGGACTTTTCCAGCCCAACCCCAACCTAACCCAAAGACCCAATTTGTGGTCAATGAGGTTCAAAACCCTCACATAGAGCATGTCAAGGCAATCACCACCCTTAGAAGTGGAAAAGTGATAGAGAAAGATATCCCTAAGAAGGTTTTACCTTCTAAGGAAAATCAAGAAACTAAGGATGATGATGGGCCTAATGATAAGGAAAATAAAGAAGATGAGGAAAGAGTCTTCAAACCTGTTGCACCTTTTCCTCAAGCTCTTCTTGCACATAAAAAGAAGGAAACAAATCAAGATATTTTGAATGTGTTTAGGACAGGTAAAAGTAAATATTCCTTTGTTAGATGCTATTCAACAAATCCCTTCTTATGCAAAATATTTGAAAGATCTTTGTACAGTGAAGAGGAAACATCATGTTCAAAAGAAGGCATTCCTAACAGAGCAGGTAAGTGCTATTCTCCAGTGTAACACTCCAGTGAAATACAAAGATCCAGGTTGTCCTACTATCTCTTGCATCATTGGTAATTTTAATATTGATAGGGCATTGCTTGACTTAGGAGCTAGTGTGAACTTACTACCTTACTCTGTTTATGAACAGTTGGGTCTTGGTGAATTAAAACCCACCAAAGTTGTTCTACAACTTGCAGACCGATCTATTCGTAAACCAAGAGGGATAGTAGAGGATGTGTTAGTAAAAATTCATAAATTCTATTTTCCTGTAGATTTTATTGTTTTGGATACACAACCTATTTCACATGCAGGCACTTCTATTCCTGTTATTTTAGGACGTCCATTCTTAGCTACTTCCAATGCTTTGATAAATTGTAGGAGTGGAGTCTTGAAATTATCCTTTGGTAACATGACTGTAGAGCTTAATATCTTTCAACACGTGTAATCAACTTAAGGATGAAGAGGATATGCATGACGTTGACTTAATTGAAACACTTGATTCATATGATAAGAATTCTGAAATATCATGCACTAATTCTCTCTTTGAATTTGCACAGGAAATGGAAGGCTGAGCAATGGAAAAGTGCAAAAAGAGGAGCTGTCAAATCATGAGATAGAGTTGTTAGAAACAAGTGATGAAGATGACATATTGGAGTTAGAGCCCCCAACAGTTGAGTTCAATTCTATTGATATAGAACCCAAGGAAACTTTCCCTGAGGTCACACCTTCTAAACTCGACTCTTTGCAAGCTGGTAAGCTTTTCCATGTTTTGAGAAAGCATAAGGGTGCTATAAATAAATTGTCTAGAGCAATAAAGAGATTTAATTCTAAATCAGATAAGGCTAGATCAAAGAGGAAATTGCAATTGAAACAATGGAAAGAAAATTGGCAAGATTCATATGAAGATTCCAAAATTTATAGACAAAGAATGCTTTTTCATGATTCTAAATTCCATTTGCTTCCTAAAAAGCTTAGATCCAGAGGGATAGGACATTTCATTGTAAAAACCATTTATCCTCATGGTGAAATAGGAATTAAGAACCAAAAGAATGGTGGACCTTTTAAGGTTAATTGGAAATATCTTAAACCATTCCTGGAGAACTTTATTTCAGAGGTTGAATCCACCTCTCTGAAAGACCCTATTTAAGGGAATTGACTGGAGTAGATGCTTGTTGTACATAGTAGTTTTCTTTATTATTTCTTTTCTATTTTTCTTTTTTTTGTTTTGTGGCTTCTAACCAATTGCAGGAAATAGTTTTGGAAATTCATCAATGCTACAGGTGTTTTCTTTACCTCTCCCTCATGCTTCGTTTATTGGCATGTCTCTCATAATCTCATTCATACAATTTTAACATTGAGGACAATGTTTAATCTAGGTTGGGGGGTGTAGGATTGTATCCTTAGCTGTTTTTTTTTTTAGAAGTTGCAGTGGAACCACTTTTGTGTAAAAAAAAAAAAATTAAAAATTAAAAATTTGAATGCCTTGATTTT
>OU015770.1:21084869-21117465 GCA_907173295.1 Fagus sylvatica | reverse complement strand
CCAAAAGCCAACACAACAACACTAAAAAAAATCTAATCCATATCTCTATAATGATCCAAAAAACACAATAAAACCCAGCACAACACCATCACACCCTTCTGCTTGTACTTGGCAGTGGTACCGCCACTCTTCTTGGTATCTGCAACAGCAGGAACAGGGTCTGGGTTATTGTCCCAGTGAGAAAGAGAAGAAAAGGGGAAAAGAAAAAAAAAAAGAAAAAGAAAGAGGAGAACTGAAGACACGGAGAGATAAGGGAGGCTACGCTGAGAACTTAAGACACGGAGCTCTGGCTTCCTATGTGCCTGCGATGTGTTCGTTGAAAGATCCCTGTAAAGCGAGGACGCCAACGACTGCCATGGCAGAAGGGTGAGAAAGAGAAGAAATGGGATAGAGAGGCAGCTCGGCAGGGAAGGAATGGGATAGAGAGAGACGGTGAGATAGAAGAAATGGGGGAAAAAAAGAGAGAAAGAGGATAAGATGGGATTTGTGGAGAGAGAAAAAAAAAGAGAAGATAAGGACAAAAAAAATATTTATTTATTTTATATTTTTATTATTTAAAAAATTAATTAATAATTTAATGATAAAAGTTAAGTTTAAAAACCAAAACTAATGTACCAAACACAATTTTTTTTTTAAATTGTGATTTCAGTTGTGAAACCAAAACTATGTACCAAACATAAATTTTTTTACAATCTTGAATTCAAATCAGGATTAAAGTTCTAATTTCAATAAAGTAAAAAATCACGAAACCAAAACAGAAAACGAAAACACGTACCAAACAGACCCTTAAAGTGGCAACTGGCAAGTGTGAGTGGATAAAATTTAGGAAGGAAGACTATGCAATGCGATATTGGCAGTTATCGTAACGACCCGCCGTTTTCATAGTGGAAATGCAACCTTATATTTTGTACTATTGACCCCTCAATTTGAAGAGGTTTGGAGAAATCTTTCTTCAACCCACTAAGTGGCAAGTAAATAAATCATACACATGTGTATTTTAAAAAGTCACATAACTCATTAAAAATGTCATGTGACTAAAAGTACACTTGGGTGGTCTATTCACTTGTCACGTAGTGAGTTGGAAGAAAATTCTTCCAAACTAGGTTGAAGATAAACTATTTTCCCTAAATTTTTAGGTGGTTTTTTTTTTTTTTTTAGTCAAATTTGGTACAAAACTTTGGTCCTGAATCAAATAGACTATTTATGGCAAATGCTCCATCAATTTTAACCCAAAAAAAAAAAAAAAAAAAAATGCAAAACCTAAACCTCAGGAAGAGAATAAACTTGCCACCTATAAGAGCATGTTTGGCAACCTATTTTCAAAACAGGTTTTATGTTTTGCAATCATAGAAAATTGTGGGTCTCACCACATCTAATTATGTTTGGCAACTTGTTTTCGTGTTTTTGTTTTTGAAACATGTTTGCACAAATCACTCTGCAAACACATTTTCTTTTCACATCCCATTTTTTTGTTTAGATTTATACTATTCGCTATAATTTTTTTTTCTTTTTCCTCTCTCTCTCTCTCTCTCTCTCTCTCTCTCTCTCTCTACCCAAAGGCAAGGCAAGGTTCAAATGGCGACGAGGCGACCCCAGAGCCACACGATGACAATGGCAAAGGATAGCATTCTCTCTTTCTGCAACCCAAAATGGGTTTTTTTTATTTTTTATTTATTTTTTTTTAGGGTTTATCGAATAATGAATGTTGTGGGTTGGGTGGTCATTCTTGTGTTCCAAGCCACTGTTGTGTGGATTTGTGGCCAGCGGGGGGTGGGTCATGGTGGTGATGGGATTTTCTTGGGATTTCTTGTTGTGGATGGGTTGTGATCTGCTGTGTTCCGATCGTGTGATTGCAGAAAATAATAATAATTAACATCACCATAAACATGATGGGAAAACACTTTGCCAAACAGGTTATTTGTTTTAAAAACATTATAAAATTGTGTTTGAGTACAATTATTTCAAAAAAACCTACAAAACAAGTTTGACTAACACAAAACTAAAAACAGGTTATGCTAAAAAAATCTCACTCGTTCGTCTCTCTTCCTACAGCCAAAGGCTAAGCCACCAAAACCCCATGGTCGATTAAGTAAAAAAGAATCATACTCTCTCTTCTACAAGCCTATGACTAAGCATAAATCCTTTAAAAAAAAAAATCTCACTCTCTTCCTTTCCTCTCTTCCTTCTCGCTTCTCACTAAACATACCACAGTTCAAAACACAATCACACATACAGAGGCATGTCCAAATACCCATGATGTGTTGCCCCAGTATCTCCCGATTGACCGAGGAACTGGGCCACCACTCCAACAATTACACCATCCAAGTCAACTAGGTTCGCCCTAACCTTGTTGTTCTCCCAGCATCTGACTCATCGTTTTGGTCAACGACTTACCTGACAAGTTCGGTCTCAGCCTCCACAAACTCAATCCCACTTCTCGAATTGATCTTCTTCTTCTTCTTTTTTGGTTTCATTTGAGGTCTGGTTGTGTGAAAAATGTGAGGTTTACTATGATTTGTAGATCTGGATTTGGAGAGCTTTGGTTTTTTATTTCAAAAACATAATTAGTAGATTAGGGTTTTCTACTGTACAAATTTTGGGTTGATTGGAATTATTATTATTTGGCTTGCTAGGAAAATTTATCAAATTTCGTGTTTGAATGTTGAAAATATTTGGTACGAGGGAAAAATAATAATTAGGCTTGAGTTTTTTTTTTTTTTGCTAATTATTTTTCTGTTGAAATTAACATAGCATTTTACAGAAGGGGTCTATTTAGTATAGGACCAAAGTTTGTGTACCAAATTCGCGAAGAGAGAGATAAGAGGTTCTTGGTGCAATGACATAAAAGTTGGCAAACATACCAAATATACTGGCAGCACAGAGCATTTCTGCTGCATCGAGCAGTGAGATTCCAAAAATCAACGGATAACAATGCACAACTCGATTATGCTCGTGAAACGGAAATAAACCAAAATGGACAAAAAACATAAAAGATAGAATAAATACAATAAACCAACACTAGTAGTTCAACACAATGCAAACTGTACACCAAATATGACAATGAAGAACATGCTCCTCTATTTGGGGGAAAACAATAGGTGAATAGGTTACTCACATTATCGAGGTTATCATCAACGACATTTTCCTATATAAATTGACCCAAGTATAAAGACTTAAAGAGTGGTGGGCACATAGAGACACAGATAAGCTTCCTCATCATTTAGAAATTGATAGGCATGGACATAAACATTGTAGGCCCTCAATAATCGAGTAGATACTATGGATAAAGCTGTCATTGACCTTTAAATAATGTAGTTCACAAAGGGTGTTAAGTAATGAAATCCTGTTCTGCAACCCACAATAACTGACTGGAAAGTAGAAATTGTTAAAAAAAAAAAAAAAAAGGAAGAGTTTGCAATGAAAAATATCAGTTCACTTGATATATAAATATATGTAAAACAAAACAAACCAATAAATTAGCAACTTTAAAGTTTTAAAACCATTTGCCTTTAGCACTCCAAAGTTAAATGACAAGGATCAATTTAAAACTTGAAATGAACTAAAGGTGTCGTTAACCCCCCACAAACAGTTACATATTAGCTTAGTAGTAATAAGAACTATGAAAGGCCACTCGACAGTACATAGGTCTGTAGATAACAAATCACATGATATACCAAAAACCAGAGATGCTTGTTTACACAAGACCAGACCTGCCAGGAAGGCGGTAGGTGGTAAACACTTGTCCAAGACAAATAGAAGACTCCACGGCAAAACTTGGAAATTGATACCATGATTAACCAAGTTCACCATCTCACAACTATAAACAATTCACTTAAGTAAAGAAAGGCTGAAGGGAGGAACTCCCTGTGGCAAGGCCTAAGATTTGTATTTAGGTGGCACGGCTCCTAATGACATCAAGACCCATCTCAGTTGGATCAGTTGCTTGCAACTCGATCTGAATTCCATCAAGCTCTCTCTTAAATCTATCTTTGGAGCTTGCATAAATCATCTTGCTTCTAACCCTTGATGTATCAGGACACCTTCATAGACAAGGAAAGGAATTAGTAGATACAAACATCAAAAACAGGGTATCAAATATCAATTAAAGACAAGATAATCAGAATTACCACGCAATGAAGAAAATCCTGCTCTTTTGGCAATTCTCTGCCGTGACAAAATCAAAATCATAAACAGCATAACGACACTCATCAGCAGGGAGGCTTGCAGAGAAATCCTCATAACTTTCGGTTGGCTCACCAACCTTCTCCACAATAACTTGCTTTTGCTTCTCTTCAATCTTGAAAACTATGAAGCGATAGGTCCTTTTTGCCTTAAGCTCCAAAAACTTCAACTTGCATTCATCATGCACAGCAATACCCGAAGCTGCATTGGCCTGAGGAATTGCATGAACATCATAGAGATAAAATACTCATCATACTTTAACTCGGTAAGACTCATATAATGTATGTGGAATACTAACATATGAATAACCTTATTTGTTCCAATAAAAAAAATTAGCATTCCTAAATAAACATTGAGAATTTGAATTTTATTACCCTACATTTGATTGCAGAAAAAGATTCTAGACTAACTTGATCCATCTTTTCTTTAAAAAAGAAATAAATAAAAAACAGAAATGAACTCTCGACTGTGCAGAAAGATAATGTAAAATCTAATAAACAAAATTGCCTTCGTTATTACATTCTAAAGGCAAGCGTTCAGCTCAAAACTGAAAACATATTCATATTGATCATATAGAATAGATGTTACAAAACAGATATCAAATTAAAATCAAACAAGCATACACTTCCATAGCCATCACTAAAATACTCTTAATAAATCATAAGAAAATCTGAATAATATAAAAAAAATCTAACATGCAATGCAAAGTCAGAACCGTCCTCTTATCAAAGATAACAAACATACACCTAGCTCCGAAACCATAACTAAAAAATCTGATATTATAAGAATATGTAAACAAACAATATGCACCGCAAAGCCAGCACGATCCATTGGCTAAGGGCAGTAGATCCATATCTTTTCCAATCACCCGAATTTACAGAGAAATCATTAATCATAATTTAAAATAACAGAAATCGCAATTCGTACAAAAATCAGATCTGCTAGCTAACGAAGCACAACTAAACAGTTGACGAACTACAAATCCACACAGATTTCTTCAATTCTAATTAATTTAGTTCCGATAATCAGATCGAGCACAGATCAAAACACCGACTTCAAGAAATGAAGATCCGTTTGGCTGCTAAGAAACCGCGAGAAAAGTAAAAGAAAACTTGGATGATAAAAAAATCAGAATGATCGGAGTATATAAGTAAAGTGAGAACCCTAGGAGAGCAAAATGGAGATGAAAAAGAGTAGAAGAGACTGACCATTTTGTTCGGCTTCTTTTTGTGGCAGTGGATAGAGAGAGCGCGATTTGAGAAATGAGGAGGAGAAGATATAAAAAAGAGAGGGGAGAGGGACTCCTCCGATGACGAAGGATTTGGATTTGGGTTTGGCTCTGGCTTGCTGCTAAATATATATGTTGAAATTGCCCTTTTTATTTGGTGCTGCCTCTCTCTGCTGTGCAAGGATTAGTATCGTAGTAATGGTATACGACTACGACTACGACTACGACTGGAGCGTGTGGTGTGGAGAACCGTTCAGCCAATGGTGTGCTGCCACGTTTTGTGCATATACGTAGGAAAAATGTCTCCGTAATTAGTAATTACGCTGTTGATGATGGATTGTTGTACGAGTCGGCTGCTCGCACTGCACTTTGGAGTTTGGAGTGGAGTCGGCTAAAGATCATGGTCTTTAAACGACGTCGCTTGTCTCTTCTCTTTTTTTTTTTTTTTCTTTTCTTTTTTTGGGGGGGGAGGAATTAAACAATACTCATGGATCAGATTTTGATCTTTTAGTTTGAAATTATAAACCCCAGAACTTTAGTTTGGGAATACCCAAATTGCTCATTTTGTCTAAATTTTTATCACAGTTTCGGTTTATTTAAATTATAAATTCATTTTAGAATATTTTTTTTAGTAAAAAAATACTTTTGAACAAAAATTTAATTTAAAAATTATTTTTAATTTTATTTTTTAATTCATTTATCCATAAAAAGAATTGTTTGGACGATATGGTCAGACACTTGAGCATGTGCTAAATCTTGAATCTACATGTCAATCTTCGATGACAACCTAATGGATGACTTACGTGCAAGAATGGCAGGACGCCATTATCCAATCACATTGGTAATAATACGGGACAAACGCATGGAACCATGCCCTTGAAGAATGTGGTCTCCTTTGGTGACACCCTACCCATAATGCAGATAATGACAAAGATCAAGGAGAAACCTGCACACCTATGAGGCTTATAAAAGTAGACTCTACTCATTTGGCCAAGTGATGATAAGTTTTCCATCACGACACTCTTACGATTAAATGTATTATAGGCACTAATTTAAGATTCAGAGAAACTTAGGCCAGTACAACATTGATGCCACCTGAGTTATCCAAGTTTCCTCTGAGCAAACAAATTGCCAAGTTTCCATTATCTCAAGTTGACCATGTGATCATTGATACTCCATCAGATACTATACACTCCTATAAAATCTTATATGGAAATATTACTAACTTAAGTATCAGAGTGCTAAGGTTGGTAACATACCAGTGTCACTTTAGTCACATTCTTTCTTTTCAGGTGTCCAAAGGCATCCTCTTATGTTCATCGTTGTCAGGTCTGCCGTGTAATCACTTATTCACATCAAATCATTTAAATCTAAGGTGTCAAGTCATAAGCAAATCATCATGAAACTGTATTGTAATCTAGTTTTTATAGTAAAACTTGCTATCCATCTACCTAGACAATCAATTAATAATCTTCATTCTCATGATCTATCAAAATTATCATAAGAATTACCATTAATGCTCAATATTATCTCACAACAACATGGAACGAACCAACAAATTATTTTAGGTTGTTTTGTTAAACATGGAGAACATGTGAACAACTAAGATGTTAGATTAAAATACTGTTTACACCCTCTAAAGTTTGAGGTTGCTTCCAAACCGTTTGTTTGACTATAAAAACTTGCAATTTTATCCACGAGTTCTACCACAATTTCAATGTGCCCATTTTGTCAACAATCGTTATAATATTGTTGTTAACCTACACAAAAATGACGTTCTGTTTAACATAAACAAATAAAATTGACGGCACGTTTAGGCGGATTTAGACAAAAATTTGATGGAACATGACAATATGGGCACATTGACATTGTTGTAATAGTAGATGGTGTAATTTTGAAGTTTTAAATGTCGAGAGATCAATTTAGAAATGATCCCAGAGTTGAAGTGTATAAAGTGTATTTTAGCCTAGATGAAACATTCAAAATTTGAGATGAGATATGTGGAGAGGGGGCAATACCAAAAAAGAAAAGGAAAAATTAATATCAAATTAAGAGGACAAAATGGAATTGAATAAGTAAAATTAGTGTGGCACCATTACTAGAAATCCAATTTGATAAAATCATATTGAAGTTCAAGAGTAAAAGTCATATTAGTTTGGCATTATTTTTTTTCTTTTAACTTTTTAATTTATTTACTAATGTTTTTAAATTTTTTTTTTTTTTTAAGTACAATTAGGGCCGACCCCGAGGTTTGGGTTGCCCAAGCCCGTCTTGATTTTGGTTGTCCACTTATTATTCAATTTTAAAAAATAATCATAAATAAAAGTTTTTTTTTTTTTTATATGTAAAATCAAGGTTACATTACACTATAAATATTAAACTAATTGCACCACTTCTTATAAACAATTAGTTAACAACTTAACATTTTACATTGTTGTGAAATTATTGTAAAAATACTGTATAAATGACTTTATTGAATAATTAAATCAAGACTACAAGTGAACAACTCTAGAAATTGAAACAACAATTGATAGCAATTGACCGTGAGAAAAATATTTAAAAAAATGAGAAAGTGGGTGACAAGACAAGACAAAGCAATCAATGGAAATTTGACAACACACACATGTAGAAGTAGTTTAATAGAAAAATAAGAATTATGAAAGATAGGAAAGCAAATCACGTGAGACTGTGGGAGACAGTGAGCCTAGAAAAGCAAATAAAGGCAGTGTGCCCAGTTTTTAACTCAGTCATAGAGAAACCCAGAACACAGAGAAAAAAGAAGAAGACGAAGAAGAAAAGGCGCACTGATAAGGACGACTTTAACGTTCTCTTTGTATGTTTTACTGGCAAGATCTGTTGCCTTTGAAGGATGTTTTATTTTTATTTTTTTCTTCTATATACTAAAATTTTTTTTTCTCCCTATGGTTGCCCCATGAAGGGGAGTTGCCCTAACCCAAAGTCTTGCTGGGCTTACCTCAAGGTCGGCCCTGAATATAATTATACTTTAACCAATTTTAATCAAATAAACAATTATCGAAAAACTGTTTCTAATGCATACTAAGGCAGTAAGGCAAGAGCAATCTCGTAGGATGAATGTAGTTAATTTATTTTGACTTCAAAGTATATATATATTTTTAATAATATCTTACTCTAGGTTATTAGTTATTACAACCTTAGATAAAGTTAAAATTTTACTAATATTCATCCGTGAGTAATAAAATGTTATGACTTATGACGACTAAATTTTGACTGGGGACAAGCCTTAAACACTAAACAGTTCGTCTAACCCCAAAAAAAAAAAGTCTTGGTTGGAAGCCGCATACAGAAGCTAAAGGCTGGCCTGGCGAGTTCAGCTGGTGTACATGTACTATTGCACAGACAGATATTTGGTGATCGTTGACATTGTGTTTGGTAGTGAAAAATTTGGGTACTTTCAAGCCATTCCTCCACTTTAATAAGGAACATAATAACACTTGGCCTGGGTCCATCGAGATTCTCTTTCTGCGTCAATCCAACGCGTACCTATTTATTTATTTATTTTTTATGAAAGCAACGCGTACCTATTTTAAACTTAAATTATATTGCAAGCACATTCTTCCATATGATATCAGCACCTAATTTTAAAGGTGGAAACAAACTGCAAGTGTTTTTAATAATTGAATTATATGAAAAGTTGGGTGAAGTGGTTCATTCAGAAAAAAGAAGAAGAAAGAATTCATTATTGGACGACAAAAAAGAAAACAAAAGAGGGTTCTATCGAAAAAAAGCCATTGGATCCACACCCCCTTCTCAAAGCCATTGGATCCACACCCCCTTCTCTCTTTTATCAGTAGAGCAAGATATTCTCTAACCTGTACCCCAGTTTACAGCAATCAATGGTTTGACAGATGTGATGCACATGCAAATTACAATTGGCTTTCATTTAGAAACCACAAAACAATGTGATTTGAATTAAAAGTACAAAACTCAGATCAAAATATATGCCTAATGTTTTATTAATTAACAACTGTAAGATCAGATAAATACTGAATTGTATGTTGTATTGCTTTTCCTTAATCAGGTTAAGGTGAATAGTATTTATAGACTTTGATTACAAGGAGAATTACAAGATAAGTATAATCTCTAACAAACATTTGAGTATTTGAATATGTGATCACTAAGGCTGAGTATTGAATCTTTATCACAACTCTTCAATATGCTTGAATTTATCCTTATCACATTTCTGTTTCAACTGTCTTTGATCATTATCTTCAACACGCCCCCTCAAGCCCAACGGGATAGGAAGGACGTTGAGCTTGGTCCTGAGAAGAAGAAACCGGGAGGAGGAGATGGGTTTAGTTAACAAGTCAACAAGCTGATCTTTACTACACAAGAAGCGAACAAAAATGGATTTATTTGCGACCATGTCTCGGACAAAGTGGAAGTCAATCTCCACATGTTTGGTTCTGGCATGGAACACTGGATTGGATGAAAGGTAGGTAGCACCTATATTGTCACACCAGATAGTTGGGGGAGAAGAAATAGATACACCAAGTTCACAAAAAAGAGAGTGCAACCATTTGAGCTCAGCAGCAGTGTTGGCAAGAGCCTTATATTCAGCTTCGGTGCTTGAGCGAGCAACAATGGCTTGTTTCTTGCAACCCCAAGAAATTAAATTTTTTCCCAAGAACACACAGTAGCTACCTGTGGAACGACGGTCATCACGAGAACCAGCCCAGTCAGCATCACAGTAAGCTTGAAGATCAGAACAGGATGAACGAAACAGTTGGAGACCAAACTGAATGGTATGTTTGAGATAACGAAGCAGACGTTTCACAGCTTGTCAGTGAAGCAGAGTGGGAGCATGCATGAATTGAGAGAGCTTATTGATAGCAAAGGCTATGTCAGGCCTAGTAAGAGACAAATATTGAAGAGCTCCGACAGTACTGCGATAGAGGGTATGATCAGGAAAGGAGGGACCCTCATAGGCAGTAAGACTCGTGGAGGATGCTATGGGAGAACTAACTGGTTTAGCATCCTGCATATTTGTACGCTTGAGAATGTCAAGGATGTAGTGCTGCTGAGAGAGAATGACACCAGTAGCATTCTCAAGAACCTCAATGCCCAAGAAAAAATTCAGTTTGCCAAGATCCTTCATAGCAAAATCAGAACTGAGCTGGTGAAGAAGATCATCAATAGCCATGGCTTTGGAACAGGTGATGATAATGTCATCGACATAAATCAAGACATACATAGTGAAGGAATCATGCTTGAGGATAAACAATGAAGAGTCAGAGCGAGACCCACAGAATCCAAGTTGGAGCAACCGGCTACTGAGCTTTGAGAACCAAGCTCTTGGAGCCTGTTTGAGGCCATAAATGGCCTTTTGCAATTTACAGACATGAGTTGGAAACTGAGGGTGAGTAAACCCAGGTGGTTGAGACATAAAAATGTCCTTAGAGAGGGTGCCATGGAGAAAGGCATTATGGATATCAATTTGCCTAATAGACCAACCAGCAGAAATGGCAATTGAGAGAACGGTACGTACCGTAATGGGTTTGATCACTTGACTAAAAGTCTCGCCATAGTCGATGCCAGGTTGTTGGTGAAAGCCCTTGGTGACCAACCTCGCTTTGTAACGCTCGACGGAACCATCTACGTGTCGCTTGATGCGAAAGACCCATTTGCAACCTACCAAATTTCGAGCTTGAGATTGTGGAACAAGGGACCAGGTGTGATTCTTCAAGAGTGCATCAAACTCAAGGTTCATGGCAGTGCGCCATTCCGGAACCTTCACAACTGTAGTGTAGCAGGTGGGTTCGATAATGGCGGAATCAACGGCAGCAAGGAGAGCTCGGGGTATGGGGTAAAGGATGGTGTCGTCGGTGGGATTTCTGGGTTTAGTGATGTTATTTTGAGAGCGAGTGATCATTGGGTGGGATGGGATCTAATTTGCAGAGGAGGGAGGCAGCAAGGCAGAGACGGTTTGAGAATGAGCAGATATTTGTGGAGGTTCAGGTGAAGGGAGTACGAGCTCATCTGGTGATACGGGTTCACTTGTGAGTATGGGCTCAGTGGGTAATACGGGCTCACTTGGGCTGGGAGTGAGAGCACGGGCCTGAGAAGGAACTGAAACGCAGGGCCCAATAGTAGTGGGCTGTACCAGCAGAGTTGGAAGACCTGTAGAGTTGTTAGTTGAAGAAGAGACAGACTTGGAGATGGTGGACTCAAAAAAAGGAAAAATAGACTCTTCAAAAAGGACATCACGAGAAATATATAAACGACCAGTGGATATATGAAAGCATTTATAACCTTTATGCATCAAACTATATCCAAGAAAAACACATTGAAGAGAACGAGGTTGTAATTTGTGAGTATTATAAGGACAAAGATTAGGCCAACAAGCACAACCAAAAATTTTAAAAAAAGAATGATTAGGAGAGGTGGTGAATAATTTTTCAAATGGTGAAATATTGTGGAGTAATTTTGAAGGAAGTCGATTAATTAAGTAACAAGCTGTTTGAAAAGCATCATCCCAAAACCGAAAAGGAAGATGGGCATGAGACAAAAGAGCAAGACCAGTTTCGACAATGTGTCGATGTTTGCGTTCCACTACACCATTCTGTTGGTGAGTGTGAGGGCATGACACACGATGTAAGATTCCACAATTTTCAAAGAATTTAGATAAAGTGCGATACTCACCTCCCCAATCAGTTTGAACAAGTTTAATTTTTAAATCAAAGAAACGTTCAACATATTTTTGAAACTTGAGAAAAATAGAAAAGGCATCATTTTTATGTGTCATAGGATAGAGCCAAGTATATCGACTAAAAGCATCCACAAAAGAAACATAATATTTGAAACCATTACGAGAACAAATAGGGGATGGACCCCAAACATCAGAATAAAGTAATTCCAAGGGAGCATTTATTTGAGTAGATGATAAAGGGAAAGACAATTGTTTACTTTTTGAACTAAAACAAGCAGAGCAAGAAGTATCAATTTTATTGGACACAACAGGTAGTTTAAATCTAGAAATAATTTGTGAAATAACACGGAACGTAGGATGACCTAAACGAGAATGCCATTTTGAAACGGAAGTCCTTTCACCAACCAAAACTTGAGGACGAAAATTCCTTTTATTGAAAGAGGTAAGAAAGATGTACAGCCCATCTTTACTCAGCCCGCGAAGCAGCACCTTCCCCGAAACCCGATCCTTCACAAGAAAATAATATGGGTGAAAATCAAGAGAAGTATTGGTATCTTTTGTAAATTTGTGAACTGAAATCAAATTTTTTGTGATATGGGGAACATGTAAAACATCACGCAAAATAAAAGGAGAAGTAGGGTGAGAAAGTTGGGTGGACCCAACATGTTTTACGCATAATCCAATACCATTACCAACCCAAATTTGATCTGGACCATTATAATCATTAGCACGGAGGTTGAGATTGCCTAGATCTGCTGTGAGATGGTGAGTAGCACCAGAGTCTGTGTACCAGTTGGGATCTTGATTTGCAGAAGGGGTAGCAAGAAGGGCTTGCATATTTGGGCGAGACTCACTGGTATAGGAGTTGTCAAAGCGATGGTAGCATTGCAATGCAGCATGTCCAGGCTTGTTGCAAACTTGACAAGTGGGTCGATGTGAAGAGGAGTTACCACGACCACCACGGCCTCTACCACGGTTAATGCGCTGGTTGTTATTGGTGGAACTCCGGTTTGATTGGAAAAAGGTAGGGAGGCTTGCCACTACGACCACCACGGGCAGAGTTGGTTGGAGCAGAAAAATTGGCATTAGCAAGAGAGAGATCTACAGCAAGCTGATTGTGAGCCAAACGGATCTCATGAGTAAGAAGATGCCCATATAAATCTTCAATAGAGAGAGGATCTGCACAAGTTTGGACAGAGGTCACAAGGGAGTCATACTCTGAGCCAAGACCTGCAAGAAAAAAAGAAACCAACTCAAAGTTGTCAAGTGGATGATCCACAACTGCAAGAGTGTCAGCAAGGATGGTGAATCGGTGATAATATTCAGAAACAGTAGAGTCCCCTTTTTGTAAGGTTGCAAGTTGATAATGGACTTGCATGGTGCGCGCCCAAGATTAAGAGGTGAACATCCTCTCTAGAACCTGCCAGACATCACAGGCAGTCACACATCTGACCACATGGGCCAGGATATTCTCGGAGAGTGAAGAAATCAGTGCACTTAGAGGCATCTGATCTTGGAGATGCCATTGATGAAATTCGGGGTTGGGGATAACTTGAGCAGCACCATCAGTAGCGGTTGTGAGAACCGGCAGTGGAGCTAGGCGAGAGCCATCAAGAAAGCCAAACAAATGTTGGCCTTTGAGATAGGGAACAATCTGAGCCTTCCAAAGAAGGTAGTTATCCCAGGTAAGTTTGATGGTAATCAGGTGGTGAACCTGAGTGAGGGAGTGGGGTATGATGGGAGCGGAAGTAGGTGAGGCATTTTCAGTATTGGTGGAGGAAGAAGAGGCCATTGCAGCAGAGGTGTTTGATAAAAGGCTTAAGAGAAAAAAAGAAGGTATTTGACGTTTGTCACTCTAGTGCTCTGATACCATGTAAGATCAAATAAATACTGAATTTTATGTTGTATTGCCTTTCCTTAATCAGGTTAAGGTGAATAGTATTTATAGACTTTGATTACAAGGAGAATTACAAGATAAGTATAATCTCTAACAAACATTTGAGTATTTGAATATGTGATCACTAAGGCTGAGTATTGAATCTTTATCACAACTCTTCAATATGCTTGAGTTTATCCTTATCACATTTCTGTTTCAACTATCTTTGATCATTATCTTCAACAACAACTAACAAGTTAAATGGAGTTGAATTTTTATCTTTTATTTTTTTGGTTGGGGCTTTGTTTAAATATGGTCATCTAATTTGAATGCCGGATGGCAATGGGCAGGTTTGGATCGAGGATCCTATCCCTCGCCCCCGCCCCATTTGCAGGGGAACTTTCTTCCCCCTGTCCCCGCCCAAAGGGTACCCACGAGCATCCGCCCACCCCACCCCACCTCACCTCAATATGAATTCCTTATTAATTAAAAGAAGAAAAAAAAAAAAACCACTCCTTTTGGCTAAATTACATGGAACAAAAAACAAAATTCATTTGAAATGAGTAATGTAACTATGAAGTAGACATGCGGCTACAAGCCTACAATTGCAGGTAGGGTTAAGAAATGAGAAAAATTATAAAAAAGTTTTTATATGTGGGTTAGTGGTAAGTAGGGTTAAAAAAATTGTGTGTAATTATAGATATGCAGGTCGGGTATGGGGCGGGTGATGCCTCTCCCGCCCCTGCCCCCGCCCCGAACCTACTACAGGTTTTAAAATCATCCCCACCCCGCCCCATTAACCCCTACGGATTGGGTAAAACCCATGGTTTTAAAAACCGGACCGGACCGGCCGGTTCAACCGGTTCAACCGGAGACCGGTATCTAATCCGGTCCGGTTCTCTTTCAAAATCGGAAAAATGAAAAAAAGAAGGTAAAACCGGAAATCGTCGGTTCAACCGTCAAAAGACCGGACCGGCGCGGTTTAACCGGTTTTGGACCGGTTTGATCAAAATCCCAAAAACGAACTTGCAGAATGGGTATGCTCCAAAACTCTTTGTATTTTGACATTCCACAAATCACAGATGAGATGGTGGTTACTGTACACTCATAAACCATATAATAGCAAAATCAAAACTTCATCTTCCATGGATGCAAAACCCCATTCAAAAACAACAAATTTTTGCATTTAGATTTGTGAGAAAGAAATGTTACAAGAAGAGATAGACAGCAGAACAAAGAGCAACACATAGAAGAGAGAGGGAGAGCCATAGATGCTATTTTTCAAGTTTTGGTTGGATTTTATGTTGGGGGGCGGCGCCTGGAGATGATAGGAAATAGGAATAGGGTTTCTTGGTTTTTGTTTTTAACTTATATCAGAGAAAACTGACGCATGTAGGTGTGTTTTTATACACTAGTGTGGGTTGTACAATAGTAACAAGTGAGGTAATATACCAGATGTCCCTGTAGCTTGTTGGCTTGGTGTGTAATGATCAGCCAATTGGTGAGAGGTTCGAGATTTGGTAGAGTGAGAAGGGTCAAAGAAAAAAAAACAAGTGAGGTAATACCGTGTATATGACTAGATGCTGTATAGGTTTAAAATTTGTTATATATATATTTTTTAACTAAATATTATTAGTTAAATTTGTTATATATATTTTATTAATTTATATAATTTAAAAATTATTAATTAAATTATTTATGACGTCACCGGTTCGACCACCGGTCCGACCCCGGTCGGACCAGTGATACGGGAACCACTCCTCTTTCCGGTTCTTTTCCCGGTCCGGTTTTTAAAACCATGGTAAAACCCGCCCCTAACGGGGCAACGTAGAGCGGGTATTCGTGGGTCGGATGCAAATTGCCATCCCTTACCCCACCCTTAGTAGCGGTTTCAAGATTTTTTTTAAGGTGTTAAGAGAAAATCAAAGTCATAGCAAAGAGTGACTACTAGTTCACTATCCGTTAGAAACTTCTTATTTCACACAGGAGTACATGACACATATTCAAGGTTCTAACCAACGACAAAGCCAAAAAAAAAAAAAGGATAAAGAAAAATAGGGAAAGTCATGAATCACAATCACATAGAAATCAAGGAAGATTTTAAAGCAAGCACAACTAAACAAGTGAAGAAAAATTCTCCCAAATATCTTTCTCTCTTTAAAACCCATAGACCAAGACTTTTTGTATTTAGGGTATCATTTCTCGGATCTCTCATTTATTACATGTGCTTTTGAGTATTATGTTTTGATAGGTTTGTTTCGGATCTTGAAATAGGGTTAGAGGTATTGCGGATCTCATCTATGGGTTTTGATTTTCATTCCAAATTGGAGGAGTTTTGATTTAAGAATATGGAAAAAAATAAGTGTTTTTAATACCAAATAAAAAACACATTTTGGTATGTTAGAATCGTTTACGGAACGACATTCTCTAGTCTCTCTATATTCGACTGTTGTTGTTTGGACTAATTTTTATTGTTATTTGATTTTTTTTTTTTTTAGGGGTTCATTGGGTTGGGTCTATTGGGATTTTAAGTCATAGTGTTCTATCTATCAAAAAAAAAAAAAGTCATAGTGTTCAATATATATGGGCTTTGAAATTTGCTAATTATGAGAATTTTCGTAGGATCATCGTTGAGGGGGACGTGAAAGTATGCTTTAATGCTTTGAATGGAGATCATTGTAATGTTAATTGAGCCATTTCAGGTGTAATCAATAATATATTTGTTTTTAGTTGTTCTTTTATTTCCTGTTTTTTTGTTGGTTAAGAGGGAGTTTAATGAGGAATACAAATCCTCTATTTTACTTTTTATATTCAATTTTATACTTTATTAATCACAACTCATTATGTGTATTTTTTTTCTTTATAAAATTACTAAGATTTAAATTGGAAAAAAATCAAACACAATCTGATATGTGATATATTAAAGTTGGTGGAGCATAAAGTGGAACACAAAAGTGGGATACATCATACATGATGAATAAATATCATCTATCCCACTTTTCATATTTTACTTTATACTCTACCAATTGTAATATAACACATGTTAGATGGTGTTTGATTTTTTTCCATTTTAAATCTTAATTATTTTATAAGAACAAAAAAAAAACCACGTGGTGAGTTGTATTTAATGGAGTATAAAGTGGAATATAAAAAGTGAGATAGAAGATTTGTATTCTTATTCGCTAATGAAAATTACTCACGCAATAGCCAAATATGTTCTCTCTAAAAAATCATCTTATTTTTGTTGTAATAAGTTAACTTATCTATTTTATTTTTTGTGTTAAACTTTATAATCTGTCAATCACAACTTGCTACGTGTTTTATTTATTTTTTCCTTATAAAATAACTTAGATTTAAAATGTAAAAAAATCAAACACAATCTGACACGTACGTGATATATTACGTATATGTATAAACAATAGTACAAATAACAATTGGATTAGTCTCTTATTTTTTTTTACCACATTCAATGATTGAACCAGAGATATGTATATACAATAGTACAAAATTACTAATAACAATTGTACTAGTCTCTTAATTTTTTGACCACATTCGGATGATTGAACGAGAGAGTTTAAGAATAAAAAGCCCTACAAAGCGATTAATAATGCATAAAATACAATGACAAACAAATTCTGGCGCTATCAAAATCCCAAATTAGGCATCTCCAATCAGAATATCAATATATAACTAATGTCCCCAAAAAATGTAATACCATATATATATTCATTGGCATCTAACCTCAAAATAGTGAAAACAAACACACACGGACTAAATCAAGAAACAAGTAACTCGCATAGGTCACTCAAATAGTCAAATTAATGTAAAGTTGTAAACTATTATTTGTCTCACCTACGTGATATGATGCCAATGACTTATTTCAATCTTTTATCTTTCCGTAATCCCTATACTAACCTAGCTAATCTTCATTATTTTAGCAACAACAAAAAAAAAAACTCATCTTCATTATATTATCAAAAAAAAAAACTCATCTTCATTGTGTTAAGAAAATCTGGACGCGGCAAATTCAAATGCCCCCATCATCAATTGCCAATTAAACAGATAGGGCCATATAACCATCACATCATGATTCTAAATAAACAATACTAATATATAAATGAGCAGTGAAAATACAATAAACACAGATTTTTCATTCGGTGCAAGGGAATAAAACATAGAAAGGAAATACATTATACCCATCAAGGGTTAAATCTACCACTATGAACGTTCTCAAATATTGTTTGATACTTCCATAACCCAAATTAAATGCTAGCTTGCATTCATCCAAAGATAAAAATTACTCCAGTCAGTTTCCCAAATCTGTTGGTTTGGTATCGTGTTTTGGCAAAGACTCCGTCGATGCTGGAGCTGGAGCTGGAGTGTTACTGGGGAGAGGGGCACGAATCTGCTGCGGTGGCTGAGGCTGAGGCTGATTGGGTGGTGGAAGTGGAACAGCTACCTTGTCTGCAGCATTGTCCGAAGGAGGAGCTGAGATGTCATCAAAGGACATGAACACAGTCTGCGATGGCTTCCTTTGGTGGCGACCGACTTTCTGTGACATTTTTGTTTTCTTCAAGCAAAGTGATAAGAATTACAGATACGAATATGGGAGTTTGTGGAAGAAAAGGTAGGGAGAGTGATGAGAGAGACGGTGGGGTTAGCTAGATTTATGTAGCATAGTATATGGTTGACTTTTTTTTTATATGGTAATGTCTTAAGTAAGGGTTATCCAATGCACCGGGATTTATGGGCAACAATATCTTGCACAAGATGCAATCGCAAACTGGAAGGTGTAAGCATTAATGTTTCTAATGCCAGAAATGCCCCTGAGAGTAGGTAGCATGATAGTCTCCTTTTTTTCTTTTTCTTTTTAAAAAAAAAAAAAAAAAAAAAAACTTATGTATTGTTTATTAGGTACAATGTATTAAGTTGTTAAATTAAATTTAAATAAATGGTTGCATTAGAAAATGAAATACAAATAGTGTTATTTTTTCTAAAGAAAATTAAGTGTAATACAATTATGTGTTTAAATTTAATTGGAGAATATAATATATTGCACTTAAAGAATTGTACTTAAATTTAACATTTTTTTTTGCTTTGGGTAAGAAAGCGACGGATAAGGATCCTCTCCATTTGGAATAAAATGGAGAGTCTCCATTTCATGGTCTAGATTAAATATCACAGATCTAACAGTGTACAGATTGCCATATCATTTAAAATTTTAAATGACAAGGCAGTCTATATATCGTTAGATTTGTGAAATAAAATCTGAAACATGAAATGGAGACTCTCCATTTTATTCCAAATGGAGAGGATCCTTATCCGAAAGCGACATGGGGCTGGGCATTGCAGTAGAGGTGAGTGGCTTTAGCATGAAATTGATCCTGCAATGAAATAGTTAGAATAATGCTAGTGACGTAATATTTTTTACAATTGTTAACATGATTTGTTGTGATTTGAACAATATCAATTTCATTGTCTACCGACACCACTTTTATATACACTAATCACATGAAATCATGTCAATAGATATCATCTTCAACCTAATATTATCGTAATTACATGTTATTATTGTTTTGAGAAATTGAGATAGAAAACTTGCTTAATTAGTAGTGGATTCAAAATTTCAAAGAAATAGCATTGTATTAATCTTGCTATTAATTCGGCAGCTCATGAGCTTAGCAAATGAGAGATGCTTTGAATTTATCGCGTGTTTAATAAAGATATCTCATTTAGCCAAAAGATAAAATAAAAAATCTTGCTATGAGTTATAGCACATCTTCAAAATCAGTGGGCATACTTTTTGTATTAACACCAAGTATACATACAAAAATACCTACCTCTTGAATGCATATATTGGTTACTTAAACTCTGACACACACACACACACCCGATGTGGTGGGACTAGTAGCCCATTAAAATTAGTGGGCATACAAAACTAGACAAATATGACAATGACACATAACCATTAAAATAATTACAATAATACATTCAATCGTGTTAAATGTCAATTTCAATCAAAACCATCCCAAAACTTACCTACATTTTTTAGTCAAAGACAAAGATATCGATATAAAATAAGATTTACAAGATAAAACGAATCTTTATTTTTGTTTATATTAAATTCAATCGTGTTCATACGTAAATTTCAACCAAAACTATAACAAAACTTACCTGCATGTTCTTGTTAAAGACTTAAAGTCAAAGATGTCGAGAAATAAAATGGAACTTACAAGATAAAGATGAGTCTTTATATTATTGCTTTTGTTTTGTGTATCAAGGGACTCCAGCTTACAGCAAGTCATGTATTGAACTCAGAATTAATGGAAGCATGGCCCAATCACATGACAGCTCTTGTGCTTGTGATCGTTGCTTCGATTATTAAAGCTGGCACTCTTATTGAGCATAATTTGCAAAATTGGTACTGATTTTTGATATCTTTGTTAATGTGCACCCAATTATTATTATTATTAGTTGTTTAAAGAATAAGTGGAAGAAAATGATTCAAACCAAGTTATCCTCATATTACAAATCAATCAATACTCTTCAATCACAAAATTCCTGACAATACACCAAACAATCCTACCATGTTAAAAATGTTACTCAATTATAAAAAATAAACAAAATCATAGTATCGTCTAAATTTGTTGGAAAATAGAAGACATATTAAATATAAATTGATGGAAAATGATGTAGGAAAAAAAGAAAGAAAGAAAGTGCAGAGCATTTAAAAAAAAAAAAAAATACATAAAATTTCCATGTCCTTGACAAATGATTCTGATGGCAATGATTGGTATTTCGTGAAATGACCGATTGTTTTTACATTGAGACCATCTGACACGAATGCCACTGTAATAAACATTTTAATTTTTAAATCCAAGGTTTTTTTTTGGTCGGGAAGATCCATGTAATCTGAACAAGTACTGAAGAACATTGAATGGGGGTTTGAGTCGTGGGGTCATGGAAAGCAATGGCCCCTAAACAGAACTTCCTCTTCGTCAAAATATGCTACTAGATGACATATGGATACGTGCGTACAAAAATCAACGGTAATGAAGCTCACCCTTGAGTGCTTGTCTGCTAGACAAAGCATCCATACTGATCAATAAAGATTCTTTTTGTGTTCTACGAAAACAAAAAGATTCCAACCCCCAATCTAGGAAGCAATATAAAAAATACAAATAGTAAGTGATACAGAGAACGTGAGCCAGAAAAAAAAAAATGGTGTTTGGGTTGCAATGAGATGTTTCACAAATTCAATTGGAGTTTTTGTACACATTCAAAATTCTCAGACATCGTTTGTTTCGACGTAAAATATTCTCCACTGTAAAATGTTTGCAAATGCAAATGATTTTAGGAAAAATAATTGTTTTTCCTGTGTTTGATTGCATTTTGGAAAATAGTCTGAAAAATATTTTACAGTGTTTGGAACAACGTAAAATGAAAAAAAAAAAAAAAAAAAAAAAAAAAAAAAGAAAAATTCAGAAACCCGTTGCAAAGTGCAAACCCACCACCGCAATCCACCGAATAATCAACCGCAAACCACCATCACAGCAAACCCAACAAACCCGCAAACCAGCAAACCCACAAACCCAACAAACCCACAAACCCAACATCACAACACGTCCGAGCTCGAGTCCCACCGCGCCACCCTCAATCATGAGCTCATCATCAACTGCCTCGTCGGGTCCGGATCTGGGGCGGCTTCGATCGCAGAGCGCTCCGATCCGAGCTCGAGTCCCACCGCGCCGCCCTCAACCACGAGCCCCACCGCGCCACCCTCAACCACGAGCTCACCGACCCATCACCAGCAACCCAAAACCGGCACACCTACCAGCAACCCATCACCAGATCTGGTAAAAAAAAAAAAAACGAAACCCAGATTTGCTCGTGCTTCAATGGGTTTTCTGTGCGAGAGATCTCGTGGGGTTGTTTGCTGTGCGAGATTGGCGCTGGGCTGGCTGTTATTCGAGATCGGCGCAGGAGGGGCTATTATGCGAGATTGCGAGGGGGGGGGAGGGCAATGGAGCTGTGCAAGAAAGAGAGAGAGAGCAGGAAGGGGGGGTGAAAGGCTGTAATATTTTGGAAAATGGTTTACAAAAATTTTTTTCGTAAACCGTTTTCCAAATTTTACTCAGCGATTTTCCAGTCAAACTACAAACGTTTTTTGTTGACCTTGGTTTTACAGCGAAACAAACGTCTAAAAATGATAAAAACGTTTTACGGAAAACATTTTACGTTCAAACAAAGGGAGCCTAAGTTCCAAACTTTTAGGTTTTTAACATTAGTGCTCTCATATGCACTTCATTGGCCTCTCACAGCCACAGGCTCCGTATCTCTAAAAGTGAATCCACTTCAACTGCATGTTTGACCACATATGTTGGGTCTTAAGGAGGTGTGGTGATTCCAATCACCCTTAAGTGTAAAATACACATACATATGTTGTTTCTTTTCATTCCATTTTAGTAAGGGTAAAATACAAAAATACTCCTTATGTTAAGAGTTAATGACAAAAACTCCTAATTTTTTTTAAAAAAATATCTAATTCACTTCCTAAGTACAAACAATTTTGGGGAAAGTACACAAACATTATTAAATGCTTTTTGTACTTAGGGAACAAATTGGATATTTTTGAAAAGTCATAATATATCATTAACTCAAATTTCAGGAGTGGTTTATGTATTTTACCCTTTAGTAAAATTACTTTCCAACTGTCGTCATAAATCACTTCTCCAACTACTTCCGTTGGTCCCCTCTCAACCAATCCAACTTGATCGAATCATCCAACCACCATACTTATCCATCCAAAATCACTGCTACCCACTCATCCCAAACCAACATGATCGAGTTGAAGATTTGCATAACCAAAAAGAATAATTAAAGATGTTTCAATGGCCAAACTAGTTAAGATCCTAATAGTTCATTGAACATAATCAACCCAAAGCTAGCTAAGCTTCGTTTTCTCTACTTAAATGGCAGTGATAATCCTACTAGTTGGATTTGCCAGATTTCAATTTTTATGACTAGTTATGATTTTATTAGAGGAAAAGTGTATTTTATCAGTTACCATAAGGAGGAATGAATTTTATGAGCAAGTATTTTATCTCTTCTTATCATTTTAAAATTGTATTTTTGTAATTAAGAATTGGGTAAATAGACAACGGTGGGATAAATTATAAGGCTAGTCTTAAATTGAATCTTACTTGTAGTAGATAAAGATAAGTTTCTTTTGAATTTGAATATTATATTTATCTTGGAAAGCCATTTATCATATTTGGCTTGATATTGAATAAGAACGCACGCTAAAAAAATTGTTATTAAAAAATTCTAATTTTTTTTTTTCCTTTGAGGTTGGCTTCTCTCGAAAAACATCGATTGCTTTTTTATGTTGCAATTCTGTCCCTTAACGGGGTGTCTACTGATAATATATTGTCTCCAATATGTCTTCTGGAATTTAAAAAGCATTATTATGGGTTTGACAAATCAGCTTGTCTAAGATAGGCTTCAATTGCACATGCTAATCGGCTTGAATTGACTTAACTTTTTATGGGTGTTGGGTTTGTAGTATTAAGCTACATGTATCTCAATAAGCTGCTTTAAAAGCACACCATAATAAATAAAAATAAAACTAAAATGAAACTTTGCACCGAATCCATTACATCTTGGTTGATTGTTTTCGATTAGGTAAAGGCTAGAAAGACCATCAGACTTGGAACTTTTAGACTACCCAAATTAAAGCAATAAGTTCTCGGAACTTTTCTCCGTCTGCATCAATTGGATCAACAGTTTCCAAGTTATTAAAATTTACAGTCCTTTTAATAGTTTCTAGTCATTTCTTCTCCATATTGGTTTCTAACAAGCGAATAATTTATTGTTAAGGGAGTGTAAATTGGCCTTTGATTGGACTGTAACGTAAGATTTTATTTTGTGAGTAGCATTCTTTTGTGTCAAAACCGAATTAATAGGATGTCCAGTATGACAGAGAGTTGACCGGTAAAACCCATTAAGTTTAATGTGATCATATATTGTTTATTGGGCTTTGGTGCACCTTAGCTACATTTAATAATGTAGGACATAGGTATTTTAATGTGTGGGCCTAAGTTGGGTAAATCCTTTATGGGTTTAGAGTTTACATTAAGGCCCTATATTTATCATATAAATATAGTGTCATAGGGGTCCCTGCTCTTACTCTAACCTACCGTCACTTTGAAGTCTCCCCATTAGACTTGAACTCAAGAGAGTAAGAGAGTAGAAGACGCCCTATTATTTCTATTAATTTCATCAATGGATTCAGGTATATTCTCCTAATCACATCCTATTGTTGTTTATATCTAATATAATATTGTTGTTTATATGCTCATGCTATGATCATGTACTCGATTAGAGGATAAGTTTTACAGTTGGTATCAGAGCTTTCATGCTCATACATGGTCTATGAAGTATTATATTATTTTCAAATTTTCAAATTATTTTACGTATGAAAATACTGAAACATTAGTGGTTTGTTTGGATGGGGTGGATTTGGGCTCATGGATTTGGATTTGAGGGTCCAAATCTAAATTCTTTGTTTGGATGACTTAAAACCATTAGGATTTGGATTTGGGCCAAATCCATCCAGGATTTTAAAGGCCCAAATCCATGGATTTCAAATGACTTCTTAGGATAAGAATTTCACAAATCCTCTCATTAGATACCAACACTCAAAATAAATAAAATATCATTAAAACCTCTAAAATACATCTAAAGGCTCTAAAATGATTAAAATGCCCACAAAATACCAAATGACAAAAAAAAAAACCTTCTAAAAGACCGAAATAACCCAAAAATCTCCAAAATGACCAAAATACCCACAAAACTACCAACATGATAAAAAAAAAAATACTCATGGCCAATACCCTAAAATGACCGAAATAAACTCAAAAAATTAAAAATGGCCAAAATAATCCCCAAAATACACTCAGAACACCTAAAATAACCAAAATACATACGGAACCCCTAAAATGATAAAAATAACCCCGAAAACTCCAAAATGACCAAAATAACCTTGGAAACACCATAATGACTAAAATAATATTGAACTCCTAAAATGACCAAAATAACCTCGAAAACTCCAATATGACCAATATAACCCCGAAAACACCATAATGACCAAAATAACCTGAAAACTCCAAAATGACCAAAATAACTCTGAAAACTCCAAAATAACCAAAATAACATCGAACTCCTAAAATAACCAAGATAACCCTGAAAACTCTAATATGACCAAATTAACTCCAGAAAACACCATAATGACTAAAATACACTCAAAACTCCTAAAACGACCAAAATATCAATAAACCACCAAAATAACCCTAAAAACTCCAATATGACCAAAATTACCCAAGAAACACCATAATGACCAACATGCACACAAAACTCTTAAAATGACAAAAATAACCTCGAAAACTCCAAAATGACCAAAATAATCCCGAAACACAAATATGACCAAAATAACACCGAACCCATAAAATGACCAAAATAACCCAAAAAATTGAAATATGACCAAAATAACCCCGTAAACACCATAATGACCAAAATAACCCCGAAAACTCCAATATAACCAAATTAACCCCAGAAACACCATAATTACCAAAATACACTAGGAACCCCTAAAATGACCAAATAACTCTTGAAAACTACAAAATGACCTCGGAAACACCATAATGACCAAAATAACACTGATCCCCTAAAATGACAAAAATAACCCCAAAAACTCCAAGATGACCAAAATAACACCGAATATACCACAATAACCAAAATAA
Organism: Fagus sylvatica; assembly: GCA_907173295.1. Taxonomy (NCBI): domain Eukaryota; kingdom Viridiplantae; phylum Streptophyta; class Magnoliopsida; order Fagales; family Fagaceae; genus Fagus; species Fagus sylvatica. Next base: position 21,091,690 of record OU015770.1, on the reverse strand, counting down.
ACCCGAAACACTCTAAAATAACCCAAATAACCCAAAAAATTCTAGAATGACCAAAATAATCCTGGAAACACTATCATAACCAAAATACACTACGAATCTCTAAAATAACCAAGATAACCCCAAAAGCTCCAATATGACCAAAATAATCCCGAAAACTCCATAATAACCCAATACACTTGGAACCCTTAAAATGACCAAAATAACCTCGAAAACTCCAATATATGGTTTTGGTATTTTTTATTTTTTTCATTTTGGTGATTTTAGAGGTATTTTGATCATTTTAGAGGTTTAAGGGGTATTTTGGTTGTTTTAGAGTTTTCAAGGTTATTTTTTGTGATTTTAGGGGTATTTTTTTTTTTCGCGGTATTATGATTATTTTTTAGGTTTTGGGGTTATTTTGGCCATTTTGAAGATTTTAGGGGAATTCTGATCATTTTAGAGGTTTCAAGGATATTTTGATCATTTTAGAGGTTTTGAGGTTATTTTGGTCATTTTGATGATTTTATGTTTTGGGTCAATTTTAGGTATTTTGGTTATTTTAGAGGTATTTTGATATTTTAGTGGTTTAGGGGGTATTTTGGTTGTTTTAGAGTTTTGCAGGGTTATTTTGGTGATTTTAGGGGTATTTTGGTCTTTTCGAGGTATTATGATCATTTTTTTAGGTTTTGGGGTTGTTTTGGCCATTTTGAAGATTTTTGGGGTATTCTAGTCATTTTAGAGCTTTCGAGAATATTTTGATCATTTTAGAGGTTTTTGGGTTATTTTGGTCATTTTGATGATTTTATGTTGTGGGTCAATTTTAGGTATCTATACTATAATGTAAAACCGAAACTTTTTGACTTTTGGTTGACCTCATAATGTTGCGCCACCTAAGCTTTTGAGTTCTCACAATTTTACACCTCATTATTTTAATATATATATATATTTAATTAAATTTAAATTTTATTCTATAATTAAACATCTCATTAGAATCTTGACATATTATATTTTTTTAATAGAAATAATATATTATTCCATATATATAAACACAATCATAATAAATGCCTAATACTATAATATATTTTATATATAAACACAATAATAATAAATGTCTTTTAATAATTATCAATTTTTATATTTAGATAAAATATAAAAGACAATAAAAATCATAGTTAGACCAATAATTTTTTAAATTTAATTTTAATTCATTTTCTGTGCATCGCAAGGGTTTGCGACTAGTTTTCATAATTTTATAGGTATTTTGATCATTTTAGTGGTTTATGGGGTATTTTGGTTGTTTTAAAGGTTTTGGGGTTATTTAATGATTTTAGGGGTAATTTGGTTATTTTGGTGTTTGATGGGCATTTTGGCCATTTTTTACTTTTCAGGATTGTTTTGACTATCTTGGTGATTTTAGGGGTATTTTGGTTATTTTATAGGTTATTGGGGATTTTTTTTTTGTCATTTTAGAAGTTTCGTGGTTATTTTGATCATTTTGGTGATTTTATATATTTGGTCAATTTGTAGGTATTTTGGTGATTTTAGAGGCATTTTGATAAAAAAAAAAAAAGTTTAGGGGGGTATTTTGGTTGTTTTAGAGGTTTTAATATTATTTTGATGATTTTAGGGATATTTTGGTCATTTTTTACTTTTCAGGGTTGTTTTGAGGATTTTAGTGATTTTAGGGGTATTTTGTTCATTTTAGAGGTTTTGGAGAATTTTTTTTTATTTATTTTAGAGGTTTTGGGGTTATTTTGGTTATTTTGGTGATTTTATGTATTTTGGTCAATTTATGGGTTTCTAAATTCTAAATTTCAAATCCTCCCTTGTATAAATGGATCCAAACAAGAAATTTTAAAATCAATGGATTTGAAATCAAGGTATTTCAAATCTATTGATTTAAAATCCAAATCCAAATCCAAGTATCCAAACGCAACCTAGATTCGGATTTGAGTGGGTTTTGATGCTTTGGCTAATATATCTATGATTTTGGATTCAGTACCTTTCATTAATAGAAAAGTTTACGCTCCAGTGTGCTAATATGAGGATTATTGCATATTTTATTTGCAAGTGCTATCTAACTTGCTGATGTTGTGCTAATGGAGCCAACCTATTTTAAATAACGCGTTATGTCAAGAATTTTTCCTATTTTCCGTTGTAATACTAACACTTGCAAATCTCGAAAATTGGAAGTTGTTGTGCAATAATTATTGGTTTGGAATATCGCTTTATGTTAGTATTTCTAGCACCTATGTTCTACAATATACTGTCTCCAATATGCTCCAAGGAGTGAGTCTACATCATAGTACATCTTGTACACAACTTTGTTTGCAATAGCATCCCTAAATTTGGCAGCTTCTTTTTTCGTCAGATTCTTCTCACAAAGGATTTTCTGTGTCGTTCCCATCTTGAACCTCAATTCATATTGAGTGTTGGTAATGCAATCCCCTGCTAAAACCTCTTTAAAGGATTTCACCCTGTGGGTTATTGGATCTGCAATTCAAAGAAGTGAAAAGATCAAGAGGCTATTATTTAGGTGATCATATTCTATTGAGTAGTATGAATATGCCTCACTGCAAATAAAAAAATAAAAAAAAAATCAAGGGATTTAAAGCATTACTAGAATTATTTGTTTGATGTAGATGATTTTCTTAAGTCAAGCCCATCCACAAGATGCTGACTAAAAACAGCAATTCGAACCTTAGTAGAACGGAAAACAGTCCCAGAGCTTGGTTGATGTAAAAGAGCCAATGACCATTAATACGACGTGGGGCTTTTTTTTTTTTTTTTTTTTTTTTTTTTTTTTTTTTTAGAGTTTTATACATATTTGATTGAACTTAATTTGTTCAATAATTTACTGCTATTGCAACACTGAATTGGAATAAAGAATGAAAAACAGTCCTAGCAACTATAGTAGCCTATGGTTCCTGACTTCTGCAAATTAGTCTAAGTCAATAACCAATGCATATTTTATTTGTTCTCCACAATTTGGAGATAATTTTTGTTACTAAAATTTGTTTTTCAAAAATTGTTATGATATTTTCAGCTTTTAATGACAGTATATACTTGCACTATAATTTTAGTGTGATTCACTTTTATTTTCTCATGGATTGTGCATAATATTTGTTTATGAATTATGCAATATTTAATTGTAAATTAAATGAGAAAATTTGTATACATGCTGAAAATATTTTGTTGGATATTGTGATGCATCCAAAGATTCATAAGTTTTCGTAGGGCTGGATGACTATATTTCCACATAGCGGGCATACCATTAAGGTCGACGACAATTGTTGAATTCTTTATAATGTTTTATCATTATTAATTGTTCTTGGACTGCAATGGCATTGGGGTTCAGACGAGTAATGATTATCTCCTTAAGAGGGTCTTTACTTGGTGGAATTTCCGATGGGGTTAAGTAAATGTATGGATGCCAAAATTTAGAATAATTCTTCTGCCCCAAAGGTGTTGAACTCTTCAAAAATTTTGTCGTCAGTATATTTAGCTTTTCCACTTGTTTGTGAGGCCCTGTGGCATATTATGGTCTTTGCTCCAAAAGCAGATCCTAATGATGCATTAGGACTCTTGTCAGATTTATGTTTATATGGTTTACTCTGACAAATTTGAATAAATTTCTTAATGAAATATTAATTTGCATATAGTCTGTTTACATATGCAATTTTGGTGAGCTTAAATATCTCATATTTTGTCAGCCTTGGATACCCTTTCTTTTTCTTCGCATTTGTCTTCTATCAAGACATTGAATGGGACAAACTTTAAGGAATGGAATGAGACATTGCATGTTGTTTTGGCTATCATGAGGTTGGACTTAGCTTTAGAGGTTAATAAGCCTGATGCGATCACTTCTCAAAGTTCTGCTGGGGCTAAGGCCTATTTTAATAAATGGGTAGAATCTAACAAGTTATGTATGATGATTATGCGATTGTCTATGGACAAGACAATCAAGAATAGCATTCCTCAGTGTGACAATGCGAAGGATTATCTTGCTGCTGTGAGTAAGAAATTTGTTGTTTTTGACAAGGTAGAAAAGAGTAATTACATGCGCCTATTGACCACCACTACTTATGATGGTACTACTGGGATTCGTGAACACATCATGAGAATGACTAATCTTGCAATGAGATTGAGGGATATGAAAGTTGACATACCTGATTCTTACCTTGTGTGGTTGATACTTGAGTCTCTTCCAAATCAGTTTAGCGCTCTTAAGACCTCTTATAATGTTGTGAAGGGTGGATGAGGGTTAGATGAGATGATTGCAATTGTGGTGCAACATGAGGAGATGATGCGAAAGAGTAAGACTGAGAGTGCCCATATGGTGACCCATAATCATAGTGAATGCGAGAGAAAGTTTTATAAACAGAAACAATCAAAATGGAAATAAGGGTGGCAAGTTTAACAATTCCAAACCCCAACTCAAGTATAAGAATAAGGACATGAAAGGAAAGTATTTCTGGTGCCGAAAGAAGGGACATGTTAAGAAAGATTGTAATCGTTTTAAGAATTGGCTTGAGAAGAAAGAGGATTCAAAAGCAAGAAGAGGCCAAATGATGGAGAGGTAGCAGTCTATTTGGGCAATGGAGAGAAGGCTTTAGTAGAATTCATAGGAGTAGTTAATTTATCTTTAGCTTCTAGTGGTGTTTTAGTTTTGGACGATGTTGTTTATGTTCCTTCTCTTAGACGCAATTTAATTTCTGTTTCTAAATTGGATTATAGTGGTTTTGTATTTCATTTTAGTAATAAAAGATTTTTCTTTTATTCTGGTTCTTGTGAGATAGCTTTTGGTACTTTATGTGATGGCTTATACAAGTTAGATCTGGATTTAAATTATCATTTTTCTCATAATGTGGTTGCTACTATTGGATCTAAACGTGTTAATGATGAATTTTCTTCGATGCTATGGCATAGACATTTAGGGCATATTACGAGAGATAGAATTGAGAGGTTAACCAGAAATGGTATTCTGGATTCTTTCGACTTTTCATATTTTCAGAGTATTTTGGATTCTCTTGGCTTTTCAAATTTTCAGACTTGTGTTGATTATGTTAAAGGGAAAATTACGAGAGGTAGGAAGAAAAGGGTTACCCGGAATAAGGGGCTATTGGAGATCATTCATACTGATATTTGTGGACCATTTACACTTGCCATTTTGGGTGAATATAAATACTTTATTACTTTCACTGACAACTTTTCTCGTTGTGGATATATTTCTCTCATACATGAAAAATCTGAGGCTTTGGATATGTTCAAAAATTTATAAAGCTGAAATAGAACTTAAAAAGGGAAAAGATTGTTAGATCAGGACGGGGTGGTGAGTTTTATGACAGATATGGTTTCAAAGGAAATATTGTTGATCATTGTAAATACCTGAAGATTAGTGGGAGCAAGATTATTTTCTTGGTGCTCTATGTTGATGATATTCTTCTTACTAGCAATGATTTGGATTTTGTTGCGTGAAACTAAAAGGTTTTGGTTCAATAATTTTGAGATGAAAGATCTTGGTGAAGCTTCATTTGCTCTTGGCATTGAGATTCATCATGACAGGTCTCGTGGCATTCTTCGTCTATCTCAAAAGCACTATGTTAATAGAATTCTTGAGAGGTTTTATATAAGTATGTGTTCAGCTGGTGTCGCTTCTATTGTTAAAGGAGATAAACTGAGTATGTAGCTTGTTGTGAGGCAATTTAACAGGCTATTTGGTTGTGAAATTTATTTCAAGGTTAGAGATTGTGGATTCCATCTCTAAGCCTTTGACAATCTACAATGATAATTCCGCTGCGGTTTGCTTCTCAAAGAATAATAAAAGGTCAACTGGATTAAAACATATGCACATCAAGTATTTGGTTGTTAAAGAGAAGATTCAAGAGTTGCAAACTTCTATTGTTCATATAGCCACAGAGGAGATGATTGCTGATCCCCTAACCAAAGGATTGCCTCCTAAAGTTTTTAAGGAGCATGTTACTCATATGTACTCATATGGGTTGGTTGAAAGTTTTGATGTTTTTGGTTAGTGGGAGTTATGTTTTTGTTTAAGTTAAACTGCAGTTTATTATTTTGACTAAGTCAAATTTACATTCTTCGAGAATATTGATTATGCATTGTTTATGCGTGTTATGTTATTTGCCATATTTTGTGTGCACATGTAAGTTTATTATGGCAGGAAAAGTCTTAAAGCATGTTTTAGCTTTAAGCAGGGCGGTTAACTCATACGGTATATAGGCTTGGACCTATGAGTGAAAGTTCTATTACTTAAGACATAAAGTTTTCGCCAGTCTTAAGGAGCTTCTTGGGAAGCGTTATTGGTTCTTGATAAGAACATATTGTTGGACCTTATGGAAATCGACATGGTGATCACAGTTGCATGTAATTTCCATACCACACATTACCATACCATATTACCTGAGTTGATGGAATTATAAGTATTTTGACTATGTATGGTCTTATATCAATTTTGGATGTATTGACCTATATAATTGGATACTTATGTTTTCATTTAACTAAGGACAAAGTTTAAGGTGTTACTCTCTTGGGCATTCTGTTAGGATTGTGGCCACATAGAGTATTATCAATTCGGAGAGTCATGTTTTTTCTTCTTAAAAAAAAAAAAAAAATTTGACTTATGCTGCTCAAGTGGGAGAATGTAAGATTTTATTTTGTGAGCAGCATTCTTTTGTGTCAAAACCGAATTGATAGGATGCCCAGTATGACAGAGAGTTGACCGGTAAAGCCTATTAAGTTTAATGTGATCATATATTGTTTATTGGGCTTTGGTGCACCTTAGCTACATTTAATAATGTAGGACATGGGTATTTTAATGTGTG
>OU015770.1:21055673-21084769 GCA_907173295.1 Fagus sylvatica | reverse complement strand
TACGCCATTGGTCTCGATGGCCTCGTGAACTTCTAAAATGGTAGAAGCAGTGTAAATATTTTTGGAGTCAAAACCCGAATCGCATGGCATCTGATGCCAGGGACAATCCGATTTGACTTCTTTGTTAGTTGCTCGAATGAGAATTTGGCTCCAAGCTTTCTATCTTCTCGGACATCTCTAGCAGTTGTTGCTCTTGCGATCTATCGTATTGTCGTCAAGCCTTGTGTTTGTTTGTTGTTTTTTGTGTATTTTTTTTCTTTGTTTGGTGTGTTTCTTGTTGTACTGTAGTTTTTTCTTTGTACTTTTTATCAGCTGTCCTTGTGGGGCCTTGCGCTATGATGTATGTTATTTTTACCGCCCTCATTGTAAGGTCCAAGGACTTTGCTGTATAATCATTGTTTTGATTTTCAATGAAATTCTTTTTTATTCAACAAAAATAAAAAAATAAAAAATAAATGGTAGGAGCAATGTAAAGATTTTTTTTGGTCATGAACTTCAATCACCAGCTGGTCTTGGGGAATGATCTTTTTCATCTTATTTAATTTATTTGAAACCTTAAACACTAAACAATATATGACACCACTTTCGAATAAAGACCAAGTGCATCCAAATCTTGCTAGGTTGCTATCTATAGTCAAGGATTTAGGGTTAGTGATAGGGCTCTCTACCCCAAAAAAAAACAAGCCCTCTCCCACAACTACATTCTCTTCATTTTTTCCACATGTTATATATATAATATAAAAGTTTAATTACATTTTTGTCCTCAACACATGCTATTTATTATTATTTTGATAAACTTATTTTGATAAAACCATTAAGATCCATTTTGACACAAAGAGTATAGGGTCCAACTCCCTTCCCATTAAAAAACCTTTAGTTCCCTCCCATTTTTATCCTGATGAAAGACACGTGTCACAAATAAAATCCAATGGTGAAAAAAAGACATGTCTATCCCTAATTTATTTCTCAATCAACACCCTCAACTCCAACGCCGTCCACCGCCAAGACCTCCGTCATCTTCTCAAAAACTGTATCGACCTCCACCTCCACGTTTTGCCTAGACCACCACCACCATACCTTTCAACAACTCTAGTTTCCTCCATCTCCTTCACACACAAAACCCAAATTTTCTTACAATTTCACAGCAACCAAAAAGAGGGCCAAGCAAATCAAATCCCTCACCCAAAATCAAATCCCAACTACCACAAAACCCAATTCACAAAAAACCCCACTCACACCACAGTAACAAAACCCAAAGAACCCACATCGGAAAATCCAAATCAACCTACCCAACCCATCCATAGCAAAAAAAAATCATCCAAATCATCACCTAGATCAATCCATCCACCGTGAAAAGAAAGAGTGAGAAAGCAAAAGAGAAAATCCACGCAGGTCCCATGATGAGAGGGGGGGGGGGTTACTGGGGGAACAAGATCGGGAAACCCCATACGGTGCTGTGATGTGAGAAAAGGTTACCGGGGGAACAAAATCTAGAAGCCCTATATGGGTGCCATGAAAGGTGTAGTGGTGGTGGTGGTCTGGGTGAAACCTTGAAGCACATGTGGAGGTGGTGGCCGACACGGTGTTGGAGAAGATGGCGGAGGTCTTGGCAGTGGACAGCGTCGGAGTTGATGTTGCTAAAAGGGTGTTGACTGAGAAATAAATTGGGGATAGTTGGGGATAGATGTGTCATGTTTTTCACCATTGGATTTTATTTGACACGTGTCTTTCATCAGGATAAATATAAGAGGGAACTAAAGGTTTTTTAACGGGAGGGGAGCGGGACCCAAGAGTATATGTTGAGAACCAAAAATGTAATTAAATCTTAGAAATAACAGCTCTCTTAACCTTATTTAAAGGGACAACATTAAGAAATTCAACTCGTGCAATGAGCCATTACATAAGTACGAGAAAGAAAAAAAAAAAAGGAGATCCACAAGATGGTCAGGCCATTACAGAACCCAAGCAATAACATATATATCTCTCAAAACAAGACGGGGGAGAAAGGAACCCCAAGTTCTCCTTATATAAGAGAGAGTGAGACTTGACAAAGAGAGAGTGCCTCCGAATGCCAAGATTTTTTACAACCACTCCTGCACTTACAACATTGCAAAACAGCACCACCAGTTTTCAATTATGGACACCTCGCAGAACAACTTTACTCTTTCAAGACTTCACTTGACCTCTGAATAGACTTATCAATTTGGCAATTACCCAACGTTTTAATTCTAAAATTACCCGAAGCTTTTTTTTAACCAGAATCACTTCAATACCAAAAATCTTTTCCTTTCACGGCAACAATGTAACATATGTATGGTTTATTTATTTATTAATACAAGACTATTAAGACTTGCAATTCAAACCATTATGCACTGGTCTGACCACACTCCCAAGATATATATACAAAAAACATTCATTCCAATTGACAGAGAGAAGTGATAAGACGGTTGTTCTTGAAATGACTCCACAAAAGATCCCAAACATTTTATGAAGTACTACCAGTCCAGGAGGAGAGAAAGAACAGAAAAGCCTAAGGTCCATATAAAATTTTGAAAAAACACAATCAGCATGAAATTTTGGAATTTTCACCATACTACCAAGTAGGCTTGCAGAGACTGGGGAACCAAGGGACACCAAATGTGACCATGTAATTACCAACCAGCTCTGCAGGCAGACAAACTTTACAGCAGATAAGTAAATTAGCAGATTGATGCAAATATTCGTTCTGCTGAATAAAAAAGGTACTTTAAGAAAGTTATGTTTCACATCTTCTATGATGTCAAACATGTATTCGAAGTCCAAATACAGCGCGCAAAAAAGACCCAGATGAAAACTTGAAATTGCATTGGACATCATGTGCAGAATGATAAGCATCAACCTCAACCTCCAATCAACATTGCGGATGACAGGATGGGACATTGAGTGCAGCTTCCTTTAAAATCCCAAATTTCTTATGCTATGAGTGAAAACTTGACTAAAACCTGTCAATTTAGAGATGGGAGGAAAATCAAAGAAGAGGAAGGATTAATGAACAAATGAACGAATGAATAGAACATCATTCATTCAAAAATGCATGGAAGACACATTTAAAGAACTATAACATAAGAAATCAAACAAGGTACCATAAAATTTCATTTTATTTGCTTTAACAATAAATAAATAAACCATGAATTATAATGCAGTATATATTAGGCAGCTTATACAGTAATTCAGAATCAGGTTTGAGAAATTCATGCGAGTTAGCTTATGCTGGAGTGCTGAGCAGCAGCATGTCCCGAACATGAGATGACATGCAGAGTTAAAAGGAAATAGAATAATTAATTTCATAGAAAAATATGCTTCACAAAGACATCATGAAGACATTTATATGAGGCCTTCATCTGCTCCTTTCATTCTCCTTAATTACTTAGCAAAAAGAAAAAAAGAAAAACCCTTTAAGGGGTCCCTTGTGGCCTTTTTCCCACATTGCTAAGGAGGTTGGATATTGGCTTTAAAAGGGCCTAAGCTACCTTGAGAGTTTTGAGGTGGACTTGGGGCTACACCTATAACACCTTCATCTACTCCTCTTATTTACCTTAATTACTTAGCAAAAAAAGAAAAAAGAAAAAAGAAAAAAAAAACCTTTAAAGGGTCCCTTGTGGGCTTTGTCCCACATGCCTAAGGAGAAAAGTTGGATGTTGGCTTTATAAGTGCCTAAGTTACAACCAAATGGAATTAGCACCTCTCCTTTGATGGTCCAAAACATTTCAAGGCATTCATGAGAAAAGAAATCAGAAACAGGGCCTTATACATACTAGGAACAAAGCCTTGATGATCTCAAAGAGAATCCCATATATATTATGACCTTGTCATTTGGTCAAACCATGTTACATTTTATACATGTGTGTCACATATGCATTTGCTTGAATCCAACTGAAACCAATACCTTGAATAAACAAATAAATTAGAGTAAGCCTCAAAATAGGTACAAGAATTTGGTTGAACTAAAAACTCAGCAACAGTAGCTTAGGCACTTGGGATCTAGCCTGGTCCACCAATTCCTCCAAAACCAGGCAGATTACCTAGTAGATTTCTTGTTCCTTTTTTTTTGATAGATAACGAAAGATTTTATTAAGAAAGAATCAAAGAGCCTCCTCTAAGGGCATAAAGTATGCACTTAGGAGAAGGGAATACAAAAGACGAAATAAAGACAACTAAGCAAAGCTCAAAGAAGCAACAAAATCAGCAAGGGACACAGCTGAAGTTAAACCCCAAACCCGAGCCCAATCAAAAAGTGTCCCAAAAAATAATTCTATGAGTTTGGTCTTGGAATGATCCTTATCTTCAAAAATACGACCTTTCCGCTCTCTCCAAATAATCCACATTAAACACAAAAGCACCAAGTTCCAAACCGAGGAGTTAGTTTTTTCCAGTAAAAAAATATTTTTTTCATAAGTAATAAATTTTATTAGAAGAGCACAAAATAGGTGTGCCACCCTAGTGCACGGGGAGTATACAAGACCAAAACAAAAAATAATTCAAATTAACACTTTAGCAAATAAAAAAGATTCAACTATTTGAAAAAGAAAAACAACCCGTTATTGCCTTTTGCCAGTAAAATAAGATTACATGTTCGCTAAATGTTGAAGCTGGATAATTTTCTCTACTTCTACTACAGTGTGCTTTTTAAACAATAAATGGTTCGTCAGTCATCCTAATTCAGCTTCTGAGCACAAAGGAACTCTCCCCCCTTAATAATTTTGATTCTGCATATGCTTCACAGAAAATTATAATACACCTCCAAGCAGGGTTAGCTGTGAACAGAATTTACAAAGTTGTGAAAACCCACCACAAATGACTCCAAAAAATCAAGCGGCATACTAAGACCCCTTCTAAACTCTTGCAGAAACAACTTGCTGGTAAGAGCAACAAATGGCAGGACTGAGCCAGCACACACCGTAAGGGACATCTCATTCTAGGGCTATTTTCTTAAAAAGAACTCCACTCGTAGTCTTTTTTTTAAAATTATTTTATTTGAAATGGTATGGCCTCAACTCCTATCTCTATAGCAATATCCTAAAGAAGGCTGAGACAACCATTCACTTGTAAGGCACAAAAAGTTCATGAAACCACCAGTCAGGCTTTGATTCTGACATGATACTGTGCCTACATAGCAGAGTAAATGGTCTTGTGTCTTCCTGGCATGAAAACTAGGTCACTCATAATCCTTAACTATTTCCTTTGTGATCAAGGTTTTCCTTATAGCCACATCCTAATGCTAAACTCCTTGCCATCAGATAAGGCAATTTAGAATACTTATAACTTAGCCCCCCCACAAAAAAAATAAAAATAAAAAATTTATTTTTTTATTTTTTTTACTTCTTTTACTCAGCCTATCTGGCACTATATAAACAAATATTTGGCAATTTAAAGGCTTTTTAGGTGACTTGAAACAATATTTCACTTTACTCTAAACATGGATAGATATCTGGTTCCCATGGCTATAATTGGCTTTCATCAACCACCACATACTTCTTTGTTATAGTGCCAAGAATCTCATAGACCTGATCATATGCATAATTTATTCTTGAGGCTTTCAACCTGATCAAACACCGCTCTATTCATAAAGTAACTCAAGTCCCAACAAATTACTAGCTAAAACAACAAAACATTAACACAAGAACAGATATACTACAAACAGGTTATCAAGTTGCAAAAAGTGCAAAAGACACATTTTCATTTCTAAAACCCACAACACCACTAAACCAACCAAACACTAAGAAAACCCCAAAACAGCTTCTACAATACAAAAATATGGTATGAAAAAGGTATTGTCATATAAACCTTGGAGAGCCAGCATTGACATTTCGATGAAGAATCCGAGCCCCATTCGAATCCCCAGCATCAATCAACTCTCTTAGCCCCAAGTTGCTCACCTTCTCTTCCTTCTCCTCTTGCTCTTGCTCTTGCTCCTCCTCTTTCTCTTCCTCAACGCCACGCGACTTAACCAACAACCTCTCGAAGTAATTCCCATATATATACTCAGGCGTGTACCCGTTTTCTTCGTCGAAGAGCATTATATGCCCGTGCCACTCCCATACCCGATAATCCGAACCCGTTTCTTCGTGAAACCCGACGCAAATGTGGTGCTCTCCAATAGTGACGGCCTGGCCGGAGTTGGGTTTCAGGGAATCGGTCTTGCCGCTAAGGATGACTCGGACGATTTCCTTTTCGAGTTTGGATTCTTCTTTGGCGAGCTGAGTTTTGCTGCTATTATTCTCGTCGTTTTCGTCGTCGTCGTCGTTGTCGTCGTCGGAGAGATTTGCGGCTTCGAAGAGGAGGTCCTCGAGGGACTGGGAGTGGAAAGGGTTGTTGGGAGGGCGGATTTGGAGGCGACCCATAAGGGTTTGGAGGAGGAGGTTATCGAAGTTGGTGGTGTTGGTGAAGGAGGACATGGTGTTTGATTTAAGTTCTCTGAGAAAGAGTGAGTCTTTCAAAGGGTTTTAGTGTTTTCGAAAGAGAGTGTGAAAGAGGAGAACCTAAGGCGGGCCCGAGGGAAAAGAACTGTGGGAGAGGGTTTTACTTTTTTATGATTAATTTTTGTTTGAGATGCCAGGTATGGGAGTTCTGTTGGAGACACGTGTAAGCAAAGGATAGATATGAAATGGTTGTGCTCATCAGCAAGGGACTGGGACTGGGACTGGGGGGGTATGATACCAACAGACTCCCGTTGTTCCTATTGTCAAAATGTCAAGGCTTAATTATAAATCACACCCTGTTAAGTTTGGTTAAAATTTAATTTAGTCCTCTAAATTTTGATTATATCAATTTAGTCTTCTAAATTTAATTCAGTTTCAATTAGAGAATTCTTTTAAAATCTGTTTAATATCTTCGTTAGTTTTAAATACATTCTCACCAACGCACAGTGAGTATATATATATAAAAAAAAAAAGATTGTATACAATTGTTATAAAGATGAAGTTACACGTGATAAAATTGATTTATTGGGCAAGAGATGGGAGATTTATCAATAGCATCATTCCTAAATCAGCAGTAGTATAAAAAAACTGCGAGAGCACCTGGCTTTCAAAGATTGTTAACGATATTCAGCACTAATACACAAAGGCAATGCTTTAAGGATGATCCGGTCTCACTCGACAGCAGCAGATCTCTCACTCAGACTCGGCGATTTCTTTTTTGAATAGGACGATCTCTCTTTCTGCAGTTCCTGTCAATGAGTTTTTTTAATTAATCAGTGTTTTGTTTTGCTTACCAGTGTAGTTTGATGGGTATGGGTTAAATTAGTTTTTAGTTATTTAATATCTAGGCTCTGTTTGTTTGGAAGTAAAACGTTTTCCGTAAAATGTTTTCAGCATTTTCAGACGTTTGGGACCCTGTAAAACCGAAGTCAATAGAAAACGTATGCAAATTGATCGGAAAATCGCAGAGGAAAATAAGGAAAATGGTTTACAGAAAATTTTTTCGTAAACCATTTTCCAAAACACGCGTGCGTCTCCCTCTCGACTCATTTCACTCTCACTCAGTCTCTGCTCTCTCTCTTTCTTCACTGTCTGCTCTCTTCTCTTCACTGTCCCGAGCCATCGAGCCACGCCCCACCCCTAGCCACCCCCAGCCACCCGAGCCACCCCCAGCACCCCGGCCTAATCTCTGCTCCCTTTCTTTCTCTCTCTGCTCGCTTTCTCTCTCGCCCAGCTCGTGCCCAGCCAACCCGAGCCAGACCGAGCCACCCCGTCCCACCGTCTCACCGATCTCTCTGCTCGCACCGATCCCACCGTCGCACCGATCGCACGGCAAAGGCCTGCCAAGCATCCCTGCACTGATCTCTATCTAACGGATCAAATCTTGATCTGATCTGATCAGATCTTGATCTTGATCTTGATCTGATCAGATCTTGATCTGATTTGATCTCATCAGATCTTGATCTTAATCTGATTAGATCTTGATCTGATCTGATCTTCATTTTTTTTTTTTTTTCGTTTGATATTTGGGATTTGTTGATTTTCTTTGATAAACACAATGATATTTGGGAATTGTTTATTTAATTACATTGGTAAACACAATTTTACATTCCAAGTTGAATTTCTTTTACTATAATCTGATGCATTTCATATGTTCTTTCATACTTTAAATTCAAGTTTAACATTGCATTTGGGTCTGTTAATATTATATGGATGTCATAAGCTTCTTCTTTGGTAATCTGATTCTGATTCATGTCATATTTTCATGCATATCCAATGCCAACAATGAGTTAATCATCTTGGAGTATTTGGGTTTTCTGGCAGTGATTTGGGGTTGTGGATTGGTCATGGGAATGGTGGGTAATTCGGTTTTTTTTTTTTTTAATTTTCATTTTACGTGGCCCCAAACACCGTAAAATATTTTCCGGAGCATTTTCCAGAATGCAAACAAACATCGGAAAAACAAACGTTTTCCTGTAAATCATTTGCATTTGCAAACATTTTATGATGGAGAATGTTTTACGTCAAAATAAACGGAGCCCTAATTAAAATCCAGGAAAGACAATTTTAATTTAAAACTAACGGAGAGATTTAACAGATTTTAACGGAATTGTTTAATTGAAATTGAATCAAACTTGGAGGACTGAATAACTTAGAGTATTGAATTGAACTTTGACTAAACTAAGAGAGTGTAATTTGTAATTTGGCCAAATTTCAACTACCTTTGAGAGTTGAAATTTTGTGATGGCATTTTTTTTGGAGGGTAGTCTAAGTTTTTATTTGATTCTATTAAACTTTTTAATGAAAATTGAGTTCAGCTCGACACTAGTCTTTTTATTTTTTTTGGCTTAATAAGATAATTTTATTGAAAAGATCAAAAGCAAATAGGAAAAAAAATAGGCTCCTCACCAACTCTATCTTTCTTCAAGAGAAAGAACAATAGAGATGAGAACGTAGCCCTCCCACTTAAAAAAAAGAAGCCCATTAGCCAACACAAAGAGCCAAAGAGTTCAAATCTTTTTTTACAATAGAAAACTTCCAATCAACAAAGGAATTATAAAGTGAGGAAATATCAGCCAAGATTGAGGACACTTGCCAAGGGAGCTAACAATTTGGATCCACCAATGGGGAAAAGACTAATTTAGCATCTCCCTCAAAGATAACTCGAGGAAAACTCATCTGAACTGCGTTAGACACAGCAAAAAGCCTTGCCATTGCTTCTGCCCAAACCGAGTTACCTTGGTTTGTAACTTGCATCCAAGCATGGGAAACACTGCCATCCTCTTTTCTGCAAACCGCTGCCAAAACTACATGGGATTCTTTGATTGTTGCATCAAAAGTTACTCTAACCCATCCGGGAGGGGGGGGATTCCAACATGTATTGTTTTTCCA
Organism: Fagus sylvatica; assembly: GCA_907173295.1. Classification (NCBI taxonomy): domain Eukaryota; kingdom Viridiplantae; phylum Streptophyta; class Magnoliopsida; order Fagales; family Fagaceae; genus Fagus; species Fagus sylvatica. The sequence continues at coordinate 21,075,419 of OU015770.1, read as the reverse complement.
GTCAAGAGAGTGCTCCTTCCATGCTTTCTAGTGATTTTCAAAAACTTTGTTAGTCTTTCTCATCACAATAATTGGGTCAACAATCATATTGTCATGAAACACCTTATTTCTAAGCTGTCAAATTTGATCACAAACCGCAATAGCAAACAAAATAAAGGCATGCTCATCCTCTACTTTAATACCCAAATGAACCCACTGTGAGATAGAGTTGATATTTAGCCTATTTATTCTTAAAGACCATCTAGAGTTTGCCCAAATAATTTCTGTAACAAGGCATTGGACAAAAACATGCACCAGTGTCTCCAACTTTTCCAGACAAAGCATACATGACTCTTCTTGCACCTGAAATCTCTGTTGAAGTACTCCCCTTGCTGGTAGTATGTTCCAAGCTAATTTCCACAATAGCATCTTTAGTCTTTCATAGATCTTAACATTCCAAAGCTTGGTCCAATCCTTCTTCTGGAGGGGAGATTATGTAGTAAATCTTCTATGTTGATCAATATGATAAGCTTTCTTGACAGTGAAAGAACCATTTGTACTTGGTGCCCAACAGATCTTATCATCCTTGTCTTGGAGTGGATTGTGTATATTTAGTACTTTTGTTACCATTTGAGGATCAAAGACTTCTAGTATTTTAGAGTGGTCCCATTGCTTAGATTCCCCATCAATTAAGTCAGTCACTAAAGCAAAATTTGTTGAATAGTTTCCTCTTCGTCGAGGTCTAAAACCCTCTATGTCAGGAATCCAAGGGTCATCCTATATAGTGATGTTTCGCCCATTTCCCACTTTATAGCACAATCCCTTTAACAAATCCTTGCAATTATAAATGCCTTTGCAAAGCCAGGAAGAGTTAATTGGTTTATTAGATCTTGAAAAAGATCCTCCACGAAGATATTTGCATTTGAAAATCTTTGTCCATAGCCCATCCTTATTATCCACTAGTTCCCACGCCAACTTGGCTACCAAGGCTTTATTAAAATTAGCACATCTTCTCAAACCCAAACCTCCATTAGCCTTTGGGCAGCAGATTGAATCCCATGATTTAAGGAAACAAGCATGGGATTTTGATTCACTCACTCCCCACCAAAATGTACAAAACAAAGAATCCAATTTGGGAAGGATAAAAGATGACATAATATATGAGGGAATTAAGGAAGCAATAGACCTAATCAGTGTGGTTCGTGTGTTTTCATTTTCCAACCTTGCATCTTCTTTTGCACCTTCTCAATCACCTCTGCAAAGGCTTCTTGTTTTTTAGCACTAATTTTCAATGGGAGTCATAAGTACTTCCCTTTAGGTGCAGCTTGTTTAAGACTCATGATGAAGGATAGATTAATGTGAACTTGTAACCTTAGTGGAGGCACCAAAGTAATGGAATGTTGACTTGGCTTCAGCTGGCAGGGTGTGGTGTGGCTATTTACTAACTCACCCATTCCAAGCTAAGACTTGAACCATGTGGCTTGTGCGAAAGCTCTGGGTCACTAGGTTCTTAGAGAGGAAGGCACCGAGTGAGGTTGGATTCACAGCTCGAGACTAGTCAACAAACTAGAGGAAATCGATTGTTCTTTCAATTAAAATATGACGGATAAGCTCAAATTAAATTGATAATACATATTTAATACATCATAAAATTTCAAAATTTGGTATATTCCATTAAAAAAAAAAAAACCTTCCTCCACCGAAATTATTACACCTACTCACTCATATCTCTATTTGCTCTTGGGCTTTGCCTCAATATCAACCTTCCCCAACCTTTATGACAATAACACATCGGGAGCTAAGCAGCCTCGATAGCTAATATCAAAGAAATCGATGGCAAAAGTCATCGAGACTAATCTCCAGGAACCCATGGCTCTTATCAATTTAAGGAACTTCTCTCTCATAGTCGAAACGACGAAACATTGTCATTGTCGTAATGGTTGAAGCCGTTGACTCCAAATTTCAATACTTGGCGTGATATTTGGCTCAAATGTGAGAGCACTGGTGAGCCAAGTTCCAATTGGACAAGTTGAAGTCGTCGACTATCGAAGATGACACATTACATGGAAAAAAAAAAGTTATTGCAATGAAAAAAATCGTGACAATAAACAACCTATAACTAAAAGGACATGACAATAGATTTGATTAAGAAATTTTGCAATGTTATTACAACGACAATTCTGTAGTAAGAATGTATTGCTTCGAACATGTTGTAGCAATAAATTAAAAAATTCTTTGGTTAATAACATATTGTTCTAAAAAATGTTATTGCAATAAATATGATAACTATTTGGTTCAACGTTATTGCAATGAACTTTCATAATGACAACCTATTGTATCAATCATGTCGTTGCAGTAACTAATTGGTCTTATTTATTGCAACATCACGTTTGTTGTAATAAACTATTGGTCCTATTAACGAGTGCCCTTGGGACAATGGTTAAGGAAGCATTTAATGCTTCTACTTTATAGGAAATAATGAAATTTTAATATTAAAATAATACAAAAACAACTTTTAAGGGTATTTCAGTCTTTTCATTTATTATGTTACTATTAAAAAATTTGTTATTTCCGGTAAAGTGCAAGCATTTAATGCTCTTTAACCATTGTCCTAAGGGTATTCGTTAACAAAATCCATTAACTATTGCTTCAGAATTTTTGTTGGAATGGTTTGTATTTGGAGGAAGGATTTCAGTGTTACTCCAAAGTAGCTCCATTATTGAGACGACAATATGGAAAATTAAAAGCTTTTTGGTCAAAGCTATTGCCTTCGCATTTTCCACCATTTGGCGTGAAAATTGCCTTTCCAAATAAAGTGGACGTAGCGGAACATTTTGAAGAAAAGTATAATCCCATGATCAATAAGATATATCAAATTGAATAATGAGAATTAGTGATTTTAGGAATTTGAGATTTAAATTTGGTATATATGTATAAATGCTAATATCCATATTGACTAATACTAAAATATTGTATTCCTCTAGTTAAACCGAAACAACTCTTCTTGTATTTGCAAAAATCTTTTATATGAGCAATAATAAACCATGTAGTTGAAGACTTAATGTTATTAAAAATGCTACAGTAACTCTGGGCTTGGCTGATCTGGCCGTGGGTGGCTACGGTGGGACTATTGGCTGATCTAGCCGCTTGCTTCAGCTGTAACTAACGGAAGAGTGTTGAAAAATGTATAAAAATAGTTATTTAAATTATTTTAACATGAAACATTGTAAAATGAAGAGTGGGGGGTAGTTTATTGTATAAATGAATGCCTATAGGAAAAAATATAAAAATAGAAAGGGACTTTTTACTGCAAAATTTGGCAAAAACTTTGCAACCTAAGTCTTTTTTATATATTTATTTATTATTAATTCGATAGTTGAGGCATGAGAAAGTGATTTAAACTCTGGATGTTTCATTTGAAGAATACCAAGAAGTGACAATCAATTGAGTTACAAGGCTCTTTGCAAATGCTCATCAAAGTATTTTTATACTCTCTCTCTCTCTACCGAGTAAACCTGCGAGCATCTTCTAAGCAATTTTGAAGCTATTGAACGTTCCTCAATATTTAAGAGTTGGAAGTACTGATTTGTATGTTCCACATTTGCACATTTCTAGACCAGTAATAGCATAGCTAACGTGTAACAAAACGTATTTTAAAAAAATGGGAACAAATTGACTCTGCATGCTTGCATACTGCCAAGAGCTTTACAATAAAACGGTGACAAATTGAGGACCAAAAGAAAAAATCATCACAAGAATCGAAATACTCTCTTCCCAGACTATTTTTCCTCCTCTAAAATATTCATTACAGCAAAAGTCGTTGAGTACTAGTCATAAGCATCATGAAAAAACAATCCATTTAAAGGTTGTAGTATTAGCACAAATTCGGTGAAACCAATGAGGGCACCAACATATAGAGGTGTGAATTGTAACAAAGAAAAATCTTATATAACAGCAACTTCATTATAAGTAAGAGAACCACATCCCAAGATGTATGGCTTGCACAACAAACTACCGCCTCAAGCTCTCCACTATGTAGTCTGCATAGAGGTTCCTTCACAAAGAAAATAAATAAATGTAATCAGACGATAAGCATAATATGCACATAAAGGTACTAGATAGGAATTACAAAGAAAAATATAATTTAAGATATTCTAGATGAACACCTAAAACTAATTATAAAAGAATGGCACCTGCCTTGTCCAGGTATGGGCACTACAAGCATAACCCTTTTTAAGAGATGGGCAGTAAATGCTAATGTAATTAAACGGCAATGAACAGAAGTCCATAGACTTGGTCTTCGGATGATGCCAGATGAATGAAAAGTAGTCCAAAAGAAAGCATAAGAAATAGAAACAACAATTCAAAAGCTTTACAGTTTACTATACATTTTACAATTAAATCACCTGCCCAAAACTCAAACCAGAAATTGGAATATTTTCAGATAAAAAAATATCGAAGCATTTTCTTCGCTTCTGTTTGCCCACGCACTCGTGTGTGTGTGCATGAACACGTGTGTTCATGCGTGTGTAAGAGAGTAAGGTCAGAGAGGAATATCACTTACATGGAGTACTGGATTGCTTCATAGGCAGCAGAAGCAGGTAGAAAGTCATTAACTGCAACTTCCTTGTTCTCATTTTTCTTGTCTGATTATTGTATTAAGGATCAATTATACATAGGATTTACATAAAGAAAGAACCATTATACAGCTTTGGATTATGTTTGCAGATGTACACAATAATTGCATGCTAAAAACTGGAACTCAGAAAGGATACAGTCTTCAAAGAAGCGGCGAATCTCAGCCAAACGATGTGGTGGGAGATCCTTGATGTCATTGTAGTCTCGGTACTCCGGATCATCAGCACAAACAGCAATTATCTTGTCATCTTTCTCACCCTGTGTAAATCAAAATTAACATTTTTTTTCTAAGGATGAAGACTTTCTTTTGGGTCTCAGAATATTTACCTGGTCAATCATAGGCATGAGGCCTATAGCTCTAGCCCGAAGAAAGCATCCAGGAAGAACTGGCTCCTGTCAATGTTTGCAAGACAAAGTTATATCAGGCAGGTTTACAACTCCCTACAGTTAAACCATTGTTTTGAAGGCCACTTGTGGGGTTAAGTCCATCATGAATATGACTGTATGTACATACATGAGACTGTTAAAGTAGACAGGTGTAGATAATCTAATGGATGTAAGTTCTGTCAAGTTTGAATGCCCCATTGTTTTGAGGGCCATTGTGGGGTTAAGTCTACCAATCATGTTCAATGCTATATACATATGTGATATGTATAAACATACATGAATATGATTGTATGTAGATACATAGGACTGTTAAAGTAGACAGGTGTACATAATCTAATGGACATAAGTTCTAGTCAAGTTTGAATGCCTTGAACAAACAAACCAATTAGATGACATTAACTATGACTCAAAAAAGAAGAAGAAGATGACATTAACTATGTTTGGATGGAGGGAGATGGGGTGAGAAGAGAGGAGAGTGAAAGGGAAGGTCGCCAGAATGTTCTAAATTTTAATATATTCAGGTCACCTTGCCCCCTCCTGCCAAGTATCCCTCCATTCCAAACATACCCTCATAAGAAGGATATCGAATGATCAATTCACCATTGAGAGCATTACCCCCAAAAGGAAGGATATTGTGGTGTTCTAACGGCAACAGATCAAACAAGAACTTTGAAAATTGCAATAGAGATGTGTATACCTGCATAATAACCAAGACATCCATGGGGTCATTGTCCTCACAAAGAGTACGAGGAATGAAGCCATAGTTGTGGGGGTACACAACTGATGAGTAGAGCACGCGGTCAACCTGCAAATATATGTACCATTTAGAAACCCATTAACATATATGAGGAGACCAAGAAAAAAGGCTTAGCTCGCAACATTACCTTAATCAATCCAGTTTTCTTGTCGAGTTCATATTTCACCTTGCTTCCTTTCCCTATTTCAACTACCTGCATTAGTTAACCATCAACAAAAACAAAGTCTAGTCAAAAGGCTGAATGCATAACAGATTGTCACTAAATATCTAGTCAAATTTTCCTTATTCTTCTAAAATAATAAAAATTCTAACAGCTAAAAGCTGTAACTGTACAGAAAGTAATATAAAACTGCATATTCAAAGAAAAGTGCAAGATAGTATCTTCTGTACCATCTGGGACAGATTATTTAAAGAAAAAATAAACCAACATTACAGTTCCTGAAAATTATAGATTTAGTCTGACTTGTCTAAACAAGCTACTTATTTCAATTCCATAGTCACAGATAAACAGTTTCGTTAGATAAGAGAGCTAAATTTTGCAGATTATGGCATGTAGTGCCGCACAGAACAATGGCATGAAAATCAAGATGTATTTTTATATGTTGATTTTCAAATTATCCCCAAATTACATGACAGGAACTACATCCACAAATCACATGACAGGAGCTGCAAATCTGTGGCTAATGTGGCTCCAAGGTTTGGTGTGTTTTTAAAGTATCCAATTCAGTATTGGTTAAAAAAAATCCTCTAATAAGTCAAAATAATTGAGAGGTTAAAATTACACAGTATTAAAACTTTGGACTAAAATCCAATAAAATCTAGCAACGTAAGTATGATGTGTTACATTTATCTTTTTCTTTGTTCTTTCTGATACTTTCCTAACTAACAGGTGGCCTAAGAAGTTACCCAGCATTCGCATGTTTTGACCATACAATTCTTGGTCCACATTGCAAAGTTTCCTCAGAACCTAGGGGCCATATGATTAGTTTAGAAAAGGAACTCTTGTTCCAAACAAGAAAAGAACATATAGATTTTCTGAAACTTAGGTGATGGCAAGCTTTGTATAGAATATAACGTGTCAGTGATAACTAAACTGGTTTGTCCCTCTTTTGGGTGATGGCTAGCTTTGTGTAGAATATATGATAATCATAAATCACTATTTACACAAGCAAACTGCAGAATCAGTTCCCAAGCAAGCACAAGCCAGAACAAATTATACAACCATTCCAATGTAGTAACTGAACGAATGATAATAAAGGTTTGGTATCCTTACACAGTTGAACACGGTTGGAGCTCCAGGTCCTGTTTGAAATGAGAAGAATGTTATATGATAGGTCGCCACATTTTACAAAGGGGTAAAATTAGGTGCAATTACTTAGGTTCAATACATTAGGTTTCTCAATTAAATTCAAACACATAGTTGCATTGACCAATAAAATACAAACGGTGTTATTTTTTCCAAGGACAATTAAATGTAATGAAACTATGTGTTTGAATTTCAATGGGAAACATAATTCACTGCACCTAAGGAACTGTACTAAGTTTTATCCATTACAAAAATAACAATCAAGCATTAACTACACATGGTTTACTATGACATTGCTTACCTATCTCAAGATCATGCCATGGGTGTGCAGCAGCAGACCTTCTGGTCAAGGATGAAAGTATCCTCTCATTAAGAGGTGCATGTGAGGCATGAAAAACATCATGAGTTTTGTTGGGGGTTTCAATTGGTGGAGCCATAGCTGCAAGCTGAAATGCATGTAGAGATATTTCAAAACACAGCTACTTTGACATCAAGCCAATAATGTATCTTCTAGCAATTACTTCTCAAGCTAAATAATCAAAGCAGCCTCACATATACAATATTCTCAGAGAGTATAAATTATTTAAACAGAAAAAAATCAAGAAATTTCAAATAAATTTTTAAGTAAAACAAGAAGAATACGTGCATCTTTTTAAATGACGAGAAACCTCATCAAGGTAGGACCCTTCGGACCCAACCATGGGCAGTAAACCCCATATACACAACCCCACCCACCAAAACTATGCGGGTAATCCAGGGGAAGCTTCTAGTGGGGATCGAACCCATGATCTGGATCTACAACTCATCCCAAGCCTCCTACCACTAGGCTGCATCCTGACGGGTACCCTAGTTTATGTGCATTATATGCAAGATCTTATTAATTTTATTTGGAATAAGTGATATAGAGATGCTTAATGATTAATGGCTTGTAAAGACATTGTGCAAACCATAGATAGCCATTTATCAACTTGTATCTATTAAGCCCCAATTCCTAAATCAAACGCCAACTACACGATTACAACATGTAACGGTAGCGTTTATTAGACTTTTACCGTGTCAACTTAAAATAACATCAACCAGAAGCGACCAAAAAGAAAAAGAAAAAAAGAGATATCTCTTTAATTTTTTAAAGTCATGGGCAATGACAAGCACAAACATGACAGAAACATTTCCAGCTTTGAAATTCGTAAAAGTTTTTGGCATTATCTGGCCAACAGGTAACAAGATATTTTTTATATCAAATTACTTGTCTAACATTTTAAAACTTCAATACAAAAATCAGATAAAACTGAATTAACAAACGCCCTAAGCTTCTCGATCCAAATAACTATTGAGGCGTAGCCATTGATGCACCTACAGCGCTAGGAATTTTTTATTTTTCAGTTCCTCGCACTTAAAATGTAGAAACGCTCAGACAAGACAATTTCATTTTGAAACGTATCAGCAAAAATGAAGTGTACGGAAAATAAACATCCACAAAATCAGATAAAACTGAATTAACAAACGCCCTAAGCTTCTCGATCCAAATAACTATTGAGGCGTAGCCATTGATGCACCTACAGCGCTAGGAATTTTTTATTTTTAAGTTCCTCGCACTTAAAATGTAGAAACGTTCAGACAAGACAATTTCATTTTGAAACGTATCAGCAAAAATGAAGTGTACGGAAAATAAACATCCACAAAATCAGTCACAGATCTGCCACCAAAAGTTGAATCCACAATCCATACCAAAAATGACAACAAAGATTCGACAGAGTTTCCTTCAACAATCACATAGATATATAAAAGTAAAAAACCGCTTAAAAATCAAAATAAGATTCGGAAATCAACGGAGAATCAACGCTTCTTTTGTTCACACACAAACAGAGTACTGTTGTGTCACACGCGACGAATGAGAACGGAACAATTGGATCCACGCGAAAAAAAGTATAAAAAAAAAAAAAAAAAATCAAAATCAAAAGCAAGAGCATGAATTTTACACATGAGAAGCTGAAAACCCTGGAAAAGGGAGATCTACGACTGAGAACCAAAACCTGAAACGTACCTCTACCGGTTCAATCTCTGGCTCCAGCGCTTACAAATTAATGAAGCCTCAAGAAAAAGCACAGATCTCGAGGAAGAGAGAGAGAGAGAGAGAGCGAGAGAATGAATCAACGAAGAGAGAAAGAGAAGGTGAGAACCTAGAAAGAAGGAAGAACGCTTAAGTAGAGGAAAGCGAAGGAGCTGTACGTGTTCCCGCTCTCTTTCCTGTTTGCTATTTAAAGGCTAAAAGAAAGTGATGGATAACAGAGAGAGAATTCTTACGTTTCAATTTAGTACAGTGAAATGCTTATGGAATCCGTATATTCTGTGAAAACGAATATATCGTGGCACCAGCTGTTAGACGGTGGGCTACGCGTCGCGTACTGATTGGGTAGTTGGAACTTAGCCCGGGCCCCTCTTATGGTGTTCCTTCCTAACGGTCGTGCGGTGCGGTTTGGTCCACTGCGTTATACTTATAGTTAGTCGGACGTTGGGAAGTCTCGGTTACTGTTTATTTAGACAAAATCTTATTTACGAAAATACCTATATTAATTATGTATGGAGGTAATTAAGTGTGAGTCGGTGCTCCCATTCCCTGTGGGGGTTCGTCTAACACCCAGCTCAGATGTTGCCACGTTAGCTTCTGACTAAAAAAAATCCTTTACGTGTGGAGTTCAAATGGCATATCCACTAGCATAGAGAATAATTTTAATTCCTTTTTGGCAAGGGGGGTCAAAAGGATTTAATTATGACTATTATAGAATACCTTTTTTCTACCGTATTTAGATTTCGTTCTAACACACACTTGAGCACAATTTTCACATGATTACATTACATTAAAAATACGTTATTAGGTACAAAGTCATATTGGATTGGGCACGCTGACGTGGCGGACAAGTTTGGGGTCAGCTCAATAAGGAATGTGTAATCGCGTCCACACGTAATTTAGGCTCTTCAGCGGAGGGCGGAAGGACGAAGGAGTGGCGTTGAAGTAATCTCGACCAACAGGGCGGCATCAATTCCTCTATCTTAGCATGTGATCCGTGTAAGAGCTGTGTGGGAATGCCTATCCAATTAGTCTGGGGCTGGCAAAAGCCACAAAGCTATATTCTCTTTTTGACTTGGATAAACCTACCAGTCTTCTGAAAATTCTTCATGCAAGACTTTGTTTAGTACTTTAAACACTTCTGCGGGACAGAAAAATCGTTGTTGTTTTGGTCACGTTTGGACGGTTTGAATTTTGATTATTTTTATTTTTTTTCCTTTTTTGACCTGGACAATGGTCTGAACTCTGAACCATTTTATTCCATAAAGATCGTGACCACTTCAACTAATGGAGTCTTCATGAATCATGACCAGCGAGGCACTTCTTGTGATTTGTTTAATAACTATGCTTGTCTGTCATCCTAAATTTGTTGCACTAACTATTTCTCATGAATCTTGGCCATGTTTTGGGATTCCATTTAAAATTGAAATTGAATAATGTCACCAGAATTGTTTCTTTATTCTTTTACATGAAATTGTTGTAATAGAACCTTACCTTTGCCACAATATTGGTAACTTTTTGCTCACGTTTTGGCCGGCACGTTCGTTATTGTATATAATTTTATTTTCTCATAAGTAAATTCAGAAAGAGAATAAGACGACGTTATTTGTATTGATGATAATGGATAACATTTTAAAGTGGATTGTACTTTCAGAAAATATGTAAATTAAAAACTTAAATTGAGGAGAAGAGGGATTGAAATTTGAATAACACAATGAAATATCACTTAAATCTAATGCAAGTATTGAGCTTGAGCATTTACTAGCTTTTATTTTAGAAATTTGTTTCCATCCTATCTGTTTGTAATTGATTTGCTTTCATAGTCTAATCTATTACACCGACACTTTTCGTTTTTTGCAATGGCATTTTAATGTTTATTACTCCATGGTCTCCATTCAGGAAAAAAAAAAAAAAAAAATAATTCAACAAAAAATAATAACCAAAAATTTTTTTTTTTTTTTTTCTTTTTTTTTTTTAAAATCAAATATACTTGGACATAAGAAGGGGACCATTACAGAAATCAAATAACCTCTAGGTATTAAGGGACCACCCTGCTAGCTAAGGCATGAGGGACAGTGTGATGCCCCAAATTCTGATAAGTGTGTGTGTTTGCTGAGTTCCACATTGGGCAATTATTGGGTCGAACTGGGCTTTATTAACAATTGCAAGGAGCCTTAATTGTAACTTGACTAGTCCTTTTGGGGTATAAGCGCAGATGTGGCTAGTGCTTTCCTTGGGTTGTTACAAATGGTATCAGAGCCAACCCAGTAATCCCGTGTGGGCTCGGATATATGGGCCCTAACGAGGACGTTAGGGATTTAAGTGGGGGAGATTGTGATACCCCAAATTCTGATAAGTGTGTGTGTGTTTGCTGAGTCCCACATCAGGTAATTATTGGGTCGAACTGGGTTTTATTAACAATTGCAAGGAGCCCCAATTGTAACTTGACTAGTCCTTTTGGGGTATAAGCGCAGATGTGGCTAGCGCTTTCCTTGGGTTGTTACAAAATTGTGATACCCCAAATTCTGATAAGTGTGTGTGTGTTTGCTGAGTCCCACATCAGGTAATTATTGGGTCGAACTGGGCTTTATTAACAATTGCAAGGAGCCCCAATTGTAACTTGACTAGTCCTTTTGGGGTATAAGCGCAGATGTGGCTAGCGCTTTCCTTGGGTTGTTACAACATTGTGATACCCCAAATTCTGATAAGTGTGTGTGTGTTTGCTGAGTCCCACATCAGGTAATTATTGGGTCGAACTGGGCTTTATTAACAATTGCAAGGAGCCCCAATTGTAACTTGACTAGTCCTTTTGGGGTATAAGCGCAGATATGGCTAGCGCTTTCCTTGGGTTGTTACAAATGGTATCAGAGCCAACCTAGTAATCCCGTGTGGGCTCGAACATATGGGCCCTAACGAGGACGTTAGGGATTTAAGTGGGGGAGATTGTGATGCCCCAAATTCTGATAAGTGTGTGTGTTTGCTGAGTCCCACATTGGGCAATTATTGGATCGAACTGGGCTTTATTAACAATTGCAAGGAGCCTCAATTGTAACTTGACTAGTCCTTTTGGGGTATAAGCGCAGATGTGGCTAGCACTTTCCTTGGGTTGTTACAGACAGAATTAGCCTTTATGTAAGTACAACTATAGGACCAAGAGGAATGGCACTCAGTTGGTACAACGATCTATAAGATCAAACTTGAAATACACCAATGGGCCTTCATCTGATAGCAATTAAGGCTGTCAATGCAAGACTTAGAGTCACTCTTAATACAGACCCTATCCACTCCAAGATCCTCAGCAATTTGGGCAACTCACACTATAGCTTCAGCCTCCGCTTGGAGAGGGATCATGGTGTTGATTTTATTTTTTTTATAAGGCCAACACCATTACCCCTATCCAAATCCTATCTAGCTACAACAGCTATTGAGAAGAATAAATTACCCGCTACAACATCACAATTAATTTTGACACTTTCATAAGGTGGTTTATGCCAAAGAATAATCTTCTTGATGGGAGGGCTCTCGGGGGACACTCCTAACCCCCGTGTTCAGCTCACAAGGAAGAAATATTCTCAATAATCCCTTCCACAATCATATTAACCCCTTCATGAAATTTAAGATTCCGAATTTTCTACAGCTGATCTAGAATTAGAACTCTTACGAGCATGGGTTTTTCCTTAGATTCACAATCAATCCGCAAATCCTTGGGAGGGGAAATGAGATTTTCAACTAACCAGAAAGGATTATTCACTAAAACAATATCCGTTCAAATGCACCGGAGTGTTTTTGGTCCGTTCGAGGGCAATTTTCCGATCAGGATTCCGGCTAGACCTGATAAAATCTTGGCGATCCGAGAGTTCCTTGTCGTGCATGAATGCGTCTTCTTTCCAACGCACCCGGGCTTGTAGATCAACTTGTTGCGAGTCAGGAAGAATCTGCGCGCAAGCGTGGCAACGTCGGTGGGAAAGTTCCGGAGTTTTCAGCAAAACCTTATTTCGTCGGCCTGTTTTCCCGCGTGCGGTAGACGTAGCTCCCGATGTCGGATTTCGACGATCTTGGTATCGTCGGAAAGCTTATGCTACCTATTTTCCAAAGGTATAGGTCTCGCACAGAGGCGAGCTTGGGTTCGCAAGATATGATCTTGAGAACGGAGGCCGTTGGAATGTTCCTCATGCCAAGGGGTCATCTTCTGACTGAGATTCCGGCTTGACCGGAGGAGCTCTTGACGATCCGGAAGTTGCGTGTGGTAGCTGAAGTGAACCTCTTGCATGAAGGTCTTGGCTCGCGGACCAAGTTGCAGTGGGTCGAAGAGGATCTTCGCTCAAATGTTGCCTCCCAAATAGGCTGTTTTGTCGACAACACTTAGCAAAATTTGGCTAAGTGGTGGACCGTTTTTTCGCAGTTTTGACCATAACTTCCTCGTTTCTCGTCCGTTTTCGGCCCGTAAAGTGTCGAATCGAAGCTCTCATCATGCTCTTCAGAATGGTCAGGGAGCGGTCAGTTCGATTCAGCTTCTGGTCTGGTCAATGGTCTGGTCAAACCTTGGTCAAACTTGGTCGAATTTGGTCAAAGCTCTCCAAACTCTTGGAAATGTATCCCGGAATATATTTCGAGGGTTTCTGGGCACGGTGGGTCCTAGTCGGGTTGGAAACGGCTCGGTCAAACCTCGGTCAAACTTGGTCAACCCTAGTCAAACTTGGTCAAACCTTGGGAAATGTGTCCCGGACCTTCTTCATGGGAGTATTTGATGTGGCGAGGCTTCGTCGGGTCATGCTGGCTCGGCCCGGGCTGTCCCATTTTGCGTGCCGACACCCGAGAAAATCCTGTGGATAAAAATGGGGTTATGACAACTACAGTGTTAGAAAGCCAAGTAGGGTACTGCACCGACCGAATAGCATTGGCCTCCAACAATCTCTCTACTTCCTTTGCAACTATCTTGGCCCGTTCGGGTGCTAGTTTCCGACGCTTTTGACTTACTGGTTTTGCCTCAACAGATATATTCAGTGAATGACAAGCAAGATCTAGGCTCACCCCAGGGGCTTCATAGACTGACCATGCAAAAACCTCTCGAAATTCCATAAGGAGGGTAACCAAACCTTGTCTATCATCCATGGATAGATTTGTCCCTATCAAGAAATAAAATTCAGGTTCAGAAGGATCAAAATATACCTTCTCAGGATCTTTCTCCGCCGCAAAATCATCCGCCGCAAGCTCCTCTGCCACGGCTGCAGGTGCCTGTAATTGTCACGAAGCCTCGGTGGGATGTTCGTCCTCCGGACTCTTTTGAGCAATAGCTGCTAGGACGCATTGCTTTGCTGTCACCTGATCGCCGTTCACTTCCATGACTCCTTCTTCAGTGGGAAACCGCAGTTTCTGGTGCAAAGTTGATGGAACGGCTTTCATTCGGTGCAGCCAGTCTCTTCCCACAATTGCATTATACGGCGAGGAGCCACGAATAACTATAAATTCTGTTTTTGCAGACTGATCGGCCCAGCCAGTACGGGAAGTGTTGTTTTTCCCATTGGAACCGTTGATTCACCCGTGAAGCCGAACACAGGCGTAGTAAAGTTCGCCAAGTCCGCCTCTTTTAGGCCCAACTTCTCATAAAGGCCCTTGTACATTATCTCGGCGAAACTACCCTGATCAACAAGGACTCTCTGAACATCATAATCCCCAAATCTAAGAGTTATGACAAGGGGATCATTATGGGGCATCTGGACATCCGCCAAGTCCTCGTCCGAAAAAGAGACGACTTGATGCGCGGAGGAAACAGGAGCTCCTGAACAAGATGTCGAGACGAGATGGGCATAATCCACAATTCCATAACTCCGTCTGAGATGTGACGCTTTCTGCATATCTGACCGAAAAGATGTTGGCAGAATAGAAGTGCACGCAGGATTGTGAATGACATGAATGACGCCTGCCGGGGCAGGCCCCTGTGTCCCCGAACGATTGGTGCCAGTTCCTCGGGCCTTACTCCCAGTGGGATTGGAGTCAACATAATCAGAAAGATGTCCGGCCGTCACCAACTGCTCCAAATGGGCTTTGTATTTATGGCAGTTTTCGGTCAAATGTCCCTTATCACGATGGTAGAAACAATAAAGGTTCTGATTCCGAACTTCCGGATCTCCTATCAGCTTAGAGGGCCATACAAAGAAGGGCTTCCCCTTAATTTTATCCAACAGGCGATGAATAGGCTCCTTAAAGACCATTTGAAACGCTTTAAATGATGGCGCAGCGTAGCTAGTCGGTGCCGAACGTGCCTTAGGAGTTTGAGTTGTTCGGGCTTGAGGTCTAGAGATAGGTGGTGATACAGGGACCTCTGAAACCACGGCATTAGTATTACCCCCGTCTTCTTCTACTCTGACGAACCGCTCCACACGGTCCATTAGCTTCTTAAGAGTCGTGGGAGGACACTTAGTCAAGGATTGACGTAGTCCAGTACTAGGAGGCAAGCCTAACTTGAAAGCTTGGAGGGCTGTATCCTCTGCGCATCCATTGATGTCATTATAAGTTTCCCAAAATCTTGCCGAATAGTCCTTGAGTGACTCGTTTGTACCCAGTCTGATCACCATAAGTTTATCCAGGCCTCTGGATCTCCGACTATTCGTTATGAACCTTCCCACGAATACTTCGGCCATCTGACTCCAAGACCCGATTGAACCTCGCTCAAGCTGATTAAACCATCGGAGCGCCACCTCTCCCAAACTAGAAGGGAATATTCTGCACATCAAGGGGTCTTTGTAACGCCATAAGGCCATCCTATGATGATAATGATCTATATGGGCGACAGGGTCTGTTCGGCCATTATAAATTTCAAGACGAGGTGCAGTGAACCTCTCCGGTAGTTCGGCAGACTCTATTGCATCAGTAAATGGAGAAGATGATATTAAGTCCAAGGCTTTCCAGACAGCTCCTTGCTCTCCTCGCCTTAACTTCTTCTTCGGCACAATTGGAGGTAAAGAGCTTCTGTCATGGGGCCCACCCACATCTTTATCTGAACGTCCATCTTTTCTTCTCATCTCCCGAACAGTAACGGAAGTTTCTGCTGAACTAATGGCTTTCTCTTTTATCGAAGGACTCTCTGCCCAATCTTCATAGTGTGCACTACGAGACGCCCCAAATTTTCCTTGTTCACTCTTATGGAAATTTTTCCTCGGCCTATCTTTTGCTGTGGACATGTCCTGAGCTGCTTTCTTCAAAGCATCGACCTCCTGGCGGAGTGCAGCGATCACTCTTTCACTATCATTTGCTCAAGATTCTGCAGAAGGTGACCGTATTAACGATCTCTGGGCCCGAGGTGGCGTTACCTCTACAGAGCTTTCCCCTCGCCGTTCTGTTCGTTGATCATCCATATGCCGGTGAAGTATGGTATGTTTGGAGGAGGGTGTAACTGAGGTAGCAATCCGAGTATGTTCAGAAGGCTTATAAGATGACTCCGTTGAGGTTTTAGGACGTGATGGCGTTGGAGCCTGTCCTGCTTGTGATTCTGCGGGCATAGGTCGTTCAGGAATTTCCAGCTGACGACGTGATAGGCCCCGAAACCTATCGTGCTGGAGATTCTGCGGGCCTGGATGGCCCTGAGACTGAGCGTGGCATGATCGATGAAGCGGATTGGGCCGAACAGTATTAAAGAGCCTCCCCACAGACGGCGCCAATTGTAAGTGGGTTTGTTGTAATTAATAAAGGAAAGGCTGGTCAATGCTGACAAGGCTTATTCCACAAATCAAATCTGAACACGCCCGAACTGAATATGAAGATGTCCGAACAACTTGAAACGATCCACGAACATTCCGAGATGAAATCCGAACAATTTGAGATGATCCAACCCTGTGTAATGACAATGACAAAGATCCTCAGAAAGACTTGGCCAGCCCAGTGGGGGCCAACCTAAGAACCTCCGATGATTTTGTTAATAATCCCATAATCAAGACAACTTCTAATGACAAGAAATTATATCTCTGTGTATTTCACTCGTAATTCTTGTTATATTTTTAGGAACCCCTTTTTCATTGTCTTTTTTCTCTATTTATACTTCTTTTTCCATTTTAAGATATTTTTCCTTCTTTCCCTTATCTTCCTCTTCCTTCTTTTTCTGACTACCATTAATGTTTCTCCATTACAGCTCACTTGCCTCGTTTATCCCCCACTTAACTTGTAATGATCCTGACACTAACATGATATTTCGTTTACATTGAATGATCCTAGCACTGGTTTGATATTTTGTTTAGCATTAATTACGATATTATGGAATATTTCCACCTGTCTTTTTATTTACTCGGGCTTTCCACAATAGGTTCAGATTTATCCGAACAGCCTGTTCATAAATAAGTCTGTTCGGTTATAGACCGAATAGATGACGTCAGTTCTTTTAACCATATTTTCCGAATAGAATTCTACCCCTCCATTATTGTTTGGACATAACACTATTGTAAATTTTTTCTACGCTTCAGGTACCAACATTTGTCCTAAAGTGAAAACAGGAAATAGAGGAAACAAGCAAAAACCCAAAGAAGCCAGGCGGTGAAGAGAAAGAATGTAAACTGTTTGGGTTTCTATTTATACAAAGTGGTTAATTATACATCAGATAGTGCTTAACATGCCCCTTCAAACTTTTTTATTTTATTTTATTATTTTTTTTTAAGTAAAAACATGCCCCCTCAGACTGAATTGATGGGTATTTTCAAGAAGTTATGTATCAAATATGTTAAAATAATGATTAAGTGATTAAATTTATCATTTCTTAATAACTTTATTTATTTATTTTTTTTAAGAACAATCAATAATTTATCATGCTATCAGTGAACTTTTAGACACATAGTCTCCTAACGCCAAAGGGTAAGCCAGTATTTTGAGGCTACCTCCAAGCAATTCCTCGTAATACATGGGACACGTTTGATATACTGTAATAGGTCCTGTAATTGAATAGCTATTCCTAAGGAATAACTATTTGGTTGTTTGGTTACGCTTTTATTACAGAAAAATATGTATTCCTTAGAAATGTTTCTTCTTTAAAATGAGGAATAACTATTCTTTATCAAAATGACCGTAATAATTATTCCTTAAACCACGTAATAGCTCAAAAAAAAAAATTCAAAAACTATAGTTGATTGCCACTTTTTTAAAATCTCTCTCTCTCTCTCTCTCTCTCTCTCTCTCTCTCTCTCTATATATATATATATATATATATATATATATATATAAGTCTCCATTTTTTTTATAAAAAAAATTGTCTCTCTCTCTCTCTCTCTATATATATAACATTCAAAATCCAAATTTCCAAAATGTTTTAAAATTAAAATAGAGTAATGAATAATTTCTCCCGGATCTAGTGCAATAGCAAAGGTATTGCATCTCGTGCAAGAGATTAGAGCGATAGAATTAAAATTTAAAAATGATTATTTTTATTTTTAACTTAAAAATAAAACTTAAAAGAGCTAACTTTTAAACTCATCCTTCTTGATCTCTTGCACGGGATGCACCAGATCCGTAGGTTTGTGGCTATCTTTATTGACTCCAAAGGGGTTCTAAACTCCTAATCCTATATATATAGTATTGAAGACAATACAATGAATCAAGAGATTCATGTGATCATTCTATGAATCAAAAGATTTATGTATGATTTAATGAGCATAAATCAAGTACATGAATCATGTTTCCTTGATTCATGTGTTCTTTAATAAATATTTCTAATGATATAATTCACTATGTAGCCTATATAAAGGTTATATCATTCCATTGTAAACACACATAAAAATCAGCATAATGTTCAATTGGGGGGAAACCATGTTCTAGGTTTTGAAACCCATTGAAGTGCGAGACAGAGATGAGAAAATACCTGCGAGATGCCACTGTGAACGCCGCTATCTCCATGCACTTCACCACTTTGGGATGGCCACAACAAATGGATCTCTCGGTCTATATCCACACTAAGACTGGAAGGAGAGTTAAATGAAGCCATTGGCAATAGTTGGAGAGTGAATAAGGTTATCAAAGGAGTTGTAATGCAGGAGAGAGAGTGCGTTGGGTATGGTAGAGAAGAGACACGGGTGTGATTAATGGGCAATAGTTAAAAACAATGAAAATGAATTTGGTTTCAAAAAAGGCTTTACCTTGGGTAAGTGACCCTAAGGGGACTTATTACAATATACCAAACGTGCCTTTAAAAGTTACGAGTGTAAGCCTATACTCGCTACAAAAATACTCAAAAGAGCACTTGATGAAAATATTTGAGCACTTGATGAAAATGAGGGTTGTTGTTGGACTTCGGTTTGATTATTTGTTATGGGTTTGGGCTTAGCTAGCTGATTTGGGCTTGGTGCTTGTTGATGGGGAGTTGGGGACTTTAGTTGGGTTAAGTTTTAAGTTCAATTTAGTGTTACGTTATTGTGTGGATCATGTAGAATTGGGGTTAGGTCAAGTATTGCCTCAGAGTAACGTTTCCATTGGATTTGGGTTGTTTGCGCTAGAGCTGATTTTATTGGACCCATCCTCAGGTCGAGCTAGTTTGGCTGGGTCTTTTAGTATGGGCTTAGGTTGGATTTTTTCTTTTTTGTTTATTTATTTATTTTATAATTCGATAAGTATGGGAGAATGGTGTAAATTCTAAAA
>OU015770.1:21031201-21055573 GCA_907173295.1 Fagus sylvatica | reverse complement strand
TAACCTTGAGAAGGTGTGCACGTGGGCCGGAAAAAAAAAGAGAGGTTAAAGTGGAGATTTATTTCTTTTAAGAGGGGGGATTATTTCTTATGATAGAAAGGAGGGAGGCGGCAGGAAGCAGGGAGGATTATTAGTTTTATTCCGGGGAGAGTCCAGCCGCAAGGGAGAAAGGAGAGGAGGCAGTGCTGAACAGAAAAAGTGAAGAAGAAGAAAATCAAGACCACGAGTTTATCTTGTGCTTTGATATTTTTCTGCACTTTAATATTATTTTTCAATACTATGAGTAGCTAAATCTCCAGCTAGGGTTAAGGGTGAATCCTAATATATCTTCCATGTGTGACTTGGATTAGAGGATGTATCTTCTTGAATTAATGATTAATATTGGGTTTGATTCATTATTTGAAATCATTGTGTGTTGACAAGTTATTTTGATTCAGTATGATTTTAATATATCAAATGCATGAATGCCATGATTTGTTATGATTCGAAATATGCTGAATGCTTAATCTCCCCTGTAGCATGCTTTGAATTTATTAGCTAAATCAACCCATATACTATCTACATTACCCTTATCAAGTGTTTTATTATTGAATCTTCCGATTAGGCGAGTGGCCTCTCTAACCTAAGTTGAGTAAAAGAATAATCCAAGTTCACATAGATATATATTAGGTGGATCCTTGAAACCCTAGTGCCTTTCTCCATTAATTTCAACCAATTTTATTTATCTGCTTTTAATTATAGTCTTCATAATATTTTGCTCCATCTTCAGGTGGAAACAACCAAATCAATTTACTATTTTCTTTTCTTTTCATAATAATAGGAGTTTTTACACTGTGTCAACCATTCCCTGTGGTTCGACCTCGGACTTACCGAGATTTTATTACTACTTGCGAAACCTGCACTTGGGTGCACTCTAAAATTCGCAACAAGTTTTTGGCGCCGTTGCCGGGGAATGTGTCTTGAACACATTGTTTTAATTTCTATTATTTTGCCAAGTTTTAATTTTAATTAGTTTTTATTAATTTATTTTTTTGTTTTTGTTTTTCTTGTAGGTACCAATTCTCATCAAGAAGCAAAGTTTGGAAAACCATCAATTTTTTTTTTAAAAAAAAAAAGCTTCTCAGGTAAACGGTTCCAATTTATTTGAACTTAGCATGTTTAGATTTGTATGAGCGTTTGGCAACGTGATCATACAAATCGTTTATATAGAGTAGAATTGGAACAATTTTCCGTTGATTTACCTGACTCTAATCTAGAGCCTCTTGATAATCTGATAATTATGGCTGATCATGATGAGGTTAACCAAGGGGAGAATGAACGTAATAATGCAATACCTGTTAGAACCCTTAGGGATTACCTACAACCCACTAGGGCCAGTACACCTTCGTGTATTGTATTCCCTAATGTTGTGGGAAATTTTGAAATGAAACCGGGTGTAATCCAATTACTCCCCAAGTTTCATGGGCTTGATTCTGAGAACCCTTATCTGCACCTCAAGGAATTTGATGAGGTTTGTGCTACCTTACAGTACAACAATGTTACTGATGACGTTGTGAGACTAAAACTTTTTCCCTTTTCATTGAAGGAGAAAGCCAAATCTTGGCTACACTCCTTGAGGCCTAATACCATTAGAACATGGCAAGAGATGACTAGGGAATTTCTGAAGAAATTTTTCCCAACCCATAAGACTAATACTCTTAGGAAGAACATAATGCATTTCTCTCAAAAGGAGAATGAAACATTTTTTCAATGCTGGGAAAGATTTAAAGATTTATTACTTGCATGTCCACACCATGGGTATGACACATGGCGAGTAATCAGTTTTTTTTATGATGGTATTACCTCAAACATGAGGCAGTTTGTGGAGATGATGTGCAACGGTGAATTTATGAGTAAATCACCGGATGATGCCTGGGACTATTTTGATCTCTTGGCTGAGAATGCCCAAGTTTGGGAGACCACAAACACAATAGAGAGGGCAAAACCTGGACCTAGTTCTAAGGGAGGTTTATATCACCTCAAGGAGGAGGATGATGTAAATTCTCGAATTGCCAAATTGACTAGGAAGGTAGAGGCCATTGAGTTAGGAAAGACTGAGAGTAAAGCACCTACTTACTTTGAGAATAGTTGTGGGATATGTGAAACCAATTCTCATCTAACCAAAGACTGTCCCACAATTCCTGCATTCCAGGAAGTGTTACATGAGCAGGCCAATGTGGCCAATGCTTATAGGAGGCCCTTCAGTTCGCCTTATTCTGAAACTTATAATTCTAATTGGCAAAACCACCCCAATTTTAGTTGGAGGAATGGGCCCTCCATTAATGAATCCCAAGGATCTTCTTCACATGCACCCTATGTACCACCACATAAGAAGAGCCTTGAGGATACATTGCAGGCCTTTATACAAGGCCAAACTCAGATCAACCAAGCTGTAATGCAAGATATTCAAGAGTTGAAAAATTCAGTTGGTCGAATTGACTCAAAATTGAATGTGAGGGAAAAAGGGACTTTTCCAGCCCAACCCCAACCTAACCCAAAGACCCAATTTGTGGTCAATGAGGTTCAAAATCCTCACATAGAGCATGTCAAGGCAATCACCACCCTTAGAAGTGGAAAAGTGATAGAGAAAGATATCCCTAAGAAGGTTTTACCTTCTAAGGAAAATCAAGAAACTAAGGATGATGATGGGCCTAATGATAAGGAAAATAAAGAAGATGAGGAAAGAGTCTTCAAACCTGTTGCACCTTTTCCTCAAGCTCTTCTTGCACATAAAAAGAAGGAAACAAATCAAGATATTTTGAATGTGTTTAGACAGGTAAAAGTAAATATTCCTTTGTTAGATGCTATTCAACAAATCCCTTCTTATGCAAAATATTTGAAAGATCTTTGTACAGTGAAGAGGAAACATCATGTTCAAAAGAAGGCATTCCTAACAGAGCAGGTAAGTGCTATTCTCCAGTGTAACACTCCAGTGAAATACAAAGATCCAGGTTGTCCTACTATCTCTTGCATCATTGGTAATTTTAATATTGATAGGGCATTGCTTGACTTAGGAGCTAGTGTGAACTTACTACCTTACTCTGTTTATGAACAGTTGGGTCTTGGTGAATTAAAACCCACCAAAAGTTGTTCTACAACTTGCAGACCGATCTATTCGTAAACCAAGAGGGATAGTAGAGGATGTGTTAGTAAAAATTCATAAATTCTATTTTCCTGTAGATTTTATTGTTTTGGATACACAACCTATTTCACATGCAGGCACTTCTATTCCTGTTATTTTAGGACGTCCATTCTTAGCTACTTCCAATGCTTTGATAAATTGTAGGAGTGGAGTCTTGAAATTATCCTTTGGTAACATGACTGTAGAGCTTAATATCTTCAACACGTGTAATCAACTTAAGGATGAAGAGGATATGCATGACGTTGACTTAATTGAAACACTTGATTTATATGATAAGAATTCTGAAATATCATGCACTAATTCTCTCTTTGAATTTGCACAGGAAATGGAAGGCTGAGCAATGGAAAAGTGCAAAAAAGAGGAGCTGTCAAATCATGAGATAGAGTTGTTGGAAACAAGTGATGAAGATGACATATTGGAGTTAGAGCCCCCAACAGTTGAGTTCAATTCTATTGATATAGAACCCAAGGAAACTTACCCTAAGGTAACACCTTCTAAACTTGACTCTTTGCAAGCTGGTAAGCTTTTCCATGTTTTGAGAAAGCATAAGAGTGCTATAAATAAATTGTCTAGAGCAATAAAGAGATTTAATTCTAAATCAGATAAGGCTAGATCAAAGAGGAAATTGCAATTGAAACAATGGAAAGAAAATTGGCAAGATTCATATGAAGATTCCAAAATTTATAGACAAAGAATGCTTTTTCATGATTCTAAATTCCATTTGCTTCCTAAAAAGCTTAGATCCAGAGGGATAGGACATTTCATTGTAAAAACCATTTATCCTCGTGGTGAAATAGGAATTAAGAACCAAAAGAATGGTGGACCTTTTAAGGTTAATTGGAAATATCTTAAACCATTCCTGGAGAACTTTATTTCAGAGGTTGAATCCACCTCTCTGAAAGACCCTATTTAAGGGAATTGACTGGAGTAGATGCTTGTTGTACATAGTAGTTTTCTTTATTATTTCTTTTCTATTTTTCTTTTGTTTTGTGGCTTCTAACCAATTGCAGGAAATAGTTTTGGAAATTCATCAATGCTACAGGTGTTTTCTTTACCTCTCCCTCATGCTTCGTTTATTGGCATGTCTCTCATAATCTCATTCATACAATTTTAACATTGAGGACAATGTTTAATCTAGGTTGGGGGGTGTAGGATTGTATCCTTAGCTGTTTTTTTTTTTAGAAGTTGCAGTGGAACCACTTTTGTGTAAAAAAAAAAAAAAAAAATTAAAAATTTGAATGCCTTGATTTTGTGCAATGATGTCTTGACTTAGTTGGTGATTATGTTGAATATGAATGCTTGGTTGTGTTATTTTTTAGAATGTTGTTGAATTTTAACTTTGATTCGAATTTCATTGACAAGCTTAAACATATGAACACATGATCATTTGATTAGGAAATGTGAATTTTGTCCTTTGATACTTGTTTTTGGATAGTGAAAATTTCACTTGTTACACTTTGAAACTTGGCACAAGCACACTAGCATATGGTTTGTGGGGTATGAAATTTGAAACCAAATATTCATGTTTTCAGTATCTTAAGATTAGTTGGTTGACTTGTTAGTTGAGTAACCTTGGCATGGTATTAGTACTCAAAAAAAAAAAAAAAAAAAAAAAAAAAAAAAGAAGAAGGGTGAGAGCTTGAATTGGTTAATGTTGTGTGTAGCTAGTTTAACTTCGTAGCCTTTTTGACTCGAGTTAGTAAGCCCATAGGGGTGTTTCTACACCTAGTGCCCTAAAGCCATCTGGTTTGGGAATCACTGGTCTAACGCTCGATAAATGGGTCAATTAGAAAGCTTAAGGGAGTTAGACATTGTTGTGTGTGGCTAGTTTAGCTTTGTAGCCTTGTTGACTTCGAGTTAGTAAGCCCATAGGGGTGTCTCTACACCTAGTGCCCTAAAGCCATCTGGTTTGGGAGTCACTGGTCTAACGCTCTATACATGGGTCAATTAGAAAGCTTAAAGGAGTTAGACATTGCACAGTCCACACGTGTCAAAAAAAAAAAATTTGCCTTTGTTGCTGTCTATGCCTTGGTTAGTTCATCTGATAGGGATTCCAATGAATTCTAGAGTATTGAATCATTTATATTGGAATTATTTTGAAACCCCATGATTATGTGTTATTTCACTTTACACCAAAGGAGACTTGTGGCGTTCCACTATTTAATTGTAAGTGATTTGGACTTAGTTTGAACTTCCTAAAAATTCTGAAGATGGAGTTTGTTTTTTTAAGCTTATCCATGAATGAGAACCATTGTTTTGTGATACTTTATTCTCATTGATAACACAATTGCATTTGTTTTAATTTAAAGTCAAGACTAAGCATATTTGTTGAAGTAACAAAACGTTTGTGGGTATCGTTCTGGTAAGCCCTCACGAGACTATAACTCGTCCACTAGGGACACCTAGGGGTTTAAAGGCTAATCTAGCACAATTTAAATGTCCTAATCTAGCATGCCACAATAGAGAAGAATCCACAATATAAGCACAACCAACATCATTCTTATTAAT
Source organism: Fagus sylvatica (assembly GCA_907173295.1). Lineage (NCBI taxonomy): Eukaryota > Viridiplantae > Streptophyta > Magnoliopsida > Fagales > Fagaceae > Fagus > Fagus sylvatica. The sequence continues at coordinate 21,049,884 of OU015770.1, read as the reverse complement.
AATCAAACTGAGTTTGTACATGCCATTACAAGAATAACCCTTTCCAACAAACACACCACACTTAGATAAAATAAGCTTGTCCGACTCAAGGACAGCTTTTACACCATTCTTAGACAATAAACTAGCTGAAACCAAGTTCTTCTTAATATCAGGAACATGATACACATTGGTGAGTTTGACTTTCTTTCCACTACTCAAAATCAGCTCCACAGTTCCTGTTCCAAGCACTTTAGCGGTGTTATGATTGCCCATTAGGACCTCTAACCCATTGCCCGCTTCCACATACTCTTTGAACAGCATCTTGTTGTTGCAAACATGGATTGTTGCACCAGAATCATACCACCACTCGGATGAATTTTCTGCTGCATTAACCATATGCACTTCGGTAATCATACCGATTTGCATTTCACTCACCATGGCCACAATCTCATCAACAACATTTGCCTCACTTGTGTTCAGTTCCTTTTCTTTCATTTGGTTCTTCAAGAATCTGCATTCTCGGATGTAGTGACCTTTCTTTCCATAATGAAAACAGGCCCTACCTTTCTTGTCTTTGTTGGAATTAGTCTTCTTAACTATTTTCTTGTTTGGCCTGAAACTCTTATTAGTTTTACTACTTCCAACTCCACCATTTAGGACATAATTAACAGTCCCTTCATTTACTTTAGACACAGAATTGGTACCCTCACGAATTCGACTCTCTTCTTCGATTCGAAGGTGTGTACCTGATGAGTCATGAATTATGACTCATTAACCTTATTTTCATATGACTTTAATGGAATTTTCTTGCATCCAATTCTCAATTACACGTAAATTATGACAATTCTTTCACACCATTACATAGCATGGAATCCATTCTATTACGTGTATTATTTCATTAAAAACTCTGCATGTCTCATTTAAATTTAATTTAATGATGCAGGACCCATTTTATTTTCTCTATTACCCACCAGGATTACACATAAATGGTTGGCAGCACAGTGACACAAAATGGAGCAATATTTGTTATATATTAAATGATAGAAGTGGTGAGCCACGGAGGATTATTCCCTAAAATTATAATTTGATTAAGTCATTTGCTTATGAAGCCATGCCACTTGAAAGATAGAGTTGCCAGGAAACTTCACGTGGGCTAGAAGAAAGCAACAAGAAATAATTTACCATATTAGAGGCAGCACGTGTGTATTGGAGGGGGAGGTTATTTGATAACCTTGAGAAGGTGTGCACGTGGGCCAGAAAAAAAAAAGAGAGGTTAAAGTGGAGATTTATTTCTTTTAAGAGGGGGGATTATTTCTTATGATAGAAAGGAGGGAGGCGGCAGGAAGCAGGGAGGATTATTAGTTTTATTCCGGGGAGAGTCCAGCCGCAAGGGAGAAAGGAGAGGAGGCAGTGCTGAACAGAAAAAGTGAAGAAGAAGAAAATCAAGACCATGAGTTTATCTTGTGCTTTGATATTTTTCTGCACTTTAATATTATTTTTCAATACTATGAGTAGCTAAATCTCCAGCTAGGGTTAAGGGTGAATCCTAATATATCTTCCATGTGTGACTTGGATTAGAGGATGTATTTTCTTGAATTAATGATTAATATTGGGTTTGATTCATTATTTGAAATCATTGTGTGTTGACAAGTTATTTTGATTCAGTATGATTTTAATATATCAAATGCATGAATGCCATGATTTGTTATGATTCGAAATATGCTGAATGCTTAATCTCCCCTGTAGCATGCTTTGGAATTTATTAGCTAAATCAACCCATATACTATCTACATTACCCTTATCAAGTGTTTTATTATTGAATCTTCCGATTAGGCGAGTGGCCTCTCTAACCTAGTTGAGTAAAAGAATAATCCAAGTTCACATAGATATATATTAGGTGGATCCTTAAAACCCTAGTGCCTTTCTCCATTAATTTCAACCAATTTTATTTATCTGCTTTTAATTATAGCCTTCATAATATTTTGCTCCATCTTCAGGTGGAAACAACCAAATCAATTTACTATTTTCTTTTCTTTTCATAATAATAGGAGTTTTTACACTGTGTCAACCATTCCCTGTGGTTCGACCTCGGACTTACCGAGATTTTATTACTACTTGCGAAACCTGCACTTGGGTGCACTTAAAAAAATCGCAACAGTACCAATCTGTTCTAAGGTAAGTCCTTCTGCCATGTGCAGAAGCTTCTTCCTATAATTGTTCCATGATGGTGGGAGTTTAGCAATGATTGCTCCCACTTGAAACAATTCTGGAATCTTGATGGATAGATCATTTAACTTATGAACCAGAATTTGTAACTCATGCATTTGGTCCAAAACAGAAACATTATCCATCATTTTGAAATCAAAGTATTTCTGAATTATAAATTTATCTGTACCTTGCTTCTCCGTTTTGTATTTAATCTCTAGTGCTTTCCAGATTTCCTTTGGAGAAGTCATGGTTGTGTACAGATCATACAACCGGTCGGATAGTGTATTCAGAATGTGACCCCTGCACACCAGTTCATCTTCCTCCCTCTTGATTCTTTGTTGCTTCAATTGTTCAGTGTCTTCGGGAGTAGGATCCGGAATTGGCTGCAGATTGGGGTCCAGAACATAAAAAATCTTCAGTGCAGTCAACAGAAATTTCATCTTGTCTTGCCAACGGATGAAGTTTGACCCATCAAACTTATCTAATTTCACAAAGTCTTGATTCATCATCTTGTAAGCCATTTTCTCTCCTTCCATTGCAATAATCTTAGTCTTAAAATTGTTAGGAATTTTAGGGAAATCAAAGGAGAACAAAAGGCTTTGAGGCACGATAAATCGCTGTCTTTAAGACTAGATTTGCCCCCTCTCCTCAGAGATTGCTAAGGGTTCAAGCAAATTAGTCTCCAGGATACAACAAAGCCAAGAATTAATGATAGCAAAATCAATTAATTCTTCAGAACTTCTTAGAACATATTGTTTTCTTGCTTATAATGACTGAACACGAAAATCCCTTTTATTGCAAGTGTATAACAGTCAAAAGTCACCATGAAAAGGCACTATTTCAGCCTTTAACGGTCAATAATTGCCGTGATCCAGTCGCCTGAATTAGTGGTCCAGGCGACTTAGTCAGGCAGAAACTCCCAGGCACGACATCCAGTCGACTGGACCACCAATCCAGGCGACTGGATCAGCCAAGTATATGTCATCCAGTCGACTGGATTGGTGGTCCAGTAGACTGGATTGGGCAGAAACTCCAGACTTGCAAAATCTGTCAAATCCAGTCTACTGGATACAAATCCAGTCTACTGGATTTGACTATTACAACCTATTTGATATTAAATATCTAACATAATATTGCGGGCTGGTAGCTCTTCAAACTTCGGCCTCCATGCATTCACCTCTAGTACCTGTGAAGAGTTCAACACAGAACAAATATGTGCTACTTCAGAATCCTCATCATCATCAAAATCCAAAGAATTGACTAAACAAGACTCTAAAGGATCAGAAAAACATGTGAGATTAAATTGATCCTGCACAAGTGTTTCAATTAAATTAACTTCATGAAACCCATCATCATCCCCTGGTTGTTTGCAAATATTAAAAATGTTTACTTCCAAAGTCATATTGCCAAAAGAAAGTTTCATTACACCATTCCTACAATTAATCAAAGCATTTGAGGTTGCAAGGAATGGGCGACCTAGGATGATAGGAATTTGAATGCCTACATTTGAAACAGGATGAGTATCCAAAACAATAAAATCAACTGGAAAGTAGAATTTATCTATTTGAACTAACACACATCTTCAACAATTCCCCTTGGTGTTTTCACAGAACGGTCCGCAAGCTGAAGTATTATTCCTGTTGGTTTAAGCTCACCTAGACCTAACTGTTCATACACCGAATAAGGTAAAAGGTTCACACTAGCCCCAAGGTCAAGCAAAGCTTTCTCTATCCTGAAATTTCCAGTAACACCTGAAATTGTTGGGCAACCGGGATCCTTATACTTAGGCGGGGTATTATGCTGAATGATGGCACTCACTTGTTCACATAAAAAGGCCTTCTTTTGTACATTAAGCTTACGCTTAACTGTACACAAATCTTTCAAAAATTTGGCATATGATGGAATTTGTTTTATTGCATCTAACAAAGGGATGTTGATCTTCACTTGCTTAAAAATTTCAAAAATCTCAGAATTTTGGCTTAACTTTTGAGGTGGTTGCAATCTTTGGGGGAATGGAGCAGGAATGGGACATTTCACAGCCTCACTGGACTCAGACTTGTCAAGCTTATCATCACTCTTCGGTTTTGAAAATTCCTCAGGCTTTTGGGCCTTCGTTGGAATAGTTTTATCAATAACTTTTCCACTGCGAAGAGTGGTGATAAACTTGACATGTTCATGTTGTGTTCCAGAAGCACTAGAACCACTCACACCAAACTGACCTTGTGGATTTGGTTGTGGTTGAGCTGGAAACTTACCTTTTTCCTGTGTGCTCATTGAAGTGGTCAATTTAGTCAGAGTGCTTCTAATGTCATTTATGGCTTGTGATGTTTGACTATTAATGGTGGATTGCCCTTGCATGAATGTTTGCAATGTGTCCTCAAGGGTCCTCTTATGTGGAGGATTATAAGTAACAGAGTTCGAGGGCCTTGAGGTGGTGGTGCATTATTTTCATTTCTCCAACTAAAATTGGGGTGATTCCTCCACCCCTGGATTATATGTTTCAGAATATGGAGATTGAAAAGGCTTCTTGTAAGTGTTCATGGCATTTGCTTGATCATGTAACACTTCTTTAAAAGCAGGAATTGTTGGACACTCATGTGTTGCGTGTCCCATGATCTCACAAATACCACAAACTTCCTCTTTTTGCACAGGTGTGATTTCATTAACTTTCCTTAATTCCATGGACTCTACTTTTCTAGCCAAACTGGCTATCCTAGCATTCAAATCATCCTCTTCCCTAAGGTGATGCCTACCCCCACCAGATGTGGTGGAAGGTTTGGTCTTACTTGAATTTTCAGAAGGGGCACTAGGGTCCCAAGATTGGGCATTCTCAGCTAGTTGGTCAAAGTATTGCCAAGCCTCATTGGGGTCTTTATTAAAAAATGCACCATTGCACATCATTTCTACAAATTGGCGCATTTGGGGCCTCAAACCCTCATAGAAAAAGTTAATGGCATGCCAACTTTCATAGCCATGATGTGGGCAGGAGTTTAATAAATCTTTAAAACGTTCCCAACATTGATAAAAAGTCTCATTTTCTTTTTGAAAAAAACTCATGATTTGTCTCTTAAGAGCATTAGTCCTATGAATTGGAAAGAATTTTTTTAAAAATTCAATTTGCATCTCTGGCCGTGTGCCCACTGACCTAGGTCTTAAAGAATTAAGCCAAGTCTTTGCTTTCTCTTTTAGGGAGAAAGGAAATAATTTCAGCCTAACTATTTCTTCACTACAGGTTTGGTCATGAAAAGTGACACATACTTCCTCAAATTCTTTTATGTGCAAATAAGGATTTTTAGATTCTACACCATGGAATTTAGGAAGCAATGGAATCATACCTGGTTTAAAATTAAAATTATTAGCCTACAGAGGAAAAACAATACAAGAAGGAGCACTATTTCGAGGAGGTTGCAAATATTCACGCAAGGTCCGCATAGGTGGTTCATTAGGTGGGTCATTTGGACGCTCAATCCTAATCTCATTTTCATTCTCCCCGTGATCACTACCATTATCCTCCATGGTGCTAAGTATGTGAGAGTGTACAGGAGAATCAAATAGATTATCAAAGCAAAGTTCAAATTCAGTTTTTATCAAACGACCACTTTGATCACGATACCAAGCAATCATACACCAGCAACAGAATATAAGATATAAAGGATGGAACGAGTTTACCAGATTTTCGAAGAATCGCAAATCAAAGCAAACCTCTGTTGCTCTTTGTCAATGCTGCAATCCCCGGCAACGGCGCCAAAAACTTGCTACAACTTCAAAATTGCAAACCCAAGTACAGGTTGTCGCGAAGTAATAATTTCTCAGGAGTCCGAGTGTCGAACCACAGGGATTGGTGGGACAAAGAACACTGTTAAAATAAAATAAAGAAAGATCAATAATAGTTGAGATGGTTGAGTGATTTTTGTAGAACACAACAGAACGTGTAAAAGAAATGATATTTATGAGAAATACTAAGGCATTGGGGATCCACTCTTAACAAAACTATAACACTTATTCTCCAACCTATTTTATAACTCGATTGAGAATCAACTAAATAGTGTTCTCAACCGGAAAATAGAGCAATGATTATATCAAAGTATATGACCAAAAGATTAATCTTTTAATTGATTGATTCAACTTTGAAAGACTGGCTATTTGATTCGCAGGGAATTCCAAGCATTAATTGTACCCATGGTTAACAATGAATCAAGGAATTTTACAGAATAAAAACCTTTTAAGATTAAATGAAATAATCAATTGGAAAAGATTATATATTAAAAATCATAGAAGATTGAAGAATAAATACTACAATTTCATTCAAAGTTTCACCCCTAGCCTTAGCTAGGGTGATTAGCTGCTCATAATGTAGCACAAATAATTCAAATTAAATAAGTTAATCATCCTCTAAAACAAACTGAAAATAAGAAATAAAGAAGAAAACTGAGAATAGAAGAAGAAACTGCCTTCCAAACGCTGCCAAAGAGAGAAACTCGGCCTTGCTACTGTAGTTATAAAGAAATCTTCTCTCTTTGCAGCTCCAGTTCGGACTGTGTTGCTGCCCAAAAGCCCAAAAAAAAAAATCCCCTTTTTCTCACTATGTTGCTGGTCTAAAAGCCAAAAAGATGATGCCCTAAAACCTCCTTCCTTCTCCTTCCTTTCTTCCTTTTATTCCAGCTGCTGACCCGAAAATCTCTCCCTTTTCTTTTTCTTCCCTTTTTTTCCAGCTGCTGCACTTGCTAAAATTTCTGCTTTTTCTTCTCATTTTTCTACCGTTTCTTCCTTCTTTTTCTTTCCTTTTTTTCTCTTCTTTCTTCTTTCCTTTTTCTGCTACTGCTGCCTCCGAAAATCTCTGCTTTTTTCCCATCTTTCTGCTATTTCTTCTCCTTTTTCTGCTCTTCTCTTTTCTTTCCTTTTTCTGCTCTTCACATGCCGCCTGCCAGCTTTTCCTCTAGGTCCAGCTGCTGCCTCCCTTTTTCTCCAGCTTTTTCTTTCCTTTTTTTCTCTACTTTTTCTGCCTGCTGCTTGTCTCTAGGTCCAGCTGCTGCTCCCTATCATATAGGTTATAGAAATAACCTATTGTCTCTTTCTTTCTTTGGCCCACGTGCAAACTTGTATGGGCTATCACCTAGCTCTTTTATTTTCTTATTTTTTTGTCTCTTTTCGGCCCACGTGCAAACTCATATTTGGCCCTTGTTTCTTTCTTTGCTTGGTTGTTTCTAGTTTGACAAAATGAGCATTTCTCTTTAATACACGTAAAGTAATATTTTTCATGTTATGCAATGATGTGGAAGAATTGTCAAACTTTGCTTGTAACTTGGGAATTTTACGTAAGAAAATTCTATTAATGCCTCATGGAAACGATGTCAAAATGTATAAAATCATGACTTATCAAAGATATAATTTTTTATTAAGATCCAGGTGACTGAATAAACAATCCAGACGACTGGATGTTTTTAATATTGGGATTATAATGGCTAATTTTTTTTTGGAGCGTATCAATTTCAAAAGTATTATTTTTAATTAAGATCCAGGCAACTGCTTTATGATCCAGGCGACTGGATTAGTGCAAAATTCAAAAGAAAAGCAAGTCAGCCACTATAACAGGAAGAAATCAATTTTCTCTATAAATAGCACTCATTATGAGTTTCTAAACAAGAGAAAATCTATAGACAGAAAGAAATCATCCTTCACATCAATCTATCATTTCTTCAAGCTGATATTTTCAAATCATTCAAAATCTTTTATTGAAAATAAATTTCTTCAAAATACTTCTTGAGCCATATTGATCAAATCCTTGATACACTATTAGTGTGAGCATATTGTATACTACTACTCTTGAGAGAGCCATTATTGTATACAACAAATCATTTGTTGTAAAGGTTTAATCTTGTAGAAGTCCTAAATCTAATGACAATGGAATGGAATATAAAAGAGTTTGAGAAAGAGAGGAAGAGAATCGAGGCTAGGGTTTTTCAAGTGGTTCGGCTATGTGAGCCTACGTCCACAAGATGTAGCCAATGGGCTACATCTTTATTATATTCTCTTGTATTATATTTTTGATTGATTACAATGTGTTGTGAGGTGTCCTATTTATACATAGGACTACTAACACAATTCTCCTATCTAACCTATGTGGGATTCCTTAACAAATCTTCACCCGTAAGAAGATTGTGTGTGGTTACTTTTCACCAAAAGGAAGATTTGTAAAGGTTTGATATTCATCAAAAGGAAAATTTGTAAAGGTTTAATCTTCACCCGTAAGAAGATTGGGAACGGTTTGATCTTCACCCGTAAGAAGATGGGAAATGGTTTGATCTTCACCCGAAAGAAGATTGTGGTTACTCTTCACCTGTAAGAAAGATTTGTAACAGTTTGATCTTCACTCAAAAGAAGATTGTCAAATTAGTGAATTTGGGAATCCTCGAGAAGTGATTTTGAGGCGGGGAAGCCGAACCTCGATAACAATCACTGTGTTTGATTCTCTCTCTCTCTATCTCTTACATATTCAATTGCTTATATATATTTGTGCTTGATTTCATATCATATCTATATTGCAATTGAATTGTGATTTTACATTTGCTAAAACAACATTTGCTATTTGAAAATAGTTTTTAATTCCGCATTTAAATCAAAAAAGTTTGCCTCAACCTAAATCACCTCCCCTCTTAGGTTGATATTTGGGTAACACAGTTGATATATTGACGAAGCCAGTTACCACAGCCAAGTTCAAGCATTGCTTGGACTTGCTCAATGTTTGAAGTTTGTGTGAGCTCTATGGGGCTAAGGTGGAGGCAATGGAGGAGTTCCGTTTGTGTTGCTTGATCCAATTCAAGCCAAGGTGGAAATCTGCATGATGGCTTAATTGTTTACATGTGAGTGAGTGCACATGGGATTATAACCCATATAATCCCATGTTAGTGTATCTTGCCGACTTAAGGATCCAAGATCTACTTGGATTGTGAGAGTGTGCCCCATGACACTTGTGCACCAAGCACTAGCTGACTTAAGGTTCTTGTTTTGCTTAAGTGTGCTACATAATAGGAGTAAAAAGAGAATTGTTCTCTGGTTCCATTCTCTGTGAGAGAGAGCTTAGACTGTATTTGGGATTTTGGTTCTTTTAGAGAGTCTTAGTGCCACTGTTTTAATCTCCATATTTTCTTAGTAAAACTTTCTCCCTATCGTCACCTGTGGATGTATACATATTGCCGCACCACATAAATTCTTATGTTCTTTGTGTGTATTTGATCTCTTTCTCCTTTCTATAGTCTTACGCAAACAATTGTTTTTCATAACAAAGTTCATAAATGAAAATCATTCTATTTAGTTAACTCAAATAATATAATTTCAGCTATAATTTATTTAATAATTATTAGCACAAATTTGTAAATTGGTAAAAATATGTAGTCGTGATGTTTTTTTATATATGAGAAAAGAATAAATTAATCAAGTAATTCATGAACAAGCTTGACCTTATTCGGAAAAAAATTAAATTAAAAATTAAAAAAATTAAAAATTAAATTAAATGAACAATCTTAAACTTTTAATACTCAAGACTCGACTCATTTACGACCATAAGGTCATAGGGAAGTCACACTACTCACAATTGAGACAATGTGAGTTGGAGCCATGAAGCTATGAAGGCAAGGTTGTCAATATCGTACCGTACTTTCAGGTATTTATCGTACCGGTCAGTGAACCGATACAGAAATATTCTTGAATCGTAATGGAAAAAATACTGGTCAATATCGAATTGTATCGGACGTATCAATAAATATCAGACATTTCAACCGAAAAAATAAAGTCGACTGGTACAAAAAAGTTTAAAAAATAAAGAAGAAAATAAAAACGAACCTAACTGTCGCCGCGACGTCGCCCCCTCCTCCTCTTCTTCTTTTTTTACGTTCGCGGTTAGTCTCCTTGTGATAAGCCGTGACTAATGGTTGAAAGTATGACCGAATGTTGATTCCACTTTTAAGTTTCGAGGGAGGCGGTAGAGAGGTGTGGAGTTTGGAGAAGAAAATATGAGATCAATGTTTTTAGGGTTTTGTGGAGGGGTTTGGAAGATGGACGGTTGTGATTGGGTGTTAAATTTGGGTAGGTAAATATGTATTAAATGCTTTATTTTCAAATAGAATATTATTAAATGGGTCAAATAAAATACCTTTTCTTTCCCTCCCTATGTACGCGCTTGTTTTTTTAATTTTTTTTGGTTTAATTAAATACTTTTTTTTTTTTTTTTTTTTTTAAGAAATTGAATGAATGTAAAATAATTAAAGGTAACTTAGTTATTTAATTATTATTTTTTACTTGTATTACAAAACTTGTATAAATTCATTATATATATATATATAGGTAAACCTAAAATGATATCGACCGATATCGACATATTTCGTTCCCTCCACTAAACAGAAACAACCTCCAATACGATATTAACAACTTTATATGAAGGTGCGTCCAAAACCTGGCATACTAGGAGCAGGAGCGAAGCCAGGAATATTTTTTTAGATGGGCTGAAAATGTTAAGTAAATTTCCCCAATAGGAGAGAATTTATTTAATAAAAAAAAAATGTACAACAAAAATCAATAGAATATAACTTTCATGGTTATATCACTATATCTATATTCTATTATAATAATAATAATATTCTTATTCCCAAAATAATATTAAAAACTTATACTGTGACACCAATAGCAAATAGAATATTTGATGTACTATTTGTTCACTGCAAATGGTGTTGCCTTATCAGATGGAGCAATTAATCTAATAGATATGAAGGGAATGTAAAATAAAGTTTTAAAATCCGTTTCGGAATGGTTAATGTAACTGAATATTTTGATATCGGTATGTACCATTATATCATTTCGGGATTATCATTCTCTATATATATAAATGTTGTTTTTTATTCATATTATTAAACTAATTAATTTAAATTAATGAATCTAATGTAGTGTTTTAAAAAAAATTCTAATAAGTGATCACTTGCTTATTAAAATCAAAAACAAAATATCGGATTGAGATCCTAGGTATTGCATGGGAATTGCATAGTTCAAAATTTTCAAATTTTGAATTGTTTAATTTTGATTTTTTTTTTTTTTTTTTAAATTGAATGGTTAAGGTTGAAAGTTACCTCAACCACAAAAAAGGTTTAGTATTGCATGGTATCTCATTCCCAAAATATCATAGGTGGTATTTATGTAAATAAGTATATATGTAATGACATTTGTGAACTAGGAGCCTTTCAAGAAGTTTCTTTTCCTTTCTAAATCCAACGTATTGACTATTCTACTTTCTCATATTTCCTTTTCTTTCTTTTATTTCCTTTCTCACATGACATTTCCTTACTGGATCTCCTCCCTCCTCACATTCTTTCTTTTATTTCCTTTCTCACATGACATTTCCTTATTGGATCTCCTCCCTCCTCACATTCTTTCTTTTATTTTTCATCTCACGTTGCTTCTCTAGATCTCTTCATGTTCTTATTTTTTTTCTCACCATATAAATTTCTCTTCTCATCTTCTTCATCATCTTTTTATTTGTTTTTCTTTCCCTCAACTCCACCGTGACTTCATCAACAAAACTTTGTTGTATTGGGCTAATTTTGTGTTAGATTGCTGGGTTAGAGGGCATAAAAGGTGGGTTAATGCCTTATTTTTTATTGGGCTAAATTAAAAAAGGAAAAAAAATATAACTGTAAAAATATTGTTTAGAAAAACTGGGCTAGGCTACAGCCCAGCCTAGCCAACTAGTGGCTTCGCCACTGTTGTACAATTATTTTCTTATATTTAATATTTATGCAGAAATAAGAGTTTAAGTAAGATAAATTTTACATCAGTATTACCTTCATTTTCATTTTTTCTCATGTTAAGTTTCTTCCCATTCTGATGTGTTTGCTATGTTGATAATTGCATATTTGAAAATTATATTTTCTTTATTTAAAGAGCAAAGATTTGTTTAGATTATAAACTTTTGACCCCTCCAGCAAATACTTACGGAGATTTGAGAAATATTGACTTTTTATTTTATAATTTTTTCATCCTCCTTAAATTTTCTTTCCTCCCTAGCAAACAAAGACAAGGTGTAAAAAAGAGATCATCACATAAAAGCATATCAATTTAGTACATGAAAAATTCTGTCATCTGTGCAAATAGTGGAATGGAGCCCAGGTTTGAATGTAATGGCACGAGTAGTATCCGTATCATGTTCTAATAAGCAGTACAGGATGCTTATGCGTACTAAAAGTCTACAACCATAATGGCATCGAAGAATTCCATCCTCTTTTGAGTGATGGGCAAATGAAGATAACCTTATCCTTATGTACAATGCCTAAAATACCATAATCGAATCCAAGCATACAGTGGTCTTTGCAATTGCAATTGCAATAGAATTTATAAGCCATCAGATACTACTACATGGATGATGGAACAGAAAACAAATCCAACTAACACGTTGGTATATTTGTAACATTAGCTGTAAATTTCGTTAGCTGTAAAATCAAAATCTGATACAAAAAAAATTGCCAGGACCATAAAACCAACCAACTTTTACTGTACAGTTCTAGTTGTATCCAATCTCTCTATTTGTCTCCTCTTTCACAAAACAATAAATGAATGAAGGAACTATTCCTCTGCAAAAGTTGAACCAATTCCCTAAGACAAAGCACCAAATAGAATTTCAAGTTTTAAAAGCACAGCTTCAAAATATTAAACACGCATGACTAAGAAGCCCAGAGATCCAGCCACTTCATTATATCCATTTTTTCACTGTCTTTGCTTCACATTCACTCCTTAAATTCACCACCAACTCATAGTCATCATGTTACTCTCACTCCTACGTATTTACAATTCTCCCCCTAACCATCCACGTGTCAAAATTCCACCAGTGGCACAAGCATGCACGCCACACATGCACCCCACATGATGTTTAATTATAAGGTTCTTCTCTGCTTTTTTAATCACATTCACATAAAAGACACAGAAAGAAACAGAGGTCTTGGAGGGCTCTAGGCCAGGCCAGTCCAGTCCATCATCGCCCACCTTGCACGCCGGCCCACTCAGTTAAAAATGCCAGGGACACCGGTGGTGTCAGTGTGATGCTTATGGGTGTTTGAGCCATGTCTGTCAGTATGTCAGGGTGTTACAGCTTCTAGGTACTCTGTTAGTGAGAGTCATTCAAAACCTGGACGCTGTGTCTATGCAGCTTCGTGCACGGTTAAGTAGCAAAAGTTCTTCGGCTTGGACTTTGGCTGCACATGTGGATGGCAAGGCAGTAGTTGTTGACAATTTATTTGTGGAGAACTTGGTAGAGGTGGTTGGTTTGTTTCTGTTTGCCATGTCTATTTGGACTGAGAATAGTGAATAGACGGGTCTGTGGTCTGAGAATTTGGACTCCCCTCTAAGGTACCATATTTGTTTTAGTCCCTCCCCTTTCCACAAAATCCGGTCACACCTGTCATCATATCCAAACAAGCACAATCAGATTAGCTTTTTATTATACTAGTATTTATTTTTTCAAATGGATATAATTCAAATTTTCAGAACATAATATATGTCATGGAATGGGACATCAATTGTTCATATCATTATTTGATTGGATAGAATAAAACTATTATAAGTAACACATAACATGCACACAGATAGCCTAACATGAGATAACATAAAAATGAAGTACATGCCAAGGAAATGATTAAACTAATTGACAACTTGCTTGATACTTGTATATTTTTAATCAACATATAATAAATACAGTCGGATTATCCATCTTACACGGCAGTTATTTAAAAAAGAGAAATATGACTCTAGCTTTGCCTCTCAAGGAATGGTCTGTGCTTTATGATATTCAACGCGCTCTCTCTCTCTCTCTCTCTCTCTCATATACACACACCCAGTTGCATAATAAGACTAATGAAGCAAATGATGCTTTCCGTTGACAAATTCAGTTTTTGATTTAAAAGAAAATGTGAAACACTTGTAAAGAAATACTTGAAACCCCGTTGAAGCACCAAACTGCCGGCAGCTTAAGTCAACTCACACTCATCTAAATTGACACAAGTGACCCTAGCATAAGAATCATCTAAGAGACTAAGAGAAAAAAATATCAATTAATCATGATAAAGCTTAATTTACACATCTTTCATTGGCATAGGTTCAGGTTGGGACATGTAATTAAAAGTTCATTTTAAGGGAGGGGAAAAACTTGGGGTGGTGAATACAATACAGGAATCTAAAAACCTTTTAATAAATGGGAATATCGAGGAAAAAAGAGGTATAGGAATCTTACCAGGCAGGAGTTCGTCGTTTCTCTTTAGAGTTAGAGGTTTGGACAACATAACTGTTAGAATTAGTGAGGTACTTGTAAGTAGGCGCAAAAAAAATCTTCCCTTCTTCCCAACCTTTGAATACTCGACCAGCTCTCTGCTCTATCCTTAGCTGCCGACATAATTAAGTCAACATAAAAACCAAATTTATTGATATTCTTGGGTTAATCCCAATTTCTTTTGTCTCAAATAAAACAGAATTCAAAATCAAATAGAGCGCGTGGCAGCCAATGTCTACAACCAAGTAATTAATACAATTAAAATGTGATTGGCACCATATTAATTGTTGAAAACAACAGCATCCAACAATAAAAGCATCTTTATGTTAAGAATCACAAAATTAGTTCACACACCTGATCTTTCTCTAAAAGTGCCTCCCAATCATGCTTCCTTAGAAGATTATGCGTGTCACCAGAACCAACTGTAAGCCGATAATTCAAATCCCCAAGCCAAATAATCTTGCTGAGTTGAAAAAAAATAAGGGTCAAAACTTTTGAAAGACAAGTAATAATTTGTACAAAAGAACGTGTGGCGGCTACTTCATGTAATTTTTTTTTCAAAGACATTGGATTAAGTTCAAATATGATGACCAAGACTGTTAACACATAGAATTAATAGACCAAAGGTCCAAAGGCAATGATTTAGCCGTAGTATTCATTTTGAAAAACAGTTTCCACTTCCCACTATGTATTATCATTCAAGTGCTTAAAAAATCAATATTTCTTAACAGCTCATAAAAACTAAATTACTTAATTTAAATAGATAGCTAAATGGTAAAATAAATAATTGGAAAGGGAATTACTCGTGTTCCAATATGGTATCAGGAGGGACTGGTTGTTCAGGACCACTAGATGAACGCGGAAACCTGGTTTTCTTTAAAATTTCTGTGACGTCTAAATTTCTTCTGGCCTCGTCACCTTCTTTCTCCCCGGATGTCAAGTGGGTACATACAAAGCAGAATGTTGTTTGGTGCAATGTCATGCTGATTGATATTGAGCCCTATTACCATTGAAATGTTTGCCATAAGATAATGCAGCTAGCTCATACTTCATAATTACCAACCAAAGCCAATTCATTCAACCTTTATTTTATTTTTTTATTTTTTTTAAAACAACATAAGTGGCATCATACACTATTTTACGTGCCCAACTCAACAATGTATGTTTTAAAAGATACAAATGAATAGCTAACCTTATTCCCAAGATATCCCATAATGCCTCTGCCAACGCAGGAGACCTTCAAATTACTAATGTGTTTGTAAAGATCCGCTCCAACCCACACGCACAAAAAGATTCCTACCATCTGCTTGCTCGCCGCCAGGCAGTAACGTTGCTGATTTGAGGCAGGCAAGCATTCTTCGCCATAGTTCAAATTCACATTTGAGTCCACCAATTTTTGGAAATCCTCTTTACCAAGTTCATCTTCTAATGAAAGAAAGTCTGAGAAGCTGAGTCTTGGCTTTAAGCTCCCATGCTCGTCTCCCTGTGACGAAAGTTCTGTAGTGGCATTGTTGTTATATTGTGAAAACTCGGGGTCCTTGTTGTTCAGAGCTTGACGAATGAGGGAGATCCACTTGTTAGCTGGGCCATAATCCTCTGCGCCCAGTACGTTCCCGGCATTTAGAGGGACAATTTCTTGGAACCTAATAATACAAAGAATAAAGAAAAAATTTAGAGAGAAGTTTAAAAAAATTAAAATTAAAATATTTTCCCAAATTATAAAATACCCCTATAGTAGTGGCTCGCCAACTCTATGGATTAGTTCTTAATCAAATAGGCAACTTGATCCGTCTGAGAGTTTCCACTATTAGAAAACTGCCAGCAAAAGCTTAAAGAGGATAGATAGTGGGTGAGAAAATTTAAGAAAAAGGGAACTGTTTTACGTTACTTCTGGGCATGGGCCTCTCATTAATAATAAGTTGAGTAACAGGTACCCTAACTCTATTAAAGTAGGGGTTGTCAGAACACAAAACTAGCAAATTATGATTAAAGCTTAGACTTCCACTAATGGACACAAGTTATTTTTTCTTATAATAATATCAACAACCTCAGATAAAAAAAAATGTTTTGTGCTTTCAAACCCCGTTTACACTAGAAAAATTGGAAGATAGAGAAATAAATGACCAACACACTTTTGTCTAGCTCGTAAATCTAATTAAAGACCTTAATTGACAAAAATTAAATGAAACATAAAAGGAAAAGCAAAAAGGAAAACTAATTTGGATAGCGAGAAAGAAAAGGGATGGATTAAAAAAAAAAAAACCAATAAAGAGAATTTGAAAGCATTACCCAAGAACGTAGATGTCAGCTGGTGTGGGGGACCTTAACCAATCTTTCAAGTTCAAGCCCTCGTGGGGTGACTTCCCTCCAACATTCCATGTCCCCACAAACATCCTAAGCAATCCAAACTATGCCAAAGTCAGTTCAAATCCCCAAAACATAATAAAGACATTATAGTTTAAAGCATATAAAAAAAAGAAATACAACCATTTGTAATTCATGCAATGAATACAATCATTTGTTTTGGGCCTTAAGTAGCAACCTTAATAATAATTCCACCTATAAAACTCTCAAAATTTTATTTTATTAAACTTTATTTGCATTCCAACCACCGAAAATACGAGGCAAAAAACACACTTGCCGAAAATATAGCAAGCGAATGATTTGGGACCCCAGAATATAGCACCTCGTTTAGTTTTTAAAACGGAATTATAGCATCTCCTATTAAGTACAGCACAAATACGAAAGGAATTACGAAATAAATCAATATTCTTAAAATAATCTTCCCGCTTATAAGTCTCATTCGTAAATTTTGTGATAGTAATTCAACCTTCCTAGAATAATATTATTCCTAAAATATTAAATCATTGTAAAATATAAACAACAAAGAAAATCATCAAATTATGATGGGTTTGAAACTATGAATGGATTGCCTTTCGAATTTCCACTAATTAGTAAAAGGTCAAACAAAGAGAGTCTAACAAGTAACAAACATTATTTTCTACTTTACCTGAGGTTTTGTGTATCTGTAACAGCTGGTGCGAGTGGCTCAAATCGTGGCCCATTGTTTGCTTCCATCAACCAACCTTGTAACCAAAAATTAAGACTTCAGTTAGAAACTCAAAATCCAAGAACAAATACAAGTACACCATTACAGGTCCCGTTTCAAGAATCCGTATCATCCACCGTCCACGTGGCAGATGGACCCCAGCGAAAGGGGATTAGGTTAGGGGACCTAACTAGAATCAAAGGGGGGATGAGCCCATTTTCCCAGTTCCTGTTTACGTACCCCGATGATCCCAAAGTCCAATCATAATATTATCGAGCAGTCAATCTGACGGCTCAGATGGAACAGAGTATATGTACCAAATCAGAATGGATGGTGAAAGGCCAAAGCAGTACGAACCAAAACTTAGAGTGCCATTACACAGTAACATACCTGATAATTTCTCCGGTACGACAACGTAGCAGTCTTGGTCTGAGCAGCTCTTCCTCCTCTCGGTTTTTTCTGTTTGCAAGTACTACTTTTAAAAAAAAAATCCGATACCGACGCGAGAAACACAGCCGATACAGAAATACAGAACACTTTTTTTTAACAAAGAAAGAAAAAAAATTCACCTTTTAAACAATAGGAATTGGAATCGGAATAAAACTCGTCCCCTCTGCTCTGTATATTCAGCCATTTTCTCACGATAATTTTCGGCCATGAAGACTGCGATAAAATAAAGCAATTCAGATTTCAATAATACGCCGAAATTTCGGTAAAAGTACAATTTATCGGTAAAGATGAATTTCCGTACCTTGGAGATCTTCCCACGCTCAGTTCTCATTGCACCACCGTCTGATCACTGAAATCGAAACCAACTCAATTTCAATGACTATCCGAATCTATAAGCCAAGATTTTTTTTTTTCTTTTTTCTTTAAAGAAAATTGAATAGCAAACTGAAAGTCTTCAATAAAAACAAAAATGAGTTATTAATCAAACACCAAGAGGGGTAGGAAAAATAATAAAAGTTGATTTATTTAGACGGTTTTTACTAATAAGTGTCAAATAGAGAATTCAACGGCAATATTAAAAACCCAGTTGCAGGGGAAACGGAGACAGCATCTGAGAGAGATTTAAGCAACAAGGAAAATAAAAAGAAATGTTGAGAATATAATATACAAGAAAGAGAAAGAATAGGCCAGATTCAT
>OU015770.1:20914097-21031101 GCA_907173295.1 Fagus sylvatica | reverse complement strand
TTGATTATTAAATGAGTCAAACTTAAACATAAAAACATGTTCTTAAACAAACTCCTGAGCATAGGGTTCAATTTAATTATATATAATATTATATATTTATATAAACTTGATATTGGATGGTGTAAGTTTGTAAATAAATTAATAATCTTTCAAATTAATATTTGTAATTTACTGATAATATAAGTAGTCCATTTCGTTGTATTATAATTTTTAACAATATAAGGTTGGTAAATCTAATTTTTATAAGCTTGTTGCATGATGGCTTGATTGTTTACACATGAGTGGATGCACATGAGATTATAACCCATATGTGTCTTGCCGACTTAAGGATCCAAGATCTACTTGGATTGTGAGTGTGAGTGTGTCCCATGGCACTTGTGCACCAAGCACTAGCTTGCCCAAATGTTATAACTATATATATGGGTTCTTGTTTTGCTTAAGTGTGCCACATTCAGGGCCGGTCCAAACTTTTTGGTGGCCTCAAGCCAAATATTAAATTGAGGCTTTTTTTTTTTTTATTCAATGCTAAATTAAATTAATATTTATGAATTTTTTTATTGGAATTTTATTCAAAATTATTAATCACAATTAAAGAAAAAGTCCTATACCCATCAAATAGAATATTTGATTTTCTTCAAGGTCATCGCAATAACTCACATGGCTTTCATGCTTCACCCATCAGACAAATAAATGCAAAGGACTTAATCTAACTATTGGTTCATGATATAAAAAATAGAAAAAAAAAAAAAAAAAAAAAAAATGAAATTGCACGTGGCTTGATGTTGGACCACAACCAACAATTAGATATTTTCATTTAACACGGCTCACGAAGAGCTCTTACCAAAAAGCTGAGAAGAAGATTGTGAAGAGAAAAAAGAAAAGAATTGAAAGAGAAGCAGACTCACGGTACGTTGAGGGAGTGATAGACGTGAAGAAAAGAAATGGAGAGAGAGAGAGAGGAAAAAAAAAATTGTTCGGGAAAGAAAAAGAGGAAAAAAAAATTAGGCTTTTTTTTTTTAATATATATTACATATGGATCATCAAAAATTTGGGGGCCTTTCCAATTTGGGGGCCTCAAGCCATTGCTTAAATGGCTTATAGGCTGGGCCGACCCTGGCCACATTATAGGAGTAGAAAGAGAATTGTTCCCTAGTTCTATTCTCTGTGAGAGAGAGGATTTAGAGTGTATTTGGGGTTTGTGTTCCTTGAGAGAGTCCTAATGTCACTGTTGTAATCTCCATATATTTTTAGTGAAACTTTCTCCTTGTGCCTGCCCTTAGATGTAAGCATATTGTCAATTCTTGTGTTTATTATGTGTGTTTAATCTTTTTATCTCTTCTTTAATCTTGTGCAAACAATTAATTTTCACAACAATTGGTATTAGAACAAGGATCTTGTCACTTATGCCTTACTTACCAATAGCGAGGATCCCTCAAAGTTTTAGGAAGCAATTGACAGCTCTGAAAAGAACAAGTGAGTAGAGGTTATGATGGAGGAGATGGAGTATTTGAGTAAGAACAAAACTTCGGAGTTAACAAAACTTCCAAAGGGGAAGAAAACTGTAGGTTGCAAGTGGGTGTTCAAAAAGTAGGAAACGGTATTAGAAAATGAATGAGAAAGATTCAAGGCACAGTTAATAGCAAATGGATATTCATAGAGACATGAGACTGACTACGATAAAGTCTTTTCACCTGTAGTCAAACATACTTCTATCAAGGCAGTGTTGACTTAGGTAGCACATCAGGATATAGAATTGGAACAACTGGATGTGAAGACGACATTCCTTCATAGGAATTAAAAGGAAGAAATTTCCATGGTAAACTAGAGTGATTCAAGTAACCTAGTATGGAGAACCTTATCTGCAAATTAAAGAAGTCGCTCTACGGGTTTAAGCAATCTCCTAGGCAATAGTACAAAAGATTTGATTCCAATATGATTCAGGATTAATTATACTCACTGTGAATATGATTTTTGAGTATATATTTGTATACTTGATGATGATTCTTATATTTTTCGGCTACTATATATGAATGATATATTAATTATTGATAAGAGCATGTGTGAGGTCAACATGTTAAAATCTCTTTTTTACATAAAGAGTCTGAAATGAGAGACCTTGGTGCTCCTAGAAAATTCTAGGTATGGAGATTCGTAAGGATAGAGAGGCAAAAAAGCTATGGTTATATTAGAAGAACTACATCACAAAGGTGATTGACAAATTTAGCATGTTGAATGCTAAGGCTATGAGCACACTATTAGCGAATCACTTTAAATTATTTGGTAGTCAGGGCTTGAAGAATTATGAAGAAATTGAAGACATGTCAAAGGTTTCATATGCTAGTGTAGTCAAGTGCCTAATGTATACAATGGTATGCACTAGGCTGGATCTAGATCATATAGTGATTGTTACAAGAGAGATTGTTCTTAAGAAGATTCACATTTCAAAGAATGCAGTTTGTTAGCCTCAAGGTTTCAAAACCTATTAATTGACTAATTAATCCAACGACATTTATGTAATTTTGATGATAACAATAATTTGAATTATTCATAATGATATTTTTCATGTAACTAATGATAATGTTACTATGTTATTGGACCGAATGGTCAATCAATTCAAGCAAATGCAAATCGACATAAGTACAAAATCATGAAGATCAAGTCATTTCAAGACAAAGGAATCAAGTCAAGAATTAACAAGATATATGAGATAAGATGTGTGTTTATCAATATTTCATCTTTATGGCTACTTTTATTGGACTCTATTTGGGTAAATTACACTTTACCACCCTAAACTATCACCCCTTTTTCACTTCACCCCCTAAACTTTAAAAAGTAACAATTGACCCCCTAAACTATTAAAATTGCACGGCCGTTACCCCCTGATGCCAAAATCCAGTTAAAATAGACGGAATGGAGCCACACGTGACACGCACGTGCTCCCGGGCCCACCAGAATAACTTTACCAAATTAATTTTTTTCAAATCCCCAAATTGCCCTTACCACCTTCACATTTCTCTCCCAGGAGCCACAACTCGCCGAGTCAACTCACTCATCATCACCACCACTCTACAACGAGAACTGGCGGAGTCTAATCCTGATCCAAAACCCGAACTCCAATTCCTCCCTCATGCCGCTAGGGTTCCTCCAACAATCCCCGAGCTCAAGCATCCGAGTCAACTCACTCATCATCACCACCACTCTACAACGAGAACTGGCGGAGTCCGATCCCGATCCAGAACCCGAACTCCAATTCCTCCCTCATGCCGCTAGGGTTCCTCCAGCAATCCCCGAGCTCACGCATCCGAGTCAACTCACTCATCATCACCACCACTCTACAACGAGAACTGGCGGAGTCCGATCCCGATCCAGAATCTGAACTCCAATTCCTCCCTCATGCCGCTAAGGTTCCTCCAGCAATCCCCGAGCTCACGCGTCCAAGCGCTCTCCCAAACCCTAGAAGTGGAGAGCATGATGGTGATGATGAGTGAGTTGACCCGAACTCCAATTCCTCCCTCATGCCGCTGGGCCGATACGAAGGAATTGTTCGAGTACTGGATTCGGTCGCTTGACCGGGCCGGAAAGCCCAATAAGCCTGATGTGAATATCTACAATCATTACTTGAGAGCTAACTTGATGACCAATGCCATGGCGGCTGATTTGCTTGACCTCGTAGCTCAGATGGAGGAGCAATTCGGGTTTTCATTGGTTGTCTCTTTGCGTGTCACGTTAAGGGGGGTAAGGGCAATTCGGGGATTTGAAAAAAATTAATTTGGTAAAGTTATTCTGGTGGGCCCGGGAGCACGTGTGTCTCACGTGTGGCTCCATTCCGTCTGTTTTAACTGGATTTTGGCATCAGGGGGTAACGGCTGTGCAATTTTAATAGTTTAGAGGGTCAATTGTTACTTTTTAAAGTTTAGGGGGTGAAGTGAAAAAGGGGTGATAGTTTAGGGTGGTAAAGTGTAATTTACCCATAATATTTATAGGACTAAAACATTTTCAAGAAAAATTAATCAAACCACTCAATAAGATAAAATTATGAAAGTTCGATTAATCAAAATGATTTTCAAAATAAACTTTTAGTCCAAAATTCATTTGATAAATAAATATTTATAGGACTAAACATATTTTCAAGGAAAATTAATCAAACTGCTCAAAAGGATTAAAATATAAAAGTTTGATTATTTAAAGAAAGCCAAAATTAGCCTAAGGTTGAAAACCCTAGATGCAAGCGACTGCATCAGGGATCCAAGCGACTGGATGGTAACTAACTCTTGGCCCAGGTGACCTAAAAATCAACCCAAGAGTTTCTGCCTGATCCAGGCGACTGGATATATTAAAATGAAAATATATATAATGGCTAGTTGCCCACTATTACGGATAAAATTCAAGATTGCTACAACTTCAAGATTGCAAACCCAAGTGCAGGTTGTCGCAAAGTAATAATTTCTCAGGAGTCCGAGTGTCGAACCACAGGGATTGGTGGGACAAAGAACACTGTTAAAATAAAATAAAGAAAGATCAATAATAGTTGAGATGGTTGAGTGATTTTTGTAGAACACAACAGAACGTGTAAAAGAAATGATATTTATGAGAAATACTAAGGCATTGGGGATCCACTCTTAACAAAACTATAACACTTATTCTCCAACCTATTTTATAACTCGATTGAAAATCAACTAAATAGTGTTCTCAACCGGAAAATAGAGCAATGATTATATCAAAGTATATGACCAAAAGATTAATCTTTTAATTGATTGATTCAACTTTGAAAGACTGGCTATTTGATTCGCAGGGAATTCCAAGCATTAATTGTACCCATGGTTAACAATGAATCAAGGAATTTTACAAGAATAAAAACCTTTTAAGATTAAATGAAATAATCAATTGGAAAAGATTATATATTAAAAACCATAGAAGATTGAAGAATAAATACTACAATTTCATTCAAAGTTTCACCCCTAGCCTTAGCTAGGGTGATTAGCTGCTCATAATGTAGCACAAATAATTCAAATTAAATAAGCTAATCATCCTCTAAAACAAACTGAAAATAAGAAATAAAGAAGAAAACTGAGAATAGAAGAAGAAATCACCTTCCAAACGCTGCCAAAGAGAGAAACCCAGCCTTGCTACTGTAGTTGTAAAGAAATCTTCTTTCTTTGCAGCTCCAGTTTGGACTGTGTTGCTGCCCAAAAGCCCAGGAAAAAAAAAATCCCCTTTTTCTCACTATGTTGCTGGTCTAAAAGCCAAAAAGATGATGCCCTAAAACCTCCTTCCTTTCTTCCTTTTATTCCAACTACTGACCCGAAAATCTCTTCCTTTTCTTTTTCTTCCCTTTTTTTCCAGCTACTGCACTTGCTAAAATTTCTGCTTTTTCTTCTCATTTTTCTGTCGTTTCTTCCTTCTTTTTCTTTCCTTTTTCTACTGCTGCTGCCTCCGAAAATCTCTGCTTTTTTCCCATCTTTCTGCTATTTCTTCTCCTTTTTCTGCTCTTCTCTTTTCTTTCCTTTTTCTGCTCTTCACATGTCGCCTGCCAGCTTTTCCTCTAGGTCCAGCTGCTGCCTCCCTTTTTCTCCAACTTTTTCTTTCCTTTTTTTCTCTACTTTTTCTGCCTGCTGCTTGTCTCTAGGTCCAGCTGCTGCTCCTTATCATATAGGTTATAGAAATAACCTATTTCTCTTTCTTTCTTTGGCCCACGTGCAAACTTGTATGGGCTATCACCTAGCCCTTTTATTTTCTTATTTTTTTGTCTCTTTTCGGCCCACGTGCAAACTCATATTTGGCCCTTGTTTCTTTCTTTGCTGGGTTGTTCCTAGTTTGACAAAATGAGCATTTCTCTTTAATACACGTAAAGTAATATTTTTCATGTTATGCAATGATGTGGAAGAATTGTCAAACTTTGCTTGTAACTTGGGAATTTTACGTAAGAAAATTATATTAATGCCTCATGGAAACGATGTCAAAATGTATAAAATCATGACTTATCAAACACCCTCCAACTGGCATTTTGCTAGTCCCTAGCAAAACTAACAAGAAAAATAAAACTCTTAACTACACCACTTTCACTGGCACTCTCGATTGCATTTAGCATATGCAACAAGCCTTTAAACCCCTAGGTGTCCCTAGTGAACGAGTTATAGTCTCGTGAGGGCTTACCAGAACGATACCCACAAACGTTTTGTTACTTCAACAAATATGCTCAGTCTTGACTTTGAATTAAACAAATGCCAACTATGTTATTAATGAGAATAAAATATCACAAAACAATGATTCTCATTCATTAGTAAGCTTAAAAATAACAACTCCATCTTCAAAATTTTCAGGAAATCCAAACTAAGTCCAAATCACTTATAATCAAATAGTAGAACGCCACAAGTCTCCTTTGGTGTAAAGTGAAATAACACATAATCATGGGGTTTCAAAATAATTCCAATATAAATGATCCAATACTCTAGAATTCATTGGAATTTCTATCAAATGAACTAACCAAGGCATAGACAGCAATAAAGGCTTCTTCTTTTTTTTTGGCACGTGTGGACTGTGCAATGTCTAACTCCCTTAAGCTTTCTAATTGACCCATGTATAGAGCGTTAGACCAGTGACTCCCAAACCAGATGGCTTTAGGGCACTAGGTGTAGAGACACCCCTATGGGCTTACTAACTCGAGTCAATAAGGCTACAAAGTTAAACTAGCCACACACAACAATGTCTAACTCCCTTAAGCTTTCTAATTGACCAATTTATCAAGCGTTAGACCAGTGACTCCCAAACCAGATGGCTTTAGGGCACTAGGTGTAGAAACACCCCTATAGGCTTACTAACTCAAGTAAAAAAGGCTACGAAGTTAAACTAGCTACACACAACATTAACCAATTCAAGCTCTTTTTCTTTTTCTTTTTCTTTTTTTGGGTGCTAATACCATGCCAAGGTTACTCAACTAACAAGTCAACCAACTAATCTTAAGATACTAAAAACATGAATATTTGGTTTCAAATTTCATACCCCACAAACCATATGCTAGTGTGCTTGTGCCAAGTTTCAAAGTGTAACAAGTGAAATTTTCACTATCCAAAAACAAGTATCAAAGGACAAAATTCAGATTTCCTAATCAAATGATCATGTGTTCATATGTTTAAGCTTGTTAATGAAATTCGAATCAAAGTTAAAGTTCAACAACATTCTCAAAAATAACACAACCAAGCATTCATATTCAACATAATCACCAACTAAGTCAAGACATCATTGCACAAAATCAAGGCATTCAAATTTTTAATTTTTTTAATTTTTTTTTTTTTATATACAAAAGTGGTTCCACTGCAACTTCAAAAAATCAAAACAGCTAAGGATACTCCACCCCCCAACCTAGATTAAACATTGTCCTCAATGTGAAAAAAATGCATATAAAAGATCATGAGAGACATGCTAATAGAAGTAAGGCACAAAGAAAGGGAAAGAAGGCACCTGGACAATGATGAATCTCCGAAGCTATTTTCTGCAATTTGTTAGAAACCACAAGACCAAGAAAAAAAAACGAAAAGAAGAAAAGAAAAACAAAATAAAAACTACTAGTATACAATGGTCATTAGAGCATACCAATCAATCCTAATAGACTGGGTCTTCCAGAGGAGTGGACTCTACCTCTGGAATATAGTTTTCCAAGAATGGTTTAAGACGTTGTCCATTAACCTCAACAAAAAATTTCTTCTTGTCTTATGCAATCCAATGAGATGGGATTTGCCCTGTAACAAGAAAATTAACAATGTCAGCAAACCAAGGCAAATCAGAAATATTAAAGAGTTGCTCATCCGGGAAAGTGTCCTTGATCGGCATTGTCTCCAAGGAATCTTCGACTACAAGTCTAGACAAGTGGTCAGCTACTACATTTTCTACTCCCTTCTTATCTTTATGGAAAGATTAAATTCTTGGAGCAGGAGGATCCACCTAATCAACCTAGCCTTTGCATCCTTCTTGGTAAGAAGGTATTTTAAAGCTGCATGGTCAGTGAAAACAACAATAGGTGATCCTACCAAATAAGCCTGAAATTTATCCAAAGCAAATACTACTGCAAGTAGTTCCTTTTTAGTTGTAGAATAATTAATTTGGGCACTATCTAAGGTCTTACTTGCATAGTAAATAACGTAGGGCTTCTTATCCTTGTGTTGCCCCAAAACAGCCCCAACTGCATAGTCACTGGCATCACACATAATTTCAAAAGACAAACTCCAATCAGGTGGCTGCATAATAGGGGCAGAGGTAAGTGTGCCTTTTAGCTTTTCAAAAGCCTCTTGGCAAGCCTCAGTCCATTCAAAGGGAGTGTCCTTTGATAGGAGGTTACATAATGGTCTAGATATAACACTAAAGTCTTTAATAAACCTCCTATAAAATCCAACATGTCCTAAAAATGATCTAATATCCTTAACAGTGTTTGAGGTGGGCAATTTGGATATCAATTCAATTTTAGACTTATCCACTTCTATTCCTTGAGAGGAGACAATGTGACCAAGAACAATTCCTTTTGAGACCATGAAGTGGCACTTCTCCCAATTTAGCACAAGGTTCTTCTCTTCACACCTGATCAAGACTTTCTGCAAGTTAGATAAACAATCATCAAATGAATCACCAAAAACAGAAAAGTCATCCATAAAGACTTCAAGAAAACGTTCCACCATATCACTAAAGAGACTAAGCATACATCTTTGGAACGTAGCTGGGGCATTACACAATCCAAATGGCATCCTTCGATAAGCAAAGGTACCAAAGGGACATGTAAAAGTGGTTTTTTCTTGATCCACAAGTGCAATTTCTATTTGGTTGTACCCAAAGTACCCATTTAGGAAACAATAATACTCATGTCCAGCTACCCTCTCTAGGATTTGGTCCATAAAAGGCAAAGGGAAGTGGTCTTTCCTAGTCACTGAATTGAGTTTTTTATAGTCAATGCACACACGCCAACCAATAGTAACTCTAGTTGGGATTAATTAATTATTTTCATTCTTGACTACAGTAACTCCAGATTTTTTAGGTACTACATGGGTAGGGCTCACCCACTTACTATCAGAAATAGGGTAGATGATCCCTACATCCAATAACTTAAGAACTTCAGCCCTCACAACCTCTTTCATATTAGGATTTAGCCTACGCTGCATCTCCCTAGAAGGTTTTACATTATCTTCTAAGTAAATTCTATGGGTACATATCAAGGGACTAATTCCCTTGATGTTAGCAATGGTCCATCCTATTGCACCTTTATGCATTTTCAAAATTTTCAGCAACTTACTCTCTTGCTCATCATTAAGTTTAGAAGATATTACCATTGGAAAAGTTTCCTCTTGCCCCAAAAATGCATACTTGAGTTCAACGGGTAGCGGCTTCAATTCGAGCTTGGGTGCTTCGACACTTGATGGCACTGGCATAATATTGCGGGGTGGTAGCTCCTCAAACTTCGGCCTCCATGCATTCACCTCTAGTACCTGTGAAGAGTTCAACATAGAACAAATATGTGCTACTTCAGAATCCTCATCATCATCAAAATCCAAAGAATTGACTAAACAAGACTCTAAAGGATCAGAAAAACATGTGAGATTAAATTGATCCTGCACAAGTGTTTCAATTAAATTAACTTCATGAAACCCATCATCATCCCCTGGTTGTTTGCAAATATTAAAAATGTTTACTTCCAAAGTCATATTGCCAAAAGAAAGTTTCATTACACCATTCCTACAATTAATCAAAGCATTTGAGGTTGCAAGGAATGGGCGACCTAGGATGATAGGAATTTGAATGCCTACATTTGAAACAGGATGAGTATCCAAAACAATAAAATCAACTGGAAAAGTAGAATTTATCTATTTGAACTAACACACATCTTCAACAATTCCCCTTGGTGTTTTCACAGAACGGTCCGCAAGCTGAAGTATTATTCCTGTTGGTTTAAGCTCACCTAGACCTAACTGTTCATACACCGAATAAGGTAAAAGGTTCACACTAGCCCCAAGGTCAAGCAAAGCTTTCTCTATCCTGAAATTTCCAGTAACACCTGAAATTGTTGGGCAACCGGGATCCTTATACTTAGGCGGGGTATTATGCTGAATGATGGCACTCACTTGTTCACATAAAAAGGCCTTCTTTTGTACATTAAGCTTACGCTTAACTGTACACAAATCTTTCAAAAATTTGGCATATGATGGAATTTGTTTTATTG
Source organism: Fagus sylvatica (assembly GCA_907173295.1). Lineage (NCBI taxonomy): Eukaryota > Viridiplantae > Streptophyta > Magnoliopsida > Fagales > Fagaceae > Fagus > Fagus sylvatica. The sequence goes on along the minus strand of OU015770.1, from coordinate 21,020,903 downwards.
CATCTAACAAAGGGATGTTGATCTTCACTTGCTTAAAAATTTCAAAAATCTCATAATTTTGGCTTAACTTTTGAGGTGGTTGCAATCTTTGGGGGAATGGAGCAGGAATGGGACATTTCACAGCCTCACTGGACTCAGACTTGTCAAGCTTATCATCACTCTTCGGTTTTGAAAATTCCTCAGGCTTTTGGGCCTTCGTTGGAATAGTTTTATCAATAACTTTTCCACTGCGAAGAGTGGTGATAAACTTGACATGTTCATGTTGTGTTCCAGAAGCACTAGAACCACTCACACCAAACTGACCTTGTGGATTTGGTTGTGGTTGAGCTGGAAACTTACCTTTTTCCTGTGTGCTCAATGAAGGGGTCAATTTAGTAAGAGTGCTTCTAATGTCATTTATGGCCTGTGATGTTTGACTATTAATGGTGGATTGCCCTTGCATGAATGTTTGCAATGTGTCCTCAAGGGTCCTCTTATGTGGAGGATTATAAGTAACAGAGTTCGAGGGCCTTGAGGTGGTGGTGCATTATTTTCATTTCTCCAACTAAAATTGGGGTGATTCCTCCACCCCGGATTATATGTTTCAGAATATGGAGATTGAAAAGGCTTCTTGTAAGTGTTCATGGCATTTGCTTGATCATGTAACACTTCTTTAAAAGCAGGAATTGTTGGACACTCATGTGTTGCGTGTCCCATGATCTCACAAATACCACAAACTTCCTCTTTTTGCACAGGTGTGATTTCATTAACTTTCCTTAATTCCATGGACTCTACTTTTCTAGCCAAACTGGCTATCCTAGCATTCAAATCATCCTCTTCCCTAAGGTGATGCCTACCCCCACCTAGATGTGGTGGAAGGTTTGGTCTTACTTGAATTTTCAGAAGGGGCACTAGGGTCCCAAGATTGGGCATTCTTAGCTAATTGCTCAAAGTATTGCCAAGCCTCATTGGGGTCTTTATTAAAAAATGCACCATTGCACATCATTTCTACAAATTGGCGCATTTGGGGCCTCAAACCCTCATAGAAAAAGTTAATGGCATGCCAACTTTCATAGCCATGATGTGGGCAGGAGTTTAATAAATCTTTAAAACGTTCCCAACATTGATAAAAAGTCTCATTTTCTTTTTGAAAAAAACTCATGATTTGTCTCTTAAGAGCATTAGTCCTATGAATTGGAAAGAATTTTTTTAAAAATTCAATTTGCATCTCTGGCCGTGTGCCCACTGACCTAGGTCTTAAAGAATTAAGCCAAGTCTTTGCTTTCTCTTTTAGGGAGAAAGGAAATAATTTCAGCCTAACTATTTCTTCACTACAGGTTTGGTCATGAAAAGTGACACATACTTCCTCAAATTCTTTTATGTGCAAATAAGGATTTTTAGATTCTACACCATGGAATTTAGGAAGCAATGGAATCATACCTGGTTTAAAATTAAAATTATTAGCCTACAGAGGAAAAACAATACAAGAAGGAGCACTATTTCGAGGAGGTTGCAAATATTCACGCAAGGTCCGCATAGGTGGTTCATTAGGTGGGTCATTTGGACGCTCAATCCTAATCTCATTTTCATTCTCCCCGTGATCACTACCATTATCCTCCATGGTGCTAAGTATGTGAGAGTGTACAGGAGAATCAAATAGATTATCAAAGCAAAGTTCAAATTCAGTTTTTATCAAACGACCACTTTGATCACAATACCAAGCAATCATACACCAGCAACAAAATATAAGATATAAATGATGGAACGAGTTTACCAGATTTTCGAAGAATCGCAAATCAAAGCAAACCTCTGTTGCTCTTTGTCAATGCTGCAATCCCCGGCAACGGCGCCAAAAACTTGCTACAACTTCAAGATTGCAAACCCAAGTGCAGGTTGTCGCGAAGTAATAATTTCTCAGGAGTCCGAGTGTCGAACCACAGGGATTGGTGGGACAAAGAACACTGTTAAAATAAAATAAAGAAAGATCAATAATAGTTGAGATGGTTGAGTGATTTTTGTAGAACACAACAGAACGTGTAAAAGAAATGATATTTATGAGAAATACTAAGGCATTGGGGATCCACTCTTAACAAAACTATAACACTTATTCTCCAACCTATTTTATAACTCGATTGAGAATCAACTAAATAGTGTTCTCAACCGGAAAATAGAGCAATGATTATATCAAAGTATATGACCAAAAGATTAATCTTTTAATTGATTGATTCAACTTTGAAAGACTGGCTATTTGATTCGCAGGGAATTCCAAGCATTAATTGTACCCATGGTTAACAATGAATCAAGGAATTTTACAGAATAAAAACCTTTTAAGATTAAATGAAATAATCAATTGGAAAAGATTATATATTAAAAATCATAGAAGATTGAAGAATAAATACTACAATTTCATTCAAAGTTTCACCCCTAGCCTTAGCTAGGGTGATTAGCTGCTCATAATGTAGCACAAATAATTCAAATTAAATAAGTTAATCATCCTCTAAAACAAACTGAAAATAAGAAATAAAGAAGAAAACTGAGAATAGAAGAAGAAACTGCCTTCCAAACGCTGCCAAAGAGAGAAACTCGGCCTTGCTACTGTAGTTATAAAGAAATCTTCTCTCTTTGCAGCTCCAGTTCGGACTGTGTTGCTGCCCAAAAGCCCAAAAAAAAAAATCCCCTTTTTCTCACTATGTTGCTGGTCTAAAAGCCAAAAAGATGATGCCCTAAAACCTCCTTCCTTCTCCTTCCTTTCTTCCTTTTATTCCAGCTGCTGACCCGAAAATCTCTCCCTTTTCTTTTTCTTCCCTTTTTTTCCAGCTGCTGCACTTGCTAAAATTTCTGCTTTTTCTTCTCATTTTTCTACCGTTTCTTCCTTCTTTTTCTTTCCTTTTTTTCTCTTCTTTCTTCTTTCCTTTTTCTGCTACTGCTGCCTCCGAAAATCTCTGCTTTTTTCCCATCTTTCTGCTATTTCTTCTCCTTTTTCTGCTCTTCTCTTTTCTTTCCTTTTTCTGCTCTTCACATGCCGCCTGCCAGCTTTTCCTCTAGGTCCAGCTGCTGCCTCCCTTTTTCTCCAGCTTTTTCTTTCCTTTTTTTCTCTACTTTTTCTGCCTGCTGCTTGTCTCTAGGTCCAGCTGCTGCTCCCTATCATATAGGTTATAGAAATAACCTATTTCTCTTTCTTTCTTTGGCCCACGTGCAAACTTGTATGGGCTATCACCTAGCTCTTTTATTTTCTTATTTTTTTGTCTCTTTTCGGCCCACGTGCAAACTCATATTTGGCCCTTGTTTCTTTCTTTGCTTGGTTGTTTCTAGTTTGACAAAATGAGCATTTCTCTTTAATACACGTAAAGTAATATTTTTCATGTTATGCAATGATGTGGAAGAATTGTCAAACTTTGCTTGTAACTTGGGAATTTTACGTAAGAAAATTCTATTAATGCCTCATGGAAACGATGTCAAAATGTATAAAATCATGACTTATCAAAGATATAATTTTTTATTAAGATCCAGGCGACTGAATAAACAATCCAGGCGACTGGATGTTTTTAATATTGGGATTATAACGGGCTAATTGTTTTTTGGAGCGTATCAATTTCAAAAGTATTATTTTTAATTAAGATCCAGGCAACTGCTTTATGATCCAGGCGACTGGATTAGTGCAAAATTCAAAAGAAAAGCAAGTCAGCCACTATAACAGGAAGAAATCAATTTTCTCTATAAATAGCACTCATTATGAGTTTCTAAACAAGAGAAAATCTATAGACAGAAAGAAATCATCCTTCACATCAATCTATCATTTCTTCAAGCTGATATTTTCAAATCATTCAAAATCTTTTATTGAAAATAAATTTCTTCAAAATACTTCTTGAGCCATATTGATCAAATCTTTGATACACTATTAGTGTGAGAATATTGTATACTACTACTCTTGAGAGAGCCATTATTGTATACAACAAATCATTTGTTGTAAAGGTTTAATCTTCTAGAAGTCCTAAATCTAATGACAATGGAATATAAAAGAGTTTGAGAAAGAGGGGAAGAGAATGGAGGCTAGGCTTTTTCAAGTGGTTCGGCTATGTGAGCCTACGTCCACAAGATGTAGCCAATGGGCTACATCTTTATTATATTCTCTTGTATTATATTTTTGATTGATTACAATGTGTTGTGAGGTGTCTTATTTATACATAGGACTACTAACACAATTCTCCTATCTAACCTATGTGGGATTCCTTAACAAATCTTCACCCGTAAGAAGATTGTGTGTGGTTACTTTTCACCAAAAGGAATATTTGTAAAGGTTTGATATTCATCAAAAGGAAAATTTGTAAAGGTTTAATCTTCACCCGTAAGAAGATTGGGAACGGTTTGATCTTCACCCGTAAAAAGATTGGGAACGGTTTGATCTTCACCCGTAAAAAGATAGGAAACGATTTGATCTTCACCCGAAAGAAGATTGTGGTTACTCTTCACCTGTAAGAAAGATTTGTAACAGTTTGATCTTCACTCAAAAGAAGATTGTCAAATTAGTGAATTTGGGAATCCTCGAGAAGTGATTTTGAGGCGGGGAAGCCGAACCTCGATAACAATCACTGTGTTTGATTCTCTCTCTCTCTATCTCTTACATATTCAATTGCTTATATATATTTGTGCTTGATTTCATATCATATCTATATTGCAATTGAATTGTGATCTTACATTTGCTAAAACAACATTTGCTATTTGAAGATAGTTTTTAATTCCGCATTTAAATCGAAAAAGTTTGCCTCAACCTAAATCACCTCCCCTCTTAGGTTGATATTTGGGTAACACAGTTGATATATTGACGAAGCCAGTTACCACAGCCAAGTTCAAGCATTGCTTGGACTTGCTCAATGTTTGAAGTTTGTGTGAGCCCTATGGGGCTAAGGTGGAGGCAATGGAGGAGTTTTGTTTGTGTTGCTTGATCCAATTCAAGCCAAGGTGGAAATCTACATGATGGCTTAATTGTTTACATGTGAGTGAGTGCACATGGGATTATAACCCATATAATCCCATGTTAGTGTATCTTGCCGACTTAAGGATCCAAGATCTACTTGGATTGTGAGAGTGTGCCCCATGACACTTGTGCACCAAGCACTAGCTGACTTAAGGTTCTTGTTTTGCTTAAGTGTGCTACATAATAGGAGTAAAAAGAGAATTGTTCTCTGGTTCCATTCTCTGTGAGAGAGAGCTTAGACTGTATTTGGGATTTTGGTTCTTTTAGAGAGTCTTAGTGCCACTGTTTTAATCTCCATATTTTCTTAGTAAAACTTTCTCCCTATCGTCACCTGTGGATGTATACATATTGCCGCACCACATAAATTCTTATGTTCTTTGTGTGTATTTGATCTCTTTCTCCTTTCTTTAGTCTTACTGTAGGGGAAAAATTGATTAAGACAAGTATAGGGCTACAAATAAAATAGGAAGCAAAGTTGGGTTTGATCTTCACTTTACAGCATATTGCAGCTGTAAAATACAGCTGGGTAAAACAAGAAATATCTACAAAAATATCATTGACATGTTCTGTGAAGTTCTACCATGTTCTTGGACAAAAGGATTCTATAAAAGGGAAGGGAAAAGCAACGTAAAAAGGGACTGGACTGGCTGCTGAGAGACAAAAAGAAAGAAAAGGCTAGGAAAGAGATATGAGAGAGAGTCTCTCAAATGTTCGGGCAATGTATTTTATTATGCTTACAACTAAATTTGATATATTATTGATCTGGATGTGGACGTAGGCAAATTGCCGAACCACCTAAAATTATGTGTTCTGTATCTTGTTCTATTTTATCATCCAACAGTCTCCAATGGACTGAGAATCTACGTGCTGTGAGGTTTGATGCGGTTCCATTATAACGTGAAAAAATACCCTCCTTCAATTGGCGCCGTCTGTGGGAACTGCACTTCAAGCTTCGGCACTGTGATATCTCAGTTTATCAACGGAAAGTTCAGGGATGAAGTGAGTTTATTAGAGAGTTTCAACCAAGAGCAACAGATGATATTTTTGCTCAGTTTGGCATGCTCAACACAGAGAAAGGGAAAGGAAACATACTGGTGCACATGTTGTCCGATCAAAGCTCAGTTCGGCCTACGTGCTCGGCACGTCCATTGGGCAGTTAAAGGCCACCTCGGCCTCTTCATTGCTCTTCTCGGCTCCTTGAGCTTTAGTTCGGACATGTTCGGTCTCGGTCAGATCCAGCTCGGCTCCTTCAAGCCATCTCAGTCCCCCATGGTCTCATCACGATCCATCTCAGCTCCTCCAAGCCTGATCAGAAATTGCTGCGATCTGTTCGGATCTTAGAGCTCGGTTTGCTCGGCATCTCCAAAAAAAAAAAACAGTCAAGCTCCTCCTCGGCCTGAACTGCTCCCCCACGAGCCCAATCTGCTCCTCCACGAGCCCGATCTGCTCATTCTCTACCTCGATCTGCTCTGTCTCTGCCTGGAACGATCTGCTCTCTTCAGACCCGATCTGCCCTTTTCTCAGTCCGATCTGCCCTCCATGGCCCCGATCTGTCTCGGTCTTGATCAGATCTGCTCGGCATCTCCAAAAAAACAAACAGTCAAGCTCCTCCTCGGCCTGAACTGCTCACCCACGAGCCCAATCTGCTCCTCCACGAGCCCGATCTGCTCATTCTCTACCTCGATCTGCTCTGTCTCTGCCTGGAACGATCTGCTCTCTTCAGACCTGATCTGCCCTTTTCTCAGTCCGATCTGCCCTCCATGGCCCCGATCTGTCTCGGCCTTGATCAGATCTGCTCGGAATCTCCAAGAACAGTCAGATCTTTCTTCGGCTTCAGTCCAAACTGCTCGGCACCTCCATGGCCAGTCAAGTTTCTCCTCGGCTTTCATGGAGACATGAGCAATTGCTATTTTTTAAGAGCAAATTGATCAGAATATTGGGAAATAAAGAGACAAGCAGGCATTGAGGAAAGAGAGAAATTTGAGAAAATGGCATCAGCTGTGGCATGGGTTTGAGATGCAGAAACAAGAGAATTTCTGAGAAAGGGAGTGTTCGGGCCACATGGTTCTCTGAAAAAGGAAACAATTACGTGAAAGCTCCAACTTGCAGAAAAGAGTATCAGAGCAGGTATGTTTTTTAAATTTTGGTGAGGCTCAGTATTGCCTGGGTCTATTGGCTCATCGTGGGATTCGGTCCCAAAGCCAGCTCACATATATTTTTATATTTGAGTGGGTGACAGTAGTTCCCCCACTATCTTTTTATATTTTTCAGCTTATTAGTGTAGTACAAACCAATATATTTGGTTTATAATTATGGTGGCGGAAAGTTGTATGTGCTGGTAGTTTCTTCAAAACAAAGCAAAACAAAACAAAAGATCTTGGAGAAAGGATGACATGTTCGGCCAAGCCTTGATGGCTTGTGTTAGTAGTATTCTTGGAAAAAGACAAAAAATCTTAAGCTTATATTTGTGGTGGCAGTAGATGGCATGTGCTGCCATCCTGGTAGTCTTTTGGTGAAAAACAAAAAAAATCTTAGAAAAGATATATAGCTGAGTTCGGTCAAGCCTGAGATATCTTATCTCTTTAGCGTGTTCGGTCAAGTCATAGAACTCTCTAGAGTTCTGTCAAGCTTTGGAACTCTCTGGAGTTCGATCAAGTCCTGAAACCGTGAAATAGAGCTCTCTAGATGTTCGGTCAAATTTTCAACTTTAATCTTCAGATGTTCGGTCACTTCAGCTTTAGTCTTCGGCTGTTCAGTCAAGTTTTCAGCTCTAGTCTTCAGCTGTTCGGTCATTTCAGCTTTAGTCTTCAGCAGCTTCAGCTCTAGTCTTTGGTCACTTCAGCTTTAGTCTTCAGCTGGAACCATGAATCTAACTTGCTTAAGCTTTGTAATAGCAACTGATAAGAAAAGATAGAAAATATCTGCTAATCTTTAAGCAGTAAAAGGGAAGGTAAAGATGACAAGAAACTTCCATTTTCTTTACTTTCCAGCTAAATTTAGTAAAGAAAAATATATATGAGCTTTATATATATGTGGTGGCAGTAAGTGATTTGTGTTAGTAGTATGCTTGGGAGAAAGACAAAAATAATATTAAAGGAAAGAAAGTTACGTTCGGCCAGTGTTAGTAGTATGTTTGGGAAAAAGACAAAAATAATATTAAAGGATTGATAGGATGTTCGGTCAAGCTCTAAATGGCATTTTTCTATTCGAACATGCCTAAAATTGCATTTTTTCCTGTTCGGTCAAGCCTTAAATGGCATTTTTCTGTTCAGTAATGTCTACATGCCATTTTTCTGTTCGGTCAAGCCTTAAATGGCCTTCTTCTGTTCGGTCAAAGCCTTAAACGACATCTTCTTTTCGGATAAGCTGTACCATTTAATAAAGAAAAGATAAAAAATTGAAAGGTGATAAGCTGTGAGATGAGCTGTACCATTTAATTGCTTGAAGTGAGCAAATGGAAGAAAGTAGCTTGCTTTGACCGAAAGCAAGCAGTCAATGCTCAGAATAGTCAAAATATTATATTTTGATATTGAGAAAGTGGGATACAGTATTCACTTGATTCTTTAGTTTGTTTAAAAGTAAATTAGATTACTTTTAGCAACTGATAAGAAAAATATAGATAATATCTGCTGATATTTGAGACAGGGGGTAGTAGGTGCCTCATTTATTTTCTTTTAACAGTTTTATAGTAGTGCAATATTTATCTCGGGCGTACTATGGGCATGTGCGTCTTTCATGCCATTTTTCTTGGGAAGTCTTGCTTACCTTATTTATTTTATGCCTTGAGCTTATTTTTTGCAACTTGATAACACTATCTGTTTGATTTGTTGGATCAAATGTTCTCAAGTTTCATAACTGTCTAGTTATACTTGATAAGGCAATTATCTTAAACTGATAATATAATTTGAGTGCACAGGGGGGTGAATACTTATTAAGATTAAGCTAGTCATTTTTTATAAGACATCACGTGCGAATATCAGGAATGAGCTTTTCACCAGGGAAGAGTTGTGTTCAGCTTTCTCCAGACTTAATGGATATTCATCGCAGAATGGTAAGCATAACACTTCAGATCAACTGATGTTTACTTATGTTTTCTCCTGGTTTATTTTTGTCATCAGGAAACCAAAGTATTCAAAATTGACATCTTGGCAAAAATATCTCTTATCTGGAGCACAAAAATCCTAGTAGGGGGCATGCATGGTATCGTCAACTGGACAAGGAAGGTTCTAATGCCATCTTCAAGACAAGGATTGAAGGCAAATAGTAACAAGCCTATCTCGTCCGGGGGCAAGATAAAGCAAAAGTGATTTGGATCCGTTTACCACTTCTCCGGGAGTGTCGTAAGCAAAAAAGGATCCGCTTTTCACTTCTTCGGGAGTGTCAAAACTCCTTCGGGTGTGCAAAGTCCCTATTCGGATCCACTTATCACTCCTCCGGGTGTGTCATAAGTTGAGAATATCTATTCGGATCCACTTATCACTCCTTCGGGTGTGTCATAAGTAAACAAGTCCCTATTCGGATCCACTTATCACTCCTCCGGGTGTGTCATAAGTTGAGAATATCTATTCGGATCCACTTATCACTCCTTCGGGTGTGTCATAAGTAAACAAGTCCCTATTCGGATCCACTTATCACTCCTCTAAGAGTATGAATGATCGGGTGTGTCATAAGTTGAGAATATCTATTCGGATCCACTTATCACTCCTTCGGGTGTGTCATAAGTAAACAAGTCCCTATTCGGATCCACTTATCAGTCCGGCTCAGGGTATGGCAAAGGAGTATTCGAAGGAAGAGTTCGACACTTCAGGTGTGTCATAAGACTTCCATTGCCGAAAGAGAATAGGTGGGTCTATTCGGATCCACTTATCACTCCTTCGGGTGTGTCAGCTTGTGCCCGTTTGGTCTCCTAAGTTGAGAATGGAGAGCTCATCTATTCGGATCGGCGGCCCCACTTATCACTCTCTCGTGCTCGGCTCTTTTTTGGTGCTTCGGGTGTGTCATAAGTAAACAGGTAAGTCAAAAGAAATTTGAAAGCCTATTCGGATCCACTTACCACTTCTCCGGGAGTGTCGAAAGCAATTTGGATTCGCTTTTCACTTCTCCGGGAGTGTCGAAAGCAATTTGGATTCACTTTTCACTTCTTCGGGAGTGTCGAAAGCAAAGTAACTTGGATTCGCTTTTCACTTCTCAGGGAGTGTCGTAAACAAAAAATTCATTATTCGGATGGAGACTTATCACTCGTAGGGAGTGTCATAAGCGGAGCTTATCACTTAGAGTGTCATAAGCATAATTTATCACTTCTGAGAGGAGTGTTTTAAGCATCCAATCTAAAATATTATTATTCGGTATCATACCGACAAGACCAAGCAGTTATCACCTAATTACTGGGGGGTTTTAAATCAAGATCTCCTCATGACTTGGAAGCATTTAGGTCTCAGCCTAGGAATAACAGTTCAATAATTCACCTTGGATTTGTCATTCAAGTTTGAGAGAACAGTTCTGAATTCATTGGTCTACTTTGTCTCGGATTGAGTTTAGTCTTCACTTCCCCGGCTACGCTTGGGAAAGCAAAGACTGGGGGGTAATTGTAGGGGAAAAATTGATTAAGACAAGTATAGGGCTACAAATAAAATAGGAAGCAAAGTTGGGTTTGATCTTCACTTTACAGCATATTGCAGCTGTAAAATACAGCTGGGTAAAACAAGAAATATCTACAAAAATATCATTGACATGTTCTGTGAAGTTCTACCATGTTCTTGGACAAAAGGATTCTATAAAAGGGAAGGGAAAAGCAACGTAAAAAGGGACTGGACTGGCTGCTGAGAGACAAAAAGAAAGAAAAGGCTAGGAAAGAGATATGAGAGAGAGTCTCTCAAATGTTCGGGCAATGTATTTTATTATGCTTACAACTAAATTTGATATATTATTGATCTGGATGTGGACGTAGGCAAATTGCCGAACCACCTAAAATTATGTGTTCTGTATCTTGTTCTATTTTATCATCCAACAGTCTCCAATGGACTGAGAATCTACGTGCTGTGAGGTTTGATGCGGTTCCATTATAACGTGAAAAAATACCCTCCTTCACTTACGCAAACAATTGTTTTTCATAACAAAGTTCATAAATGAAAATCATTCTATTTAGTTAACTCAAATAATATAATTTCAGCTATAATTTATTTAATAATTATTAGCACAAATTTGTAAATTGGTAAAAATATGTAGTCGTGATGTTTTTTTATATATGAGAAAAGAATAAATTAATCAAGTAATTCATGAACAAGCTTGACCTTATTCGGGAAAAAAATTAAATTAAATGAACAATCTTAAACTTTTAATACTCAAGACTCAACTCATTTACGACCATAAGGTCATAGGGAAGTCACACTACTCACAATTGAGACAATGTGAGTTGGAGCCATGAAGCTATGAAGGCAAGGTTGTCAATATCGTACCGTACTTTCAGGTATTTATCGTACCGGTCAGTGAACCGATACAGAAATATTCTTGAATCGTACTGAAAAAAATATTGGTCAATATCAGATTGTATCGGACATATCAATAAATATCAGACATTTCAACCGAAAAAATAAAATCGACTGGTACAAAAAAGTTTAAAAAATAAAGAAGAAAATAAAAACGAACCTAACTGTCGTCGCGACGTCGCCCCCTCCTCCTCTTCTTCCTTTTTTACGTTCGCGGTTAGTCTCCTTGTGATAAGCCGTGACTAATGGTTGAAAGTATGACCGAATGTTGATTCCACTTTTAAGTTTCGAGGGAGGCGGTAGAGAGGTGTGGAGTTTGGAGAAGAAAATATGAGATCAATGTTTTTAGGGTTTTGTGGAGGGGTTTGGAAGATGGACGGTTGTGATTGGGTGTTAAATTTGGGTAGGTAAATATGTATTAAATGCTTTATTTTCAAATAGAATATTATTAAATGGGTCAAATAAAATACCTTTTCTTTCCCTCCCTATGTACGCGCTTGTTTTTTTAATTTTTTTTGGTTTAATTAAATACTTTTTTTTTTTTTTTTTTTTTTAAGAAATTGAATGAATGTAAAATAATTAAAGGTAACTTAGTTATTTAATTATTATTTTTTACTTAAGGATAACTTGTATTACAAAACATAAATTCATTATATATATATATATAGGTAAACCTAAAATGATATCGACCGATATCGACATATTTCGTTCCCTCCACTAAACAGAAACAACCTCCAATACGATATTAACAACTTTATATGAAGGTGCGTCCAAAACCTGGCATACTAGGAGCAGGAGCGAAGCCAGGAATATTTTTTTAGATGGGCTGAAAATGTTAAGTAAATTTCCCCAATAGGAGAGAATTTATTTAATAAAAAAAAAATGTACAACAAAAATCAATAGAATATAACTTTCATGGTTATATCACTATATCTATATTCTATTATAATAATAATAAAATTCTCATTCCCAAAATAATATTAAAAACTTATACTATGACACCAATAGCAAATAGAATATTTGATGTACTATTTGTTCACTGCAAATGGTGTTGCCTTATCAGATGGAGCAATTAATCTAATAGATATGAAGGGAATGTAAAATAAAGTTTTAAAATCCGTTTCGGATTGGTTAATGTAACTGAATATTTTGATATCGGTATGTACCATTATATCATTTCGGGATTATCATTCTCTATATATATAAATGTTGTTTTTTATTCATATTATTAAACTAATTAATTTAAATTAATGAATCTAATGTAGTGTTTTAAAAAAAATTCTAATAAGTGATCACTTGCTTATTAAAATCAAAAACAAAATATCGGATTGAGATCCTAGGTATTGCATGGGAATTGCATAGTTCAAAATTTTCAAATTTTGAATTGTTTAATTTTGATTTTTTTTTTTTTAAATTGAATGGTTAAGGTTGAAAGTTACCTCAACCACAAAAAAGGTTTAGTATTGCATGGTATCTCATTCCCAAAATATCATAGGTGGTATTTATGTAAATAAGTATATATGTAATGACATTTGTGAACTAGGAGCCTTTCAAGAAGTTTCTTTTCCTTTCTAAATCCAACGTATTGACTATTCTACTTTCTCATATTTCCTTTTCTTTCTTTTATTTCCTTTCTCACATGACATTTCCTTACTGGATCTCCTCCCTCCTCACATTCTTTCTTTTATTTCCTTTCTCACATGACATTTCCTTATTGGATCTCCTCCCTCCTCACATTCTTTCTTTTATTTTTCATCTCACGTTGCTTCTCTAGATCTCTTCATGTTCTTATTTTTTTTCTCACCATATAAATTTCTCTTCTCATCTTCTTCATCATCTTTTTATTTGTTTTTCTTTCCCTCAACTCCACCGTGACTTCATCAACAAAACTTTGTTGTATTGGGCTAATTTTGTGTTAGATTGCTGGGTTAGAGGGCATAAAAGGTGGGTTAATGCCTTATTTTTTATTGGGCTAAATTAAAAAAGGAAAAAAAATATAACTGTAAAAATATTGTTTAGAAAAACTGGGCTAGGCTACAGCCCAGCCTAGCCAACTAGTGGCTTCGCCACTGTTGTACAATTATTTTCTTATATTTAATATTTATGCAGAAATAAGAGTTTAAGTAAGATAAATTTTACATCAGTATTACCTTCATTTTCATTTTTTCTCATGTTAAGTTTCTTCCCATTCTGATGTGTTTGCTATGTTGATAATTGCATATTTGAAAATTATATTTTCTTTATTTAAAAAGCAAAGATTTGTTTAAATTATAAACTGTTACAATTAGGTTGAGTTTTTTTTTTTTTTTTTTTTTTTTTTTTTTTTTTTTTTTTTTCCAAATTGAATGCTAAATAGTTATTAAATCTAGGTAGAGTCTCATGTTTTTAAAATATTCATTTGAATTATTATATGAAATTCTTTCGTGAGTTATATGACTCTAACTTTAATTATATAAAAGATATTCTTCTGCCATGAGATACCTTAATGAATTGATCTTAAAGAGTGGAATAAAAAGTGTCTCATGTTATTAGCAATCTCAATTGATTATGATCATTAGTTTTTTTTTTTTTTTTTTTTCATGCATGCAGATGCATTAGCTGAGTTGGTCTTGAAGAAAGTGAATGATACAGTTAGGATGAGTTTTTCTACGCAATATGCAATATGTATATTTTACATTCGAAGTATTTTTGTTTGGTTAAGTTGTAGTCCTCTATTTTTTACAACCAAAAATTTTTTTTTTTTTTTCCTTACTATTTCAAAAACTATCTAACTGTATATAAAATTTAGTTTGCCTTGATCTTTTTTATTTTTATACAATTGGATATGCTAAATAGCTTGGCAACTATATGTTTAATATATTTCTGGGGGTAAGTGTTAAGCATAAATTATATTTCATCACTCATATTAGGATTGAGGAGGCTACATTCAAATTATCTAAGATTTAAGACATCAATAGACTATCATCTAGAAATAACTAAAAAAGGCAATTGTAGATTTTTTTTTTTTTAGGGGTAAAGGGAATAACATCTTAACATTTTTGTTCTATGCGTTAAATTTTCCTAAGATACATACTAGACTTAAGATGGCATTGTTATTTTTATCTTCGTAGACTGATTTGTTATATGATGGACTTTTACGGTCACAAATATTGTTTTTGTGATTATTAATAAATGAGAAATTGCAAAACAAAAAAAAATGAAAAGAGAAACAAAAGAAAGTCAAAAAAGGTAAAGATGGGATAAATATGTGACAAATTGTATTATTTATTTGTACTATCAAAATGTTGTAAGTTAAACAAAAATGGGAAACCTCTAACATTTTGGAATCCCTATATGGAACAATTGAGTTTCACCAAAGTGATTGAAATTCATAAAAGATGTGAAGTGAGTTTTTTTTTTTTTTTTTGCTAAGTGAATACAACCCTGGGATATAAATCTCCATTAAAAAGAATCGATGCAATTAGGCTAGAAAGTTATTGGTAGTTATCTTTATAGACTTAGAATAATACATTTGATGAAATATAATAAAAATCAATATAATACATTCGATGAAATATAATAATAATCATTTCTATTTTTAAGCGCTAAGTAAAATTATTTACATTTTCTATTTTACACTTTTCTTTTCTTTTCTTTCTTATTTTTTTTCCTTCTCATTATTGTTATTATTTTTTCCTTCTTCTTGGTTAAATTGCCTTGTTAGGAACATATTTATAGAAAAACAATGAAAAAGAGCCGCGCATTGTGCGGGTTATAGTCTAGTATAAATATAAATTAAAACTCAAAGCTGAGAGAAAAAAAAAATTTCTCCTCCAAACACCGCCACGTCATAATCTCTTCATCCATAGACGTCCATGTCATTTTATCCTCTTTTTCACTCTCTCTTTCTCTCTCTCTCATCTTTCACCTTTTCATCTCCCCCTCACCTCTTCATCTCCCACTCTCTCCCCCCCCCCTCGCCTCTCCATCTCCCTCAACTCTTCATCTCCCATGGGTTTTTCCACCCTTTGCCTCTTCATCTCCCATGGGTTTTTCCCTCACCTCTTCACCTCCCCAATTGATTGCACCCTCAATCTCCTATTTAAACTCTCCACTACCCACTGTCCCAACAATTGGTGATGCTGCGCTCGATTTTTTTTTTACCCCCTATGCTTCTATGGTGGTTTATGTATGAAAGATGCAATTTTTTTTTTCCTCTTTTACTCTTTGATTCGATTTGTGGATTTTGTGGTATGTGTTAATACTAGGATTGTAGTTTTTATTTTTATTTTTTTATTGGATTTATGGGTTCTGAACCTTTGTTTGTAGTTTTGTGGTGGTTGGTATTTTTTTTTTTCCCCTTGGTTTTGTTATTGAAGTTGTGTGTTTTGTGTTATGCTCAAATTAAATTTGTTTTGTTTTGTATATATATATATATATATTTCATTGCATAAATTTGATGATAATTGAAATTATTCAAGAAGTTGATATTACAGGTGTTTATGGGTCTACATTATAAATAAATTTCTTATATTTTACACCCAAAATTAAGACATTTTCACGCATCGCACGGGTTTGCGACTAGTGATAATAATAATGAAGACGAAGACGAAGATGACTAAATTGTTGAAACCAAACAATAATATAATAAGGTGGTGGATGCACCGAATTACAATCCATTTGGTGTCAATACCCAATTTTAACCCCTTAACTTATTTAAAAAGCGTTCATATATATATTTTTTTGGATGGTACACACTAATTTAATTATTATGTTATTATGAACATCCTAATTTTATTGAATTATTCACATTTAAAATATATATAAGATTCTAGTCTACTCAAGGTCATCTATCCAAGGTAAAGTCTTGCGCTTATCGTGGTACATGTGCTAATAGAGTGTTGCGCATCCCCCTGGAATTAGTTGAGGTGTGCGTATCTACAAAACACTGACCCGGACATCCAAGGTTATAAAAAAACAAAAAACAAAAACATATATAAGTGTCCATTTTATTATTATCTAAATATTGTGCAATTTGAGTCCATTTGCAGCCACGTGACAATCCCAAATTGTGCTAGGTGGTAATTAACTTTCCCATCCTCA
Organism: Fagus sylvatica; assembly: GCA_907173295.1. Classification (NCBI taxonomy): domain Eukaryota; kingdom Viridiplantae; phylum Streptophyta; class Magnoliopsida; order Fagales; family Fagaceae; genus Fagus; species Fagus sylvatica. The sequence goes on along the minus strand of OU015770.1, from coordinate 21,004,382 downwards.
ACTAACATTTCAGTATTTGACACACGTTTATTTGCTTAAGGTAGGTGTTGGCAGTTACATATATTAATGTATTGTGCATTGTTCACCTTTCATGCTGGTTGTTTCTCAGTCAAGTAGAAATGCCTGACACACACATTGACATTGTCTCAACACTTGACAATCTATTATATCCTTCACACTCAACCATTCCAACCCCTCGGATGTCGGATCCAGCTTGCCTAGCACTCCCAGCAGGAACTCCATATACAAAAGATAGAAACTCCAAGGTAACCATAAAGCAAACACGCAATATAAACACCAAATGAGTATAGCACAACACAGCACAAATTGCCATCATAACAACAATAAATCCTATCACAACACAACATAGCACATTGTGATGGTGCTATGCAGTTGATCTCATCATACTTTATCATGCTTATTTATTATTATTGAATCCATATGAATTGTTAGAACTTAGAACTAAGGAATAACTAAAATTAATATGATAACCGTATGTTGTGATAGATTATAGATAGTAATGTTCAATTGTCCATGCCTAGGTCTACCACTCTACCTTATTAGATTATATTGTCTATTGATAAGAATTAGAAAGAGATGAGAATTAAAAAGGTAGACTTTATCTTATTTTTCATTTATCTGTCATACATAGGAGATATCAAAAATTTAGTGTGACTCTACCTTATCATGCAATTATCTGCCATTCTAGGAGACTTATGTTCTTATCTTAAAATTGACTTTTTATTATATTTTCTTTCTTTTTTATTTTGAGCACTACCCTTAATTTTTTTTTTTTTTTTTCTTTTTTCACAACACACTTCTAAAGGACTTAAATAAAGCCTTAATTAATTAATACACTTTTAATTTAGGATTTATACTATTTCCTTTTTCTTTTTCCTATTATTAGAAACTTCATTTTTAGGAAAAATTAAGGTTTAGAGTAACTCCGTTACTATTAGACTATTAGTACATCAAATATATATTTTTCAAAGTTTTAACTTCTTTACTTTAATTATCCTAGTGGTTAGGATTGTGAAATTGATGTGGGTCTTGGTTGTTGTTAGGATTGTGGTTGTGATTTTGCTTTGAATTTGTGGTGGCTAGTGGTGGATTCAGTAGTTTTTGTTGAATTTATGATGGCGTTTTGTTGGTTTGTGGTGGCCGGTGGTTGGTTTTTGTTGGGATGGTGGTGGCTGGTGGAGGATTGTGGTGGCTGAAGGATATGGTTGGGTTTGTGGTGGTTTTTATTATTACTAGTCAGTAACCCGCAACGCACGGGAAAGTTAACATAATATGAATTTTTCTCTATTTTATTTTTTTGTCTAAATATGAAAATTGATAATTATTAAAAAAAACATTTATTATTATTGCATTTATATATAAAATATAATCTAGTATTAGACATTTATTATAATTGTGTTTGTATATATGGAATAATATATTCATTTCATTAAGGAAAATATATATTAAAATAATGAGACATAAAATTGTAATAATTATTAAAAGCTTATGTGGCGCAATATTATGAGGTCAATTAAAAGTAAAAAAAGTTTCGATTTTACATTATAGTATAGATTATTATTATTATTTTTATTTTATTTTTTGCGTTGCGCCATACACCGTCAAAAATTTGAAGAAAAAAAAAAAAACCATTTTTCCTGAAATCATTTATATCTGAAAACATTTTACGTTGTAAAATATTTTACAACGAAACAAACGGGGTTGAGTTTAATTTGCTTTTCAAAGTTAGATAAAAACAATGAAGTCAACAAAAAAGTTTGAAAAATCTTTGATTGATCAAATTAAATATAGGTATGAAATTTTCACAATAGATTTTTCATAGGGTAATCATCTTAGTTGTTAAGGATGTATATGTATACTTAATCTCATCTATATAAACATCATGTAATGGAAGTGCTTCTATCTTTTTTAATTTAGAAAATCCCATACCATGAGATGACTTAACATTCTCCATGAGATGACGCCATACCATTTCAAGAATCAAAGATTATTTCATTTATTAGTGGCAATTGCAAGGCATAACTATTGTCTCTAAGTTTTCAAAAAAAAAAACAAAAACTATTGTCTCTAAGGTACGACACAATACAATAGTTGTTGTTATCTTTTTACCATCTAGTTTATTAAAAATAATTCAGTACAAAGATAAAAGAGAAATTTAATACAAAATTTTATTTTTTTTTTTTTTTTTTTTTTTTTTTTTTTTTTTTTTTTTTTTTTTGACCCCTCCAAGCAAATACTTACGGAGATTTGAGAAATATTCACTTTTTATTTTATAATTTTTTCATCCTCCTTAAATTTTCTTTCCTCCCTAGCAAACAAAGACAAGGTGTAAAAAAGAGATCATCACATAAAAGCATATCAATTTAGTACATGAAAAATTCTGTCATCTGTGCAAATAGTGGAATGGAGCCCAGGTTTGAATGTAATGGCACGAGTAGTATCCGTATCATGTTCTAATAAGCAGTACAGGATGCTTATGCGTACTAAAAGTCTACAACCATAATGGCATCGAAGAATTCCATCCTCTTTTGAGTGATGGGCAAATGAAGATAACCTTATCCTTATGTACAATGCCTAAAATACCATAATCGAATCCAAGCATACAGTGGTCCTTGCAATTGCAATTGCAATAGAATTTATAAGCCATCAGATACTACTACATGGATGATGGAACAGAAAACAAATCCAACTAACACGTTGGTATATTTGTAACATTAGCTGTAAATTTCGTTAGCTGTAAAATCAAAATCTGATACAAAAAAAATTGCCAGGACCATAAAACCAACCAACTTTTACTGTACAATTCTAGTTGTATCCAATTCTCTATTTGTCTCCTCTTTCCCACAAAACAATAAATGAATAAAGGAACTATTCCTCTGCAAAAGCTGAACCAATTCCCTAAGACACAGCACCAAATAGAATTTCAAGTTTTAAAAGCACAGCTTCAAAATATTAAACACGCATGACTAAGAAGCCCAGAGATCCAGCCACTTCATTATATCCATTTTTTCACTGTCTTTGCTTCACATTCACTCCTTAAATTCACCACCAACTCATAGTCATCATGTTACTCTCACTCCTACGTATTTACAATTCTCCCCCTAACCATCCACGTGTCAAAATTCCACCAGTGGCACAAGCATGCACGCCACACATGCACCCCACATGATGTTTAATTATAAGGTTCTTCTCTGCTTTTTTAATCACATTCACATAAAAGACACAGAAAGAAACAGAGGTCTTGGAGGGCTCTAGGCCAGGCCAGTCCAGTCCATCATCGCCCACCTTGCACGCCGGCCCACTCAGTTAAAAATGCCAGGGACACCGGTGGTGTCAGTGTGATGCTTATGGGTGTTTGAGCCATGTCTGTCAGTATGTCAGGGTGTTACAGCTTCTAGGTACTCTGTTAGTGAGAGTCATTCAAAACCTGGACGCTGTGTCTATGCAGCTTCGTGCACGGTTAAGTAGCAAAAGTTCTTCGGCTTGGACTTTGGCTGCACATGTGGATGGCAAGGCAGTAGTTGTTGACAATTTATTTGTGGAGAACTTGGTAGAGGTGGTTGGTTTGTTTCTGTTTGCCATGTCTATTTGGACTGAGAATAGTGAATAGACGGGTCTGTGGTCTGAGAATTTGGACTCCCCTCTAAGGTACCATATTTGTTTTAGTCCCTCCCCTTTCCACAAAATCCGGTCACACCTGTCATCATATCCAAACAAGCACAATCAGATTAGCTTTTTATTATACTAGTATTTATTTTTTCAAATGGATATAATTCAAATTTTCAGAACATAATATATGTCATGGAATGGGACATCAATTGTTCATATCATTATTTGATTGGATAGAATAAAACTATTATAAGTAACACATAACATGCACACAGATAGCCTAACATGAGATAACATAAAAATGAAGTACATGCCAAGGAAATGATTAAACTAATTGACAACTTGCTTGATACTTGTATATTTTTAATCAACATATAATAAATACAGTCGGATTATCCATCTTACACGGCAGTTATTTAAAAAAGAGAAATATGACTCTAGCTTTGCCTCTCAAGGAATGGTCTGTGCTTTATGATATTCAACGCGCTCTCTCTCTCTCTCTCTCTCTCTCATATACACACACCCAGTTGCATAATAAGACTAATGAAGCAAATGATGCTTTCCGTTGACAAATTCAGTTTTTGATTTAAAAGAAAATGTGAAACACTTGTAAAGAAATACTTGAAACCCCGTTGAAGCACCAAACTGCCGGCAGCTTAAGTCAACTCACACTCATCTAAATTGACACAAGTGACCCTAGCATAAGAATCATCTAAGAGACTAAGAGAAAAAAATATCAATTAATCATGATAAAGCTTAATTTACACATCTTTCATTGGCATAGGTTCAGGTTGGGACATGTAATTAAAAGTTCATTTTAAGGGAGGGGAAAAACTTGGGGTGGTGAATACAATACAGGAATCTAAAAACCTTTTAATAAATGGGAATATCGAGGAAAAAAGAGGTATAGGAATCTTACCAGGCAGGAGTTCGTCGTTTCTCTTTAGAGTTAGAGGTTTGGACAACATAACTGTTAGAATTAGTGAGGTACTTGTAAGTAGGCGCAAAAAAAATCTTCCCTTCTTCCCAACCTTTGAATACTCGACCAGCTCTCTGCTCTATCCTTAGCTGCCGACATAATTAAGTCAACATAAAAACCAAATTTATTGATATTCTTGGGTTAATCCCAATTTCTTTTGTCTCAAATAAAACAGAATTCAAAATCAAATAGAGCGCGTGGCAGCCAATGTCTACAACCAAGTAATTAATACAATTAAAATGTGATTGGCACCATATTAATTGTTGAAAACAACAGCATCCAACAATAAAAGCATCTTTATGTTAAGAATCACAAAATTAGTTCACACACCTGATCTTTCTCTAAAAGTGCCTCCCAATCATGCTTCCTTAGAAGATTATGCGTGTCACCAGAACCAACTGTAAGCCGATAATTCAAATCCCCAAGCCAAATAATCTTGCTGAGTTAAAAAAAATAAGGGTCAAAACTTTTGAAAGACAAGTAATAATTTATACAAAAGAACGTGTGGCGGCTACTTCATGTAATTTTTTTTTCAAAGACATTGGATTAAGTTCAAATATGATGACCAAGACTGTTAACACATAGAATTAATAGACCAAAGGTCCAAAGGCAATGATTTAGCCGTAGTATTCATTTTGAAAAACAGTTTCCACTTCCCACTATGTATTATCATTCAAGTGCTTAAAAAATCAATATTTCTTAACAGCTCATAAAAACTAAATTACTTAATTTAAATAGATAGCTAAATGGTAAAATAAATAATTGGAAAGGGAATTACTCGTGTTCCAATATGGTATCAGGAGGGACTGGTTGTTCAGGACCACTAGATGAACGCGGAAACCTGGTTTTCTTTAAAATTTCTGTGACGTCTAAATTTCTTCTGGCCTCGTCACCTTCTTTCTCCCCGGATGTCAAGTGGGTACATACAAAGCAGAATGTTGTTTGGTGCAATGTCATGCTGATTGATATTGAGCCCTATTACCATTGAAATGTTTGCCATAAGATAATGCAGCTAGCTCATACTTCATAATTACCAACCAAAGCCAATTCATTCAACCTTTATTTTATTTTTTTTATTTTTTTTAAAACAACATAAGTGGCATCATACACTATTTTACGTGCCCAACTCAACAATGTATGTTTTAAAAGATACAAATGAATAGCTAACCTTATTCCCAAGATATCCCATAATGCCTCTGCCAACGCAGGAGACCTTCAAATTACTAATGTGTTTGTAAAGATCCGCTCCAACCCACACGCACAAAAAGATTCCTACCATCTGCTTGCTCGCCGCCAGGCAGTAACGTTGCTGATTTGAGGCAGGCAAGCATTCTTCGCCATAGTTCAAATTCACATTTGAGTCCACCAATTTTTGGAAATCCTCTTTACCAAGTTCATCTTCTAATGAAAGAAAGTCTGAGAAGCTGAGTCTTGGCTTTAAGCTCCCATGCTCGTCTCCCTGTGACGAAAGTTCTGTAGTGGCATTGTTGTTATATTGTGAAAACTCGGGGTCCTTGTTGTTCAGAGCTTGACGAATGAGGGAGATCCACTTGTTAGCTGGGCCATAATCCTCTGCGCCCAGTACGTTCCCGGCATTTAGAGGGACAATTTCTTGGAACCTAATAATACAAAGAATAAAGAAAAAATTTAGAGAGAAGTTTAAAAAAATTAAAATTAAAATATTTTCCCAAATTATAAAATACCCCTATAGTAGTGGCTCGCCAACTCTATGGATTAGTTCTTAATCAAATAGGCAACTTGATCCGTCTGAGAGTTTCCACTATTAGAAAACTGCCCAGCAAAAGCTTAAAGAGGATAGATAGTGGGTGAGAAAATTTAAGAAAAAGGGAACTGTTTTACGTTACTTCTGGGCATGGGCCTCTCATTAATAATAAGTTGAGTAACAGGTACCCTAACTCTATTAAAGTAGGGGTTGTCAGAACACAAAACTAGCAAATTATGATTAAAGCTTAGACTTCCACTAATGGACACAAGTTATTTTTTCTTATAATAATATCAACAACCTCAGATAAAAAAATGTTTTGTGCTTTCAAACCCCGTTTACACTAGAAAAATTGGAAGATAGAGAAATAAATGACCAACACACTTTTGTCTAGCTCGTAAATCTAATTAAAGACCTTAATTGACAAAAATTAAATGAAACATAAAAGGAAAACTAATTTGGATAGCGAAAAAGAAAAGGGATGGATTAAAAAAAAAAACACAATAAAGAGAATTTGAAAGCATTACCCAAGAACGTAGATGTCAGCTGGTGTGGGGGACCTTAACCAATCTTTCAAGTTCAAGCCCTCGTGGGGTGACTTCCCTCCAACATTCCATGTCCCCACAAACATCCTAAGCAATCCAAACTATGCCAAAGTCAGTTCAAATCCCCAAAACATAATAAAGACATTATAGTTTAAAGCATATAAAAAAAGAAATACAACCATTTGTAATTCATGCAATGAATACAATCATTTGTTTTGGGCCTTAAGTAGCAACCTTAATAATAATTCCACCTATAAAACTCTCAAAATTTTATTTTATTAAACTTTATTTGCATTCCAACCACCGAAAATACGAGGCAAAAAACACACTTGCCGAAAATATAGCAAGCGAATGATTTGGGACCCCAGAATATAGCACCTCGTTTAGTTTTTAAAACGGAATTATAGCATCTCCTATTAAGTACAGCACAAATACGAAAGGAATTACGAAATAAATCAATATTCTTAAAATAATCTTCCCGCTTATAAGTCTCATTCGTAAATTTTGTGATAGTAATTCAACCTTCCTAGAATAATATTATTCCTAAAATATTAAATCATTGTAAAATATAAACAACAAAGAAAATCATCAAATTATGATGGGTTTGAAACTATGAATGGATTGCCTTTCGAATTTCCACTAATTAGTAAAAGGTCAAACAAAGAGAGTCTAACAAGTAACAAACATTATTTTCTACTTTACCTGAGGTTTTGTGTATCTGTAACAGCTGGTGCGAGTGGCTCAAATCGTGGCCCATTGTTTGCTTCCATCAACCAACCTTGTAACCAAAAATTAAGACTTCAGTTAGAAACTCAAAATCCAAGAACAAATACAAGTACACCATTACAGGTCCCGTTTCAAGAATCCGTATCATCCACCGTCCACGTGGCAGATGGACCCCAGCGAAAGGGGATTAGGTTAGGGGACCTAACTAGAATCAAAGGGGGGATGAGCCCATTTTCCCAGTTCCTGTTTACGTACCCCGATGATCCCAAAGTCCAATCATAATATTATCGAGCAGTCAATCTGACGGCTCAGATGGAACAGAGTATATGTACCAAATCAGAATGGATGGTGAAAGGCCAAAGCAGTACGAAACAAAACTTACAGTGCCATTACACAGTAACATACCTGATAATTTCTCCGGTACGACGACGTAGCAGTCTTGGTCTGAGCAGCTCTTCCTCCTCTCGGTTTTTTCTGTTTGCAAGTACTACTTTTTTTTAAAAAAATCCGATACCGAAACGAGAAACACAGCCGATACAGAAATACAGAACACTTTTTTTTAACAAAGAAAGAAATTTAAAAATTCACCTTTTAAACAATAGAAATTGGAATCGGAATAAAACTCGTCCCCTCTGCTCTGTATATTCAGCCATTTCTTCACGATAATTTTCGGCCATGAAGACTGCGATAAAATAAAGCAATTCAGATTTCAATAATAATACGCCGAAATTTCGGTAAAAGTACAATTTATCGGTAAAGATGAATTTCCGTACCTTGGAGATCTTCCCACGCTCAGTTCTCATTGCACCACCGTCTGATCACTGAAATCGAAACCAACTCAATTTCAATGACTATCCGAATCTATAAGCCAAGATTTTTTTTTTCTTTTTTCTTTAAAGAAAATTGAATAGCAAACTGAAAGTCTTCAATAAAAACAAAAATGAGTTATTAATCAAACACCAAGAGGGGTAGGAAAAATAATAAAAGTTGATTTATTTAGACGGTTTTTACTAATAAGTGTCAAATAGAGAATTCAACGGCAATATTAAAAACCCAGTTGCAGGGGAAACGGAGACAGCATCTGAGAGAGATTTAAGCAACAAGGAAAATAAAAAGAAATGTTGAGAATATAATATACAAGAAAGAGAAAGAATAGGCCAGATTCATCCTTTACAAGCACAAGTTTTGCTCTTTACAGAGAGGAAGACAGAGTGGAGGATGAAGGATTAAACAACAAAAAGATTTTATTTTTTATTTTTTATAGATCAAGGATCAATCTCAATTATCCCATTTCAAAAAGTTTAACCTTTTGGAGTTCCTTGAAACTAGCACTACCATTAAAGAAAACATACATATAAATCTCTGACATTGAAACCAAAATGAAAACTAAACTGTAAACAAATGGTCCAAGATCTTAGATGAAATGGAATAACATACAACACTCAGTAACCGAAAATGGAAGAGAAAGACGTTCATTCATCCAAAAATGAAAAAAAAAATGGAAAAAAGAAAAAACAGAGTTCACTAGAAAAGCGGGGCAATGATGCAGAGAAAATATCAAAAGTAGTATATTGATTTTGTCAACGACATTGCTAATTAGAGATGGATTTGAAAAGGAAGATTCAATCAAGACTGGAAAAGAAACAATAATTACACCAAAACTACAATCTAGTACCAAAAAAAAAACATACAAGAAAAACTCGGAGATGCACATGGACTTACAGGAATCGACAAGCAAATCAATGGAGATGGGAGGTTTTGCAGAGAGATTAAAAGTGTGCGCGTGAGATTGAAAAGGGTCCTTTTGTTTTCGCCCCTTTAAGAGAGAGAGAGAGAGAGAGAGAGATGACACTGTGATGTGTGCTTGTTTTCTCTCTTTTGGTTGGTGGAGGAAGAGAAGAGAAAAATGCAGAAACAAGTTTGGGGGCGTTCCTCGTAAAACGAAAAAGGCAAAGTTGGTCCTCAAATTTATAATGAGTGTGTGAGAGAGAGACGGAGAAAGTGCACAGAGATTTGAGAAAGAGAGAGAGCTGTTGAAGTCCAAGTTCTATGTTCCAAAAGACCAAACACTCCTGTATGATGGGTATTCTCGTAAATTAGATGGTCTTATAAAGTAAGCGCAAAGCGAAGGACTGTGTGTTTTTAATGTAACTGAACCACCTCACCGTACGCATATCCGTCTCATAGCTATTTTGTACCATACTAGTTCTACTGCAGAAGAACTTATTTAGGGGAAACCAAAAATTTTACTCCACATTCTGCACAAATCAGTGATGAGATTGATGCACTGGGATCATTGACTCCCACTGATCTAATTGGGGACTAAGCATACAAATGGTAAGATGGTATTGGTGATGCAGAAGAATTCATTTCGGGCAGCTTTACTTCTTGTCCATTTTTAATCATATTTATTAATGAACATAAATTTGTTGACTACTAAGTTCTAATGACTTTTCTTATTTTTTATTGCCTCGTTTTCTTCTACTTCTTCCTTTCCAATTTGAAACCCTCTTTTTCGCGAAATTAATACGCTTCAAGGTCTTTTCTCTTTTGTTTGACGGTTTTGAGTTTTGTACATTGGTTGCATTTGTATGTATCTAATGGTCCAAGACAATCCTACCTTGTTTAGATGTTGTGTTTTATGTTGCATATTTTATTTTTAATAAAGATTCTTACCCAAAAAATTGTGAATGAAATAACACTACCTCAAAGTTTGTGGACGCATAACACATTTTAAAAATTGAGTAGTGTTACGTTTAACTATGGCTAAATTTGCTTATTGTTACGTTTATACAAATCTCATATGGCTAAATTTTATATTTTGAAACATTTAGAGTAGTGTCATTTCGTGAAATCTCCAGGTAGGTTGGTGTAATTTACTTACCCATAAAAATATTCGATCTAGTTAATTAGGAAAATACCGATGTCCTGTGAAGGGGACATAAGTCACCCCCGGTTAACTATTAGTGAGCAGAGCTTTATCATCATTGACAACTATTCATTACTATTAGTAAATATGAACATAGTGGCCAAGGAATTTCTCCAAAGGTCATTCTCGACAATGCATTCAATTTGCACAAGTTAGAGAGATAAATGCCAATGTTGATGATGTGAAAATTATTTAATACTCTTGGAGTACAGTGCGACGTGGTATCCCATCATCTTACACAAACGATGAGTCCACCATGAAGTTAATCTGTGAAACTCATCATATATATGAGAGGAATGAGTATTATGTCACTGTATTTGTGGGATCGTGCATATAATTTCGAGATAAATGCAAATAGCCACCTTAAATTATGAGTGCTTGCAATTTGCACTCAAAATTTTGAAATTTTGCCTCCAACAATATTCTAAATAAATATTTTTTCCAATGTGCACCCCATCGTCTAAATCAAGTTAAAATCAATAGTCACATGATTTGCATGTGATGTCTGAAGGCAAAACTTCTAGCCAACAAATGATAAGAAGTCACGAAAATATCCTTATAAACATGGATAAACAAATAGGTTGGATTTGCAAAAATAGGAGGGTCATAATGGTAAAACTACGTTCGATGGTAGTTGGAATGTTTTTTTTTATAAATAATTCTATAGTTACAATAATGAGGAGAGATTTGAAGATTGATTCTTCTCATAAATGAGAATAAACAATGTCATTTATCTACAAGGCTCTTAGTGCAATTTGAAGGTTTGGTATTGAGGAAATTCGAGGAACCTAACCAAAGTAAGATTTCGGAGCTTCACTCGTGTCTCAGTGGTGGCCATTGGATAAAGGTGGTTGTCTTGACCTTAACCTAGTGTGACTTGTTGTATGTGTGTGTGTTTAAAAACAAAAAATAAAAATTTCCTAAGATTTTGGGGTTTTTTTTTTTTTTTTTTAAAGAAAGTATTTTATGATTTAGCTATCACTTTTTAGTTGAATGGTAGATCTTATGTTTTTCTTTACGAAAGTCATGTGACCGTTTTGGATAGTAGGGTTCACATTTTCATAATTTTTCAAATTAACTAGCCATTCTGCTTGAGGGTAATATTTTAGGATTCTCAAGTATTACCATGTTTTGTTAATAATAGTCTAAATGCCCATTTTAGTATTTTAGGATTCTCAAGTATTACCATGTTTTGTTAATAATAGTCTAAATGCCCATTTTAGGGTTTTGTGTATTCCCTTTTAAAAATGTGGGTATCCACATTCCCATGTTTGATTTTTTTTTTTTTTTTTAAGTGACAATTATATATTTAATTTAAGATGAGTTGACAAACTAAAATATACTACTTTTTTTCAATAAGGTGTTTATGCTATGTATTCTATTTTTTTTTTTTTAAATATTATAGTTATATTCATCTTTAAGAATTATTTTTTACTTTAATTTTTATCTCCTACTTGGAATTGTCTTAATCTTTTTAGAAAATAAATATTTTTGATTGACAAGGCACGATTTCTTGTTAAACCATAAAAAAAAAAAATGAAATACCACATTAAAGTAACAGGTAATTCACTTGATGATGTAATTATAAATATAAAGATATTATGGGAAGAATAAACAATTAGGTAAAATTCCTTTACACCCCTTAAACTTTTAGCTAATTTCGAACTGAAACTTTAGCATTGTGCCAAAAATGTATGTCCTTCTGATACTGTGTTGTCCAAAATTTGGTTAAATTAAAAACCCATAAACATGCACCTTTTTTGCTTTCTGGGTCAGCTGCCCCCACATTTTCTCTAGATTCTTAACACACACACACTCTCTCTCTCTCTCTCTCTCTCTCTCTCTCTCACACACACACACACACACACACCCCAAGGCAACCATTGTCAGACTTGACCGAGCATCCCTCCCCATTATTTTCTCTCTGCCGTCATTAAGCCACTGTTGGTGGTGGCCTTTCCTTCCAAATCGAGATTCCTCCGCCTCTCTCTCTAGATCTTGCCATGGCTGACCTCCATGGTTGGCCAACTCACATTCCCAACAATCTTGCAAGATTTATAAGATTTCCAATAAAAAAAAATGTGGACATACTTATATTCACAGACATCTAAATTTCCAAGCATTACATTCTCGGGAATTCAAATGCCAGGGGCATATTAGGTTGCTTGAAACATTGTTTGCGAGTTTTTGAACTTTGGGATACAGATTGTAACTTGTAAGTACCCATATTTCTAACTCAACAAAAAATAAAAAATAAAAGAAAAAGGTATCCATAGTTTAAAGTGATTATCTACATTAATTTAACCCTATAATTTAATAATAACGAATATTCTGATAATAGAAAATAATAATATGTATTTTGAAAACCTAAATTAAATAAATTATAAACAGATGTTAGAAGTATTTCTTAGAAAACCCAATTTATTTATCTCACAATTAATGATTATGATATTAAGAACTCTGCAGTAAAATTCTCCTTTATTTGATTAACTAGACAGTAACCAATGCAATACACGGAAAAATTTAATATCATATGATTTTTTTTTCTTTTAATTATTTATTTTTGTCTAAATATGAAATTTGATAATTATGCTAATTATTAATTTTCATTTATTATTATTGTGTTTGTACATAGAACTATATTCTAACGTTAAGTATTTATTATGATTGTGTTTGTATAAGGAACAATATATTTTGGAAAATTATTTTGTACTTCTAGAACACAATAAATGTGTACTTCTTATTCTTGAGTGACCATTTAATAATTCAGGATTACAAATAAATGTGTAGTCCCTCTCTAAAATAAATGGTGGGTCCCACTAATTAAATTCATGGTAGGATCCACACTCTGTGAGAGAGGGATTATGCATTTATTTGTAGTCTGTGACTACTAAATAATTTTCCCTTATTCTCGCATAAATGATATGAAAATTATTCAGTAGTTTTAGACTACAAATAAATGCGTAGTCCCTATCTCACATGAATGGTGGGTTCCACCATGAATTTAATTAGTAAGACTCACTATTCATATGAGAGGAAGGACTACGCATTTATTTGTAGTCCTGGACTACCAAATAATCACTCTGAATGATAAGTCTCACAATGAATTTAATTAGTGACACCCACCATTTAAGTAAGAGGAGGAAATACATATTTAGTGTATTCCGGGATAGTGAATAATTACTCATATATTCTACTTTTTAAAGAAAATATGATGTGTCAAGATTATAATGGATGAATTAAAATATAATAGAATAAAATTTAAATTCAATTAAAAAATATATATTAAAATAAAATGATGTAAAATTAAAAGGATTCAAAAGATGTTCAAAATGTTAGTCAATAAAAAATCTAAACGTTTTTGTTTTACATTTGCTTGACATAGCTCTTTGTTAATTGATTAAAAAGTAAAAGAAAAAGAAAAAACTCTATCCTAACAAGTTTCAAAATCACCGTTTTAATATTTTATTTATTTTTAAAGGGTTCTTCTACCGATTTGCGCCAATATATATAATATATATATATATATATATATATAAAATATAATATATATATATATATATATTATTTATTAAAGTGGATTTTTATTTTTTATTTTTATATAAGTCGTTATGTCTTTGATATATTATATTCACGTGCGACATTTCCGGCCTATGATTTTCCTAGCGTTTCTTTACTCCAGCTTCTAGAATCCATATTCAATAGGCAGCCAAAAATGGAATTGAAAATGAACAATCAGGTTGCCAAAAATATCTCACCGATTTAGATTTTTCATTTTAGATGTTATCATGGGAATTTCAAGAGTCATTTCAAACTTTTCATTTTTATTCTAGGCTAAAATGCATAATCACCCCCTGGGGATCAGTTGCAAACAGACCCCTGGGGTTTTATTTTGCAATTAACCACCTAGTTTTTAAATTGGTGAAATTACCCCTCTAAGTATATTTTTTGTCAATTTTGCTAACAAAATTTGTCATATGCATTACACTTGGGTTTATAATAATGAATTTTTTATTATAAAGTGGTCACATGCAAAGCATATGACAAATTTTGTTAGCAAAATTGATAAAAAATATACTTAGAGGGGTCAATTTCACCAATTTTAAAACCCCAGGTGGTTATATTGCAAAATAAAAACCCCAGGGGGTCTGTTTGCAACTGAGCCAAACCCCAGGGGGTGATTATGCAATTTGGCCTTTATTCTACATAGCATTTGTTTGACTAAGCTTTACTCATTTAAAAATTAAAGTTATTACTTCTTCTTTTTTTGGGTAATTATTAAAGTTATTACTTCTTCTTTTTTTGGGTAATTATTAAAGTTATTACTTATTATTGGATTGATGGCAAAATTTCATAAGTTTGGGAATTTTGGTATGTCTCCCTAATTTAATTAGGGTAAATTGCAACAACCTTTCTTGAGATTTGAGAAAATAATACTAACACTTTATAGTTTGAAAAATGACACTCTATCCCCTAAAAAGTTTGCAAAATGATACAGACCCCTTGAAATTTAACACCGTAAGGGACCGTTAACTTTGTTGTTGTTGTTGTTTAATTCTATTAAATAATTTTATTTATTTAACTGCATATATCTTTCTCTCTCTTATGTTTCTCACGCTCTATTCCATGTGCTCTCTTTTGGTTCTCATCGACACCACCACTAGCGGTGGTCACCGCTCCTCTCAAGCTTTCCTTCTCTCTCTCTCACTATGCCTCTTTCACTCTCGATCTTGCTTATCTCACGACTGTCTCTCTACCATTTCTCTCTCTCAACTTGGGCTTAAAGTTGCTCACTCTCTCTCTCTCCGACAACCACGAAACCCCACCACGACTACCAACAATTATGGAAGTTAAAGTTAAAAAAAAAAATAGGCTATGCTCATACCCGAAATATAATTAACCAAGCACAAACCTGTACCACCACCACAAATCAAACCCACTCCGAACAAAGACCCAAAGAGACATGCTAGATTTTTGGGAATTTATTTTTAAAAAAATTGCACATCAATGAACTCAATCAATGGGATAATTGCATCACATAGTGGGTTAACGTAGAAACCAGAGCTATATTTGCTCTGTGTCAAATGGTAAATTGGAGAGATAAATGAGATCAAGAAAGAGAAAAAGAAGAAAATTTGTGTTACATGGTGATCTTGTTAATAGATTGATGAACTTATAGTGCAATTAACCCACAAAGTTTGTTGATCTCTATAATTAGAGAGAAACGAAATTAAAAGAGAGGGAGAAAGAGAGAGAAGAAGAAGAAGGAGAAGAAGAAGAAGAAGAAGAAGAAGAAGAAATGGAGTGGGGGGCAATGAACCTCACACAGGGTGAGCAACACATTGCCACCTTCTTCAAACAACCCAAATCAAAGACCCACCCATGTTGTTGCGCTTCCAACGGTCTTCAAACCCAAACCCAAACCCATCCCTAACGCTAAAATGCCGAAACCCAATACCGAAACGCTAAAACCCATGACCAAACTCATCCCCAACTAGAGAGAGAGAGAGAGAGAGAGAGAGAGAGAGTTTATCGAATGTTATGGACATTGGACAATGTGTCCTTTTTTTAAATTACTAAGGGGTCAATGTCATTTTACCAAATCTTGAGGGAGGTTGTTGTAATTTGTCATAAGAGTTAAAACAATAATGATATAATCATAACATTTTTACAACATTGTCTAGGTGACAAGTGTTTATTGACTTGCATATGAACCTACCACTAACACCTACTTTATTATATACAATTTATAGTTTGTCAACTAAACCATGTATTCCGATTTTTATGCCTACACATACCCTTTTAAAATTTAAAATTGAAATATTGAATCAATTTCAATGTTTAAAACTTGAGTGAGTCCTACACTTGTAATATAATGATTGTATATACCATCCCTTTCATATGAGAGTGAGTCCTATGTTTGTAAGGTTCACTCTTATATGAGAAAGATGTATATATTTTATATATAAAATATTTTTCCATTGGAAGAGTGTAGCCAATCAAAATTTTGAATTATACTAGCAACATTGACTCCTTGCCACCTTTAGATTGAAGGAAAATTTTGGAAAATAATGGTCCAAGAGTTTATCACTTTAATATGGATGTTCAAAATGGTTCAAGAGTTTCTTCCACTGCTAGCCACTGCCTTGTAAGTTGTAACCTTGTTCAGGACTTCAAAAAGTGCATGGTCCACAGCCCAGTACCACATGGGGAACCTTTCTTTTTTATGGGGCCACACTACCCTTGTACTCGTGTGCTCAGTCTCCCGTCACCTGTCATCAATGATCAAGCCTTGGTCCATTGCTACAATTACACCAGAGAAACTGCTCTTTTTATTTTTTTTTGATAAGTGAGAAACTGCTCTTTTTTTTTTGAATGCAGTCCTTAAACTTTTAATTCTAAGAATTTGGTTTCAATTTTTTTTTTTTTTTTGATTTGACGATAGCAATCTACACTACACACACGCACACACTATTTGGGGAGGGCAGAGGAGATTCGAACCTCTGCCAAATGGGAGGGAATTTTTCCCTTGCACCACTAGGCCAAATGCCTAGTGGGCAATTTGGTTTCAATTTAAACAAAGTTTCATGCAATGTATGTTTGGACGTGTTTATTTTGTTTATTTTAAAATGCTGTAAATAATTTTTACGGTGGGAAACTGGAAATAAACTAACATTTTTAGTTAGAACAAACAGATCATTTTTATTTATTTTTATTTTACCATCTAAAAAGGCGTAGAAGATATTATAAAATTTGTTTGTTCCGGGTAAAAGACTGGCAGTACCAAAGTCAATGATTGAACTTTTAATTTAGCCGTCTATTTATTAAACTGTGACGATTTGCCTTTTGATTTGATTTGTTTGGGTTGGTCATATCAAATATTAAAGATCACTGTCTTTTTTTTTGCTAAATATTAAAGATCACTGTCTTGTTTAAAAGGAAGTTGTAGGCTTGTAGCCTGTGGGACTAGCATGGTAGGGTGAACGGTTGTGTCATGAGTCATGACAGCAATGTGAACGATTTGGAATTGTCATCTGTTATGCTTGCTGGGCAAGTGCAGGACTTTTCGATATTTTTTATTTTCACATAAAATGATAAAATCCTTGTTTATTGAGATCCTAGGAAAACATCTCTTTGTGTAGACGAATTTTGTTTCCATTTTTTATTTCATGTGGTAGCTAGCGATTTTAATGGTTGCTCTGATGATATCATGACTCTAAATTATCTCAATGGAGGAATTTATTTTTACAAGTATAAGGGTAGGAATAATATAGAAAGCGAAATTAGAAATAATATGTGATAATCGAATCAGAACTCAAACCTGAAACTAGGAATCTTAAACTAAACTAGGTGAATTCTTAGTTCGGTCATAATCGAATTATTCATTTGTATTCGTTCACTCCTGAATTACACAAATGTTCGGATTAAACAGTTGATATGTTGTTCGGATCCTAGGCCTAAAATATCTAGTCAGAGATCATTGAATACACCACCTGACTTAAACTTCAAATAGGAGTACTGACGCTTTACCATCCATAAATACCCAAAATATCTCACAAATATCCCACAGAATATCTGATAAAATATCTAAAATATGTTCTATAAAGTTCTAAAGATATTTTTTTTATTTCATGTGGTAGCTAGCGTATTTGTAGCTATACCAGTTATATTACAAATATCTATGTAGACGTAGGCAAGTTGCCGAACCACCTAAAATTATTGGTGTTATATCTGTATGCTCTGAATCAATTATTGTTCTGTTTTATCATCCAATCAGTCTCCAATGGACTAAGAATCATCATGGCCAAGGTTTATTTGCGGTTCTATAATTGTCACATTTTAAGTTCCTCCACTCTCGTATTCGCCATCTCTTGTTGCTATTCTTTCTTTCAACTGAATTGTTAACATGTCTTTTGATTTTTATTGTTATTGTATTGTTGCTGTTATTGTTTGTGTTGTTTGTTGTTATATTTTTTTTGTACCGTTGTTTGTTTCTTTATTGCCCTAGTTGAAAGGTCTTGGGCCATGATACATATCATTTTTATTACTCTTTTTGTAGGGTCTGGGGTTTTGTTATATATTAACTTTAGATTACTTCTCGTTTGTTTGAGTGGAAGTTTTCCATTATCTTGATTTCTATAAAACTTGTTTTATTCATAAAAAAAAATTTAAGAAATAGTAGTGTGCTAAACGTAGGTATGGTGTAAGTCAGGTGTTGGCTTTGGTAATAGGGTGCATTCCTCTTCATTATAACCAGAAAATCACTCTTTTTGCCAAGTAAAAAAGAAGATGAACGAATGGGATTTATAGATGTTAATTAGTTCCAAACTAACATAAAAAACATAAAAATCATTCAATAACTCATCTCCATCTCCTAGTATAAAAAAGAAAAAGAAAAAATGAAAATCATTCAATAAGTTGTCATTGTAATACTCTCTCACTTGGTTGGAATAAGTGAGCTACTTAGCTAAAAAGTCTTATAGAATTCAGTGCCATTATATGGTATTTTTAAGAGGAAAATTAAGGTTTAAATCCTCCCTACTTTATTATTGTCAGTGTCGACACTACATATATATATGAGAGGTTCAAATGAACTCTCTCACTTCTTAAAAAAGACGCTAAACTTTAAAAGAGAATCGAATAACAACAACAAAAATTAAACCACATAACAACGACAACAACAATAACCAAAATAACTACCACCGGTATTAATGACCCATTCCTTTAGGTAGCCTAATCAGATTTTGTTCAATTAAATTTAAAAAAACCCCTAAATTTACTTACCTTAAAGCATCTACACTGGCTTAGCTAAAACTTAATTTCAACTAAAATATGCTTAAAATGCCAAAAAGAGACCCACATTGGATTATCAATCCATTAGACAAAATAGTTTTGAGTTACAGTGCTTCTCAAAAAATAGAAAACACTGTAGCTTAGCTAACTCAGTTGTCTATTATTTTTCTTGAACCAAGTTTTATACTCTTTGTCTCTTTCTTTGTTTTCTTCAATTTTTTTTTTCTTTCTTGTTGCTCTATCTTTCTGTGAGAAAACCTCTTCCTCTACGACTTCTCCACAAAGAAATTGTAGTTCCGTAGTTCTGGCACGAACTGAGAAGAGTGATTTGCAGTTCCTGACGAGACTTGGGAAGGGTAGATTACCGCAAAAATCTCCCAAAAAATCCCACTATTTTTTTCTCAATCTTTAAACTCTTTAATTTTTAGAAAAATTTCAAGTTTGTTTTTTGAGGTAGGCATTGGTCACTTGATTGTTTTATGAGATTATATATATTTTTAAATAATTTAAGTATATTATATATATATATATATATATATATATAATAATATATATTATAATTTATAAAGACAACGTGCTTTTTTTCTTAATAACATTCTTTAATTTATTTTAATGAGAAAAATCTCTTGAAGTTCCGCCCTTAGTATCTCTTGGAAGATATCTTTGTTTTTCATTTGTTTCTTTAATGCCTGTGGTGATTTTTTGATGGTCATAGTTAGTATTTGATGAGAATGACTTAGATTGATTGATCTCTATAGTTGAATATTTTGTAATCTTGTCCCTTTTCACCCACACTTTATTTGTTTGACAAAATGCCTTAATGAAAGAATTAGTAGATGATATATGTTTTGATTTTTGCATTTGATGTTGTAATGATTTAGTATTGTTGATAGTCTTTATGTGTTATGAGATAAGACCTTATTTTTTTGGATACTCCTTGTGAGTGGTTAATTAATAGCTTAAGTAGTTAGTGTATTTATTTAATTAATCATAAATTTGTAGCTTAATTAAATTTAGTTATCCATGATTCTTTTGCTAGGACTAAAAAAAATACCTGGGGCGCAAAATTCACAATTAGAAAATATATATTAAAATAATGAGGTGTAAAATTGTGAGATTTATTATGGCGCAATATAATCAACCAAAAGTATCGAATTAGTATATAAAAATAAAGTGAACTGCTTAAAACAACAACATTCTTGTACAATCTAATAAATCAGTTTTGTCACTCAAACCACAACAATTCATATTGGTGCATGCATTCTCGCGCCATAAATCTAAAAGGAATAAACAAAATGCTTTTTACTAAGGGGTTGTCTTAGAGCAATAAATAAGTCAAACTAATTGTTCAAAATTGGTTCATTTAATTTTATTTTAAATATGAGTTGATCGCTCGAACTTATCATATTAAGTTAGATTTATATTTTCAAAATTGGTTTGTTTTTTGGTGGAGTAAACTCGAACTTGTTCACAAGTTATTTGATTAATTTTTTTTTTCTCATATATAATAAACGCCACGATTAAAATTTGTCACCTCTTCACAAATTTATGCTTAAAACTAATAACTTAATTATAGTTGAAATTATATTATTTGAGTTAATTAGATATGATGAATTTGTTTATGAACTTATAAAAAGTAGATTTACCAACCTTGTATTGTTAAAATATATATATGCATATAATTTTTTTATTATGAAATGAACTATTTATATTATCAATAAACTATAAATAATAATTTGATATCTTATTAACTTATTTATAAACTTACACAATCAATCTCAAGTTTATATAAATATATTTTATACATATATATATAATATTATATATATTATAAAAATTATATTATTTAAATTGAGTTCTATACTCATGAACTTATTCATAAACACATTATTATATTTGAAGTTGACTCATTTAATTTATTTAATAAATAAAAAACATAAAGAATATTTTTTTAGCCGAGTCCAAACTATTAATTAAAAGATCGATTCATTTACTGCCAATGCCCTGACCTCAAGATGCTAATAAACAAATTCAATTGCTCTAACAAAAAAGAAAAGAAAAAACAATTAATTTAAATGGTGGCTATAATTTTATCTACGGATGGTATGCTGCCAGGGAAGAGCCAAACTAAATAAACTCACATAAAGATGGAACATGGACTTCTTCAATCCTAAGTCTTAACTCTTACATACCAATCTGACTAGTTATCAGAAAAATACAATATTGGACACTACCGACGGTAGTAAAGATTCAACTAACAAGTAACAAGTCCTTTTCTCTGTTTAAGAATATAGTTTCCCTTTAGATTGAGTGCTATTCAATATTCATCTAGCTAATAAGCTTATAATTTAGCTCCAGGATCTCTGCAAAACGTATTTTTTATTCTAAGTTCTCGTTTTCAAGTTTTTTGGATTTATAAAAAGAATTCACTCCCAATCGTCACCACTTTTTCCGAGTTTCTTTGGAATGTACCATTGAGAAGATGCAAAAGTGGTTTGGTATATATTTTCAACCATTGAATAATTATGACTTCTACATGTCCTTTTTTGTACTAAATTGCAGTTGTGTCCGGCTTTCTTTTGGTGAATAAAGTTCTAGTGCAATATCCATAAGATTGCATATGCGAAAGTTGAAACATTGAAAACACGATACCAAATTAAATATATATAATATATATATATATATATATATATATTATATATAATATATTGATATTATTATTCCTTTTCATGTTGTTGTTTTCTTACTCAAATTTTTTTTTTTTGAGAGCGAACACGATACCAAATTTCTTACAATTTGAATCAGTAGTAGGTCTATCAGACCTTGAATACAGTAGTCCAAAAAAAGGTCTAGAATTTCAGATCAATTGGGTTTCCTAGTGGGTACCCGGCCAGCATACGGGTGACCCGTTCAAGTTGACATATTTAATAAGATTAATTCTCCATGTAACTCTTCTAAAAAAAAATAAAAAAAAATTCTCCATTTAACTAATATACACGTATAGATCCAAATAGATTATGTAAGGGTGGGTTTGGGTTAGTTGTTTGAAAAAGTGCGTTTTTTAAAAATGCGATTTTAAAATCAAGATTTTGAAAATATTTTGAAAATCACAATTAAGCGTTTGGCAAAACTAATGAAAAAGTGTTGTTTTTAAATTTGGAATTTGACCAGACGATCAATTGGGTTTCCTTTAGTGGGCATTACCCGGCCAGGCTACTAACGGGTGACCCGTTGGCCAAGTTGACCATATTTAATAAGATTAATTCTCCATGTAACTCTTCTAAAAAATAAAAATAAAAATTCTCCATTTAACTAATATACACGTTACATGGAAGTGATCGAGTTACAAATAGATTATGTAAGTAAAAAAAAAATTGTAAGGATGAAAGAAACAACACGCCTATGACTACAATTTGTTGTTTGTGGCATTCTTATGAGTGGTTAACAATCATTCCACATGAGTTCACTACAAAAACAATATTCGTTTTCCACCAATCAGCACAACACATGCACCTCAACAAGTTGTGCCCCAAATTGTAAGAATTTATGCTATCCGAGACTTATTAAAGTAAAAAAGACAATTCTCCCTTTCTCTCATCCTCTTGCTTATTTTTTTGCCAAGGTTCTTAAGATGTGGATTTTGTGTGCCTTGCTTTAGTAGCAAGCACCACCATGAGCAAAAACTATTTGGGTCATTGAAGACAAGATTTACAACGTGAAGCAGCCTCATATAAGGTTCTAAAGGAACAAACTCATTTTCTTTAGTGCTGAATCTAGTTTAAATGAATAATTGATATGTCATATGTCATATTGTTATGAAAGTTAGTATCATGCATATCACATTTAGCACATGGTAGAATCAACTATATTAACATGTGCTAAATGTGATATGCATGACACATATACTAAGATCCTCCCGCAAACTCAAGGTAGAAGTTTAATGATGCATGCTTTGAGTTAGGAATGTAAACTCGTGAAGATGCCTTGAAGATGACCATGAGTGACCTGATTGGGTGTAGCATTAATGCAAAATATTGTCAATGACAATGGACAATGACAACGAATGAATGTGGGAAGACACTTATAAGGGCCTAAGAATGGTTCACACCTAATGACCAAAGAGTGGCTGCTATGACTGGAGGACAGCTACATTGGTGGCTTGAGGAATATTAGCAGAGGATGACGTCATGACAAAGCATGTGACCGGATAGGCTTTTAACTGCGGGGTTGGATCGAGCAGGAGCTGGATGCTTTGGTGTGGAGACTTTGGGCTAAGTATTTGTCTGTGCCGGTGTGGCTCCCTTGCCATCTTTTTCCAAACGAACGAACTGGTTTATTTTGTTCATTAGTTTCACCAAACTTGACGGCTGACGTTTGACAAGAGAATGGCGCAAACCCAAGTCAACGGGCAGGCCCAGTTTAAAAGCTTTGATAGCCACTTCTTCGCTACGTCCATCGATATCATTGTATGTCTCCCAATACCTGATAGAGTAGTTTTTGATGGTCTCATTGTCTTGCAACTTCATGGTGAGGAGAGCGTCCATTTCCCTGGCCTTCCTGCTGTTTGTAATAAAACGGGCCACAAACGCCTCGGCCATCTGGTCCCATGAGTCGATCGTTCGTCTGCCGAGTTGGTTGAACCACCTCATTGCGACTTCTCCAAGACTTGATGGGAAAAGCAAACACATGAGGGGTTCGTTAAGACGAGACACGGTCATAGTTTGCTGATAATGGCCTATATGCGCCACAGGGTCTGTTCGGCCGTTGTACGTTTCGAAAGGTGGAGCTGTGAACCTCTCGGGTAGTCGGGCTTTCTCTATCTCTTTCGAGAAAGGAGAAGACGACACCAAGTCAAGAGCTCTCCAGACTGCATTTTGTTCTTCTGGACGAGGAGTTTTCGTTGACAAATGCTTCTTCGCTTAGGGATTCTTTCTGCCATAAAGAGGTGGCCGGGAGAGGGACGCCTCTCCTAGGCTCCTCGGTTTCCTGTGAATCTTTTGAGGCGTTGATGAGCTTGAGTCTGACCAGGAGCCAGAGGTGTCAGGGGACTCCTTATAGTTGGAATATTCGGGGTATCCGCGTTTCGAAGCGTTCACCCTATTCCTCGGCTTTTCTTTTATTGGGGTCCGGCCCCGCGCTTCTCGTTTCAGGTCACTGACCTCCTGGCGTAGATTCGCAATAATTCTCTGACTGTCTTCAGTTTGGGACGTTCTGGATGTGTATTTCAAACCGCGGTGGATATTTTGCCTGCCGGGATTGTGCGAGCCCTTCGAGGTTGCCTCCTGGTCTTTTCTTTTGAACGACACTTCGTTAGGGTCGGTGTGTTGTGGTGGAGCCCTCGCTGAAGCTCCTTTGGAAGCTTCAGTTGGTGTTTCGGTGGGCCACAGAGGCTCGTATAAAGTCTTTGAGGATCCCTCTTGAGCGGGACTTCTTGATTCCCGTCCCACTGAGCGTGGTTTTTCAGACATTTTCAATAGACCTCGTAAAACTTCAGATTTCTGACTTTAAAGAAAGCTTTTTCCCACAGACAGCGCCAATTGTCGGAACATAAAAAGTTACAATTGGAAAAGTTGACTTCAAGACGAGACGAGAAGATAGTTCCCGGGTCGTTAGTCCGAACAGGATCCTGAAGTACTGCAATAAGAGAGTTTATAACACGAATGGTATCGTCAGAATCTTGGTCAACCAGTGGGGTTGGCCTTTTGATTCTCCGATGCCTAAGTCAGTTCTTCTTTTTACCAGATAGAATAACTGTAAGATTATATGGAAAAACTGAGTAAAGTTTGGTGGATGATTTTTCTCGACCCCCTTTTACTATGGAGTCTTCTTCTATTTATATTTCCCTGAGATTGGTGATATTTTTCTAGATATTTACTGTCCCTCTTCCCAATTTATTTAATTCCGTGAGTCTTCCAAGATATTTTTTTTAGGTTGTCTGTTTGAGTATACCTGCTTCCCTAGCTTGCGTTCTGCCGGTTGTTAGTGACAGACTTCCTTTTCATCCCTTCCCCCAGCTTATTTCGTCTTTTTTTACGTATTTTACACTCCTTGGATTTGGATATTTTGGTGCATTTATGGAAGATAAAGCAACTGTCAGTTCAAAGTTTAATTGTGCAGAGTTTTAAATTAGGAGGGGAGCTCAATGATCTCTGCTCTAGATATTTTGAGCATCGAATGAAGGGTTTTAATATTACTTTAGTCCATTTCTGCGCTGTCCGAACGTAAGGATACATATTCGGACTTGACCGAATACAAAGGATACGCGTGAATATGATGACCGGATATAAGCCGAAAACTTATCAGTGGGACAATGACAGGAAGATGATTTAGGTAATTCGACTGGGCCGGATCACCTTTACGGTTTTATTTGAACCGAACAAGCACATAGTTCGAACAAAAACCGAACACAAAACAAACCTCGAATAGGATCGAACATCAGGTTGACAAGACGTGGGTGAGAAGATTCAATATGGGCCGAGTGAGATTTCGATTTAAAGACCGAACACGTATATTGTTCGGATATGACCGAACTAAAAATGGTGTGACTTAGTTAAATCCTAACCATCTAGTTTTGTTTGTTTTACCTTCGAATTATTTCCCCTCCAACCTATGTTCATGATGGAGAGTTCTTAGTGGCTACGTAGAGCCAAGGTAAAAACACTATTAGTGTTGAAATGGCCTCCACAACATCAAATCTAATTCTTCATGTGGAGCAAGCCAATACTAACTGCACACTTAGCCATGTTGCCAACCGAAGATTCTGAAAGATTTATCATTATCAGAAAAATAAAAAAATGCTTCTAAGTGGCACTGATAAGTACATATTTGGAGCCTTTTCTACATTTTGATTGTAAATTGCTATATAGCTGTCGTAAGAAAAGCAAGCCGGCAGACCTCCATTATCAGTTTTTTCGTACACGTGCTATGTCCGTATGTTACGGTCAATATTAACTTGAGAATTGGGGAGAAGGTTACGCATAATACCTGTTGCAATCAAATCATATTTCATATTAAGCTTGTATTGGTGAATGGTGATAATAAAAAATCTTATAGTGCCTTGGTCATGTGAGATAAACAAAGATACGTTGAACCTCTTTTTTGCCTTACGAAGATAACATTGAACTTCAAAAGATTAGTTTATGATTATATAGTATTGTTGGGCTCTGTAGTTTAAAGAAAGAGAGACCAATGCTAGTGAGCTAAGTGTCATGACCAAGTTGTGGCCTAGCCAGTGTGGCATTCAGCCATTGGCCTTGGAGATTCGACAAAAATCATTCCCACAACCTAAAGTACCTAACCCAATATCCCTGAACAATAAGACTTAATAAAAAAGTTTCGCCAGGTCAAGAAACACCTTAAGGGAGGCATGGCAACGTCAAAGCTACATATTTTCTAACAGAGAGGGAGCAATTCGATCCGTTTACCAAAAGAAAGAAAGTGTACTTTTATACTTCATTAAAAAAAGAAAGAAAAAAGAGAGGGTACTTTTATCCTAGGAGAAGCTTGATTACACGGCCAGTGGGAGCTCTTCTTCTGTGATCTTTGAACTCAGATTTATATAACTAGTACAAAAGAAGTAAGGAAAAGTTTGTGCAAGTGTGCATTTTTTTTTTAACACAGCTTATGATCGAGATTGTTAATTATTTTGTTGAACCTCTTCTGAATTAGTATATGCCGTATTTTTGCTTAAGAATTGGACCAATTGGTTGTAGTGGTAGAAAGATTAGATGGGGTTGGCAATACAACATAGGTTTGAACCTTGATTTAAGTATCAAATTAAAAAATTGTAATGATAAAAGGGAAAGAAAAAGCAAGTAAAGAATATATGTTGTCAAGCAATTTATGAGATATTAATCTCTCATAATATTTAACAAACCTAACTTTTTTTTTTTCTTTCTTTCCCTTATGATATCATTGAGTGAGTGATGAGATTTGAATATGTGTTCTCCATATGGAGAGAATCAGATGATGTTAGTGAAAAGATTTTTTGTGAATCCTAACTGAAATCAATTTACTGTATATGCTAATGCATTTTTTATGAATAATATTATTAATGCCACTATAAAATTTCCATAAACTCCATGTAGATAGCTTAGTGGTAGAACGAGTTGTAATATGTATCTCATTAAGTGTAAGTTCTTTATTTGAAATCTCCATGATAGCATATCCCTTTGGGACACCCCTAAGGCCAATGGACTTGGTAAAACTGGTTTGTTTGGGACAAGGGGACGACATTGGTATGTGAGATTAGTTGGGAAGAAATCTTGAACACCCGTGTCATAAAAAAATAAAAATAAATAAAATCTCCATCCATTCATACTTTCCAATTCCAAAAGGCCAATTGCTTGTACTCATAAAATTAAATAATTAATTTTTTTTTTTTTATCGTTTGGTGGCAAAGATAACTTTTTATAGTGTCATAGAATCAAAAACAATCTTTAATCAACTATTATATTAAAAGAAATTATGTTTTAATCATATATTGTGGACACGTATACTAAACATGTCCTGATCAATTTCCTTGGAAACTTTTTTGACGAGCGCAATAGCAAGTGGCTTGAAAACAAATTCATAGACGGTGGCTTATGGCCGGTCCAATAATATTTATCCTTAGCACCTTCCATGTTCAGGTCATTATAAAGGAATTATTGTGGAAAACTAGAATAGGACCAATAGGTGAATGCTATAGCATGTTAGCAATAAATTGAAATGTTAATTTCTATGTTAGTATTACTGAAGATATTGACAACAAGGTGACGCCAACGCCAAGTGAATTGTCTGTTTGCTCCATTAGCAATTTAGCAGGATTCATGTACGTGGGAGCTTTTTAGTCATAATTATTCGAGGCATTAGTGCTCCTTTATTGATATGCACTAAAATGATCACTTGGCTACTAGTGGAATATCAAATCGCATTCTAGATTACCTATTCAATGAACTGATCCATTTTAGAAGTGGTAAACATATCAAAACTAACTAATTTTGGCGATAGGAACCTAATAATTTCGATGAAAAAAAGTAGCCCAATAGAATAAAAAGCAGAAGTTGTCAGCCTTTCTCATTAGCGAGACAACATATTGTAGAATGCTTTCCTCTAGCTCATGAAATTCTCTCTTCTTCAAAATAAGGTAAAATTTAAAAGGGAAGTTATCATGTGCTGAGCAGTCCTAGTATACAATACTTGTAACCTGCTGTACAGTGTGCGAGGAAAGCCTAGCTAAGCCATGGGCTTATGGCAGATGCGACACATTTGAAAATACAGTGGTTAATTGAGTTTCAACGAGGAAATACGTTGGACGACTACAAATGTCAAAGATGGAGTACATAAAAATTGCATGGAGGCTGAGAATGTTGTCAATTTATTACTTGAATGGTAATATAGAAATGGGGGTTAAAGACTTGTGACAAATCACAAGTTAAAAACATATAAAACTTTAAAGATGTTTATAATATGATACAAACACTAACATTTTAAATGAATAAAGTTGACTTATGGACCTATGACTCTAGTATTTGCACAACATTTTATCATTAAGTATTTTATAGGCTTTAAGACCTATGTGTTTTGTTTTGTGGGCTGCTTAATTCGGGCTATGCTAATTCTATTTTATTTTTAAATATAGGTGTAAATTAAAAAAGAAAGAAAGATAGAATAAAAGCCATTAGATCCACCTGGGGCCACAACCGATAGATTAACAACTTCATGGTCCTTGTCTTACCGTGACAAAGGGTTGTTCCCACTTCCAAGCCATTATTTTGACCTGGCTGGAAAGTGTTCACATACCTCCCAAATGGGACAAGTCGGATAGGTTCAGGTTTGACTGGATTGGAAAATTATTAGGTATTTCGGGAGTACATTAAATGCGTATTTCCTCCTCTCACAGAAGTGGTGGGTCTCATCATGAATTTAATTAATAGGACCCACAACTTCTGTGAGGGGAGGGAGTACACATTTAATGTACTCCCGGAGTATAGTATAATTACCCGACTGGATCAGATAAAATTGAATACAAGTCCGGAAAAAATAGGTTATTTTTTCTATTGCCCTTAATCAGAAGAAATAGGGAGAACTTGAGTTGGAATCCTCTACCCACTTGTTGTAAACAAAAATAAAATAAAAGATTATAGAAAACACTCAAAAATAAAAGTTTTGAATAATACACAAATTTTTAAATTTATATTTTGTTAATTAATTCTAATTTTTTACTAGTTTATAATTCTATAAAAGAAGAAAAGAAAATGCGTAACCCTGTATTTATGCATGAAATATGAAATGCATATGAATCACCTATAAAGATAACTAAATGTATAGAATTTTAAGAATAAAATATAATATGTTAGGTAAGCAAAATAAGGAAAATAATTAAGAAGAAAATATCTATAATGAACTTATGAAGTAGTTTGGATCTTGAAAATAATTATATTTGAGAATTGCATGTCAAGTTGATGAGTAATGTCGTTAGTATTTTAATCTATAATATAGAAAATCTAATATAACTTTAGCAAAAAAGTATACATTGAAAATGAGTCACGAAAAACTCAGAACTAAAATTAAAATTCTATAATAGATACTTGGCAAACATGTGGGGTTGGATCCAAAGTAAAAAAAAGGATTAGATTAAAACAAGTTGCTAACAATGCTGTCAATATCGTATCGTACTAGTTGGTATTTACCATAAATACTACTAAACTGGTACGAATACCCCTCTTGAAATGTATCAGATAAAATACTGGAGGTTTTTTTGGGTGTTTAGATCGATATAGGAAGAAAATTAAAACAGTTAAAGAGTTATAAAGCATGCTATTTGGCTAATACATTGAGCTAATGTATTCAAAATTATACATATATATAGAACGGTAACCTTGAAACAGTATACCAATATTAATCAACATCGAAATATTTTATCCTTTTGTCCAAATCAATACACCCTAGCTCGAAATATAGCTCGAAATATATATATATATATATATATAATATATATATATAATATATATATATATATTCCGGACTAGTTTAGGTAGGTTTAACGGGTATGAGTCTAATTTTTCCAAGTCTAACAAGTTTCCATTAGACCGAAAGACCTTTCGACAGGTTAACTTGCATGCTTAGAATTGAGAATAAGTTATTTGAACTGAGTTATTTGAGACCCTCACTATGACTCATTTCTTAATTATAAAATTGATTTGCTGATCATGTGGCTAGGCTAGAACCATGTAGTCACTCCTACTACAACCTATTTGACTAATTTCTTAACTGATCGTTTGTCACTTATCAATGATCATACATGATTAGTGTCAAAATATCATTTGAAACCATTTTTGCTTAACTGCACAGTCTGCAGTCTGCACTGTAAGTGTGGGGTGATCAACACCATAACAATGGTATGCCCTCACATATGCATTCTCTGGTGATACCATTCTAATCTTTTCCTTTCAAATATTACTCCTACATGAGTCTTTCTCGCCCCCACAGAACTGCCATCCACACTTGGACCAACATGCACGAGCATCTCCGGTGTATTTTTCCCCCAAAACTTAAATGCTTTTGTCCTTTTCTGAGATTCTTTCGTAGTGAAGGTGCTAATGAGTTTGCTTTGGTAAAATTCCTTATCATCATCATCCTCAATCATAGGTTGGGTTTTAGACTTTAGTTCCTTCGAAAGGTCCACTCAAAAGGTGAGAATTTGTCAGCCCCCACAGTTTGTCAAATCAGTGATATATTATCTGTTCAAGACTAATTAAAACTTATAGAACACAAACGATGCCACACTTTAGGCCATGGCTGGACAGAATCAGCAATGAGAAGTGGACTACCTAATTAAAAAGGTCGAGTAGCAATTATTAGAAGCCAATTAATTATCAGGTTACAATTACTATGATTACAGGTAATTAGCGTCCTAATCATGAGCCCTATTAGGATAATTATGTTCTATAGGAGATCCTTCAAGCATGCATAATATAATAATCATGGTAATAATTTTGTGCATAATATAATAATCATGGTAATAATTTTGTGCTCTTCAAATGCCAAGCTTTTTTGTGCTGGGCCAAGAACAGAGTGGCATGACCCCCCCTCATTACTGCTTCTACGGTCACTTAGGGATTTCAACAAATCATGCCTAATCCTGATTAATAACCTAACCCAATTTTTTTTTTTGGCTAAACCTTTTTTCCATTTTTCCTAAAAAATAAAATTCAACCTAACCCATCACAACTATACTATAAAGATCCGGTTTTAGACGTTGCTTGAAAATGAATTCACCCTATTTTTGTTCTCCATGAGAGAAGATTAAATTCATAACTATAACTATAAATTTAGAAACTTCACAAAACTAGTTTGATAATGAATTATAGTAACTGTCAAGATTATTTTCCATTCAAATGAAACATGATATGCTTCCAAGCGATTACCAATTAAAATCTCAAACACTGATTTTCTTGAGGCTAATTAATATGGCTCGAATTGGAGCAATTGTGGGACCAATATACAAATATTAAGAAATATATTCTTGATGTCTATCAATACTTTGGAAGGGCATGCATGGTTTACGTCATCGGCTAACAACTGCAAATTTGGAAGCTTTTCAAATACTCACTCAGGGTAGATACCTCAACTCAATGTCAATGGCATTGTTGTATGTTATCATAGTTACTTTATTTTTGGTTTCAATCATTTCCATAAACAAACATGAGGCTCTCAATTCCCAAAAGTTAACTTTTTATAATATAATATTAGTGAACAGTTTTATTACAGTGGCATGTCTTTCAAATAAGTGATTATATTTATAAGGCATATCTTAAAAATAATTGCCACATGCTTTGAAAGTTAATCTGATCATTTTCCAAAACCAGTCTTTGATTAGCGCAATAACAAGAACATGGTTGTTCATGGGCCAGGGCGAGGGCCAGGTGCAATATGCTGTGTTTTTATATTATCAGTCGGAATCTTCTGCCTTTTTTGGCCATAACATATAGGACATGTCCCAAAGAAATCTGAACGAAATTTCCATTGTATTTTTCGGTCCGGCATTACCCTAAACTGTTTCTAAGAGACATTTGGGTCAGCAGTGACGTTCACTTGTAATTGTCTCTTTGCTCCAAAACAGAAAATTGGTTTCACTAAAATGATTTGGTGAATTTGACAACAGAAACGTGATCCACATAGTAGCAGAATATAATTAAAATCATGATGAACCCGAGTCACTAAAAATATTTGCTCACTAAAGTAGCTCTCACAAATTGACTTAAAAAACAACTAGAAAATTTAGTAATACAATGAGCTTCTTGGATGACTAATGAGGACACTTAGAAGCCTTGCATCAACTTGGAATGTTTCGTTATTGATGATTTCAGGTGATAGAATCACAAAAACGATGGAAAATAATATCTGATTTTTCAGAATGGTTGGATTCTTAATGCATAATTAATCACGATTAATGTAAACTATTAGACGAGGGACCAAAACTAGAGGGTAGCTTAATTAATCAACCGGTTGCATTGCGAGTTGTGAAGTTGACATTTTGCGTTGCCCAGCTTTACCCTATTAGTATCGAACAAATTTGATTTGTTCAGAATCTTGCATTTCTGGTTATCAGTTTTGAATGAAGAATATTTAAGGGGCATGGTGCTCCACTCGCTTAAGACCCAGTAGTTTTTTTTTTTTTTTTTTAGGGGTAGTGACATTTTATTATTAAAGTGAGAAAATGATTGATTAGTATAGAGAAATGACGAATCTATTGGCAACAGTGACCAGTTTAAAATCATTATTGTCATTATTGTTTTTGGTGGTTTGCATCTCCAAATTATTGGTCCATTGAAATGCATGTGACCAGGCTTTAACTTTCAGGTCTTTTGACTTCTGAGAAGAATCATGTGGGTGCATGGATGCAATCGAATGTGGCATCTATAAGTTTGAGATTCACTCAAACAATTAAACCCTTCAAGGGATCTCATTAGTCAACATATTCACATGATTGGACCAATAATTATTACTGCTTCTCTTAAGAAAAGAAAAATAAATTCAGAGGCAGAAAACATGATTGACCTTTCCTACTTAGATGACATAGGTAACTTCAATTTACATGTTATTTTGATCCAGACTAAGACAACTGATTGTTTTTTTTTTTTTTTTTTTTGCTGTGTTCGGGTAGAAGGAATTAATATTTGCATAAAAAATTTAAATGATGGGGTTTACAATTACATCACTTAAAATCCTACCAAATACTAATTTATTCAAGTTGTTCAAAAGCTATACACCAATTATTGAGACTCTTTCTCTCTCTCCTGCTATCTCTCAACAAAATGGTCAGGTTGAACATAAGCATGGACACATTCTGGATACTGTTTAAACTCTCCTCTTGATCCAGACTAAGAAAATATCAACATATATGGAACACACAAAGAAAATATCAACTTTTTTTCCCCTTCTTGGATAAAAGAACCCCCATGGCCCCATTAGAAATAAAGGAAACAAAATTACAAGCCTAAGCAAAAGACAAAATACCTCAGTGACGTTTTAGAGTTGGTCTATGAGCCCTATTCTCTTCCGAATAGAGCTAGTGTGGTCCTTTCAATCACTTGGGCAAATTCTGAAAACCATGCTTAAATATATATTGCAACTCTGACTAATTAAACACTATTGAGACTGCAATTATACCTTTCAGGAGGCACGAATGGGCTGCATCAGAGACAACAAAATTTCCCCAAAGGAGCTTAATGACTTCATGTCTTACTTCAGTACTTCTAATTTTTGTTTAAATTACTCTACACCGAACAATTGTCTTCTCCACAACCGCAACTAATCGTAAAGACACATTATATATTAAGGCATAGTTCATTCTCAGTGACATGGATTCCAAAGTAATGTTTGATAATATACTAAATAAGCGATATATTAAGATGATATTTTCTTGGTAGATTAGATTTTTTTTTTTCTTTCCTAAAAAATAAAATAAAATTCATTGATAGGGTTTTTAGTAGGGTTGATTTTGATTCACTCGGCTCTCAATCAGGTGTGGGTACTCCTACAGTCCTACTCCCCAACAAGGCAAGGGTTAGGTTTATAACCCAAAGCAAGTTCAGGCAGGGTGGGTTTTAATCTTCCCTTAATATGTTTGGATGAAGGGAAATGGGACTGAGGATGTTTAATAAACTTTGTTTGAATTTTTTATTTTTATTTTTATTTTTTGAGGGAATTTGGAGGGGTATCTTACCCTCCAAATGCCTCATTTTTAATTCCCCATAAATTGAGGGAATTAAGAAGGGGAAGGGAAGGAGAGTGGTTCCACTTATTCTAAAAAAAATATTTGAATTTTGAATTTTACTTTTATGATATGAAATTATATTTATTTATTTAAAATTAGTAAATACGAGTCATAACTATCAATTTATATGATTATTAATTCTATTCCCATTCTCCTCTTACAACATTCAAATAAAGTGTAGGGATATTATTCCCTCCCCCCTTACATATGTACACTCAAACAAGGGGAAGGGGTAATCATTCCTCTCTTTGCTCCTCTCCTTCTCTCTCCAAACTTCCAAATGATGGAGGGGAAGGAGTGCAGAGTAGAGGGGAGAGGACATGAGAGGTTTAATAAACCTTGTTTGGCATTTTTGTTTTAAATAGGAGGGTGACAGATTTGAAGCGATTTCATTTCATTCCTTATTTAATTTTTAAAACATTCAAACAAAAGGGAGGGTTATATATATAGATTTGGTAATTTTCACATAGGAAGGAAGAGGAAGAGAGGTATGATATTGTTGGGCTTCAGTGGCAAACTAAAAAAAGTTCTTGATGTCTGACTTTATATTTCTTTATTTATACTAGTCGCCTTTGCATAAATAAGTGATTATAATATGATAAAGAACTTGACAGAAAAGAATAAATTTAGGAATACAATATTTTTTACTATGCATATTAAAAATAATATGGACTATGCATATTAAAAATAATATGGACCTAAGTGAAAATTATTGTACTCCAATTATAAACTAAATCCCATGTGAGACACAAGTTTTCTCTTACCAATACAGGGAAATTTGAATTAAAAAAAGAAAAAAGAAAAAGAAAAATAGAGAGTTGTATTTCAGAAAAATAATAAAAAGGTAAGCTGGGTTGGGCTTAGGTCTCCCAAGTTCTCTCTATTCTCTAGATACGATTTGAGCTATGAATGTCCTAGGGCCTAAGCTTGGGCCCAGTCGAGGTCAGGCTATCACTTTGAGTGTTAATAAAACAAGCTTCCCACTTGGCCCAAGCTGGTCCATGGTGACTTCCCTACTTGCTTGCTGTCGCTCACATGCAAGATAGCTTTCATTGCAGTGCATACTCGCTGCTTTCATCAAAGATCGATCAGTAGCAATATGCTCACAATATTGGATGATTGTAGATTTTCATGAAATTAAAAGAAATAAAAAGTCAAAGCCAGAAAACATGTAGTTCGGATTTTCGAACAGGTTGACCATTTTTAGTTGGGTGACTGGGATCTAGTTATTGTAACAGACTAACATTAAGATGTACGTATAGATTTAAACATTATGGGTGGCATGCAATTTAATATCTTTAAGCGCATTCATGCACTATTTAACTGATCAATAATTATCAAGATTCCAAGGTCAATTATTATTTTTCAGTTCCAGAGAGGACCAGATCTTGTGGCTGATCTCTGATTCCAAAACTTATATTTTTTCATTCTTTTGAGTTTTAATTCATCCTTTTTTTTTTCATGAAAAAAAGAAAAAGAAAAAAAAGTCAGACAAGCTTGTAAATTGTAATGTAGGCCATTGGTGATTGGTGCACATAATTGACTAAGTCTTTCCCCTTGTTCATGCACCTACGCAACTAATGGAGTGAAAATGTGAAATTCAATTCATCATTATGCCAATCAATTGACAGCTTGAGTCCTGCTTGAGTGCTTATTTCGTGCCCATGCATGACAAGTTGGATAAAATTGAGGATAAGATCCTTTAATAGCTTTATAATATTGGACCGACTTATATCAGTGTGACGTAACTAGCCGTATGCTAGAATTGGTCATGGAAATTCTGGATTCCTATCTTACCAAAGGAACTAGTCTGGTCTTGGTCACACACTCACACTACTGAGAAAATTCTACAAACCATGCATATAAATATGCAAACTAATTTATATTCTAATTAATTAAACCCTATTATATATTATCAGATGATGTAACCGACCCACTTGTCTTTTGAGTCTTGAGTCTTGAGGCAGATATATATATATATACCTTCCAGAAGGCACGCGCGGCTGCTTGCATAAGAGACAAAATTTTCTTTCAACATCTTAAGATTTCACTTGATCCTATTTTTGTTGAGCTTTCTCTTCACTATAGCAGTTGTCTTTCCACAAGTAATTTTAAACCATATACATTGTTAATGAATAAATAATTTTCTTAGTAACATGGACTTAAAAGTAATATATATCTAATAATATAGCATGTATGTAAGTAGTCCGGTTTCAGAATTTTTTTCTGAGGGTTCATTATAAAACTTAAATATATCAACATCATAAAAAAAAAAAAAAAAAAAAAAAAAATTGTCCTTAATACTAGCAAAAGAGTAAAGGATCAACTATAAAATATTTGACATGTGATGTGAGGATAAATAAAAAGAACTAAATTTAATTAAATTATGAATTTATGATTAATTAAATTAAATGCACTAACCACTTAAGCTATATATTAATTAATCACTCATAAGGAGTATCCAAAAGAATAAAGTCTTACCTCATAACACATAAACAATCATCAACAATACCAAATCATTACAACATCAAATTAATGCAGAAGCCAAAATATACATCTATCATCTATTAATTCTTTCATTGAGACATTTTGTCAAACAAATAAAGTATAAGTGAAAATGACAAGATTACAAAGTATTCAACCATAGAGCCCAATCCATCCAATACAAAATAAATTCAATCCAGTTCATTCTTATCAAATACTAACTATGGCCATCAAACAATCACCACGGACATATTAGAAACAAATGAAAAATAAAGAAATTCTCATACAGATGCTAAGGGTGAAACTTCAATGAACTAGAATTTGAAAATTTTCTCATAAAAAGAAATTAAAGAGTGATCTTAGGAAAGAAGTATGTTGCCTTTATTTAAAAAAAGAAAAGAAAAAAAGGGAAACACTTATCTCATAAAACAACAAGGTGACCAATACCTACCCCATAAAACAAATTGGAAAATTTTCGCATAAAAATTAAAGAATATAAAGATTGAGAGAAAATCGTGGAACTTTTTATAAAAGTTTTATGCTTTGATTTACCCTTCCCAAGTCTTGTCGGGGTTGCAAAACACTATTCCCAGACCTCACCAGAGTTGCGTTTGCTTCATGGGGAAGTCAGAGAGGAAGAAAGTTTTCATTCAGAGAAAGAGAGAGAGAGAGAGAGAGAGAGAGAGAGAGAGAGAGAGAGAGAGAGAGAGAGAGAGAGAGAGAGAGAGAGAGAGAGAGAGAGAGAGAGAGAGAGCAACATGGAAAAAAAAAATAAAGAAAACAGGGAAAGGACAAGAGAGTTGAGAGTTTAGTTCAAGATAAACAATATAAACATGAGTTGGCTAAGCTACAATGTTTTCTATCTTTAGAAAAGCAATGTAGTTCAAAATTATTTTTCCTAATGGATTGATAGTCTTTTTTTAGGCATATATAAGTTGAAATTGGGTTTTGGCTGAGTCAATGTGGATTGTGGATGTTTTTAGGTAAGTAAATTTAGGCTTTTTTTTTAATGGAATGAAGTCTGATGGGGATTAGCTAAAGAAATATGCCATTGATAATCGGTTGTAATTATTTGGGCTATTTTGTTATTGTTGTTGTAGTAGTATTTATATGATTTATTTATTTTATCATTTGACATTGATTTTAGGGGTTTAATGGGTTGGATCTATTGGGATCTCAAGTCAGAGGGTTTAATATTTTATTCTAAGGAAGTTCAACACCTATTCGGATTTTTTTTTTTTAATAAGCAAGTGAATTCATGTGACGCCACCATTGCGTGTAGCTAGGCGATCAAGATCACATTAGCTTATAATGACAGATTTGAAAAATGATCAGTCATTTTCTTTGAAAGCATGTTGGGCAAAGGAAATAGTTAGTTTAAGTAAGCTTTTCATTAAATTAAAATTACCACCAAAAAAAAAAAAAAAAAAACCTTTATTGGGAGCATTTTTAGGTAGGGACGATCAGTACGTGTAGTTAAACACAAAAAAACCCTAGTGGGGTTTGAATAAAAAATTGATTATGTCATGATAGAGACGCTTATATAGATATCACTTCTTATCCATTATAACAATAAATGGTTAAAAAATTGGTTATGTAATGTATATATAAATGTATCTTTTCATTATAATATATATATATATAAATGTATCTTTTGATAGAAAATATGTATATTTTAACATAGCAAGAATTACAATTGAAATGCCAATTTCCTTTAAAGGTTTGAAGCTTTCTAACGATCGACGTGCCAATGCAAAAGGCCAAAATACAGTCTTAATAGCTACGATCAGGGGCGGAGCTAGGAAGTTTTGATTGGGGGGGCTAAATGCAAGAATTTTTTATTTTGGGGGGGCAAGTCCAATTTTTATAAGCTAAATATTTAAAATTATTAATAATAATCTATATTAATAAGGGGTTTTAAAAAATTTTGCAGGGGCTACAGCCCCCCCACCCTTGGCTGTGGCTCCGCCCCTGGCTACGATCTCTTGCGAATGAAATAATTCGTGACGGTGTTTAGGTTGCTCGAGAGGAT
The DNA here is from genome assembly GCA_907173295.1 of Fagus sylvatica. NCBI lineage: Eukaryota > Viridiplantae > Streptophyta > Magnoliopsida > Fagales > Fagaceae > Fagus > Fagus sylvatica. The sequence continues at coordinate 20,965,279 of OU015770.1, read as the reverse complement.
TGAAGAAATCATGTCCACTCATATACTAAAATCTGATCAAACTATTCTTTACTATATATATCAAACAAAAAATGTAAAACCCTTTGAAAATGAAATATAAGTTCTATGAGACAGAGGGAATTGCATGATTGCATCTCAGTGGGAGTAGGGGAAGGAAGGATACAGGGGTTGCATCACACGCAAAAAAAAAGTTATATTCAATGATTCTCCGATTAATAATTTTTTACTATATATTCGAAGGCATGGGTAATTGGTTCCTGTGACATTGGTTTGAAAGAAATTTTTTTGATATACTAATGGTAATGAAGACATTAGTTTCATTGACATTATTGGAAAGATGATTGGTCATTTTCATTGAAAGCACTTTTCACAAGCAAAATATATCATTGGCTTGTATGATTTTCTTCTTTTTAAAACAGTCTTTTTAATTAGTTTCTTCCTTAAATACATTTTTATTAAGGATAGTCCAGGGTCTTTTCCATTATTAGTTGCTTAGGTAAGAATATATACTAGCTAGAAGAATAGTACTATTTTTACATTATAACTTATGAGGCTACTGATGCAATTTTATTTTTCTATATAAAAAAAAAAAATGTTATATACAGAGTAAAAGAAGGTATGCACCATGCAAAAACTTTATATATATATATATATATGATAAAAATCTTAATCTAAACTCACACAGATATATTTTAGGGATTCCAGAAATTGAATCTACATCCTCATAACGGGATGAGACTCTTTAAGGAGAAAAATTATCAGTGAGCTGAATGCTCAATTGGCCTACTATGCAGAAACATTAACAAGTCAATGTAGTGAACAATGCAATGTCGTGCAAGAACATTACATAAAGTGGGCAAAACTTATATACAATTGGTTATATTAAATACATCCGGTTCTTATAAAGTAGGTCTGGACCGCACTTGATTTCCAACTAGTCATGTATGTTGGGCTACAATTCACAATTTGCTAGGTCAGGCCCAAGTCAACCAGTGTCATATTGGGCTCATGTCATGTATGGACGTACGAGAGAGTAGCACATGTTGTTTTAGGCTGTCTCCAAAAAAGAGCCCACAAAGGAAACTACAAGGGAAGCCCACAGCACATGCCAGATTTGACCAAGGGCTTATTGCGGGTCTCACGGCGTGTACTACTTTTTTTGACTTGGAATTCATAACACACTGGCCTGGTAATTAACTTAATAATATTTGAATGATATTCTCTCTATTTGAAAGAAGAAAAATAAGTATAGGCTACTAAAGTGGTGAACTTGTTGTTAGGGTACTCCATTACACGTAACTTGTGGAAGGGGGTGTTTACCACCCCGACCGTGATTGAGAGATCCAGTCAAATTTGAAGTTTTAATTTTCTCTTATTCAGGGGCTGCCATTGCCCTTTCTTTTTAAAGTCAAATTTGGAAAGAGTAATGTTACCGTCACAATGATTTTCACGACAATTGAATTAGTATGGATTCACTACTGATATTATTATCTTCCATTCACAACTTGACATCTTAACCATTTGAAATATTTTGTGAAATTTGTTGTGGCTTAAGACTTAAAACACGATTCTAGATCTTTTGCTACCTTGAACGCAAATTACCAAGCAAATCCTTGTGTACTCATCAAGACATGAAATCTTTTCTAGGGTGAGATGAGATCTGAAATTCAATTCTTAATGATATGAGTGATTGAAAAGAACTCATTTCAAAATTGAATATAGACTTTTTTTTCTTTCTTTTTTGTTTGCCTACTACCCATTGTCTATATGAAAAGCTATTTGAATTCCCTGTTACCATCTTTTTATTATTATATTTTTCTATTTTTTATAGAATTAAATTTTCTCTAACAAAACGTCATGACTCATGAAGGATAATCCAATGTCCAATGGCCGGCAAAAGATGAATTTTATTTTATATGATTTTTTTTCTTACAAAAAGATGAATCTAACGTTATAATATGAATTTTATAAATTAGAAATCCAAGAAACCAACACAAGAGGAGGGTAAAAACTTTTAACACATAAGAAGAAAAATGTAATTCAATAAAAAATTGAAAAAAAAAAAAAAGAATGGCATTGTACATAAAATAAATAAATGAATATGAAAAAGAAAAAGAAAAATAGCACCCATTACAATGTTGATATCAAATCATCAAAGTAAAATCAATTTGAGGAGCCTTCTTCCCAAATAATAACTTCAAATCATTCTCCAAAGGTGTCAAGTTCAAGTCCAAGTCCAAGCACAAAACCCTCTTACTATTTGATCTTTTGAGCACCGGCACTTTTGAATCTATAGTAGTGGTGGAAAACGCTTCATTCATCATTGCTCTATGCCGCCTCATATGGCCACCCAAAGCTTGTCCCATAGCAAACTCTAGGCCACATATCGAACACTCATGCATCTTGGGCTTATTATTTCCCAAGTTTTGGGATTTTGTCCGATCTTTCTGTTCTTCCCCCAATAATTTTGGCCTCTTGTGGCTCGCTCGGTGACCACCCAAAGCTTGGAATGATGGGAATTGGCGATTACAAGTCTTGCACTCAAAGACATCAGCCCGTGAGATTTTTTTGGGTTTGGTCTCTAAGCCATGAGAGAGCAGCATTAGACAATTTGCCAAGTCTAAGCTCTCTATTCCTCCATCTTCTCTCATTCTCTTCATAGTCATAGCTCCGTAAAAAGAACACAAATGCTGTTATTGGGTCAAGTTTGGTAATGTAAATGATGTGGAAGGCAATGTTTAATATGAAGAACAGAAGCTAGGAAGTCTGGTATTTATAGATGTTTGAGTTTAAGGACTAGAAGTCTAGAATGGTTTATTTTGACCAAAAAGAATGGGAAATAACATAGAAGTAGAACTGAGAATTGGTTTCACATTGAGGAGTACGGAATGTACGATGTTGGGTTCCCTGATAGAAGTAGTAGGCAACTTGGACTATTTCTTTGACTGGTGCAATCACGAGAATAGCATTAATGCTACTTTAATCACGAGAATAGCATTAATGCTACTTTTATGTAAAGGAAACAATAATAGTGTCTTTTTCGTACTAAATGATATCTCCACGTAATATGTTTATTAGTTTAAAATTCATACCGCGTGGCGGTTTGTCTTAATTTAGGACTTATTGGACCACGTTGTGAATAGTGACTTTTATAAAAATATGGTGATGCGAGAGCGAGACGTAAGTAGTGACTCAATTTGGTGAGCCAACAAATTAATTAAATAGGTCGTGGGTGGCGAGCTAGGCCTATGACTATGAAAGAATCTTCGTTTGAAGCTTTGAAGAATAATCTTAGTTTGAAATCTAAAAGCAGTTGGCGTTGGACTGTTGGTTACGGTCGTCACCAAAAGTGTCTTATGAGTTAATCACATTAAAAAATACATGTAGATTCATTTTTATTCGAGAGCAACCCCCGCCCACTTTTTTGGTTGGCAGATAAACTCCATATATCGATTTAGTTGTGAACTTGTAAGGTTGTTGTTATGAGATGTAATAGCAATATAAAAAATACAATATCTTACTATGTGCTCAGTTCATAGTTCACATGTACTTTTTATTTTTGAATTTTATAAGTTGTGTGTGTTAAACTATGCTGCCCATAAATATACGCGCAATTAGGAATTGGTTCTCTTACCACGTTCTCATGAAGAAAGAATATGGTAGGAACTAGGAAGTGCGATATAGCTGAGGATGAGATAGACCAAACTGGTTTCCACAATCGTTTTTCTATTTTTTAATGAACGTTCCACAATGTTTCGTAGTCAGCTTGGTGTCGGTAGATGGTAGTTAGAATTAGACCTCCTGGACTACGCGGTCCAGTTTGATTATTTCTTTTGCCATTTTGGCAGGTAAAACAAGTATAACAACAGCCTTCTAGGAAGGTGGTATAATGGTTGGAAGCCGTCGTGTCCTATTACACTTGTGAGCTAAGAGTTGTGGTTTTAAATAGTGAAAAGTCTCGTTATTGTCTAGATGTGCATCACGTCATACCATGCCGGATTTAAGTAAGCCTGAGTAATGATCACATTTGCAAGTCCCCTTTTTTCTTAAGAAAAATTAAGTAAAACAATAGGATGATCAACACAACAAATTTTATGATGTTTCTCACAACTGTTGAGTTTATAAGTTGAGATTGATGTATATAAAAATTCTGTCTGTGGTGATTCCAGTATTAGTGAAAGTGATATCTTAATAAGTTGTGGAAAAAATAATGAAATTTGTTGTACTGTTGTATTGCTACAGTGTCCTACAGTTCAGACACGCCGCAGCTATGTAATATTCACACAAGCCATCATCAATATGTCAGCCTGGATCTTTCTTTTCACCTTTTAAACCGAGCTCGTAATTGCAGATGACAGGTCACAGGCGAATCTACTCGGTTCCCTTAACAACAAATGTCTAGAATGCCTCAACGTGTGGGCCACACTACATGACTTTCACAGGCGAATCTACTCGGTTCCCTTAACAACAAATGTCTAGAATGCCTCACGTGTGGGTCACACTACATGACTTGGAATAATATTTGGAGCAAAACATTAAACAACTAGCAGGTGAAAAGTGTACAAGACGTTCACACATGCAGAGCGCACACCACTGGCAATGCCAACAGGGAGAGGGGAAAAGAAATTAAGTCCGTAGCTAACTTTAATAACATAGTCAAATTCTAAGTTCTCGTTTGAATTTTTCATATTCCACTCTTTACGGTGCGTGCTTAGGGCTTACCAAATATATAAGGCACATGGTTTCCAACCTGCTAAAAAATAATGTAAATCACAAGATACATGGGCAAGAGCGTGTAAAATTATTTATTAAAAGATTAGCTAGCCACCAAAGAAATATTCTACTTCAAGATGTTGGCTGAACTACGCAAACTTCGCTTTCCAAATGAGAAAATTGCATCATCGAAGACGTTTTTCAATTTTGACCTTACAACGTGGACTCTTACTCATCAATTAATGAGCATTTGTGCACATACTTCACAACATGCTTCAAAAAATTGTAAATCATAATAACGACACGCAAGAATTATTCAATGCCATTTACCATAAGTATTCAATTCTTACATAAGATACACTTACTACCTTCTGAATAAGCAAATTGTATCATCCAAGACATTTCAATCTTGACATGATATTTGGACTCATGCTCATGCTCATCAGTTGATGAGCACCACTCGTGATTGAAATAAGAGAGCTTGATTAACATACAAACAAGTAGCTTCTGTTGCTTTAATTCCTTTCCATCATTATTAAGAGTTAACTAAACTACCCCTTTCTAATCGAAATCAATTGAGATCAGCAAAAGGAGTTCTCTGAAGTATAGATGAGACTGCCAGATGCGGTATCTTGCTTTCTGTGAGAGTCAGTTTCAATGTGTTCTCTGCAGTATTGTCTTCTTTGTAAATTTCATAGGCAGGTGTTCTCATCTCCTCAATGGATGCCAAACTTGGCACTACTATAACTCGTTTCTTTGGTGTTGAACTGGTATGGTTATTATCGACCTGTTCATGGCAACACCAGTAACCAACTTAGAAATTCTGCAATAGAGTTCTGCAACAAATTTGTACAAAATTTCTAGTTGAAGATTGTGTATTTGCCTACATGTCTAATTTTATCATTGTTTATAATAACCCATTCTCACATTTAGGCTGTCAAAATTAAGCCTCGGGCAATCAAGTCCTTTTTCAAATATTTCAGCATTTTGAGAACTTCCTCTTTTCTATCCTATACTTGAGAAACAAAGGAGTTTAAGTGAGAGGGTACCAGATAATCGTTTACTAGGCTCTTTTCTGCTTGGCTTCGGATATCCGATATGCTTTTACCGTGCTTCTCTTGTATCAATTTAAGCTGATCCAAGCACAAGGTGGTCACGGAGTCTATTTCCTTCTTATTTTCACAGTCCAGCACTAGTGAATCTGCCCAGTCCATTTAGGTTTCATAAGAATGCATAATTTAATAAGAAAAAGAAACTTAAATCAGTATGTAATGAAATTTAGTTACCATTAACAGCTGCCATCAATTCACAAGCCCCAGTATCAAAATCTGCATTTGCAGAGGAAGATGCAGATACAAATTCTTCATGTGCAAAATGATTTGTGCATATATTTTCCCTGTTGAAACAATGATTGAACACACAAATGATATAAGAAAGGTAAGAGATACGAAGAAGAAAATTTTAGGAACAGAAAAAACTTACTTCACAGTAGATTCCATATCTGCAATACCGGTCTTATTAATACTGTTTATGGATGACTGAGCATTTTCCCACTGCTGCCAAGAATAATCCACTCTCTTCGAGCTGCGAACCATGAAAAAGATACAATCATATGCGAGTGACATTTATAATAACACTCGTCAGATAAGGATGTTTGTAATTATCAAAGACTCGTATATTTATATGGCTACTTGAATCTGCCATGAACATTCTTCTCTAATGAAATCTTATGGTTAAACTGGGCTTTGTAGTAAATTACACCCTTGAGTTGTATCATGAAGGATATGATTATAAAATTCTTTTGAAGATAACATACACAACAAAATCTTATGTTCCAAATTAAACAAAGATCAGTTAAAAGACACTTTTATCACAGTACTTTTACAAACATAGAAGACAACTTTAGTGTAAACCTCCACAAATTTGTTCTGACGTACCATTGAACTACTAATTTTTGTATAATTGTTGCTGGAGTATATGCACTCAAACATACTTCTGCGCTTTTCTTTTTTATGCAGGCAATGAGGATAGTTGCACCTCTGAGATATCAGTTATAAATTTAAATTGCTACTTTTGACTTGCTTTTTATTAGTTTCCTTTTCAGTTTCTTTCCAAAGTAATTTCCGAGTCTAAAAGCTTAGGCTTTTGTTAATTTTGAAATTGAAGCCATAAAAATTAAAGCTTACCACTCATGGAGGCATTCGTCCATGACAGCCCTAGACTCAGCAGCTGAGAATGTGTCTTCAATGAAATGACTTTCCACCTTCTCTATGTATTCACTCAACTCCTTCTTAGCTACAGTTGAAACTTGCTGCATCTCAGACATCTCTTGCTTCAATTTTGTGCTCTCTTGTACACTTGAGTCCTGGATGTTCCTTGCTGCCTCTGAGACCTAATATAACATATTCAATTGTTAAGCATACAAAAATTGCAAACTGTTCAATGTAAGTTATCATTGAAAGAACAAAGAGCGGCTAACTCACCATAGCAGTTTTCTTAGATGTCAAAGTTGCTAATATTCCTGCAATTTTCTCCAGGGCCTGTTTTTCCTCTCTAGCAGCTTCATCCTGTTTCACAGCAGAAGTCTATCAGCCTTCAATCCGTTCTTGATATCAGTCATACATGGAGTGCAACTTGAGATAATCTTACCTTAAACATCTTCTCAAAATTTACTAATTGGTGGGATCTCTCATTTTGGCTTTCTTCATGAATTTTCATGACTTTAGAAGTACGACAATGAAGGTTATTAAAGAATTCCACAGTTGCCTTTGAAATCACTTGTGCTGAAACCAAACTACGTTGTAACCCCTACAATGCACAAAGATTCAATATTTTCAGTACATATTATATTTGTAAATTATCAAGATGAAGGATAGTTTCATCAAGAAAACAAATTTACACTTCTAATCTACCTCCTCCTGTTGTCTAGTGGAGAAAGCCAAAAACTGTTTTTGCTCATCAAGAGAATTTTGAATGTCGCAAGTAACTTCCCTGGCCTCCAAAACCGCAGTGACAAGAAACTGTAAAGGCAATATAGTTTTTTAATCACTTATTAATCTAGTACCTATTTAAGCAACACAGGGAGAATAAAAATTAGAAAAATGAAAGAATTCTTCTTCTTTGACTTCATACATCCTCAACAGCCGTTGCTTGCAATGAGATTGTAGAATTTATCTGCTCAAGGTCTGAGGAAGCTTTCTTTTGCAATGCACTAGCAAGCTCATTCAAGGTTGCTACTCCTGAAGTATAGGTCTCTGTCATTTTCTTAATCCTTGATTCAAGAGCCTGTGTTGCCTGGCAATATTGTTAAAATATAATGAATCAGAGAACAAGTACAAACTATAAAAGCAAAGATGAGACAATTTTTTTTTTTCCTTACATCAGATTTACTAGCAAGATGTGAGTGGAAATGTTCTTCCATGCATCTTAAATGTAGCTGTTGTTGAGAAACAGACCCCAGTATGGTCCTGTGAAGGTCTTTTAAGCTCTGATCAAGCTGAGAGCCAAAAGTCAAAACCATACTCTGGTTTTCTGTTTCCATTATGTCTTTCTGATCTGCAGAGTAATAGCATTCATATGTATCACAATAATTAAATAGCCCTTCAATATGGGGTTTTAACTTTTAAGGCACATGAATGCATAATTTAACATGTTTGTACTTCTTTGTTTCCTCTACTACTTCTATTTTTTTCAAAAAAAAAAAAAAAACAATAATTGTAGTATGTGCGAGTAGTGCCAATTCAGGTATAATTTTTATATGACATATTTCCTACATCATAACTGTTTTAATTTGCATAACTTTTCTTCTGTTAACAAGGGAAACTCCGAAACACACAATTTCCAAAAAGTCGACATTTCAAGAATTTAAATTTATAGGAAAAAGATCTTCTTAAACAATAGATGACATACACTCCAAAAATTATTCAAGAATGTAACTTTAGAGTTGAGGCGAAAAAGTGGCATACCTAATTTTGCAAACAGTGAATCTATATCCTCCGATGCACTTTGCAGATTAGAGCGCAACTGCTTTGCGTGTTCAACTAAAGAATTTTCTGTTTATGCATTGATAAAACATTTATGATTAACATAAATACAGCACGAAAGACCAAAGTTTGCCAGTACTCTTTTTGTTGACTTACCTGAGAATAGCAGTTTGGATATGATAAACTCCTTTTCCTTCAGTGTTGAGATGGCTAACCTATAACTCTCTTGAAGATCAAGCAATGCCTTGTTACTGTTTTCAAGATTTATCTGAAAGAACATAATTTTTCTTGATAAAACAGATATATACACTGAGAAAACTAAGAAAAAAAAAAGATTTCTACCTTGCAATCCTTGAGCTCACTTTCCAAATCCAGTTTCTGTTCTTGCTCAGTTAGATACAACTCACGAAACCTATCCACTTGCTACAGGAAGAAGTCCATTTATAATTAAAACAATCACATAGTATGAGAATAATACAATAACCAAGGAGCAATTGAATCATACCTTCTCACTGAGGCTGAGATCAGTCTCCAATTGCTCTATTTTTCATTCCTTGCCTGCAGGTGTTCAAACAAATCAGACTACATAGGAAGAATACTGTTGCCGGTTACAGGTTTCAGATGTCCTTAAACTGTGAATAGCACATAGGATCAGTTAAAGCAGGCAATGGTGTTCAAACAAATCAGACTACATAGGAAGAATACTGTTGCCGGTTACAGGTTTCAGATGTCCTTAAACTGTGAATAGCACATAGGATCAGTTAAAGCAGGCAATGGTGTAGTAGCTTGAGATTGGCCTAATCAAATGATACATTAACGACTTTAGTCCCCTCTAATTGGGGTCAGCTGTTAAAGCCAAGTGATATCATCCCAAATCTGTAAGTTTTAATAATAGGGTATTAGATCAAATGAATGGGTCAAAAATCTCAGTGCCCGCCCAACTAAGGTTGGACCATTAACTGGATCCTTATATATATTATTATCAGATATTAGTTTTCAAGTAAAGATGTATTAAAAACTGGAAGTCCACCTTCTTTTCAGCTTCTTCCCTAGAAAATCTTTCATGCGGAATATAAACACCATTCTTTTCCCTGGCTGCTCGAACCTCTGCATCAGTATTCAAAAATATGAGAATGAGTTTGGATCTTTTGTAGCACAAAACAATCTAAAAAAGCAAGTGAATCATCAAACCTTCTTTCATTCTTTCCATTTCTAAATACAGATCCTTGAGCAATACAGCTTTGGACATTTTCTGGTTGGCCTGAAAAGATAAGCTTCACCATCAGCACCAAAACATAAATAAATAAATATAGAAAATATAATAGAATAAATTAGAGTAAAAAGGAGTAGCAACAAACCTCAGGTTTGTTTTTTATGTTTTTGGCACGACAGGCATAATCTAATGTGCTTAAAGTTTCTTCCAAACAATGAGCAGTGGGAGAAATTGTAGCAATAATGCAAGTTTTTGTTTTTCCCCCTAAAGAGTCCCTTAATAGTCTTGTAAGCTTGCTATCCCTGAATAAAAAGTTAGCAACAGTGGCAGATGCATTGAATTAGAGTTACAAGGAATCCAACATATTAAGACACTAGATAAGATATTGGATGAACCTGTAAGGTATATGAGCAGAATGTTCCACAAGTGCATTAATAACACGGCCTAGGGTGAGTAAGCTTTTGTTTATCTCCCCTGCTTCTCTTGCACGACCCTGCAGCAATTAATTGTATATATACTGCAATTAAAATATACACTAGCAAACAAATCTTCTGGGAGTTACTAGCAAGAGTTCCCACTGCCATCAAATTGTCCTAATTGAAAGACAAGGTAAATTATTTCTTAACGATTTTTTATTTTGTTTTGGTTCTGGTAAAAGATTCGATAATCTACAAAATTGCAGAGGCAAACTATCAATATTAGATTTCCTAAGCAATGGAATTCATTACCAAGTAAAGATATAATCGTACCTCTCGTACACCTGAGCGAATTATATTCTCTGATCCTGCCAAATCAACAAGATTAAGTTTGCCGCACTTAATTACCTCCTCATCACCAAGAGTAGCTTCTTTTACGTGGACAGTAATGGAAAAGATAGAATGAGAACGGCTGTAACAAAAGAAAATTAATATGGTAAATCATGGTTTCTTGTGGGACAAACATCCTTAGTGGATGAGAATAACAAATAAGTAAATGAATGAAAACAAGATACAAAATAAAGCAAAAATTTACCTGCTGCGCTTGTTTAACAAGGTATCCGCTGTACGCCTTTTGGCTGCCCCTCGTTCCAAGAGAGCATAAATTTCATTTACAGTGTATACAGCTTCCTCTTCAAGGCCTCGTACAACCACACAACCCTTTCCATCCTCCATCAAGGAAATAGGTTTCTTTTGTTTATCTTCAGATGATCTTGAATTGTCCTCAGGAGTCAGTAAGTCAGTTATTTCTTCATTGTACAGCTCTGAAAATGTAACTTTAATGCTATAGTCAGCATTTTGTGCCTCCAGCGTATCAAAGATTTGACGAACTGCCCGTGGAATAACTCCAGCCTCAGCAGGCAAATCCCCACCCTGTAAATCATTGTATGAAAAATAGGTGTGATTGTCAGACAATGTCTGTTCTGCTATCATTTAGAAAAGAAGGGATTTAATTAGATGACCAATCTACCTTATTTCTCATCCCACCCTCCATTGTATATGTTTTACCAGTGCCTGTCTGCCCATATGCGAAGACAGTGCAGTTGAATCCGTCAAGAACTTCATTAACAATTGGGGCAATGGCTTGGTCATATATAGATCTTTGCTGTGCTTTGGGCCCAAAAACCTAGCATATGTTACAAAATAGGAAAGAAATTGTATATTAAAATATTAATCATCGGTAAAAACCATAGAGGCAAAATACTCATAAATCATAACAGAGGGAGAAGCACACCTTGTCAAAGGTGAAAACTCTATCTACTTGCTTGTTAGCTAGATTTTGCATAACAGTGACTTCTCTTTTATGCTCATTACATGATATCACCTTTGGAACATTCGACTTTTGCTCATCATCACTTAATGGCCTGTTATTGAAATCAAATGAAATAGCACTAAATTAAGTGGATAAGTGGACAATGCATTCACACATATACTTGAATTCTCTTAAACTAAAATTTAGAATGGTCAAGAATACCTGTCAAAGGTCACATAACCAGTTTAAATGAATTCCAACACAGAAAAGAATTATAAATTCTCTAACATATTTATGTCACATTAGTCGTTTATGTCAATCTAAGCACAATCACGAAGCTACAAGAGAACTTCAACGACACAAACAAGTGATAAAACAAACAAATACATGGTCTCACACCATGTCTTTGATTGCACACTATGTGAGAGCTTCCACTTCAAGGATTTCCAAGTACAAAACTATGCTAATTCATTGAAAAAATTACCAAGTAGAAAGCAGGGATTGATAATCACCTATGACTTGCCAATATTCTCTTAAGAAATACAAAGATTTAAAAAAAAAAAAAAAAAAAAAAAACCCATATACCAAATACTAGCATTACAATACTATCAGTCATGTTAATTCAGAAAACCACCACAAGCACAAATTAATCATCATTGAGATACCCAAAAATGGGCACTGAACCCTAAACATTCAGAACTTGATCTTATCACAAACAGAGAAGTAATAAACAACTGAACACCCACCTGCATCTTAGAAGAACTTGAACATTGGTCTCTTTATCCCTGTCCTGACGGTTTGAGTTCCAGTCTACCACTCTTGACTCAGTACGCCGCCGCTCCGGACGAGGCGTAAGAAAAGGAGATGGAGATGGTGCCAGACCCAATCCCACTTTCTTAGTTTGATCAGGAGTGAACGACATCTTCTTCACTTAATTCAGATCTTAATTATCACAAACACAAAAATAACCCTAATCAGAGTCTAACTGGAAAAAATAAAAATAAGAACTTCAATGTCTCAAAGCGATCATTGCAAAAAACCATTCAGATTACAGAAATGAAAGAAGATATTTCACGAATAAAAGAAAAACCCTAACCCTCCCGTTTGGTTGTTGCGAAAATGAAGGAAAGAAAAGAAAATAAAAATTATGAAGCATCAGATTTGGCCTAATTCATGTGAGAGTTGTATTTTCACTTTTTTCTCAAGAAGAAGATCTTATTTTCTTATCATTTCTTTCGGTTTTCTCAGAATCCAAACAGAAAATACTTCCAAAACATATCTGAGTGGCTCAAAAAAAAAAAAAAAAAAAAAAAACACTTACATAGTGTTTGGCTAAGAAAAAGGATTTTGATTAAAACCCTAAATTGATCGGAGAATCTGATGAAAGAGCGAAACAAAAAGATCTTTTTAATTTCTACTTTTCTTCGTTCTGTTTCTGAGATTCGAATTTTTTTTTGTCTTTTGCTGATTTGGAATTGGAGTGTGTGTTTTTCAAATGAGGATGCGAAAAGAGTTTTCTTTTTTGAATCTATAACGGCTACTTGGGTATTTGTAGGGGAAAATAGCCGTTGGGTCATGGAAATTCTCGACCTTTTTGAAAAAGTGGGGCCCCCATTGGGTAAAAATTCAAATGGAGCGCGTAGCCTGGATTGCGCTTGTTTCAGCTTTGGTAAACAAGGAGATAAAAAAGGGAAATTTTCTTTTCTCTTCTAGATAAAAAAGGGAACTTCATAACCCATTTTAAGGAATAAGTGAATTGCCAGTGTGTGTGACAACATTTACTACCATAAAAATATAAAATAATTCTAAGAAACTTTAATATAATATTCTTAGAGAATAGACTTTATTTATTTATTTATTTTTTTTAAGGAAAAGAAAATAAACGGTTAATTTTACTAATATTGGAGCAACGCGTTCACACATTGTATAATTTATATAAATTCTAGTTGTTAAAATGAATCGTATTATGATAGATATTTTATTTTTATGTATAGTGTATCATATGTTATATGAACATTTTATAAAATTCATTAAATTTTTTATAATATATTCATATATATATATATATATATATAAAGGTAGATTTGTTACTAACTTGAGATATATATTAATTAAATAAATATTTATCATCATATATTCAATAATATTTAATAAATATAAAAAAAAAGTCAATTTAAGATTTATTTATGAAATTTAAGTATATACATTAAACTAACACATAGGTAGAGTAAATTTATGGTCTTCGCCTTTTTGGGATAAAGTATACCACCAAATTATGCTTCAAAGAGACTCCCTCTTAGCGGTTCAATGGCTTAGTGCTACTCACATGAATTTTCCTCCTGAACTAATATTCTTGATTTTGGATTGCACCTGGACAATTCACCTTAGACATGTGTGGTGGAAAGCAAATTTTTGTCCTAATCAATTGGCTAGTTGGCGCTCTGAAGAGCCGGAGCAAGAAATTCTATATGAACTTGCCCAACCTTTCTGTTGGACTACCTCCTTTGAGACTCTATGGGCTTCTCTACGCCCAAATATAGAATTTCTTGAGTGTGTAGATATTTGCCGCGTGTTTTTTGACTTTTTTGTTCCTTTTCGTTTGTTTACTCTTTTATTTTGTTCTGTTTTTAGTCTGTCGCTCTTGGGGTGTATAACTTTTCCTTTATAATGTATTTCCTAGTTTATTTCTTAAAAAAAAAAGGGGAAAACATATAGAATCGAAATTATATATATACATATAAAAAGAAAATAAAAATAAAAAATAGCACTATAACGCCATTCCATCACCCAAACGCTTAAAGCTAAGGTTTTACAAATCACCAAATTAGCTAATTACAAGATAAATAATAATGAATAAGTCAACCTAACTTCTCCCACATTTTATACCCCGCCTCTAGAACTTTTTTTATCTTTCTACTGCCCCCCACACACACTTCCCTCCTTCAGTCTTCTCCTACGGCTAGAAATCCCCACCACCACCTCCTACTCTTTCATAGCAATTCAAATCCGTCAATCAAAAACACACAGGCTCCAAAACTAAAAGCACACTAAAGAAATTCCATCGGTTCTCGGTTAAAATGGATGTGAGAATCATGGGTTTGGAATCCCCACACATGATGGAGCTAAGCAACGAGGTCAAGTCAATACTTCAACACCTAGAGTCACAACTCACACTGCACATGCCAAGGCTATGGTGACCACACCCACATACGTAAAAAAAAGTACACAAACTCATCCGTGTTCGTCGTGGACATGCCCGGGTGAAGTATGGGGGACATAACATAAGGTGCCACTGGAGGACGACAAATTCATGAGGACGTTTGTGCTACTTGACTGTGCCAACTGCCAACACAAGTTGTAACATCAAGACCAAACCTTTTAAAACCGGATTAATCAATCCGGTTCCCAAATTTATCGATCGAATCGACAGTTTCCGATTTAAACGATTGTGTGATTTCGCAATTTTTAAGCTGAATCAAACTGAAACACTGGCCGGGTTTTGGTCAAACTGACTGGTCCGGTCCAGCTTTTAAAAATCCTTGATTGTTCCGCTCATCTAGTGGAGGCCATTCTCCAATCATACCTCCCAGACGCCAAATGTAAAAACAAACGCGTTTTCAGAAACTGTTTTCCCCTAAACTAAATATAGAACAATAAATTTGGAAAGTAAAAAACAGAACAGATCTCACAACAATATGTGCAACAAACTGAAGACATTAACTACTATGGTTTTGATTAAAGTTGAAGTATAATGCAAAACAGTTCTATTGCAAACTGAATCGTGTCTCAAAACAAAGTCACCCTAGTAGATGAACACCAGAAGCAAAGGATGCATAAAAGAAAGCTATGCAGCAAACCAAGGAAGTGGTATCATGATCATCATTACATTGCTAAAGCAATGATGAGCATTATCACCGTAACAATAAGGCACCACTCTTCAAATCAAACATTTAATACCCCATATATAAAAAGTTTCATTTGTCCAAGTTGTAGTAGCACTTTCCAATCCTCATTTCCAAAATCCATATTACCTTACATTACCATACAAACATAAAAATCATGACGGCATAAAATCTACATGACTTGATAAAATTTCAAAACTAAGCACCATCTGCTAATGTCCTCTTTGATGTACTAATGTAGAGAACTGCATCAAAAGAGAAAACTCAATCATTGTCATACAACTAATATAATAACGGTATGGCTGAAAAAGAAAGTTGAATTATAAGTAAAATAAAGTACCATTATTTCCGCGAATGAAAGCATCACCATACTTGTTTTTCAATTGTCCATTCACGTATTCTTCTGTTTGCTCCATTGCTATATTCATATACCCATCCAGACATGCAAGAATACCTGCACACAAAGATTAAAGACATCATTATAGCCTATAATGCATGCTTTCATAGTCCATTGTGAACTAAACAAAGTGAACCGCATTAACCATCAGTCAGATGTTTATTTATAAAGAGTAAGTCTAAAATTCAGTACAGGCCTTTATTGCCAAGTGGTGTGGAGGTCTGATTCAACCCATTACTGGTATCGATATTGTACTAATAATTTATTGTTTGACGAGTATATATATATATAAAATTCATTTGCTTACCTTCGGCAGATGAACCTTGCCTCCACCACCCCTATGGTTGATTAACTAACTGCTCAACCCGACCAGTCCGATAAGGTGCAGATGGTTTCGACCCATGAACAGGTCAGACTATGGGTTTAAAACATTTCAAAAAAGATGGATTGTCGGATGGGTGTCGGGTGTAGGAAAAATCCACCAAACCCAGAGCTATTAAAAGAGAAAAGTTTGTGTCTTTTCTTCTTGTGCTTCATAGAAAAAAACTTGTTTTTCGGCCATTCATCACGTAAAATTCTTTCGAAGGAGGTTCCCTACAGTACCAAAGGTTATGGTTCATGTGGACGAGGAAATTCGTTCTTAGAAAGATTCTAGGGATTCTGAGACTACTATGATAGAAAGACAAACAAGACATTTGCAGAGGTTATAATAAAAAATCTAGCTGTAATAATTCCTTTTCCTATAGTAAATTTTGTACCAGATTAGGTCAGCGGAGTGGTTTTTCCATTCCGAATCTACTGGGCACTATAAAACCAGTTGAATGGAAAAACCATTTCCATGAAACACGGTCTACCTGAATGATTGATGAGAAAAAGAGAAACTGACCTCGATAATCAACTCCAGAATTGAGTTTGACAACAACAGGTCGGCCACGAATTGCTTTGAGGAAATCTCCTGGGGTTTTTGTAGTTGCTGACCCTTTCTCTCCACCTCCACTCATTTTGCTTTTTGCTTATCTAAAATTTCAAAACAATTAATATATTCATCTCACACAAAATAGCATAAGTGAAATTTACACTTATTAATTAACATCACAAGTAATAAAAGATATGGATAAATCATCAAAAAGAGGTATAGCGAATTTATACTCCTATTTAGTTTTATAACTCCGAGTAAACAACTGCAATCCTAGGCCTAGCTTCAGGAATAGCAAAATACCAATTAAACTGCTTGGACGGAAACATTTGAAAGAAGCATAAAATCAGTGTACAAAGCAGGAATTGTTTAGAAGAAAGAAAAAGGACCTGGGAAGCAACGGGATCGGAGGTGGTTTGAGAGGCGTAGGACGTTTCTGACCTACGGGTGTTGCGGCTTTCAATTTGTGATTTTGGAAGCGCTAGGGTTGTGAGTTGTGAGGCGTGAGTCTTGTGGATCTGTGATTCTGTGAAGGTGTAAAAGACTAAAGAGGGAAGAGGGAAGCGGGACAAGTGCGTAGCAAATTTTTTTGGATGAAATTTCTAAAATTTTAATATTGTTTTTTAATAGATACCATAACATTTTAAATAAATTACACTTATAATCCTTGCAAATTTTGGATTATTTTCATTTTTGTCTCACAAGTATGAAATTTTTAATTTGGATCCCACAGGTTGAATTCTTTTTTTAAAGTGGTCATTTTGTCCATCTCAATCATAACTGATATGATCTTATAGTAGAAACTAATAAGTGTCAAAAAACCGATTGTTCCTCTCAACAGATAGATTAGTCATTAACATAAAAAGAATGATCATTTTAAAAATAGAATAAAATTATGTGAACCAAAATAAAACGAAGATGCAATTTGAATAATTTGATAAGATGCTTCTTAAAAATAACAGGATTTTGAATCATTTGATAAGATTCTAAACAAAGGTGTGGGAGGCATGTTGATTACTACAAGTAGGGGCCCTCGAAAAGTTTTAAATCACAAGAAAAGAAAAGCATGTGCACTTGTGCAGTGCAGTTGAATTTGAACTGTATTTTTTTTTTTTATGAGAACTTGAACTGTGTTTAACCCTCAAAATTAAAGATTAGGAGAGCTTTTCACCTGCCAACTATTATCTCTTGCTCTTGCGCGTCCACTACTAGATCAATATAGAAGTCAAATTGCAAGAGGAAAGTGGGACATAAACTAGGAGTAAGGACGTTAAGGATCCCCTGAATTTACATAGTTCACATATATGATATTAAACCCCTTTACTGCGTGGAACTGAACTAACAGCAGAGAGCTATCACAATATCAGACATTCACTCATAATCCAGTAATGGCCAACACTGACTACCACTCGGAAAACACACATTCACAAACTTGTAACTAACACCTTAAACATCACTGTTCCCTAGATATCCACCATGGATCATCAAGTTGAGGGAAACTTGTAGATGACATTGTCAGCCCCAGCGACAATAAGATGATCTAGGCTGCAGTAAACATCCAGGCCCCTCAACCAGGCGGGCACCAGCAGGTCTTGATCTCTTGTCAAGTCTGATAGGCAAAGAGTAGAAAGCAAGAGAGAGTTGGAGCTAGGTCAACCATGGGGAATTCAACATTCAGAGGTATAGAAACAGAGAGAAGGTGTTCCACTTCAGAAGGGCATACTCTTTAATTCAAGAAAATTCATGTGAACTGAAATAACGAGTCTCCTACTGATGGAGAATCTTTTAATTAACACAATATCATAGGGGTACAGATCCATAAAACACAACTTCAGCTGGGCCTGTCATGTAGATATGATTATCTTCCTCCCTCCACTCAATCTGCAATGGTCCTCCAGGTAGATCAACCGTGCAATTCTATGTCAAAGAAAAGAAAATGAACTGTTAGAAAAGTAGCAATCAGAGAGAGAGAGAGTGCGGGTAATTTGGAAACAATGAGAAAACAATACAATTCGCTTTTCAGTTGTAGCATATGAAACCAGAGACCCATCATTTATAATGAAACAACAAAAAAAAAAAAGTTTGACAATCATAAAAAATGTTTAAATAAGAAAGTATAAAATCAGCACAGGCATCACAATCATCAGGAGCCCAAATTTGTAACAAGATGTACTGTGTGAAATGCTACGATCATCTAGAGTAATGTTTCTGCCAAAGCAAATGGAAAAAACTCATTCTTCTGGTGCAGATATACCAGCTAGACAAATATCTCATCTCTCTCTCTCTCTCTCTCTCTCTCTCTCTCAACATTGCATGTTAAACTTAGTTACTTACCCTTCCAGCATGACCTTCAAGAACTGCTGCAACAACAGTTGCACAAGCTCCAGTTCCACAGGCTAGCGTTGCTCCTACAATTAACACCGACAGAGTTTAGTTTTCCAACTAAAAAAGAGCCAGGAAGGACAGGAAGGAATTGGTGAATCACGATAACTGACCTGCCCCACGCTCCCACACACGCATTTTCAGATGTGAACGAGAGAAAACTTGGACAAACTCTGCAAATCAGATCAAATAGGAATTATGATTACAATATTATATGTTGCAACAATGAGAAGTTGCATATTACAATTATAAAGACAACAGTGAGAGACCCACAACATTTCATTCAAAGCAAACTATCTCATTTATACAAAAATAACATGATTGACCTTTATATGGTTGTGTAACTTCTTATTAGTTAAGCAAGCAGGAATGCAGAAGCAAGAAAATTTTCCTTCATCCCATTTTCTGTGATTCCACATCGATATATTTCTAAAATTTGTTTAAATCATATAAGCCTTTTTTTCTCTCATTCCACAAATAATTCTATTTTCTTACTTTTACAGTAGATGTGGCAGATGCATTACTATTTCTCTCAAACCGCCATATTAATTGTGCAAAGTGTAAAGTATGAAAATATTAAATACATGCAAGACATGACAAGAGGCAAAAGGCCATTAGTCTTGTAAAAGTTATCTTATCTGGGTTAGAAAAAGCATTTCTCTTTCCATAACCAGAAATAATCATAAAAGAGATAAGAAGCCTCAAACTTAATAATGTTTATAAATAAATACATAAAAGGATTGATTTTATGGAGCTTCCTATGTGAACCAAATTGTATGCTATTTTTTAATTTTCTCACTCCTTCATGAGTCACAACATAATTTGATTTTTAGAAGGCTCCCAGGTATAAGCTCCAACCTAGACTTTTGAAAACTATACTGACTATATGATGCAGATCTCCTTGACTTTGCTTTGCCAGCTCATTTAAGTTTAAGAAGCATAACTATTTTCTGCATCAATGCAGTTACAAGCCTACAAGGTCAATATGGCTCAAAACTGCTCAAAGTTGTGATAGCTCTCAATGCACCAAAATCCTAAAGGAACATCATGGCAGAAATTTGAAATACAAAAGCAGAAGGAAAGGCATCAGGTCTCCTGGTGGGCATTGCCAACAACAATCCAACTCTTAGTTTTAACCTTGCAGACCCAAAAGGAGGCCAAATTTCTTATAACTAGGAAAATACCGCATCTTCAATATATTTATACAAATTACAAAACCAAACAGTAACCAAAGTTAAAACTATTATAAGTAGAATGTGATCAGAATTCAAAAATTCCATAAGTCAAAACAATACTTATAATTATATAAAAAGAAATACTACACATGTGAAACTGTTGCACAAGTTGATATGAAAACATTCATGTCATGCCATGCCTCACATGGCCCCATCATCCAATCCCATCCATGCATTTGGCATGCAATATACAACAGGGGGGCTGCCATGCGTCTTTTTGCTCAAGACCAGTGCAATAGCACAAATTTTATATAAAAGAGAGAAACAAGGACAATGAGCCAAAAAAAAAAAAAAACAATTCCTAGTTTCCATCAATGAATCCTGATGGGAAAAATAATTCTAATAACTGATTCCAAACACAAAATCAACTCCACAGATAAAATCTAACCTGTGTTAGTTCGTGCTGGGAACATCTCATGATGCTCAAAATTTGGACCAATTTGGGCTAAATCTAATTCATCAACCTGCAAATTCTGCTTGATGACAAGCATTAAGCAAAAGATTAAACATCAACAGAGCTAATGGACAGCAGCAAAAACAATTATTCATCAAAGGAATAGAGGTAGACTAAGTTCAGCTTAACCATACAATTTACCATGTCCAACAATTGTTTCGCGATAAAGTCAAACAGAATACATTTAGTACTTCAAATTCATTAAAAGTACATATATACGTACTTTAGTACTTGAACTCTTGTCGTGGAGAGCTAGTTAATATTAATTGATTGAATTGCCACACATCAAAGTCACAAAGCTTTCCTAATTGGACATTAATTTTTTAGGTCATCCTGAAAAACACAAAAACTAAATGGTCATATGATGACCCAATTGTCAAACCTAAATCTTAATACTAGAGATCGATTAAGATAGGAACTAGATTCTAATCTTATCAAACAAACAATATTATCTTAGTTTCAGGATCTTCAGCTCCCAGATCTTTTATTTTGGTTTTCTATCTTTTTATTCTTTTTTATTTCTTTTTTTTTGGGGAGGGGGAGGGGGGGCTTTAGGGAACAGGGATGCTGTGTTTCTAGAACTTTTTTTATTTTATTTAAGGTGTTTTTCTAGAACATCGTAGTTATTAATGTCTCTAGTTGTTGGAAAATAGTGTGGTACATAGAACATGCTATTAAAAATCAGCACACCTTCCAATAAGATCATTAACTTCACATAGGATGAAAAATTGTGCCAAAAGCAGAGAGTTATAAGTAAAAACAGCATAGAAGTGCTATATAGAAGTGAATGAAAAAGCATAAGTTGTTCTTTCAACTGTCCACAATACATACCTGGCTTCCTCCTTTTGTACCAAAAGTTATGCAGTGAGGATTTCCCATACTGACACAGGTCACAATCCAGGTTACTCCATCAACATCTAGCTCTGACTTAATCACTGATTGATCTTTATTTGCAGGTAATTTTGTAGGTACATCCGATGCTTTAAGTATTGGTTCTCCCATGTCAACTCTAACCTGAAAATTTAATGAAAATGTCTGATAAATTGAGATAAAACACCAAATACAATAAAGATGGCTATCAATTCTTAAGTGAAATGAGTTTCTATGTACTTCAGAACAACGCTGGAAATTGTAAGTTTTAATAGTTCTGACTAGTTATTTATCAAAAAAAAAATAGTTCTGACTAGTCATGCACTTTACAAGAATCATATGTTTAATGCCTAAAAAGCACCTCACATGTCAAAACTAATGTAAATTGCAACAGGTAAGATACCAAATGACAGACCTTGCCATCTTCTTGAATTTCTGGAACAATGAGACCAGCACCAGTGTGTACAGTGAAACTGCATAACAGTAAAAACAGGCATTGTTGACCCAAATCACAATCAGCATTTCTAATAACTTATGTTCTTATTTATTTAAAAATATCAAAATCATATAGCTATCAAATTTGTTTTCCAAAAGCTTAGGTTTTCTATGACCTGTGGCTGCCTGCCTGGTGGGGGCGGCTCCTCCGTTGTGGGTAAACGGGAAACCCGTCACTTTTTGTCCTTCAGAAGTTGCAAACTCATTGTTGTCTTTTAGAAAAATTAATTTTGAAAGAAACTGAGTGCAGAAATAAAGGGAACAAAGCCATTGATTCAATAATAAAACACTGAATCTCAGCTTTGAAACACTAATGAAAACACACCCACAATCACACACAAATGTTAATAAAAAAAAAATATTTATATATATTGTTGCACTGAGCAGCAATCCAACAAATAATAGTTAACTATGAAAAATATCAAATGCAAAATCAACTTACAACTTACCTATGCCTCCCATGCAAATTCTCAAGCTCGGCAATGAATCTGGCAAAGCATCTCACTCCATTACCACACATCTAGAACATAAAAATCAACATCAAAACTTCAGAAAAAGCTTATAAATTCAGGATGACCAAAGAAAATTCACACAAGGCAATCAAAATTACGTAGAAACTTATAGAATAATCAATTCAATGCACGAAGAAGAAGAATTACCTCTGGCTCGCTACCATCAGAATTGAAAATTCTCATGGTATAATCAGTGCCGTTGATGCCTGGCATTGCAAATATAACCCCATCGGCACCAATCCCAAAGTTCCGATCACATAGCTTTACTGCTTGCTCCGGTGTGACCCTAGGCTCTGAAGAATCCCTGTTATCTACCTATTCAAAATCATCAATCAATATTAAATCTTACCCAAAAAAATAGAATTATTAATTTCAACCAAATAGATAGTAGTAGAATATCAATGTTTAGGTTATAATACACAGAGAATTTACCAAAATGAAGTCGTTGCCGAGGCCGTGGTACTTGACGAAGTGAAGAAAGCCACTCTCTCGTTTGTCGAGAAACGACGTCGGAAGCGAAGACTTTTCTGGAGCTTGGGTGCTCATGGAGGAAGACGCTGAAATGCGAAAGCTAGGGCATATCCGAGAGCTATTGTTTTTGGGGAAATTCAATTGAAATGTAGAGGAAGAAGAAGAAGATCGAAGTGGAGCGATGAAGGTGAGAGAGCGGCGACGGAGAATAGGGGATTGGAGAGGCAGAGAGATGGTGGCGGCAATAGCCATCGCTTTGACAAGTAGTAGTAGACTACAAGTACAAGTATTTTCAATTGCTTTCACTCCCTCTCGGCTAAACGGACACTGCTTGTTTCTATTCTCCCGACGCAATAGTGCCGTTGTACTTACATTGGTACTTACATTTATACATAGAAATAATTTATCTTCAACCTATTAGGTGGCTAGTAAATAGACCATCTACATATACTTTTAGTCACATGATCTTTTTAATGAGTCATATGACTTTTTCAAATAATACATGTGAATAATCTATTTAATTGACACGTAATGGGTTGAAGAAGAATTCCTCCAAATCGAGTTGGAGGAAAACTATATCCTTTATACATTACCCATTTAAATTTTTAAGTGAATATTATTTAAAAAGTTCAATAAAGTTTTCTTATAAATGGGGTTGAGAAATCTCTTCCATGTCATTACATTGCTCGTCTTCCTCCTTTGAAATCGTCACAGGTTAGATCAATCACCACACCGAAGCTGGGTAATAGATTAGCAAACATGGGTTATGAGAAAGATCTAGAATATAGTAAGAAAGTTATAACAAAGGAGAGAGAAAGTGAGATAGAGAAAGGAAGAAAGAGAAACTGAATTGAGATATTTTTTGTATATTATGTTCAACACTATTCTATTACATCACTGCCTTTATATACTACTGTTCATGTACATAACACGTGTGACAGCTGTCTAACAAACTAATCAACTCATAACAAATTCTAACAGATTCTACTTAATTTACTTAACAGACTTATAACAACTTGATCAAGGTTAATAGTCTTTCATCCCCCCTCAAACGCATGCTGCTGAACAGAATACAGGAGTTTGTGAGATAACTCGAGATACCCAGGAGTAGGTAAAGCTTTGGTAAGAAGATCAGCCAACTGATCAACCGTGGGAATAAAGAGAACACTTAAATAAAAAATAATAAAAAAAAAATCTAATTTTTGTTATGTTTTTTTACTTGATTATTGCCCGAGCTAAATATGGAATATTATCACCAATTGCATGACTTCTTATTCCTAAAATTAAGGAAAATACCTCACTCTATGAAGGGGAGAAGTACTCCAACTACTTGTTTATGCACCTTAGGTTAGAGTGAATCACATGTTCTTAATACTTGTTCATGTTTATTTGTTCCTTTCTTGACTAACATGTTTGTGTCTTCTTTTAGTTGTCGTCATTAATTATGCAAACTTTATGAGCATGGAGTTGTTAGTTTGGTTTTAATTTTTAGTTTCATATTTCTATGATGCGGGTTATCATGGAAACATAGTCTTGTAATTCTTTTTTTGTTTTTTCTTTTTTTCCTTAGATCATATTTAGGACCAAAAGCTTTATAATTTATTTTCATGCAAACAATTATGTAATTTCCAATGATTATTAATAAAGATGTACTTTTTTGAGATTTTTATTTTTGTAATAAAATTATATGACAAATGCATCGTAGGTCCCTTAGATTAAAAAGAATCAATTATCGATTGTTGAATCTCCTTAATGATATTCGCATCGGTGAATCTTAAGACTAGTCCCCTTGAGTCTCATTTCTCACATATACTTATTATTCATATTACTCATATCCCTCATATCCCTCACCACTCCAAAAACCACAACACTTCCCCAACAATGCCATACACTACACCAATATCAAAAAGGCTAAAAGGATACTATCATGCTCAGATCTCATCTTGTACTATAGCTTCAATGTTGATGGATATGAGGTCTTTATTACTATTGAAGTCATATCTATCATTTAATTTCTATTGGAAGGGGAGTTATGTTGGTTGTCAAAACTTTTTGAGTTGTTTATTGCTGAATTCTTGTGACTTTGACTTACTGCAAGACATGTCATGTACTTTCACTTGTTAAATTCAATAATTATGTGCTGATTTGTTGTTATAAAGCCATTGTCATAGCCATTTTAAGTCTAGTTTGGGGCTGTTGTCGTGTGTGAAATTATCTTCTTTTAGACTTTGGATTGTTTCCCTTTTGAAGGCCTAGACATGCATGGTAGTTGTTGGCCACTCCTTTGGGTTGGTGTTGAGTTCCGAGCCAGGGGCGGAGCTACGTTGCTCCTGCCCCCCCAAAATTTTAATTTTTCTTAACAAAGTATATGGCAATTCAAGTTTAGCCCCTCCAAAAAATAATAACCAGCCCCCCTTTTGAGTTTTGTCCCCAAATAGCAAATTTTAAACTATTGCAAGTGTTGCTTTTTGATTGTCACACTGCATATTTTGACTGCCCCTTACATACCCATTAATTATTTCAACTGCCCCTTACCCATTAATTTCTTTCCTTAGTGTTTTTTGCCCATTTGGCTTTCTCTCTAGTCACTTCTTCTTTCTTCATTTCTCAAGATTGTACACAATTTACTTTTCTGACTTCTTTTTCTTTTCTCTATCTTTCTTTCTCTTCTCATTTTGTCAACCGTAGCATTTTTGCCCATTGGCTCTCTCTAGTCTCTTCTTCTTTCTCATTTCCCAAAATTGTACAAAGTACAAACTTACTTTTTCTTTTTCCTATGTTTCTTTCTCTTCTCATTTTGTTAATACAACAAATAAACTCATCAAAATCTCTCCTCTTCCTAAGTACTGCCCTGCTTACTGAGTTAGTGTGAATTTTAGAATTTGCAATGGTGTGAGGGTGAGGACCTCTCGTGGTTGGGTGTTTTTAAGAGTGATATTGTGGTGAGTTTTTTTTCCTCATCAATCATTATCAATTTATTTATTTATTTATTTTTTTACCATTGTTCTTATTTAGTTATTTGTAAAAATTTTGGTTTTAGGCTTCAAAGTTCAAACGGTTGTGTTGATTTCTTATTGTCCATTTTGAGGATGAAGAGACTGGAGAGTGGGTATCACAAATTAACTTAACATTTCAGCTATGATAATTAACCCCCCCATATGATAATTCCTAGCTACGCCCCTGTTCTGAGCTAGGCTCCCGAACACAAAGCATAGGTCATATTCTATAATCTTGACATGTGTCATTCTTTAAAACAAAATAAATAAAACCCAAACACCCACCAATTCCCTCAAATGTGACTACGACCCACTGTCACCTATGACCATGACTACAAACCACTACCCAACAGTGACCGCGATCTACCACACAAGACAGCCCACGACCCACTCTGACCCCCACCCAAGACTAACAACAAGAGAGAGACCTCAAATTGCCACTTGAAGAGGAGATGGAGAGATAACAAGAAAAGACTATATGAAAAAAAAAAAAAAAAAACCTTATACTTTGTGTGCTATTTATGAGCATAAAAATCAATTTTTCTTGGGGAACAAGTTTATGGAAACATTAAGAAAAAAATATATTTCCCATTTTCTTTAGAAAGGAGGCACTTGTTTCTCAAGAATTGATTTTTGAAATATACAGTTTTATGTTTTTTATGAATGAAATTTTCATTATAAAAAAATAGTTTTATGTTTTTTAGAAATAGAAAATGGTTATTGGGAACACAATTCAAACAAACCCTAGTTTTTCTTAGTTTATGTTTCGCAACAAATTTTTATTTTAATTTTTAATATTTTAGTTTATTTTCTTATGTACATGTTTCTAAAGTTTCATTTTCTTTAAGTTTAATTATACTTTAATTAGTTTTCAGTAAATCAACAAATAAACTTTAAGTAAAAAGCTACTTCCTAATGCAACTCTACTGTCTTTTGAGAGAACTATGGTCAAAGATCACTTTATATATGTTACAATCAAATTCGAGGCTTTTCCTTTCCTTCATATAAATATGAACATCGTTCATAGAGATACCATTCCAATGAATGACCATTAAGCTCAGATGACTTTACTTATGGTAGTGGGCCTAGTGGCCTAGTGGGTGGTGGAAGTGGAAACCAATAATTGTTATTTCCATGAAAATAACATGTAAAAATCATCATTGGCTCTATCAATATGCCGGTGATTTGATTTTGAAGCATATTTTGCACGATAAAACATTTTGCGGATGTCTTTCATTGAACAAGACCTTAATCAAGTAGAACTAAATGTATGCTAGTAGTGTGTTCGCACATCTTCATTATTATTTTTTTTTGAATAAAATGAAATTTATTGAAATAAAAACAATAGAACACTTTCACTCAACAGAGTAGGAAGCAGATTGAGTTGATTACACAACAAAGCCTTAAGACCCTATAATGAGGTCGACAAATATGACATACATCATAACTCACGACCCTACAACAAGTGCTCGTACAACAAGTGCTCGCACATCTTTATTAGCTTATGTAAGAACGGTAGACTTCAAATGAAAAAAAGGATATTTTATCAGTTTACCTCAATACCCGAAATAAGTCAATAGTTGTTGTCTTTTGACATATATCTTAATAGGTGAAATAAAATAAGTCTTGTTTCACACGATGAATGTTATTAGCTAATAACTCTTACCTGTTATAGCTTTCACTGAGCCGCGAAAATCAGAAAATTATTTCAAAGGGAGCCAAGATTATATAATGATATGAAATTTTTTAGCATTAATAACTTATTTGAATAAGAATCAATCTTGATAATTCAACTTTAAGAGTTAGTAATTTTAGAGTTGTGGGGTATAATGCACAAATTATTTACGTTTGTTATTGTGTATACATTAAGAAATAAATAAGAACAATTGAATAACTCAGACGGAATGAATACAGTATGAAAGATTTGAAATAGATCAAGACTAGTGTTTGACACTATCTCCTTAAAATAGATTCTGTCTCTCACACTAATTTAAGTGATGCTTTGAATTTCTTGAACATTTGTCTCCCAGAATACAATGATTATATTTTGAATCTCTTGGACATTTTTCTCCCTGATACATACACAGATAAACATCACGCAGAAAAAGTATTGCAATTTTCCGGCACAGTGAATACAATTGTGTTCCTTTCTCTAAGAGCACTCTCATTAGGCTCCTCAAAATTTTAGACAAATGGGTTCTAAAAAACCCACTTTTTCTAGTTTAGCTAAAGTACAACTACATCAGACTCCCTATTTTATTTAACTATTCCATTTTTTAATATATTTTTATTATTTTATTTTATTTATTTTTTTCACAACTCCCAAAATACCTCCCTTTCCCATTTTTGGCCTCTTCCTTTCTCTTTCTCTTCCCTTTCGCCTCCTTCCCGTTTCTCTTCTATTTTCTTTCTCTTTCTCTTTCTTTTTCTCTCTCCCTCGCCTGTCCCAATTCACACACCAAGCATCATCTTCTTCATCCTCCCATCCATTTCTTTGGCTTCTCCGTTCCCCACTCCAGCTGTTTCTTTCCTTTGAGTTTCTTTACTCTTTCCTTGGTATATCCCCAAAAAATTCTCAATTGGCGAAACCAAGGCCACCCACGGCGTAGCTCGGACAACCATGGCCGCCCATCAACCACCTCACAACAAAATCGATACCCAAGGGCGAAAATAACCATCTAGTCCATCAGATTTCTCTCATCAGAAATTTCTCTTAGGGTTTATTTATTTATTTATTTTTTATGGTTCAACCACCAATCATGGTGGTTTGAGCTTTGGAGGGGTGTCCTAGGCTCCCAGTCGTGTCTGAATTAAAAAAATAAAAAAATAAAAAAGGGAAATTGAAGCAAAATACCTCAAGATCGGTCGGAGGGGGCTGGATCTGCTGGTCTTCCTCTCGCTAGTTGAGCACCGTTATTTTTGGCGTGAAGCCGAGGGAGAGAATGCGGCAGACAGAGGATCAAGAGAGAGAAGAAATGAGTATTTAATTCATTTGAGGATGAACAGTTGCTCCTTGAGTTTGGCGAGCTACTATTGCTGCGCTTGATAGTTTCTGTCGAATGAAGAGGCTGATATGAGCTGTTTTGCTGAGTTTTTTGCAATATTTTGGCTTTTTATACGGTTTGGTTCGGCTGGTGTGAGTGCTCTAATAACTCTAAAATGACTTTAATGGTAGATGCTCTATTTATAAACAAACACACTTGTTCTGAACAGCTGTAAAAGCGAAACGGTTTAGGAAAAAGTAGTATGCATTGACAGACAAGAAATATATATTATATATATTGGAGGGACTCGCACCCATGCCAAACCCAACCCGGTTCGGGTGCATGTGTGTGGGTTTTAAGCCCACTTGGATAGGTCCTCATTCTTCCACGTGTCAAGAATATAGACAAAACTCAATCTCCTAAGTATGATAAGAGCGAGTTATCTCAATCATCTAATTGTTGAGTTTCAAGTGAATAAACTCACTAAGAAAACACTTTACAAATATTTATGTTCACTCAAATACACCAGCTTACAACACATTACTCTTATATAAGACCACTTGTACACACCTCACTCTTTAGACACCTAAGCACTCACACTAAGACTTTACTCTTTGCTTTACATTACTTCACTTCACTCACTTCACACTACAAAATGGGATCCATTGCTCTCTATTTATACTAGTTTGAGAGCTTCTAGGACATTCTTGCATAATGGCAAAATCAATTCTTCACCAAGCTTCTAGCACATTCTTGTTTATGGAAGTCTCTAGATAGTGGTATATTGTAGAGACTTCTACAAAGATAGAGAAATTTCTAGAGAGGGTTCTAGAAATTTCTAGAGAGAAGGAGAAAACTCTAGAAAGCTCTAGAGAGAAGCTTCTAGAGAGACTTAAAGAAGTTTCTAGAAATTTCTAGATAGAGAGAGAAATTTCTAGAAAGCTCTAGAAGATTCTAGAGAGAGAGAGGCGGTGATTGATCTTTAACACTCCCCCTCAACACTGACTCTCTCTGAATTCCTCCTTAGTCACCATACCAAGTTGCTTTCTAAAGTCTCTAAACTTAGCTGTGTTGAGTCCTTTAGTAAATATGTCAGCAACTTGGTTCTCTGTCTTAGTTTGGTACATCTTTATCTTACCTTCCAGTACCTTCTCTCTCACAAAGTGATAATGCACCTTCACATGCTTGGTCCTTGCATGGAACTCTGGGTTCTCAGCTAAACGTATTGCTGATTGATTATCGCAGTGTAGTGACACTGCATAATCAATTGGTTGATGTAGATCTCTCATAAGTTGCATCAACCATGTACTTTCTTGAGCTGCCATTGCTGCTGCTCTATACTCTGCTTCAGTGGTTGATAATGATACGGTTGGCTGTCTCTTACTGCTCCAGGAAATTGCAGCTGAGCCCAAACTAAACATATATCCAGTAGTTGACCGCAGTGTGTCATGATCTCCAGCATAGTCAGCATCACAGTAACCAAGAAGCTTGCATGCTTTACCTTTCTTGTATAGAAGACCATAATCAATCGTTCCTTTTACATACCTTAGTATTCGCCGAACTGCTTCTAAGTGAGGTTTCCTTGGATTTTGCATGTAACGACTAGCCATTCCAACTACATATGAAATATTTGGTCGTGTCAATGTTAGGTAGATTAAACTACCTACTAATTGTCTATACATGGTTGAGTCTTCAAGTTCTTTGCCTTCTTATGCACAAAACTTAGCATTGACTTCTACAGGTGCAGAGATCGGCTTGCAATCAAGCATCCCAAACTTTTGAAGCAACTCCTTTGCATACTTGTGTTGGCACAAGAATAACCCATCATTTACATGATCTACTTCCAGTCCAAGAAAGTGCTTAAGCTCTCCAAGTTCCTTCATTTGGAAGCGGACTGCTAAATTTTCTCTTGTTCGACGAATTTCGTCTTCATCATCTCCAGTGATGATTAAATCATCCACATATACGAGTACTGTTGCTAATCTGCTTCCTCGTGCCTTGACGAACAAGCTTGAATCTGCTGGAGCTACTGAATACCCACTATGAACTAAAAATTCTCCAATCTTACCATACCACGCTCTCGGTGCTTGTTTTAACCCGTAAAGAGCTTTCCTCAGCTTACAGACATAGTCTGGTTGGGCTTTGCTCTCAAATCCTTTTGGCTGTTCCATGTAAATTTCTCGATCCAATTCTCCATGTAGAAAAGCATTCTTTACATCCATCTGCCATAACTTCCAAGATTTACTTGCTGCAAGTGCTAACAAGACGCGTACGGTGGTGATCTTTGCTACTGGACTAAATGTTTCATCATAGTCTAGCCCATATTGTTGGGAGAATCCTCGAGCTACCAGGCAAGCTTTATATCTCTCTATCGATCTATCTGCACGAGTCTTTACTTTATACACCCATTTGCAAGAAATGGGTTTCACATCCTTGGGCTTTGGCACAAGATCCCAGGTTTGATTTTGCTTTAGTGCATGAATTTCTTCTTCCATTGCTTTCCTCCAATCTTCACTTTGAGATGCTTCTTCATATGTTGATGGCTCTTTTATGTTGTCATCTTCTGTAAGTGTTGCATTTGCATACCTAGGTTAGTTTTTCATTGCCTTGTCGACCTTTTGAGTTGTGGTTCTAGACTTTCTTCTTCTTCTATAACTTCTTCTAGCCTTGGTCGATCCTCCTCTGGTGTCCTGTGGTGAACACCTGTCTGCCAAGGATTTTGGGTTATTTCACTAGATTCTGGCTCGCCTTCATCTAAAAAAATTGTATTTCTTCAATTACCTTGGATTGATCTTTTCCTAATTGCTCCTCCATGCTTTCTGGCATCTTCTTTTCAATCTCTTTTAAGGCTGGCAATGTTGCTTTGTCTTCTGACCACCATGAAGATGCTTCATCAAATATCACATTCCTTGAAGTGTAGCAACGACCAGTTGTTGGATCACAACATCTCCACCCTTTTCTTTGGCTATCGTAGCCCACAAAGATGCAACGAATTGCCTTTTTGTCGAATTTACTACGTAGATGATCAGGCACAAATACATAGCAGACACAGCCAAAGACTCGAAAGTGACTTACCTTTGGTTTAGTGTTCCACATCTTTTGAAATGGTGAGACAAAATCGAGCCTTGCTTGTGGAAGTCTATTAATTATATGGGCTGCTGTCTTCATACACTCGGCCCAAAATCTGCCTGGCACGTTTTTCGCATGCAACATGCTTCGACAAATCTCTGCAAGATGTCTGTTCTTCCTTTCAGCTACGCCATTTTGTTGTGGAGTGCCTGGACAAGTTAATTGCCGTCGTATATTGCACTTTCGTAAATAGTCGCAGAATTCATCTGAAGTATACTCTCCCCCATTATCTGTGCGTAGGCACTTGATCTTTTTGCCAACTTCATTTTCAACTTTCATCCGAAACTCTATAAACTTTGATAAAGTCTCAGATTTTTCTTTCATAAAGAATACCCAGACATACCTTGAAAAATCATCGATGAACGTCACCATGTAACGCATCCCTTTGATAGACGACTGCTTTACTCGTCCAAACACGTTTGAGTGGACCAACTCTAGTGGCTCCTTGGCTCTAAACTTTGACTCCTGATACGGTAGTTGATGTGCCTTCCCATATTGACATCCAGCACAAACTGTATCTTCACGACACTCCAATTGAGGTAAACCTTTGACCAAAGACTTGTTCATCATTACTTTCAGTTTATGATAGCTGACGTGCCCCAATCTTGCATGCCAAAGATCCACCGTTTCATTCTTTCGTGTCTTATCCACATATGCTGACTCTGCTGACATCACGTATACAGATTCCATTCGTTGGCCCTCCATCGTTGGTGTACCAATAACTACTATCTCCTTGTACACCTTAACATCTTTTGGACCAAACAGTACCCAGTTACCTGAATCCGCTAGTTGTGCAACTGAAAGCAGGTTTTTCTTCACTCCAGGTACATGATATACTTGCTCTAGAGGTACTTGCTTAGCATTGAAGCGAGGCGAAATCAATGTTTCACCAATGTGAGCTATTGGCAATCTTGTATTGTCAGCCGTCACTACTACTCTCTTACCTTTATATTTGGACATGTTCTGCAATTTTTCCTTGTCACCAGTCATATGGTTTGAGCATCCTGAGTCAACGATCCAATCTTCTTTATAATTAACTTGTTCTGGATTGGCCACTGCAAGCGCCATCTCTTCGTCTTCTTCCGCGATGGAAGTTGCTGCCATCTCTTCTTCTTCAGTAGGCTCTATCATGGAAAATGACGCTTCGGCATCCCATTCTTCTTCACTATCACCTTCTTGGTTTGTGAATGCTGCCGTGTTTCCTTGAGTTGTTCTCCTCTTGAATCGACAATCTCGATGAAAGTGGCCCATTTTTCCACAATTGAAACACTTAAGATTGCTATTTTTGTATCCAATGGATCGTCGCTCGTTATTGTCGCAACATTCTTGAGCTCCTAGTTCTTGAGGGCTCTTTTCATATTTTCTATTTATATTTTCATTATTTCTTTTCTTAGATCCTACATTAAATCTTCCCTTGGGTCGGCTTATGTTTTTGCTGCTAAAGAGTGCTTCCTCTTCACTCTTTAGTGAGACCCCAACCATTTGCTTGACCATCGCTTCTTGGTCAGCTAACAAATTTTCTAATTCTACTAATGATGGTTGGACTGGCCAACCTTGTACAGCAGTTATAAAACTTCTATATTCGGGTCTCAACCCATGAATGATTATTCTTCTTATTCTTGATTCAGAAATATTTGATGCAGGATCTAATTCAGAGATTTCGCGACAAAGAGACTTTACCTTGGTGAAGTATTGAGTAATAGTCATATTCCGCTGCGCTATTGACATTAGCTCATTCTCGAGCAGCTGCAGTCTCACATTATTCTTCTTTGAGAACAATGTTGCAAAGGTGTCCCATGCTGCTTTTGGTGTGTCTGCACGCCTGATGTGCTCCAACATTTCTTCCTCAATACTTGTCTTAATCACAAACATAGCTTTCCCAGCTTTAACCTTCCACTTCCGTAAAGCCTGATCATTGTCAGGAGGTGTGGTTTCACTGCCAGCCACAATCTCCCACAAATCTTGCCCCTGCAAGTAGGACTCCATGCAAGTTAACCATGTGTTGTAATTCTGGTTGTTGAGCTTTTTAACGCTACCAACGACTTGGAGTTCTGCCATCGCGACTTGGTGAAAACTCTCACACCACCAAGTAAGCTTGGTCCCAGACCACGAGCTTCACAGTCCCAGACTATGCACGAGCAAAAAAAATGCCTCCAAAAATATTGCCGTAGACACCACAAAAACGGTCCCTGACCGCCTAGCTCTGATACCAGATGGTTGAGTTTCAAGTGAATAAACTCACTAAGAAAACACTTTACAAATATTTATGTTCACTCAAATACACCAGCTTACAACACATTACTCTTATATAAGACCACTTGTACATACCTCACTCTTTAGACACCTAAGCACTCACACTAAGACTTTACTCTTTGCTTCACACTACTTCACTTCACTTCACACTACACTTCACTCACTTCACACTACAAAATGGGATCCATTGCTCTTTATTTATACTAGCTTGCGAGCTTCTAGGACATTCTTGCATAATGGCAAAATCAATTCTTCACCAAGCTTCTAGCACATTCTTGTGTATGGAAGTCTCTAGATAGTGGTATATTGTAGAGACTTCTAGAAAGATAGAGAAATTTCTAGAGAGGGTTCTAGAAATTTCTAGAGAGAAGGAGAAAACTGTAGAAAGCTCTAGAGAGAAGCTTCTAGAGAGACTTAAAGAAGTTTCTAGAAATTTCTAGATAGAGAGAGAAATTTCTAAAAAGCTCTAGAAGATTCTAGAGAGAGAGAGGCGGTGATTGATCTTTAACACTAATAACATAAAGTTATCCCCTTCAACTAACAAGCAAGTGGTGTAGCTATCTCCTCTGTTGATATTGTTATTTCCTACTCAAACCCCAAACTATTGTAATCTGTATCCAATGATTGTTATATAAGCATAGCATCCTTGACCAAATTTGGCAAGGCAGCCTAACTTAACACATCTCTGCTATCATTGTTTTTACATCACAAAAGTGGGGGTTGGGGGTACCATTTACACATGGTTAAAACTTAAGTATAAGTTCCTTAGGTTAGGTACATTAAGTTCCCCAATTTAATTCAAACACATGGTTGCATTAACCAATAAAACACAAACAATGTTATCTTTTCCAAGAATATTTAAATTCAATGTATTTGAATTCAACTAAGAATTTAATGTACTTGACCTAAGGAACTGTATCTAAGTTTTACCTTTTGCACATTGCCATATTTGTCTAATGATACAATTTTAGTAAGTTTTGTAGGATACAACCATGTACCTTTCTCAATAAATTCAAACCATCACTCTCAGTGTCGGACTGTCAATGCTACGTCTCTCGAACACAAAATTGCAATTCAACAATAACCTAATATTAGTGATTCAAACAGAAACATAACATCACCCAATAATTTTAAACATAATTCATCTCGGAAACAAGTTTAATCTTTCTCTATTAAGTGGAGACAAATTTGTTCAATTTAACATATAATAGAAACATCAATATGCAAGAAACAATAGGCCTTTTCCATTTTTTTAGCACTATGCAAATTAAATTAATACATACTGTTATGTGCTGGACATAATTCATTCTTCCTCTGCATATCTAATATTCACCAACAAAACACAAAGGAACTAATTAACTCACATTGCTATGAGCTGGATATAAATCCATGTACTCTTCCTCTACATATTTATATACCCACTCATCATATTCCACAGATGAAACTGAAAAAAATTTCCATTTGCTAATCCAAGTTTGCATAAGCTGCCTACTACTGGGGATCTTTTCCACCCGCCACGATTCGTTTTGTGGCAATTTCACAATCATCGACTTGATCATAGTTGTCTTCTTAAATAAAAGATCCATTAACAATAATTCTTCCTTTTGTTTTGTAAAACCAGCAATGAGAATAACCTTTAGATGTTGGAGTGGTAAAGCATCACACTTTACGGTTGCATAATCCATCCAGAGGTGAGGCTCGTGCCAGTAATGATGAAATAACGGGCAGGGAATATAACTTAGCTGTGTATTAATCTGTGGAGGAAGCTTATATTAAAGAAACTAAAGTAAAAATTAATATTCATAGAAGAATGTAATAAAACACAGCCATCATATGAGCCTAATTAACACTGTTAAAATAAAAATGCTTACATCTATGAATAGCCTCTCCAAGGAAGGGGTGGAATTTAAGAAGCAAGCAAGAGAATCACGGTTTGTTCTGTCTATCTGGGAGCCAATCCACCAAAATTCTTTTAGCCTGCTGAATTGAAATTCAAGCTTTCCAAAAATTACGCCTGCTGAGCATAGCCACTATAAAAAGAACAATTATCATGGAACAAACACAGTAAGTTTCAAATCTTTATGGTATCTATAAAAAAAATGTGAACACATCTCCTATCAAGATTAGCAAAGGAGAGAAATTAAGAACCTCAAGAAGCCAGCCAGTGAGAGTTAGGATTTCGACATCCTTTAGAGCTTTTAGAAGAGAAATAAATTCCTCACAGTCAAATTCACTGTGGCCAGGACCATCACCAAAATCAAGCAACGCTGATGTCAAGCTTGAAGTCTCCTCTATTTGAATACATGGAAGGACTCCATGGTACCGAAAAGATCTAAGGTTAGGCGCGGAAAGATTGATATTAATCACTTCTGGACAATCCACCATTTCAAAGCTCTCAAAATGAATACCGCCTCTAAGATCTAGTCGCTGCAACCCATTGCATTTGACAAGCTTTAAGGCTTCAAGATGTTGACAATTAGAGAACAAAGCTTCAACCATGTTTTTGGCAAGATGGGTTATTGATCTGAGAT
This sequence comes from Fagus sylvatica, assembly GCA_907173295.1. Lineage (NCBI taxonomy): Eukaryota > Viridiplantae > Streptophyta > Magnoliopsida > Fagales > Fagaceae > Fagus > Fagus sylvatica. The sequence continues at coordinate 20,928,115 of OU015770.1, read as the reverse complement.
GTAGAATCTTCAAAGAAGCAAAGGTAGATGTGTTTATAAAGTGGTTTTCATGATTTGGATTTTTCATGTCCAATATCAAATTGAAGTCCCTTAAATTTCCTTCAGTAAAGTTGAGATGAAGTTCTTTTTCTTCCACCATTGTAGCCATGAGAATCCATTCGTTCTTCAATTTCAGGTTCACTTTTTCACTCTTGGGTAGTACTCCAAGATAGAGTTTTTGTGGACCATTGCAAGACATTAAAATGGTGGCAATGATTCTTGTTACCTCTTTGCTAAACTCATGGCTTACGACTTGATCTAAATCATGAACGTCTAGGTTGAGATGGATTGGAATCCAAATGCTTTTCCATAGAGTTGAAAGAATGCTAGTTTTCACAGCATGTTTCAAAGGTAGGAACGAAAAAATGGCATGGATAATATCTCTGGGTAAAGGGCTAATAAAATCAGGATTACCCACCATTGTTTTTTCTCTGCTCCAATCTTGGAGCAGTGCATTATTGCATTTGAACAGTGACCCTCTTATCTTTTCTAACTTGGAAACTTCTTTGAACCACATGACGTTGGACCCTCAAACCCAACAAATGACAATCTGTCACCTCAAATTAATAGCAACTCATTCACTCAATTGTCAAAGCTAAATCAAAATCTCACCCAAATCTAAAATGCACAAATCAAATTTCAAAAACCAACCTAACCTAACTTGTTGTAGATGTTGAAGTAGATATTAAAAGTACCGAATGCCAATTATGTTGTCGTAAACCTATTTTCTTGTAGTGTTGAAATTTTACTCTATTTATAAACAAAACAAAAACAAAAAATTGTTACATACACTTATGTGAGCTGCTTCATAACATGTGTTGGTCCTTTTTTATTTATTTATTTATTTCTTTAGGCAGATAAAAACATGAGATGGAACTGGGAGGGATAACGGTATATTTTCCCACTAATAAAGTTGGATGTATACTAAAAGCCTAAAACACCTTGTGTGTTGTTATTCCCCATTATTTAAGTCTTTTAAGATAATAAAATACTTATGTTCACATTTTGAACAGTATCAAAGATTTTTCTAGGCAACCCAAAACCGAGTTTTATATTTGCCCACAGGAAAAATATTTTATGTGAGTCCTAAAACAAAAAAAAAAATGATATTATTAAATTATTAGATTAGATAGCAGGACAAATTAGGAATTTAGTAGTTGAACTGTGAACATTGCGTTTTAAATTTCTCAAGCTTTGGGTCGGTAGTGGTAGTGCCCTTGCAATTTGAAGTCTTATTTATGGTGTGTACGTTAATTATGAAAAGGATATTATCCACCAGAGTCAACTCTATATCTACGAAAATATTGGCATTGATGGACCTTTCTTAACGTACGGCACCCGAGTTCTTAGGTACACATTATGTGAGCCTCCATTTGTTTGGGTGAAAAATGAGGATAAGAGGGTTGGAGGGATCCAATCCAACCTTACTTTTCCTCCAATAAGGAAGGTGTGCTACTAAGTACTAAGCCAAAAGGGCTTCTTCTTTCTTTTTTTTTCTTTTTCTTTTTTCCTAGTTATTAGTTTAGTTTGTGTTATATATAAATTGTGTAAAAGTATATAACTGATTTGACACAAATAGGATTTTAAAAATTTACATAATCTGACATTTTTAATTAAAGTAAATTAAGAATACTTTTTTGTTTTTATGAACAACAGGTGATTAACGGATATCCTTAAGGACAATAATTCTACTTAACGATGTGAACATATCAGTTACAATATTTTAATTTACAATCTTTAGAAATCTCTAATAATAATGACACTTAATAAAAAATATATGTAATATGATAAACTCAATAAACATGTCAAATATTGAATAATATTTTTTATTAAATAATGTATTATTATTGAAATATTCAAAAATTATATATTAAATTATTACTGTGGATATAGTCTCTTAAGTCTTTAACCATTGCTACGAGGATACACATTAACAAAATTCATAGACATTTTCTGAACTAGCGGAAGAAGTCAAGAAACAAGTTAAGTGCCCGGGATACGTGTTGACTTTGTCAGAGGAGAGTAGAAAGGGTCTTGTTTGTACGGAGATGGGACAGCTACGTTTCAAGAGAATAAAAAAATTCTCAAAGAGACCAAAAGTGGGCAAAATTTAGAAATGCAAAAGTCAAAATTAACTACAGATATCACTATTATATATAGTTGACTAGGAAAAATAAAATAAAAAAGGAAAAAGGAATGAGAAACCAAGAAACCCTTATTTGATACCACTGGTCGTAAACCTGTGCGATGTACAAGAAAATTATTGAAAATAAAATCTAAATTAATTTTGATTCCTTTTACTTTTTTTTTTTTTTTTTTTTTTTGTAGTTCAAAATGTTGTAGGCAAGATCGATAAAGAGACTTTATGAATCGGATTTAGGATAAATCCTACTTTTTGGTTTAAAAAAATAACTAAGAAAGTATTTACCATAGGATAATTAAAATTTAATATAATGTAATTTTTCTTTTGGCATAAGTTGAATATAGTCCAATTTTTATAAAACACGATTCATGTTTATATTTACCATATGGATCATGTTTCCATCCAAAAATAAAATAAAGATACTTAAAATAAGAAGAAGGACAAATAAATACATGGGCACATGATTATATGATCAAACCTAAATAATTTTCATAACTCATTTCAAGCTCACATGGTTTCATTATAACAAATCCATCCATCTTTCTCCATTGCCAGCAACAAAATTAAATGAAATACATAAGAAAAAAAAAAAAAACTCTAAAAATCTTGATGAAAATTGATAATTATGATTATTATTAAAAGATATTTATATTGTGTTTATATATGGAATATATTTTAGTATTAGACATTAATTATGATTGTGTTTTATATATGGAATAATATATTCTTATATTAAAGAAAATATGATGTGTCAAAATTCTAATGGAAGGTTTAATAATAGAATAAAATTGAAATTCAATTAGAAAATATATATTAAAATAATGAGGTGTAAAATTGTGAAATTTCAAAAGCTTATGTGGCGCAATATGATGAGGTCAACCAAAAGTCAAAAAGCTTCAGTTTTACATTATAGTATATATGACCATGCGTTTTGTTTCTAACAAAAAAAAGCGGCAATCCAAAATAGCACTGTTTAAGAGGTGATAAATTCTTATTTTTGTCTTTAGAGTTGATTTTTAGTTTTAGATTTTAATATTTACTATTTATAAAATTGTCACAAAACAACAGCTTATCATAATGATCACATATAGACAATTTTGTATCATAAAAAATGCATTTAGTTTATTTTCTTCATTTTTGAAAATTGATTGTCTGTTTTAAAAACCCTTCACAAGTATGTCTTTTTGTATCCAACCAATACCACGCTCGAGACTCAAATGGGTTGGGCGTTTTCGTCAGAGACTCAAATGGGTTGATCATTGCTTCTCTAGTTCAGAAAATCTCCTATCCAAGATCTGTCGAGATGGTCGAAACTCTCGCAACCAGACGTGCAGTGATTCTTACTACTGAAATTGGCACATGAAAGATAGAAGTAGAAGGAGACTCGGAGAAGATCATCAAAGCCATCAATCAATGGGGTTCTGACTTCACTCCTTACGGGCACATCATCGAAGATATCAAGCGTTCAGTAGAAAAGCTCCAGTGGTCTCATTTTAGACATACAAGAAGAGAAAGGCAATGATGCAGCCCATGCCCTGGTGAGATATGCAAAGCATAGTACTAATACTGATGTATGGATGAAAACTGTCCCTCCTGATATAGGAGATGGAACCCATCGAGACTTTCTCATTATTCAATAATAAAACCATCACGAATTCTTCTAAAAAAAAAATAGCATGCTCGAGATGTCAATCATATCTTTCTTTAAACCCACCTCACCCATATCCTAGCTTCCTTTACTTAAAATTCTACTCATCTCTCATCCTTTCGACTGAGATCCTCAATCTAGTCCAACCATTGATATATCAAACCCCTCGATCATCACTGATAAGTCATGAAATATGACTTATTTACATGCATTTTAGAGAGATTCTATTGGGGTTGTGTTGCATTTCATGTTTAATTACACTTAAATGGATGTTTGTTGTTCAATTCATTGAATTACATGACTTATGCATTTAAGTGTATTAATTTAATCCCTTATATGTTAATTTAGGCTATGTTTGATTGTAGGCACAAGCTAGATCAGATTGGAGTTAGATATCACAAGCTGGAAGGAGCAAAAGAGAAGAAAAGATGTGCAAATTAATGTTTGAAAAGAAAAAGAAAAACAAAACCCACAAGCCCACATGTCACCAAAGCCCACAAGCTCACACTTTCCTTTCCTACCGCATCACACAAGATCATTACTCAAAGGAGCTTTAATGACGTTCACGTGGAAGTCTTACTTTGGCTATGAATTGCACATCCTCAATACTTACCCGCATTACACAAGATCATTTGGAGCCCTAAATGAAGAGGCGTGAAGCAGTAACTTCACATGTAGCTGCCTGGGAGCATTTAATTTTTTTTAAGAGTTTTCTCTCTAGAAATTATTTTCTCTAGTTTTCTTTTTCCTTAGCCATGATTGGCTAAGCCTCTTGCTAGGGCTAGGGGTTATGTTTTCTACATAACGGTATGAATACTTGTAGTCCCTTTTATTTTTAATGCTAAATTATAGTTGATTGTTAATTTATTGATTCCTAATTGATGTATGTTTTATTCCATACTTTCTATAAGTTCAATCATGTTTTTCTTATGATTAAAGGGGAATATTGCATGGTTTTAATTAAGTATTGTGATTTATAAATTGAAAGGTCTTTCTAATTATTACTCTAGCCACTTTATTTTCTCTAGTAATATAGTGTTCCTGAGTTTTATTAGTTCAACCATGTCAAGAGCTTTTTAAAAGGAAAATAATCAACTTGTAAACTGTTATTAGAACAAGGTTTTTAACCGGGATTACAAGAAATCATACTGGTATAGAGAAACACCCTGAAACCCTAGTGCATTTTTACATATATTTCTTACAAAATTCCTAAAACCAAATCCATTTTACCCTTTTTAAATATTGATTTACATTGTCTTTTGAAAACACAACTTCCTGAGGATCGACAACCCCTTACACATTGTGCTACAAGCACCGTTTATTATTGAACGACATCAATTTTTGGCGCCGTTGCCGGGGAGTTTCGGCTTATTCAAGAGACAATTCCGTGGGACAAGGTTACCAGTGGATCACTCTATTGGTAATTTCATTCCATTCTCTTTTCATTTTGTTTTTCTTTTATTTGTTTATTTTGTTGCTTTGACCTGTTTTGTTTTACTGTGCATGAGCGTTTGGGTTAGAAACAGCAAAGGTAGATTGGAAACTTTTGAAACACTCTTTGGAAGTTTATTTGATACACCCACAAGCTCACCCACATCATCCATCATGGTTGAAGAAAGAGGAGCTCAACATGAGGCACCTAGGATGACCATGTATTAGCTGCTGCACCCTACTCAGAGCTCCATTTCGTCATGCATTATGTTTCCTCCAAATGCACCTCATGTGGAGATCAAACAAGGGCTAATGGCCATACTTCCAGATTTCAGGGGATTGGAGAATGAGAACCCCTATGTGCATGTGAGAGCATTTGAAGAAGTGATTGGCAGTTTCTATGCACAGAATGTGATTGAAACCGCCAAGTTGAGGTTCTTTCTATTCTCACTCAAGGACAAGACTAAGGGTTGGTTGTACACACTGAAGCCTAGGTCCATAGGAAGTTGGGGGGAGATGACTCAAGAGTTCTACAAGAAATTTTTCCCTCCCCACAAGGTCCAACAAGTAAAAAGGAAGATCTCTAATTTCGTCCAAGGAAATGATGAGACACTATTCATAGCATGGGAAAGATTCAAGGATACCTACAACTTCTGCCTAACACATGGATATGACACTTGGAGGTTGGTAAGTTACTTCTATGAGGGACTCCAACCTAGAGACCGCAAGTTTGTTCAAGTTGCATGTGAAGGTGGATTCTTACAGAAAGAGCCTGAAGATGCTATGGACTACTTGGATGAGATAGCTGAGAATTCCAACACATGGAATGGACCAAGTCCCTTAGATTCCACAGACCGGAACAGAAGTAGTACTACCACATCTGGTGGTAGTGTTTTCAGACTAAGGGAAGAGGACAACATGAATGCCAAGATCAGTTTGTTGACTAAAGAGATAGAGGCACTCAAGCTGAAGGGAAGTAGAGGTGTAAATGCTGTCTACAAAGAGGATCCTATGGAGGCATGCCAGATTTGCCAAGAGATAGATCATACCACAAGTGCATGTAAGTCTCTATCTCAGTTCCTGAATGTGCCAGAAGAACAAGTGTGTGCATTCAACCAGTATAGGCCAAATAATTCTTCATATTCGAACAATTATAATCCAAATATGAGAAATCATCCATATTTGAGTTATAAGAGTGAGAATGTGTTGAATCCCACTGGTCCAAGGAACTTTGACACCTCACATACTACTTCATCATCATCTAGACTGCCTTTGGAGGATGTGCTTTACACATTCATACAGAAACAAGGTGAGCAAAATCAAAGGTTTGATACCATGTTTACAAGAATTGATAAAGATATGAGAGAGACCAAGAGCCAAGTAGCTAGACTCACAGAGGCATTGAGTAGGACTGAAAGAGGGAAGCTTCCTTCCCAAACTCAACCTAATCCCAATAATCAGACTGCAAAGGTTGTCAACACAGACAAATTTGAGGAAGTCAAGTCTATTACCATTTTGAGAAGTGGTAAGGAAATTGGAAATGATGCTCCTAAAGCTAATGAGAAATCTAAGGAGACCCCAGCTGAAAAGGATGAGAGTGGGATAGCTAAATTCAATGATATTGAGAAATGTCCATTCCCTACACCATTCCTACAAGCCCTGAAATTACCCAAGAATTTGGATGTCACAAGTGAGATTTTGGAGCATTTGCATCAAGTTAAGGTTAACTTGCCTCTATTGCATCTCATCAAGCAAATGCCCCTCTATGCCAAGGTAATTAAGGACTTATGCACTGTCAAGAGAAAGCATCATGTGAAGAAGACCGCATTCTTGACAGAACAGGTAAGTGACATCATCCAACACAAGTTCCCACCAAAGTACAAGGATCCGGGCTGCCCTACTATCTCTTGTACTATTGGAGATTACAATATTGAGTGTGCATTGCTAGACCTTGGGGCCAGTGTAAATTTGCTTCATTTTTCTGTCTATCTATAACTTGGGTTAGGTGAGTTAAAACCCTACCTCTGTTACCTTACAGTTAGCAGACCGCTTCTGTAAGGAAGCCGAGGGGGGTGGTTGAGGATGTACTGGGTAAAGGTTGAGAATTTCTATTATCCTGTTGATTTTATCATTTTGGATATTGAACCTACTTTACATCCTAGTGCTAATATTCCTATTATCTTAGGTAGACCTTTCCTTGCCACAGCTAATACTTTGATTAATTGCAGGAATGGAAGAATGAAGATCACCTTTGGTTCTATGACTGCTGAGCTCAACATTTTCAATGTGAACCCACAACAAGTTGGTGGATGAAGAGTGTGAATATGTGAACTTCATTGAGGCAGCACCTCAAGAAGAGTTTAATAAAAATTGTTTTTCTGACCCTTTTGAAACTCTTCTTGTTGATTCTATTGTTTCTAATGAATTAAAACCTGCTACTAAACTATTTGACCTTTATTCTTTGTTGGATTCTTTGCAGATTTTGGAAGAAGAACAAGTAATTGAAGCTAAGAATCCTCCAAGAAGTAAGAAGAAGTCCTTACTTGCATATTCAGATGTACCAAAGCTAAGGTTGAAGAAAACACCAAAAGGTTTACCACTTGCATCCATTGAACCACATGCCACTTCTGCTGTGGAAGTTCCTTCCAAGGAGAGTGTGGATCAGGAAGTTGAGAAGGCAGGTGAGAAAACCAAGTTCTTTGAGAAGCACAAAACGAAGAGGAAAGTACTTCAAGATACAAGACTATCAAAGAAATTGCTGAATAGTTCCAAAGGAGTGGCTTTGCATGTTGCCAGGATGAAGAGTGCCAGAGGAAGCAACTATTCCTTTGGAGGATCCCGTTCAGGAGGATGAATTTTCTGTTTCTACCTTGTAATTGTACATTAGTTATTTTGTTTTTGTTTTTTATTTATTTTGTTTTTGTTTTGGGTATCTAACCATTTTGCAGGAAATAGCTTGAGGAGTTCATCATCATATCAGGTGCTTTCTTTCCTTTTTTCCCTTGTTCTTTCATTTCAAGACTTGTCTTTGATTCTCACATACATTTGTTTGAACATTGAGGACAATGTCAACTTTAAGTTGGGGGGAGTATTGATTGTTTGTTTGATTGCGTGATGAACTTTGTGTTGCTTCTTGTTGAGTAGTTTAGAAACCATTTGTTTTCATTTAAAAAAAAAAAAAAAAAAAAAAAAAATCAGAAAATTGAGAAAAAGAAAAAAAAAAAAAAAATTTGTTTGGTTTGCAATGATGTCTTTGATTTATGCTATATTCACATGCATCTTTGTTATCTTTGAGAATCTTGTTGAACTTTGAACTTTGGTTTGAAGTCATTAGTAAGCTTAAGCATATGAACACATGATTATTTGATTGAGATATTTGAACATGGCCATCTATTGCTTGTTTTTAAGTATTAAGTGTTACACTTGTACACCTTAAACTAAGCACTAGCACACTAACATGTAATCTGTGGGGAATGAGATATGCATCCAATTGTTACTAAATTAAAAGTGGTTGACTTGTTAGTTGATTAACCTTGGCATAAAGAAGAAAGAAAAAAAAAAAAAATGAAATAGCTAACCATGAGAGCCTATGTCAAAAGAGGTAAACAATTCACATGGTTGAGATATGAGTGACTAGTCTAGCTTCGTAGCCTTTTTGACTCGAGTAAGTAAACTCTTAGGGGTGTCTCTACACCTAGTGCCCTTTGAGCCAACTGGTTCGGGAGTCATTGGTCTAACACTTGATACATGGGTCAATTAGAAAGCTTAATGGAGTTAGACATTGCACAGTCCTCACATAAAAAAAAAAAAAAAAAAGCTTTCTATGCCTTGGTTGGATTATTCTAATGAGAATTCCATTGTCCTTCATGATTATATTGGAAAGATATTGAAGTCCCTATGATTCTAAGTTAGTTCACTTCACACATCAAGGAACTTGTGTACAGCTTTTAATGCTTAATTTCAAGTGATTGTGGCCTAGTTAGAATTTCTAAAGATTTGAAATTGAGGTTGACTTGTTTAAGCTTGCTAATGATTGAAAACCATTGTTTGTGTGACACTTTATTCTCATTTGATAGCATGATGTTGTATGTGTTTACTGTGAATCAAGACTGAGCATTTGATAGCGTTTGTGGGTATCACTTCTGGTAAACCCTCACGAGACTATAACTCGTCCACTAGGGACACCTAGGGGTTTAAAGACTTATTGCATATGCTAAATGCAATCGAGAGTGCCAGCGAAAGTGGCTTTGTTAGTTTGTTTTCATTTGTGTTTTGTTGTTTTCATTGTTTTTAGTTTGCTAGGGACTAGCAAAATTCAGGTTAGGGGGTGTGATAAGTCATGAAATATGACTTATTTACATGCATTTTACAGAGATTCTATTGGGGTTGTGTTGCATTTCATGTCTAATTACACTTAAATGGATGTTTGTTGTTCAATTCATTGAATTACATGACTTATGCATTTAAGTGTATTAATTTAATCCCTTTATATGTTAATTTGGGCTATGTTTGATTGTAGGCACAAGCTAGATCAGATTGGAGTTAAATATCACAATTGGAAGGAGCAAAAGAGAAGAAAAGAGGTAAAGCAAATTAATGTTTGAAAAGAAAAAGAAAAACAAAGGCCCACAAGCCCACAAGGTGGGAACTCCACATGGCCACCAAAGAATCCAGTCATTCAAGCTCACACTTTCCTTTCCTAGAACAAACGAAATCACACAAGATCCACTACTCATTGGATCCAGGAGCTGGATTAATGAAGTTCATGTGGGAGCCTTACTTTGAGAATCCAGGTATGGATTGCACATCCTCAACACTTACCCGCATTACACAGGATCAGTTTTGGAGCCCTAAATGTTTTAAGAGGCGTGAAGCAGCCTATTGGACTTCATATGTTTGCCGCTCTGGGAGTCCGAATTTAGAAATTTTTATTTTTTTTTTTTTAGAGTTTTCTCTAGACTAGAAATTACCCTTTCTCTCTCCCAATTTTTTTTTTTCACTTAGCCATGATTGCCGCTAAGCCTCTTGCTAGGGCTAGGGGCTATGTTTTCTGCATAACGGTATGAATACTTGTAGTCCCTTTTATTTTTAATGCTAAATTACAGTTGATTGTTAATTTATTAATTCCTAATTGATGTATGTTTTATTCCATACTTTCTATAAGTTCAATCATGTTTTTCTTATGATTAAGGGGGAATATTGAATGGTTTTAATTAGGTATTGTGATTTATAAATTGAAAGGTCTTTCTAATTATTACTCTAGCCACTTTATTTTCTCCGGTTAATATAGTGTTCCTGAGTTTTATTAGTTCAACTATGTCAAGAGCTTTTTAAAAGGAAAATAATCAACTTGTAATATTGTTATTAGAACAAGGTTTTTAACCGGGATTATAAGGAATCATATTGGTATAGAGAAACACCTCGAAACCCTAGTGCATTTTTACATATATTTCTTACAAAATTCCCAAAACCAAATCCATTTTACCCTTTTTAAATATTGATTTACATTGTCTTTTGAAAACACAACTCCCTGAGAATTGACAACCCCTTACACATTATGCTACAAGCACCGTTTATTATCGAACGACATCAATCACTCCAATTTCATTGAAAACCCAAAAATCCATCAAACCCTTTACATTTAAAACCCTTAATTCGACACATCAAACTTGTTTCAAGTTCGGAGGTGAAAAAAAGAATGTGTTTATTTTTACAAACTTTAATGCAAAAAGCATTTTATATAGTTAATATTTGGGTTTTCTTGGCTGGTGGCATGGCTTTGTGGTTAGAATATTGTATGGCTTAAGTGGGCTTTCCTTTGTTTGGAAAGTCATTTTCTTATATAAAAATGTGTATAAATTTAGCTCTGTGGGTTAGATTTTGTGTGGCTTTATGCTTGTTTGTGTGGTTTTATTACTCTTTTATATTAGAAAAAAATATATATATTACTCTTTTAGGTTACTTTATCAGCATCTGTGTCGTCGGTTTGGAGAAATTATTCACTTCTTTTGGAATAACACATCAGCAATGTCTAGTGGTCTTCCCACTCAATAATATAATGTCATTTGTACAAACTAATTAAGTCATATATATATATATATATATATATATATATAAACCTTTATTGTCTTTTCTGACACCTTTACTGTCTCTACCGCTAGCTCCACCACCTTCACCTCTCCCACTAGAACCTCCATATCCACCAATTACGATACACATAATCCACCATCTAATACCCAATTTTTTTCTTCTTGAAGCACTTGTTTCTTTGTTGGTGAAAACACCGACCTTGACCGTCATAGACAGGGGCGTAGCTACGTTTATGGGTGTCTTGTTTCTTTGTTGGTGAAAACACCGACCTTGACCGTCATAGACAGGGGCGTAGCTACGTTTATGTATGGGTTGGGTGGGTGGGGGGAGGCTTTATTCAAAATCATTATTACTTAAAAATTATATATATTATATAATATATATATATATATATATAATATATATATATATATATATATATGTTCCACTAAGAGGTCGAATCGAATATTCCAAACGATTCAGGTGTGGCAGGGGCTCTTCAAAAAGAAGAGTTTTGAATAATGAAAAACTACCCCAAAAATAGGGTAATCGATAGCAACTTGAATTGGAATAAATCCCCAAACCTGATGCCCACCAAACATCCTCAACTGGAGAAGATCTCGACGCCCACTAGAAAGGCCAAGACGTGCCGACAAAATAGAGAGAGCCCGTTGGATGCTCGAGCCACCCAAAGCCTCCAACAAAACTCCCCCAAATAAGACTAGATTGGACGATTGGAAGGTGAAACGGAAAGTGGTGGGTGATCGGGGTGGTGTTGGCGGCTCGGTTCCGTCCGATCTGAGTACCAAAATAAGAAATAAAAGAAAAACAACTGAGGGAAAGGAAAGGTAATGGGCCACGCTACCGAGATCGGACCATCTCTGGTCACGATCTCCCTCACACGGAGGTGAGGGATGGCGGCGCAGCCCTGAATAGTGTAGAAAAAGGGTCAGATGGGTTTTGTCTCTGGAAGGTTCTCGGTTCTCTGTATTTTTAGTGGAATACCCTTGCCGGTGATTTGATTTTGAAGCATATTTTGCACGATAAAACATTTTGCGGATGTCTTTCATTGAACAAGACCTTAATCAAGTAGAACTAAATGTATACTAGTGTGTTCGCACATCTTCATTATTATTTTTCTCAGAATAGAATGAATTTTATTGAAATCAAAACAATGGAACACTTTCACTCAACAGAGAAGGAAGCGTACCAAGTTAATTACATAACAAAGCCCAAATCCCATATAATGAGGGCTGCAAAAATGACATACTTCATAACTCACGACCCTACAACAAGGGCTCGCACATCTTTATTAGCTTATGTAAGAACGGTAGACTTCAAATGAAAAAAAAAGAAAAGAAAAGATATTTTATCAGTTTACCTCAATACTGGAAAAAAAGTCAACAGTCGTTGTCTTTTGACATATATCTTAATAGGTGAAATAAAATAAGTCTTGTTTCACACGATGAATGTTATTAGCTAATGACTCTTACCTCTTATAGCTTTCACTGAGCGGCGAAAATCAGAAAATTATTTCAAAGGGAGCCAAGATTATATAATGATATGAAATTTTTTAGAATTAATAACTTATTTGAATAAGAATCAATCTTGATAATTCAACTTTAAGAGTTAGTAATTTTAGAGTTGTGGGGTATAATGCACAAATTATTTACGTTTGTTATTGTGTATACATTAAGAAATAAATAAGAACAATTGAATAACTCAGACGTAATGAATGCAGTATGAAAGATTTGAAATAGATCAAGATTAGTGTTTGATACTATCTCCTTAAAATAGATTCTATCTCTCACACTATTTAAGTGGTGCTTTGAATTTCTTGAACATTTGTCTCCCAGAATACAATGATTATATTTTGAATCTCTTGGACATTTTTCTCCCTGATACATACACAGATAAACATCACACAGAAAAAGTATTGCAATTTTCCGGCACAGTGAATACAATTGTGTTCCTCTCTCTAATAACTCTAAAATGACTAATGGTAGATGCTCTATTTATAGACAAACACGCACTTGTTCTGAACAGCTGTAAAAGCGAAACGGTTTAGGAAAAAGTAGTATGCATTGACGGACAAGAAATATATATTATATATATTGGAGGGACTCGCACCCATGCCAAACCCAACCCGGTTCTGGCGCATGTGTGTGGGTTTTAAGCCCACTTGGATAGGTCCTCAATCTTCCACGTGTCAAGAATATAGACAAAACTCAATCTCCAAGTATGATAAGAGCGAGTTATCTCAATCATCTAATAACAGAAAGTTATCCCCTTCAACTGACAAGCAAGTGGTGTAGCTATCTCCTCTGTTGATATTGTTATTTCCTACTCAAACCCCAAACTATTGTAATCTGTATCCAATGATTGTTATATAAGCATAGCATCCTTGACCAAATTTGGCAAGGCAGCCTATCTTAACACATCTATGCTATCATAGTTTTTACACCACAAAAGTGGGGTCTGGGGTTATCATTTACACATGGTTAAAACTTAGGTACAGTTCCTTAAGTTAAGTACATTAAGTTCCTTAAGTTAGGTACATTAAGTTTCTTAATTTAATTCAAATACATGGTTGCATTAACTAATAAAACACAAACAATGTTATCTTTTCCAAGAATATTTAAATTCAATGTATTTGAATTCAATTAGGAACTTAATGTACTTGACTTA
>OU015770.1:20885917-20913997 GCA_907173295.1 Fagus sylvatica | reverse complement strand
CCCAACTTTAAAAAAATAATAATAAAAATAAAAATAAAATAAAATTTAGCCCAGCTCAAATTAAGCAATTAGCTCACCCTTTAAGCCATTCTAATCCAAATTGAATACCTTCAAATAAAATATTGAACACCCTTAACTTAAGTTCCCAGTAAATCTAACACACTAACCCCTTAAAAAAAAACCCAAAATAAATAACAACAATGTGTTGTTTGTTTTTCCTTTTTTTTTTTTTTAATTTTTTTTCTCCTCATATTTAGCATACCTCTCTTAAATATTCTCACTCTCTCATTTAGATATAGAGTCCATACAACCTAATGAAATATAGGTATATTTATTTTATTATATATATATATATATATGACAACCTAGATTAAAAGAGATAAGCTTTGGGCTCATTTCTCTCTCAAAGTCTTAACAGTTGGGAACCAAACACTATAATTCAACACTTAATTTTTCTCCCTAAAACCACCAATTGCTTGTATAATTTAATATTTTTAATGGCTATTTAAGTATTTTAATAACCACACTAGAAAAGAGTTCCAGAGCCGCTTCAGGATTATGTGTTCCTATTTTTTATTAAATAAAATTATTTGAAACTGTTAAAATTTACTTAATACTTTCAGTCTATACTAACATAATTTTCTAGTTCCATCCATGCTTGGGTTGCCATGCAAAAGCAAATGTCACTTTAATTACAAATTATTTGTACTTGCACAATAAAATAATAATTTCATTTTTTTAAAATAAGACATTTACTGAAATATATTATGAATATTATTAATAATATTTTGAACTCACATTAAACAAAAAATTTTAAATTAACAATTGAATATTCAATTGTCCAAGCATGGTCATTGAATCTCACTTTCCAAAACAAAACAAAAACCGTGTCTCCACCTGTAATCACTAGCTCCTGATCTCATTCCCCCAAGCTTGCTATCAGAGCCAACTCATCCTCGATCAGTTCTCGACGTCCTCGTCCTCATAGGTTCTAATAGTCTCCAATAACGTGGAAAACATGCACGATCGGGAGAAAATATCATCGAAGCACACGACGGCCACGGGTCGATGAGGTGGATGTGGTGACAAAGCTGAAAGAGAATGGGTTCACGCATGTGCAAAGCTGGTGTGCACAATCCCACCACATGTGGCTTCGAGCAACTAGAGTTTGCTCGTTGACAGCGACATGAACGCGACTCACATCAGCATTTTCCAGGCACCCAAGACTGGCAACTATTAGAATGATATTATTCCATTAATCACACAAAGCAGTAGCATAAGAGAAGTTGGTTTAAGAAGCTAAACGAACTAGTAATTGAACGTAATAGGAAAAATTAATGGATTTAATTGTGAAATGTTCCATTTTCTTTTTATCTTTTCATCCGGGTTTTAATCAAATAATCCTATATTAGGGAAAAAAAATCTTTCCTAATGAAACATGACAGATTTTGGATACAAATCTATTCATTTTACTAACATCAAGTGGGGTTTACCTGGCTTATAATGGTTTGAAATTGAATCATGGATTTTTTCAATCAGGAAGACTTCCTTCGAAACAAAAGCTCAAGTTTAAAACTTCATGTAACTACAAGCTCATATAAACTGCCTAAGCATGATAATTACAACACCGTAACCATAATGGCTATGTAATTAAAAAAAAAAAAACTAATTGCTAACCCGTGCAATGCATGAGGAATTTTGACAACAAATAGTTACAAATGATACAATGAATAGTTATAAATAATACATATTTAATTAATAAGTATTAATATCAAATTAAAAATTTTATAGAAAATATATAATAATAAAATGTTACTGAGTCATTAGAAAAATAAAACTTCAACAGATTAATATATTGGCAATTCTCCACTTTAAGTCTATAAGATTGTAGAAAAATACTCTAAAGGTTTATAGTTCTGAAAGTTTTAGGTAATCCCAAATACTTTATTGGAATATAATCAAGATTTCCTTCTTGAAAGTTAAGGGAAATCCTATTTTATGCTTTCTTGTATAATTCCCTGAAAATAAAATATTATATAAAGTTTTTAGTTTTCGATAAATATAGTACCATAGTAGAAGATATGATCGCATTAGCAATTAGAAGCTTATGTGATCCTAAACTCCTGTCGTGGATCTTGTTCACAGTAGTTGGTGTGTTTCACTTTTGCAAGAGGCAAATTCGAAAACCAAAAATAAAGAATATAAACAAATAGTTTTTCCAGAGAATTGGTTTGGCTCCAAGCAACCTAAACGAAGAAAAAGAGAAGATGTCCTCGTTGGTCAAATTTGTTACTTTAGCAAAACACATCTCGTATAGCGGCATAAGGCTTTTATAGATTTCAACTTTTTATATTGAAATTCTGAAGATAAATGCATTCTTAGATTTGTGATTTGTTTCCTCTAACTCACTCCTTTGATTAAACATAGATTAACAGGCCAACCCCCTTTTTTCCCGCACATCCAAGTTCAAAGTTCAAAGCCCAAATCCCTTTTTATTGAGTTTTGGTGTTGGAGAGTATAATTCAGGCATTTCATCAAACACTATGGGTTCATCTTTATTGGCATGTACAACCTGATAATTCACATAATTCCATAGAAAACAAGCTAATTTTCACGTTAAATACTAAAAATAACTTCAACCAAAACTCCTTAGAGAAGTTCTTTTATTTAAAAAATAAAATAAAATAAATCTCACATGTTTGCATCTGCATCTTTGTCCCATTTAAGTTATTCTTCTCTACCCAATCTTGTCGCAATCCAGGGAGCCTATGGTTATTAACTCAGTCAGCTATAACCAATCGAGGGAGACTTCTATATACCACGACAGACCCCAGCTCCTGCCGTAACAAATTGGAAGAGAGCTTGCGCCTAAAGGACTTCCACGAAGTTACTGCGTGAAAGCCACTGTATACCTTTCAAAGTCTCATATATACAGCAATAACGTTCTCTCTTTTAACCTCTTTTGTGTTCTAAGATCTTCTAAGTGTGTTGGTGTTTTATCGTTGGAACGGTAAAGCGAGAGAGAGAGAGAGAGATTGTATTTCATAGAAGTCGGGCTGAGGCTGGAGAGTAATTAACTAATTATATCAAATTAATTAAATAAATAAATAATAGAATGATGTGTAAAATTTTAAGAGCTCAAAAGTTGATGTGTCAAAATTTTATAAAGTCAATAAAAAGTAAAAAAAGTTTCGGTTTTACATTATAGTATAGATTTTAACTATGAAATTCATGGGAATGAGATGTGGACAAATGATATGCAACTTGCCAAAGCTAAGTTCGTCAGAGTTCGTAGTTCAAGTACATATACTTCATTCAGATCAAAGTTCGATCTTGTTGCATGTGGTGTGTTCGAAAAGATAAGAACTGCGATTACAACCCTGGTTGAACTAGGAAAGTTGTTTTGATGCTTGGTCCTATGATGTCACCTCTAAGAAGAAAGAAAAACCTATTACTTAGATCGATGATCACCCTGAGTAGGCTGATCACAGATCCTCCAAAGGTCAACTCAGATAAGCAAACTTGGTATGATAGCAATTAATTTTAGTAGTGGGAGTAGTATTGTATCCCATTTTAATATTAATTAATTAAATTGGTATTGTTTTGAAATTATTTAGCAAACTAGCCTCTTTTAATTTTTACTGTGTTTCTTTGTAAAACACGATTTCTAAAGTCGTGCTTTGAAAACATGATTTTAGATGAATGTTTGCAAAATGAGATTTTCAAGCACTTTGACCCTTAAAATTGTGTTTTTGAAACACAATTTTAAAAGTAGGTTATACTCCCAAGTTATTTCAAAACAATATTAGTTTAAATAATTAATATTAAAAGAGTATTATTTTGCATTTTTTTTCGTGGTATTTTATGGATGATGATTGATGGGGTTGGTGGATGAATTCTTGTTGGGACAAGACAATTTTGTCATCTTCATGTTTACTAGGTCGATTGATGGGACGTATTAACAAGGTAGTTCCCCAAGCAACCAATCGGAACTTACTCTTGTCAAATAACATTTAATGCTAGAGCGGTGGTTAGTGAGAGCATTTAAGTATGAAGAGATGGGTTGAGACATGAGATCCCCTTAAGGTTTCTCTAGGAAGCTTATCTCTTAGGAGTGAGGATGCGACCGACCTATAAAAGGAACAATCCAAAGTTCGATTTGAACACCTAACCAGCCCTGTCTTAGATCATGAGTTTATAATTAGTCGCGACTGATGCAAATAGGTCAATTTGGTTCCTACCTCAAACAACTAAGCTTAAAAGTTGATTTTACTCCTCCCCTTGTCAAGCCCAATATTTCCAACCTCGGAGAATGAAATGATGAAGATCGGGTTGCTATCATCTATTGATTAATGAAAACCCATTCACATTTTAGACATTGAAATGATAGGGGAGGGGGGAATCATAATGCCCCACTACTTCTTCTTTTTTCCTTTTCATTTTTGTTGATAATTCGATAGTTACTAAAATGAGAGTGAGAAGATTTGAAACATAGTTCTCCTTAAGAAATAAATGAAATAATATCATTGAGTTACAAGACTCTTTACTAACACATTGCTACTTAAAACACTGTTTAGTATCTTTATATACATTCCTTAAGGAATTTCTCAATAACCACGTTAATTTGAAATAAAGTTAGTTGGAATATCCATCTCCACACCACAACCAGCTTTTTTTTCTTTTCTTTTTAAAATGTCTAAATCAGCAATCCTTTAAGGATAGGAAAGATCAATACAAACATTTGATACTCTTGAGAAGAACCATGCATTTTGAGTGTCAAGAGATAATCACCTCAATATGCAATTGAAGAAATATAATATTCCCTAAATTCCAAATGGGAATACAAATCCTCTATTTTATTTTGGGATATCCCAAAATGTAATCCTTTTTGAAAATTCAATAAATACAGCTCCTAGCTTATCACTTACTTTATTTAAAAAGTAAATATCTCTCCTTCACTAGATTTTAAATTAAGGAAGGTAGTTTTGGAAACTTGTAATTTTTTTGTGTAAAAGACAATGCATTAAATGGTGTTCCTTTAAAAAATTAAATTTTCTAAACATGACAAGCAATTTTGGGATGGAGTGAGCAATGTTTTAAGCCTAAGTTTGAATCTAATAGATTGTGGTTTAAATATTAGAAACATGTGCCCATGGAATTACTCGGAATGAATTTTCGCAAACCTCTGTTATAAAAAATAAAAAAATAAAAAAGTCACGACTATATATAACTTCAGATCTATTTGAATAGAACAAATATGACCGTTGGATTTTTTTTATTTTATAATCAGAGAAAATTTATGCATAGAGAAATATATGATTGTTGGATTGAAATGTGCCAAGAAGATAAAAAAAAAAAAAAAAAAAAAGAATGAGAAAGTAATAGAGAAAGAAAGAATATTTAAATAGAGTGGTAGAAGAATAGAGAGTGAGATGTAAGGTGTATAGCAAAAATAGTTAGTTTTTTTTATTAAAGTATAAAAATAGTTTTTTGAAGAAGCAAAATATAAAGTTTTTACAAAACCGAGAATGCTCTAAGGGTATTAAAAGCTGAAACAACCTATTGATGAAAAAAGTGAGGGAAAATCGCTTCATCAGAGAAGAAAAATTAACGCACAGATGAGAAAAGTGAATAGATTTAAGTTGAGGGAACGAAAAAATAATAGATGAAAACCAAATATAATATTAACAAAAGTACTTAAAAAAAAAAAAAATACACACCAATTAAGGAAGTAATAAAGACTAAAAGAATAAACATGCCCAATCCTAACCGGGAAAACCAAAATCTTGAAATGCATCAAATTCTCATAGTCTTTAATGACCATATTCTATTCTATTCTTTTTTTTTTTTTAGCATGGTTTTGAAAACGAGCAGTCGTTGACATCTCATAGATGAGTGTCGTCTTGGTAACGAGAGCTTAGAAGAACCCCAAATATTGTAGCGAATGTATGAAACTCTGAGCGGTATAGCCTTCCTCAGGGTTTTGAACTTTTCTCTTCCCTCTCACCCTCACCCTCAGTCCCTCATACTCTCATTACTCAGGGTTTTATACAATCCCAACTTCCATCTCTCTCTCAAACATGGAGTCTCTTTCCAAATTGAACTACCGTCACCAACCCCTTCACCTCTCACTCAATCACCAACGTCCATCATTCCCAAGACCCATTTCTTCACTCTCTTTCAGGACCCCATCACTATTTCCATCATCCCAATCGTCGCCGTTCAAATCATCCTCTATCAAAGCCTCATCCTCCGGTACCCCGCTTCACCACCAACCCCAAAACCCTAAACCCCAACTCTCCCAAACCCTAATCCCTATCCTCAAAGCAACATGCGCTACTCTCGCCGCCGCAGCCGCATTATTCTTCATTCAGTATCACCACAAACCCTCCATCGCCGCCACCACCGCGCCACCTCCCACGGTGGAATCAACCGACACCGCTTCGTCCATCGAAGAGCAGTTGAGCCAAGACCCTGATGACACCGAAGCTCTAAAGTCCCTCATGGAGCTCAGAATCAAAGCTCGCAAGTTTAAGGAAGCAATTGAAGTCATTGACCGTCTGATCCGAACTTGAACCCCAAGAGTTCGAATGGCCATTGTTGAAAGCCAACATTTTTAGCTACATTGGGGAACAGGAATTGGCCAGAAAAGAGTTCGAGGAGATCCTAGAGAAAGACCCATTACGTGTCGAGGCCTTTCACGGCCTCGTTATGGTCTCGTCCGAACAATCGGATGAGAATTCGTTGAAAGATGTTTCGATAAGAGTCGAGGAGGCTATGGAGAAGTGTGATAAGCTTGGAAGGAAGTCAGACGTGAGGGATTTCAAGCTCTTGGTGGCGCAAATTAATGTCGTGGAGGGGTATTATCTTGAGGCTTTGAAGGTTTATCAGGAGCTTGTGAAAGAGGAGCCGAGGGATTTTAGGCCGTATTTGTGTCAGGGAATTTTGTATACTCTGCTGAAGAAGAAAGACGAGGCGGAGAAACAGTTCGACAAGTTTCGAAGGCTTGTGCCCAAGAATCATCCTTACAAGGAGTATTTTGATGATAATATGTTTGCGACAAAGCTTTTGGCGCAGAGAGTAGAAAGGGAGAGAAGAGGCTCGAGGAGCTGAGAAATTTGGCTAATTGCCATTTGCCAATGGGAATGAATAAGTGTTAGATGATGGCTGCCTGGTTCTACAGTGAGTTTTTCTTTTTCTTTACTTTTTTATGGGGGAGGCTAATCCTTTGGATGGTTATTTTATTATCGAAATTAATGAAGGGCTTGGTGGGATTTAATGTTTAGTTGAATTGTTATATGTGTCTAATTTTTTGGTAGATAGTAAGGAGGTGAAATAGTCGCCATTCTAATGCGGAAATGGTGAATTGGTGATTGCCATTTTGGTTTTCTTATGGCATTATGTTACTGGTATGGTTTAATGTAGTATCTAATTGGAGCATTTTGGATGTTCCATGGAAAATGAATTTTGCCCCATTGTTTTATTAACTTTTTGCATACATGCATCATTTTTTAATTTTGATGCTTTTGTTATAGAATATGGCTGTCATTTTTTTTTTTTTTTGATAAGTAGGATCTTTGTACTTAAAATTGGTCTAATACCATCAATTCTTGATACTTCTACCTTTTTGTTCAACCATTGGAAGCCTCCTATTCTGGTATTGACAAATTGTAATTGAATAAGGGAGGCATGGTTGGTTAGCTTTGCACATAGATTGTGTAAATTCACTTAACAACCTGGAAAACCCAGTTGAATTGACCATTACTAAGAGCTTTTTGAAGAGATATATTGGAAATGTTGAAGGTCTTGTGACAAGTCTTTGCATGGAACACTTTTTTTTTTTTGATAAGTAATAATGTCATTGAAAAAGAGAAAACAGAAAGGTACACTGGAAGTGTACATGTTACAAAGAAAATTAAGAATGAAAAGAGCAAAGATCGAGCATATCAGCCATAGTATCAGAGTGAGCTATGCTGAGAGTCGTCGTCCACTCGAAAAGCGTTTGAAGGAAAGAAGACTTTAGAGCTGGTACAGTAGCTTCCACCCCAGTAAATGTACTAGCATTTCACCAAATAGTCCATATGAGACAATGAGGGATAATCTTCCAAAGAGAAGCTGCCTCACCTTTACCACATCTGCCTGCCCAGCAAGCTAATAAATCCTCTACCCCCTTAGGCATAACCCAACAGACCCCTAATAGAGAGAAGACCATATCCCAAAGATCCCGGGTAATAGGACGGTGCAATAGAAGATGATTAACTGACTCCCCATTTGATTTGCACATACAGCACCAATCCAAGATGAGAGCCTTCCTTTTTCTGAGATTATCAATGGTGAGGATTTTACCCAACGCCGCAATCCAGGTGAAGAAAGCAATTCTTGTCGGAACTTGGACCTTCCAAATACTTTTCCATGGGAAGGGGGGGTGATCCACCTGAGTTAACACTTTGTAATAAGATTTAACCTCAAATTTTCCGTTGCGAGATAACTTCCAATGCATAGAGTCCAGTCCAACCCGTGTAATAGAACTAGTGTAGAGAAGGTCCAGGAAAGAAACCACAGCTTCTAATTCCCAGTCTTTGACAGCCCTGATGAACACAATATCCCAGTGAATAGACGAACCCTGAAACTGCATAGAGTCTGCCATTGTTGCTTCTGAATATCTAGCTAAACTATATAACTCAGGAAAGCTCAGCTTCAATGGTTGGTCCCCACACCAGGGATCGTGCCAAAATTTAATACAGGATCCGTCTCCCACCATATAAGAGATGTAATTGGAGAAAGTGTTCCAGCCAGCTCTTATAAATTTCCAAAGACTAACTCCATAAGCTTGAGTGCCTATTTGAGAGTACCAACCTCCCCACATACTGCCATATTTAGAATCTATCACCCGACGCCATAAAGACTCGGGTTCTATAGCATACCTCCAAAGCCACTTCCCTAGAAGAGCTTGGTTGAACATGGTCAAATTTTGGATTCCGAGACCCCCACCCATAAGCGGTTCACAAACCTCCTTCCAAGGAACCAAATGAAATTTTGGCTCATCATCTAAACCTCCCCATAAAAAGTCTCTTTGAAGCTTCTCAATGCGCCTAGCTACACTCTTTGGAATGGGGAAAAGAGATAGATAATAAGTAGGAAGATTCGACAAAGTGCTTTTAATCAAGGTAATTCTGCCACCTTTAGATGGATAGAAACGTTTCCATCCCGCCAAGCGTTTCTCTATCTTTTCCACCACAGGATTCCAGATCGATTTATTTTTGAAGGACGCACCTAGAGAGAGTCCCAAATAGGTGAGAGGAAGAGCTGAAACTCTACACCCCAATATGCTAGCTAACGCATGAACATTGGGTACATCACCCACCGGTATTAGTTCCGATTTACCCAAGTTGATCTTCAAACCTGAAATAGCCTAAAACCAGGTAAAGACCCCCCGAAGGTACCATAATTGATCAGAATGTGCCCCACACAATATTAAGGTATCATCCGCGAACAATGAGTGTGAGACATCCAAGGCACTAGCAGCTTGGTGACCCACTGAAAAACCAGTAATAAAACCCCCATTTGCTGCCCTTTGCATGGAACACTTTTTGATTGGTAAGTTAGACAGCACCCCATGGGTCTTTAACCCTTGGATTTATCCTCTATCCTATTATTGAGGGGGGAAGAAGTACCATTTAGGCTAGAGCTTATTAGCCGGTCTTTGCATGGAACATGAAAATTTGTTTATGTTTTAGGATTTTGAGAGGAAATTGTATCCCCAAGAGGTTGTTCAGCCAGAACCGGCACTTGACCTTCATCCTCTTTCAGACGAGGAACTCTTACTCAACCAAAGACAGATTTCCAGATTTATCGGTGTTTTTTTTTTTTTTTGGAATTTCCAGATCAAGAGCTTGTAGCCAAGGGTTATATCTGGTATGTTGTAGGGGTGGAAATGATCATGGTAGTAGAGATGGATTTGTCTTCTTGTCATGTGTATTCTGAATAGTTTGATGGTAGCATGCGTTACACTACTTACCAAAAAACTAGAGCATGCTTGAATCTAAGGATTTCTACATAGGTCTAGGTGGATAGCTCTTGCATGGGGTAATTGATTCTAAGTTTCAAACCACTTACCTCTTTCATATACTGTCTCTTTTTTGTGGATATTGTTTTTTCTCCTATAAATTGCAGTTCTTTTTGTGTAGTGAATGATACAAGTTGGAGCCAATATTGTAGCTACTTGTACTGTTTCTTAAATACCACATTATTCTATCAAATTTATGAATGGAAAGCAGCAAACAGAATTCCGGATTTGGAAATTATTATCCGTTCTGTTTTAATGAGTTTAAATTATTGCTTTGAAAACGGAATGAGGCAAAGCATAAGAAACTAGAGTTTTAGGTGTTTGCGATAGTTCTGGTGCATGATGATTAACCCATATTCAGTGGGATTCCAAGAGGAACGCGTAATTACTAATTACTCAATATTTTGTGATTAAAATTCGAACTTTTGGGATCATGTCAAATCCATGTTGTCCATCAACTGATATTTAGTCTTTCTCGTATTTCACTCACTATCCAATTAGTCTTTCAATCAGTATGTTGAATCCACATGAGGGTTGAATATATTACACTGAACATCAAAGGTGGTTGCTTCATTCATGATTCATCTACACCCATACATTTTCTGTTCCAAGATACTGTTATTGCTAAAACCTTAGTAAGAATCCATTAGATACGATTGCTACAATCATTTTTAATTGACAGATTTGCAAGTTGAGAGTGAAGTCTCCTCTGGTTTGATAATTGAGATTGGCTAAAGCATATGTTCTTGACATTTCCAAATCTTAATTTCTTTGTGTGCTACAAGGGTGTGCTTTGATAAGGTGACCTCAGAGCTGTGGGATGGCCATGATTTAAAATATGTTGTTGCTTTTAATAAAGACTTGTTTTTTGTTTGGAAAAGTGCATATGTATTATAACATGCAAAGACGTGTGTGTATGATATAGGCTCGCACAAATACATATGGACTAAGGACAAATACAAGCAAAAGCTAGGGGTTGCCAATGCCACTTATATGGTTGAAAAAGTCCCTTATTTCTCCATACAAGCAAAGGCTTATTAATTTTGCTAATGCTCCCAAAGTCCATGACCAAAGGACCTTTAGTTTGATGTTAAAAATTTCTGATGTTAAATAGTCTCTGTTTTTTGCAATGTCTATTTGGCAGCAATCATGGTATGGGTGGAGAAATATGCTAAAAAACTTTTTATTGGTTTAAATAGTTCCAATGGCAAGTGTCAGTTTGGAAAAATTTATATAAAATCATTAAAATGTTTGTTTTTAACCATTAATGAGTTTTCAATCATTTATGCTGGGCTTTTGAGTAAACCAAAGTATAGGTAGTAATGGCCTGTTGAGTGTTCTTACTCCTGGTGGAGTTAAGTTATCTGGATGGCTGGCTCTTTTTGGCTCCTAAGTAGTCCTGCAAGAATTTAATATGTAAGTATGTTTTTACGCATATTTAACATATGACTATGCAGATGTACGATTCTATATATCTCTGCCTGCATATAGACCAGACACATTCTGGACATTTTCAAATTTTTTCTTTATGATGCCTTTTTTGTTCCTGTTGTTGTCATTCTTATTCTTGTTGTATGAGGCTGTTTGGTTAAAAATAGTTTATTAGTTTAGTTTCATTTTGATGCTCACACTAGGTCTGCTGCATAACAACCCTAATTTGACTACTTAGGTAATTATCACAGCATACGGAGGAAAATCTTAGACAAATTTCTCCTTTTATTTTAATGGAGTTCATTAGATATATGTGGTTATTTCATTATTGCTTCTTTATTTTCGGTACTTGCACAAGTTTAGTGGTTAGTGTTGTTTATTAGGCAAAGAAGTTGGCAAAGCTCTTGGAAGACTTCAAACTATGTCCTTGGTATAACATTTGAGCCTTACCACCTGAATGATGGCATGTTAAGATAGTTTTTCTCCTTGTACTCAATTTCATGTGATCATCACCTTTTCCCATTATTGTATCATAAATTGGCTTGTAGATAGTCTTTTGATTGCTTTTAATCGTGGTAATTTAAACTAAATAGGGAAGCTCAAATTTCCTTGCAATAATTAGATTCAATTTTGGAAATTATTGTATTTGGGGGTTTGTATGCTAAGTTCCCTCAGTTCATTTTATTCATGTAGTTTCTTTATGTAATAAAATTGGAAGAGAGTGATAAATATACTCTTTTCGTGTTATTGTTTGATTTGAACAGCATTTGATTTTGCTTTATATATCAAAATCTACACATCTCGTATGTTGAATCTCTATGAAAGTTGAAAAGCTATAAATTGTAACTTATATACTGTGAATTAATCAGTTCTTCATCATACTCATC
This sequence comes from Fagus sylvatica, assembly GCA_907173295.1. Taxonomy (NCBI): domain Eukaryota; kingdom Viridiplantae; phylum Streptophyta; class Magnoliopsida; order Fagales; family Fagaceae; genus Fagus; species Fagus sylvatica. The sequence goes on along the minus strand of OU015770.1, from coordinate 20,901,613 downwards.
TTGTTTGTAAGGGTTGTTAGTCTCATTATGAGTTCTTCATTATCTCTTTGGTACAGTTTAGGATAACTTTGGTATGTTTTTATTTTTAGCTGCACCATTCAACTACTTGCAAAGTTGTAGTTCATGATGACATGATGTTCCTCTAGATAATATTACCACCATTACAGAAAGTTCAGACTTATGACTAAGGAATTACAATTTGATTTTATTTTTATTTCACACTTAGAATCATTCAGGCCCAATTAAGTTGAGTTTAATTGAGTTTTAACTGGGTTGCTTATTGGACATCTAACAAATTTACCCAAACCCACCTATTAATCATTTGGGGGTATCTTCTTTTTCATTTTTATGGGCATTTTTATGATTTTATAAGTTTTAAGATATTTTGGCCATTGACATACATAAAATAATTGGGTAAATGAGTGAGTTGGGTTTTAATGGATTGGGTTGGGTATGGGCCATACATACTTGGTTAAATGGGCCTAAATGGGTAATTGGTTTTTAAGGACCCAACCCATTTATTACCCACCCAAATCCAACCAAACCCACCCATTTGACACTCCTAAGATAATCCATTGGGAATATTTTTTAGAGTGAATAACCAAAAAGAAAAAAGTAGCTCCTTAAACTAAATTTTGTCAAAATATAAGGAGGCCATTGGGAATGCTCTTGGTTGAAAAAGACCCTTATTTCTTGATACGGGAATTGTACTAATGCAGTATCTGAGGAAGCACTGAAGAAATTAGGATTTAAAGGCGAAATCTCATCCAGATCCTTATAATGTGGCATGGATCACTAATACAAAGTTGAAGGTTGATAAACAATACTTAGTCACATTTGAAATTGGCAAGCTCAAAGGAGACTGTTATGTGTGATGTGTTGCCCTTTAAACTGTGTCACATACTTTTGGTTCGCCCATGGATATGGGATCGAGATGCACACCATGCTGGTCGTGCCAATACATACTCTTTAGTTGATGCCAATAAGAAGTATACTCTCACATATGCTAAATATATGCCAATTTTGAAGCTGAAGAAGTGTTCCTTCCTTATTATACTTAGCATGTAATTACTCAGAAATTACATGATTTAAGAATCCGATAGAGTTAAAACGTGGACTTCTCTGAGTGGACTTTTAGCTAACCATTCTTTCTATCATCCTAGTTCTTTCAGGCCAATTTTAAATGTTTTCAAGGATGAGAAAGTGATGGTTAACAGAACCTAATCAATGGTTTCTTCTAATTTTGTTTGTTCTTAAATGTCTTGACTCTTGAGTCAGCCAGTCAAAATTATGGTTGAAATCTTGGTGTTATATACCCAACGTCCAGGTGTAATTACTTGCCTTCACTATGGCCAACACTTGTCAAAAGTTCACAGATAATTACGGCCATTCAAAAGCCATTATTGTTGACCTCGACCTACATAACACTTTATTTAAGGCAATTCGCTTTAGCTTTTTCTTTTATATAGGATCCTTTTTCTCGAATTCTCTCAAGCAACTCCATCCCAGATGTAGCAACATCTTTTTTCATTATCTTTTTAAAAACTTGTTGTAAGTGGAACATCTATGGCATAATTGCTTCACATTCATGCACATGCTCAAGTCCTGTATTAAGAGTCTGTCCAACCATTTGTTCATACATCTACGATGATTTAAAGCTCCTAGCTTGTACCTTTTTTGAAGGATGGATTAATTTTGCAACCAAACATTAGCTCAGTAGCTTTTGGGGAATATGGGTGTGCATGGATTGGGTTGGAAGGTTTTTTCAAACCAACTCGATTTTTTTTATCATGTGTATAAACCAACCCAACACAACCCAATCCAGTTTGGACTTAAATATTTTATGCCTTGTACAAAAATAGGTTTTCATCAACTATTTAAACCATATATATATATATATATATATATATAATATATATTCCAAACCCAACCCAACTTGGGAGTTTATCGAGGAAAAAAAATGTAATGAGTAAATTATAAATAAATGGAAATGAACGAAATAGAATTGAATGAGTATTACAAGAGATTTGTAAAACATAAAGGGATATTATATGGATTGTGGTCAAAATTTCATTGAACTTCATTTCATTCTCTCCAATTCCTCCAAATGTGATGAATAAGAAAAATAATTTTTTGAGTAATAAGTGTTCCCTTCTACCCACTCCATTCCCTCTTAGTTAAAACTCCCAAACAAGGGAGTGATATTTCTATTCCTTTCTGCTTAAACTTCCAAATAAGAGAATGACATTTCTATTTTCTCTTACTTAAACTCTGAGGCCCCATTTGTTTCGTTGGAAAATAATATTTTCAGATGTAAATGATTTCAGTGAAAATGGGTTCTTTTCCGAATATTTTACGGTGTTTGGCACAATGTAAATTTTTTTTACCAAAACCCACTAGGCACCACCAACTCAACAAAAACCCACTACAAAATCAACGAAAACCCCACCACAAATTCAACAAAAACTACCACATCCACCACTGTTGTATATTTGTTATACATATAGTGATATAGAAGTGAGTTTATGTTTTGAAGGCATTAGTGACACATTTGGCAATTGGACACGTGGCATGTGCACGTGTGATTTTGATATAGAAAATAACTAACTCATTATTTTTTATGTACAGAATAACTAACTCTTGGAAGTTATTTTTTGAAAGGTTATATTGTTCTTAGAATGGTGCCAATTAAATTCTGTACAAATTAAAGTGTCTGATTCATTGTCAAATACACAATTTTGTAAGAATATTCTTTAAAGAATTACCAAAATTTGCTTTCTGTAATTGGTGACTTTGTTGTATCCTGGAGGTGAATTGCTTTTAACCCAGAAGCAAAACTCTTTTTAAGTGGGGGAAATTATCACCTTAAAGAAAGTGATTACACGCCTCAAAGTCGCATTTATTTTCTGATCTTAGCAAATTCCCCAACAATTTTAAGGTGATAATAAAGTTTGTGATACGAATATCCAATGACAAGAGGTTGTTGTTCAAATCTTTACGGTAAAACATTCCATGTATTGTTTTTAATTTAAAATTGTAACTGTAAAAAGTTGCTGCCTTTCATGTGATTGTTGAAATTTATTGTTTTCGTTGAATTTACTAGTTTCGTACTTCAATTTGTTGCACCATAAGCCCAGTCTATTGTGTTACGTGATTTTGCAAACGTTGCTTTCTCCTTGTCGTATTGATATCAGGGTTCTTTAAAATGGTTGAAGACAAGTTGAAGTAATTTACACTATGTTTGGGAGGGGGGAAAGAAATGGAATGGGATGGGAAAAAAGAATATTTTAAGAATATTCTTTCCTTTCCTCTATTTGGAAGTTTAAGTAGGAGGGAATAAAAAGACCATTCCCTTGTTTGATAGTTTAAGTGAAGGGAATGGAATGGAATGGAACACTCATTCCTCCCTATTCCCTCCAAACCCCAAATTTTCATTCCCCCCAAAATTGAGAGGAATAAGAGGGAATGGATTTAGGTTTAATGATTTTTTTCACCAAACGTCCCAAAATGCCCTTAGTATTTTTGTAAAATCCTAAATTACCCTTATAGATTTGACCTTTTATTTTCCTTAGTTCCTATGGTATTTCTATAATATTGTATTTCTAAATGACCAAGCATGGACCTATAATATTGTATTTCTAAATGACCAAGCATGGACCTTTAACAATATCAATTTTCTTTTAAAAGGTTATTTTGTTGACAATGAATTTCAAATTTCCATTTATTGGGATTATATTTTAGTTTATATTACTTAGATTTTGTGCTTTTTTAAAATTAAGCAGATTTTATACCACTTGTTGTCATGTAGTGGTTTCTTTCTCTATTAGCAAGGGTCAGAAAAATAGAAACAAGCCCACATGGTATTTCTATAATATTATTGTGACACTACAAGGTATCATATATGGTGTGGTAATTCTATAGTATTATTCTATAAATTAATCCTACATTTTATAAAAATGAAAGGTATTATAGTAATATTGTTATAAAATGATTCATTTCTATTCCTTCTGATATTACTCCCAAATAAAGTTACTTATATTCCATTCCTCTATTTTAAAACATCCAAACAAGATTACTTAGTTTTATTCTATTCCATTCCATTCATTAAATTAATTCCATTCCATTCCCTTATAATTTATTCATTCCATTCCCCTCTAAACTCCCAAACGAAGCCTTAATAGTGTGCGGCATATATTTTTTGTGTCAAAAGAGTATTCATCCTTTGTGCGACAGTGAAAAGTTTCCTGGGTTCCTAAATTTATTTTATTCATAAACAAGAATATTATATGAATAGTCATTGAATTATATGATTGCCAATGATTGTCGAAATATTGTTTTTAGAAATACTGAAACGGTTTTCACGTTCCTAATATAATATTATATGAACAGTATTATATATATTATATGATTGCATGTAAAGAGAATTTACATGGAAGAGACTGATTTGATAACGTGTTTGTGAGCACGAGATTTCAGTCTCAATATGCACTAAGATAAACATTGTGGTGGAATTACTTTGATTCGATTGCTACATGAAATGTAGCTAAGTTTTAAACTCGAATTCACATTTATTGTGAAGGTAGGCATCATAGATCATTTTGGAAATGATTTGGTGAGGGGTTAAGATTAAAGATAAGTGGATGTGAAATTTTGAATAATTATAAATTTGAACTTTGATTATTTCAAAGTGTGGGGGTTAAACCCATATAAGCTATGGAATGTTAAAACCCAAAATGTGGGGTATCGATGTCCAAGTGTTTGGTGGTCTTTAAAGGAGTTTTTCGAACTCGGAAAAAGACTAAGCTAAGACTCTAAAGATGTGTTTGTGGATTAGGTTGAAAATCTTAAAGTCTTGGTGACTTAAGTGTGATATTGTATTGGAATCAAGAGATAAATTTATTGAGGTTAAATTCTATGGTTCTAGAAACATCTCATAACTTAATCAAACACTAATCTTGACTTTAATTCAAGAATTTATATTTGTGATAATAAGAAAATAGAAATGAATTCACGAAGTGAACAACGAAAGAGTCAAAATATTGAAAGTGACTTGGTCTTAATTTTTATATACCTCTTATAAGCTTTCTATGAGTTATGATCTTGAAAGAAAATATGATTTTATAACCCATGAGTTTGTATTTTCTAAAATCGTAAGAAAGTCTATAGTTATTGGAAATGGAAATTAAAGTGAAGTAACATAGTATGTAGACTATGTAAGTTCTCATTGAGATTGAGATGATACTTTTCATTGTGTATGAAATGAAACTTTTTGGTTTAATATTTTCAAAAGTACAAAGAAGCTACCTTTGTTCCAATCTAAAACTTAGTGAAGTTATTGGAAGCATGACTTAAGTGTGTTAATGCAATTATAGCATGGTGCGTCATGTGTTGTATTATATATACATGTTTTTTCACATAGACTTTCAGAGTTTTGTAAACAAATTTAAGATCATTAGAAAGCATTGCATCATTGGATATCCAAATAGTAGGATACTAATAATGGTTATTATTGTAAGTGATAAAATCCATGTTAAGTTGGATATTCACTTTTGGTGGAAGAGCTAATTGATAGGTATGGAAGAAACGAAGTGAGTTTCTTAATCTACCATAAAGATTGTATGGTTGGCAACGGGCAAGGGAAAGGAATAACATAAGATGTTATAAAAGAGATGTGGCCACATCCAATAATAGTTATATCTTGCATCGTAAGATTGAAGCCACCATAATTTGCGAAATGAGAAGTCTAGACATTTGAGTCTAAGACTTGTGTACGCAAGACAATAAATAGTTTGATAAGCTCATAACTATTGTTTACGTAAAATCAAGTGACAACTTGATAAAATTCTTTTACCTAAGATGTCTCGAGAAATTGGTGAAACGAAAGATCTAGTGGAATGGGTTTGAAACCTTTTATATAAATGTCACCTGTAATGGGAACCCAACCTTATATTATTGAATAAATAATTTTAAGGTTTAATGGGTAATAACAAGTTACAGTTATGTGGCTGAGATAGCACTGAAACATGTATGTTTTATTATGATAAATCTGTTCTAGGATATTCAGTGCGGACTATTACGGTAATTTGAGGATGAGTGTCTACTCTTAATGAAGTTCATGTTATTTTTTAAATGTCTAAAGTAACAGAGACATGAAAAGGAACTTCACTTATATGAACATAAGAAGTGGAATAACTTCTGATAAAATGTTAAGGTTTACTTTTGGAAATGTTCGTGAAATGCCAGGATGGAGCACTTGGTTAAGTGAATTTTTTTATTTTTTATTTTTTGTTGTTGTTGTGAGTTTATTCATTGAAATTGGATGGATTCATGTGTGTGGTATTTTCCGTTTCTGACACAAAAAGTCTTAGTTTAAGCTGAGCCCACCATTGACTTTGTTAGAAATTTGAGATACTTACACTAATTGAGGTTTAAATTGAGAGATACCTTCTTGTATGCATGATGAAATCAATATTTGACTAAACACTTTATATCACTAAGTGGGGGATTGTTGTATATTTGTTACATAATTTTGTAAGAATACTCTTTAAGGAATTATTGAAATTTGCTTTCTGTAATTGGTGACTTTGTTGTATCCTAGAGGTGAATTGCTTTTAACATAGAAGCAAAACTCTTTTAGAGTGGGGGCAATTATCACCTTAAAGAAAGTGATTACACGCCTCAAAGTCGCATTTATTTTCTGATCTTGGCAAATTCCTCAACAACCACCACCCATTACAAAATTCAACAAATACTCACCACAAACCAACAAATTGGGTGGTAGACCACCGTGAAGCTAGGTAACCATCCCGACCCACGTTGGGCCAAAGAGAGGTCAGTGATAGACCACCACGAAGCCCCCTGTGAGCCATGTTGGGTGAGAGAGAGATCAGTGAAGCCCATCGTGAAGCCCAAGCAACCACTGCAAAGCACGTCGGGTGAGACAAATTAATATGCTTGCCACCACCGCGATCTCTTCGATCGGAAGATTGCCAATGCCTGGGGGGGTTGTGTGCTATGCGAGAGACGAGAGGGGGAGGAGGGGGTTCTATGTCAGAGAGCCAAGAGGGGGGGGGGGGGTGTTCGAGAGAGACGAGAAAGGGGTGTTCTGTGTGAGTGAGTTTTGGAAAATGGTTTACGAAAAATTTGGACGTAAACTGTTTTCCATTTTTTTAAACTAGATTTTCTTGTCAACAGAAATGATTTTCAGTTGACTAGCATTTTACAACAAAATAAACACCTGCAAATATCGAAAACATTTTTGGGAAAATATTTATAGAGAAACAAATGGAGCTTGAAACAAAGGAATGGAAGGAATATTCTTAAAAGATTATTTATATTCTATTCTTTCCCACATTTTCCCCTTCCTAAACCAATAATTATCTCATATATCGGATATATACATTATGCCTCTCATAGTTTATAGATCCTACAATAGTATGGGACTCATGCTGTGAGAGAGAGGATACATATATCCATTGCATGAGATACCTTTTCCCAAAATGGATTGTTAAGTTTTTAAGTTCTAAGATTGCGTTTGTTTTGACGTAAAACGTTTTTTGACAAAAATTGTTTCCAGCTAAAAAACACTTTAAGGAAAACAATTGTTATCGAGTGTTTGCTTGCATTTCTGAAAATGCGCCAAAAAACATTTTGAGGCGTTTTGGCTTGTGTTGAATTTATTTATTTATTTTTTATATTGAAATAAAAATGTTCATGAACACAAAATTCACCATACCAATAGTATAATCTCTCAAAATCTAATATAATGAACACATATCCACAATACCAAAATCCATTATGATTTCACAAAATGTAACAAAAGAACACAAAAATTCAACCAAAATACTACAAGGGAGTTTTAGATCTACAAATTCAAGGATAATTTTTTTTTGAATTGTTTTTTTTTTAAAAAAAAAAAAAAACACGCAAAACCATACTGAGAATTCTTCTCAAGAGGCTAGGTTGGGTCGGTCTCAGAGGTTGCAGATTGGTCACTAATTGATTTGGCCGAGAGAGAGAGAGAGAGAGAGAGAGAGAGAGAGAGAGAGAGAGAGAGAGAGAGAGAGAGAGAGAGAAACGCGGGATCCTTCTCGTCGGGTGGTGGTCGACAATGAAATGAGCAATGCCAGTGAGATGGTGGGTTGGGGATGTTCAAGTTGATAGACTCAGGGTGGTTTTTTTTTTTTTTTTTTGGGGGGGTGGGGGAGGGGGTGTGGTTTCTGCCTTTCACGCCGCTAAGGATTAATAACACTTCCTGTAGCTCGTTTTATTGGTCAAACCAAAATTGTTTTCGGTTTGACTTTTAACATTTTCAATTAGGCCAAACACCCAAAAATACATTTTAGAAAAATGTTTTATGTTGAACCAAACTAGGTATAAATAATTAAACAAAATTGCGTGCTTATATTCACTCATGTTGAAAGTGCTCAGACCGAAAAGAAGAAAAGAAAGTTATGGAAATTGCCAAAAGATGCAAATTGTGAAATATAAAGACAAATTTGTCTCCAAATTATTGACATAAGACAACGTCCATATGTAAGCTTATAAGAAAGGAAAAACGTCATTTCCATCAGATTATATGCAATAAATAGGTGACCAGACATGATTATTCATGAACATATGGTGGTGGGCTCTTAATCCTCTTACTTTCACATGCTTCTATGAACCGCCATTTGTTCCCCAATCAAAAAGTATCAAAAAGAAACAAGACATAGAAGCGCCCGCATCATTGTGATGCAATGGAAGAATGAACTAGCTTTAACCAACTTTTTCGTAGGGATTGGAGACAACAATGATTTCCTTGTTATGATGCCTTTTGCTTTGATTCCATATTCACGGAAACAAAGGTGCCAGGCTGAAAATTATGCACAAAATGGGAATGGAAGGTGGTAAGCATCATACCCTTTTTTTACTCACTCTGCACGCAAACAAAATGGCTAATTATACGAGGCAGATAGTAAACCCCTGACCAAAATGCATGAACATGCACATAGTACATACACTCCATCTATATAGAGTGTTTTTGTTTCGCCACTTTTACCTTTGATTTTGGGTCAGGCAAGTTTTTTCATTTTTTGGTGGATGAATAAGGCAAAGGTTGAGAATCATTTACTTGATTGTTGCTTGTGAAATGAAATAATCTAGCTGAAAGTAAGGGAATAACTAAGCAAACGAAAGGTAACCTATGCAAAGTCATTATGCTAGATGGCATGTCTCTAGCTATCAACATCATTGGCCCAATTATGAAATTAGAGCTTGCTTCTATCACAAATTTCAACGTAATTAATTGGAAAATCAATTTGTGGTTGCGCGTGGTAAAAGGTTTTCCTTCAAATCAGAAATAATGGGATCAGCTCTCCATTTTAATATGCTGTAACCATCGTATTTGGACATAATTAATACAATGTTAGCTTTAAATTGAAGTTGAAAAAACATTGGGATCGACTTCTTGATGGACTGTCCTCACATTTACACACGAATCAATAAATGAACAATGGTCGATCGTGATAAAGTGATGGTTTGAGGCAGGTGACTTTTTGTACAATGTGTCAACCAGAAGTTACCAAAATTAATCACATATATATGACTGGATTAGGATCCTCTAGAATTTTTAGGGTACTCTACCATATAGAGTTCTCTAAATCCTAACATTTATTTTTATAATAAATGATTCAGATTATGGCACGTTATCATTCCACTAACAAAATCCCTAAAATATTGGTTTTTACTTTTTATCACTTAACGTGTTAACACTTATCCATTAACATCAATATTTTATGGGTTTTAATGTTAGGATTTAGAGAACTCTGTGTGATAAAGTACCCTAGAAACTCTAGAGGATCTTGATCTTGTATGGCTTTTTTTTTTATACGAATTAATCTATCCATGTCTCAAAAAGGAATCCCAAGGTAAATTTGACCCGTTTTCATGCCCTAACCATGAAACTGTTATAGACACAAATCCCTAGCTAGTGGCAATTGTATTGTTTGCATCTTACTCCCAAGAGGCCAGAACAAAACAAAAGGATGGGTCAACTTCACAAATAAAACAAAAAATTGCAAAACCCAGAAGAATTTAACCCCACCTTATGACTAGGCTCCCTTAGTTGATTCCTTTCCAAATTAAAGATTCCTTACTTTGTTTGGTCTGCGTCATTGTCTAATCTTACTGATCGGGGATGGTAGTTTTAGGTAACATCAATCCAAAAGTCTTAAGCAAAATCCATACAATATATGTTGTCCACTTAATAACGTAACATAAAACAATTTTTAATTAGCATGCATGGTAATAATATATAATGATTTTGATTAGTGATTACAACCACATTCGTCCAAATTAACTCAATAAAAAAGAAAAGAAAATGAATGCTAGTGTGCAAGACACAATCACACAACCTTTCGCAGCAACGGAGAAAATTAATCCTATCCTTAGATATACACATCAAGTAAAAGAAAGGACGTAGATTAAGCATGTTGACAGAGTGGGCACATATTTGTATAATATAATATTGGGTCGAATTAGAAATGGTGTCAATCACCCGAATAATCAGTTGCATGTTTCCAGGGCTACATAAAGTGTGGACCATCTTAGATATTTACTGAGCAGAGCAAAAAATCAATGAATCTGAACCTGTTCATTGCACAATGAATGTATTGTGCCCAACTCATGACCCCATCTAGGCTGTTCGAATTTGCTTATGCATATATATATGGTAACATTTTTATCTAGAATTTGATTACATTCTGGCTTAATACGTTGGGAATTAGGTCATGATAATCAGTGTGAATCTACTGCAAGTCGTTTTTGTTCCAAATTAAGGATAATTAGTAGAAAAAAATCTAATGTGAATTTAATGAACTTTTAGAAGAGGGAAGATGCTAGCTAACTTATCTAGTATTACTTAAATCTTAGGTGTAGTAGTACAAAATCTTAGGTGGCTTCTCATTTTTCCTTGTTGGCCATGGGGTTAGAATTTCGTATACACCACCAACCGAAACTAATGAGCGGGGCAAAAGAGTTAACATACAAACAACCAAGTGATAATTTTTGAATGGTAATTCCCCTATAACATTTTGTTATTAAATATATTATGAAATCATTTATGAAAGGAAATAGTTTTCCTCTAATCCAGTTTGGAAGAATCTTTCTCCAACCCACTACGTGACAAGTAATAGACCATCCACATGTATTTTTAGTCACATGACTTCTTTAATGAGTCATGTGACTTTTTTAAATAATACATGTGAATAGTCTATTTAGGTGGTGTTTGGATCCTCTACTTAAAAGTGATTTCACGGATTTTTATGCATATAATGCATTCTGCAAAAAATCTGAGGTGTTTGGTTGAGATTTTGGAAAATGCAAAATGCATTCTAGGCATAATGCATTTGACAAATTCTCATTTCTAGAGCAGAAGTCAGAATCCAAAATATTTTGGATTGTGATTCTAGTTTCTACTTTTAATTTTTTCTAAAGTAAATGGGATCCACTTACAACAGCATTTATCTCTTTTTTCCCTCGCTTAATTTTTCTCTTTCTTTCTTTTATTTTCCTTCCCCCCCTCTTTTGTTCCCTACTTTTTTTCTTTCTTTCTTTTATCTTCGAAAAAGTATTCTCATTTGTTTATATTTTTTTATTACATTGTTCAAATTTTATAAAAGTGTGTGTAAGGAGATGCGCACAAATCATAACCCATTTTTTTTATTAGTAGACATTAATTTAAATCATAACGTAATACTTTATTTCTTTATTACATTGTTAATTTTGTATTGATAGTAAATGTATTTTTAGTCTTGTATTAAGATATTTAAAAAAAAAAAAAGATTGTTAATTACATAATGTATACTAATAATATATTATTTAATAGAAGAATGCATTCTTTAAAATACCAAACAAACACAATTTTTTTCAGAATAATCACTTTTTATAAATAATTTCAATATTTTACCAAACGCACTATTTTCAGTAAAATGCATTCTAAAGAATGCATTCTCAGGAATAAATTCTAGTAAGAATGTATTCCCAAAATAAAGGATCCAAACGCAATCTTAATTGATACGTAGTGGGTTGAAAGAAAATTCTTTCAAACTGGGTTGAAGGAAATGTATCACGTGGCATCGTAGTAACTTGACACGTGGAGGGTAGGGTACGGACACATGAGATGAGAGACTAATAACATAGCAGCCCACTTGCCCGCCCAGAGGGTCAGGGCCTCTGTCAGAGTATATCGGTATTTGAAAGTTCAAAAACTAAAACCCACTCTCTCTCTCTCTCACTCTTACGCTCACCCACCCCGCTCTCAATCCACGTTTTTTAACGGACCCGTCATCAATGCTCGCTGTTCTCTTTCTCTTTTGCTTTCCCTCTCAACTATGCAAAGCTAAATTAAAATTATACACTTTATCTCTCTCTCTATAAGATCCGGAATTTGGATCTTTTGGCTGTTTTTGAATGAGCTAAAAGGGTCTGGCTAGGCTAGGGTTTTGTATTCTTCGTCTTTTTTCTATCTTATCTTTCTTTCGCGCTTCTTTTCCGAGATTTCGGATCTAGATTTCCTCCAAATTCAGTGCTTGTTTTCTCATACTCTCAAAGGAAATGTACTTTCGATGAGTTAGGATGGAGAAATTTCGGCAAAAGAGGTCCAAGATTGCGAGCATTGCTGATCGGAGCTCCGGCGATAGGTTTTTCTCCACGGAACGAGCTCACCGGGAAGGTCAGATTGTCTTCTTCTTTTTCTTTTTTTTTTTTAAATAAAAATAAAACATCCTTCCAGTTGTTTTATTTTTCACTCTGTTTGGTTACTGAGAAATCCAAGGAAAAAGAAAGAAAGAATGAAGATTTTAAGAATCTTTTTCATGTTTGACAGCTGAGCCGGACAGTTGAATTAGGCTCAGATGATGTCAAAAAAATATATAATTTTTTTATCTACGTTTCCTTCTTTCTTGCATTTTCTTCGCTACCAGATGGAGCCTGTCCCTCCGTTTGGTCGCTGAGAAAACTCAAGAAAATTAAAAAAAGAAAAGAAAAAAAGAACAAAATTCGAAATTCTTCGTGTTTTATATTCATTTAGTTTTACGAAAATGCGATAATTAAATAAAACAGTTGAAAATGATAAAGATGTGAAATTTTAATTTCATTTCTCTAAGTAATTTTATAATATATATATATATATATATATATTTTTTTTTTAAATATCCGAGCTCATTTTCTTTTTATTTAATAATACCATTTGTGCAACGTAGAGATCATCCGCTAGGTTTTAGTTTTGGCTTTGCTCGTGCTTTTATTAAAGTAATTTTTTCGAATTGCAATTGTGACTTTTCTGTAGTGGAATCAGCATGATTTTGTTTGCTTCCATAATGAATTGTAGGGATATGATGGGATATCATTGCATTGACAGCTTGGCTACTCAGTGCTCTCTAAAAGCATTCTCTTTCATTTATTTGCTATCTCTCCAAAATTTTCCTGGGTTTTTTTTTTTTTTTTTACTAAAAATAGCAAGGAAAGCTCTTTAAAGCATACATGCCGTACATTGTTCACTGATTTTTTCCGGGCTTTGGATTCTACTAGTTTATTTATGTTTTCTTGCTTCAAAAGTTGGATGGCCTTCCTAATGTTGTTATAGGGATTCATTTCCAGGAAACAGGCAAGTTCAGAAACAGAGAAACTATCCCAAATTGGCCTCCGATTCTAGTTCTTGCAGTAGTGGTTCTACGGACGAAGAAGATTTGGTGCGCACATTTTCTTGCTTTTGTTCATTGAGCTGTATGAGTTGATTTTTTTTTTTTTTTTTTTTTTTTGTAATGTTAGTAGAGAAAAATTCTACTGAGTTATATGAACCTCAATTTTTCTCTTTAATATCTTCTATGTTTTTCTATTTAATTATGCATTGAATAATAAAATACTGAATTGAGAATTGTGTTCAAATGCATTTGGCCTTTGCAGTTTACATTTGAATTGGGGTGGAGAGCTTCAAAACAAGCTGCTGTGCCTGTAACTCCTATGAAAAAGTTATTGGCAGAAGAGATGTCAAGAGAAACTGAATCCAAAAGGAGGTCTCCAAGTGTTATTGCGAAATTGATGGGTCTTGACGGGCTGCCACCTCAGCAGCCTGCGCATAAACAACAAAAAATGTCCTCTGAGAGCTCTGTAAAAAGAGCAACATCAGTAGAGAAAGCTCCAAAGAGTGGCACATTTTATGACCGCCGATCCTCTAGGAGGAATTCAAAAGAGCAGCAAGAATTTAAGGATGTATTTGAGGTTTTGGAAACATCGAAGTTGGAGAGTAGCAGTTGCTTATCGCAAGGGATGACAAACACAAAGCTTACTGATGCTGAGATGGCATTTATTCAGCAGAAGTTCATGGATGCTAAACGTCTTTCTACTGATCAGAAGTTACAGGATTCAAAGGAGTTCCATGATGCACTTGAGGTGCTAGATTCCAACAAGGATCTTCTGGTGAAATTTCTTCAACAACCGGATTCCTTGTTCACAAAGCATTTGCATGATCTGCACGGTGCTCCTCCCCAAACCCATTGTGGTCGCATAGCTGCTATGAAGTTGTCAGATGCTCAGCATTATGAAAGCAGTGAACTTGGGAAATCAGAAAGACGAACTCCATGGAAGAATTACAGTAGATCTCAGAAGCATTGTGATGGTCAATTTAGCCACTCTGACAGCAGAAATGCTGCTTGTAATTCTCTCAATTCATCAAAAAATCGATTTGAAGGGAAGGATGAGTTGGCCACTCTACCTACCAGGATAGTTGTTTTAAAACCAAACCTTGGGAAGGCCCAGAATGGTACAAAATCTGCTTCATCACCTTGTTCTTCAAATGCTTTTCTGCCAGATTGTAGGGCACATGTGGAATTTCCAAGTATAAAAAATAGGGAGGGAGACTCATTTGGAACGAAGAACTTTTCTGATAATGTTGGGCTTTCAAGGCATAACTCCAGAGAATCTAGAGAAATTGCTAGAGAGATAACTAGGCAAATGAGAACTAGTTTTTGTAGTGGTTCTATGAATCTTTCATCTGCTGGACTTAGGGGATATGCTGGGGATGAGAGTTCATGTGACATGTCTGGAAATGAATCAGAGGCAAATACAGTGGCCTCTAGAAGTTCTTTTGACTTGAATAACCGATACAAGCCTTCATCATCCCGTTCGACTGAATCATCAGTCAGTAGGGAGGCCAAGAAGAGACTCTCAGAGAGGTGGAAAATGACTCACAAGTCTCAAGAGTTGGTAGTGCTTAGTAGGGGCAGCACACTGGCTGAAATGCTTGCTATCCCTGATAAGGAATTGACACCAGCAAATATGGATGGCATGATTGGTGATGATGGAATCAGTGGAAAATTTTCTAGTGATGATGGGTCTACTGGGTGGGTTGAACCCTTGGGAATTAGCAGTAGGGATGGCTGGAAGGATGGAAGTGTCAGAAAATTATCAAGATCAAGGTCTCTTCCTGCTTCTTCTACTGCATTTGGAAGTCCTAAGACAAGCATGCGCCGTGAAACTCTTTGTGATGACAGGTATCTAATGCCGAAAGAGGCTTTGAAGAAAGAAAGGAGCAAGAGAGTAAAGGGTAGTTCTGATTGGAGAGAAGCATCAGTCCCCAGAAACTCAAAATCCAGGAGTAAGAAATCTCATTCTTCTAGCTGCACGATTAGGGAAAGCAATGAATTTCCAGCAGATATT